>CM060920.1:556958860-558158860 GCA_030737875.1 Allium sativum | reverse complement strand
AATATCATTCAAAATTTCTGCAGCATAACAGCAGGGTAGTTAAAACTGGGACCGTCCCTAGTACGACTCCTCGCTCTACCTTAAAACCTCGCGGTTTTTGACAATGGGGATTCATGCATCTAGTTCGCACGCAGGGGCATGTATATTTATTTCATTTCCACAAATTAATCCTATGTGGTTTCAACCAAATATTTCTCAACCACAAACGGGTATTTTTCAACCACAATCAATCAATACCAACCAAAAACAATTCCCATCAACCATTCGCTATCAATCAATTTTCACACCAATCACAACCAATAAATATCGTCCATGGTTTGTGGACGAGGTGCGTATATATATATATATATATATATATATATATAGCATTTCACTTCTATTTCAACACATGTATAATTTTTACAACGCATATATAACTTATACATCGAATGTACAACTTATACAACGCTTATACAAGAGGTGTACAACGCTTATATAACTCATACATCGATCATATAATTTATACATCGTCGTTTTCCATATCGTTTATAAATTAGAAATCTCACATTGGGTTCCACTCCACCAAAAATAGCAGAAGGCTCAGAAAAATATGCGGTCTCTTCAAAAATATAGAAGACGTCCACACGAGTCCACTGTCTCTTGTTTCACTGAATTTCGACCACATAGCAAAAAGATATGATTTTTATAAGTTAATCATGTTTTGCGACGCTTTAAAGAGTTGAAATCAATTTAAATCAGTCAAGGCCGTTACCTCAACAAATTGCTCGAAACTAGGTTTCGAATTTTCGTGAAATCCGAGCAGCGTGGAGACGATCGGAGGGTACCACCCTGTAGTGCTTGGAACGACGCTCAGGCGGAGGTAGGTGGGGCCCACTTCGACGTAGGGAGGAGGGCACGGCGGCTCTTCGAAGGCGCTGACTTCCGAGGCCTGGATCTCGACGAAGACACCACGAGGAAGTGCGAGGTTGGGTCTTATTTGAAGTGGGGAGGGAGGCGAACAAAAACCCCAACTGGTGGCGGGGCTGAAAGTGGATGTGGCATCGGCAAAACGCTTGGGAAGCTTCAAGGAGATTTCCGCCGTTCGTCGCTTACGGGGAGAGAGAAACTATCGGGGGGGCTGACGTGGGCGAATGATTTTTTTTTATTTATAACTTTTAAAATTCCAAAAATACCCTCTTTAACACACGAACCCCAATCCAAACCCAACGACTGTCATCCCTAGCTATTTACCCCCATTCTGAACACAATGGGATATGTTTTGTAGGCCCATTCGACTGTTTCAGTCAGTTTTCCTTCAAATTAAAATATAAAACATTCAATATTTGATTCGAACGTACATTTCAATTTGCCAGGGCCACAAACTGATTCGAAAAATTCCAGAAAAATAAATCTGGCTTCGTCGAATTCTGAGACCGTTTGCAAAAAGGCCCATTTCTGGTCGATCCAATTTAACTATAATTGACCAAAACACATTTTCCTTTGCCACACTCACATATTAGCTTCAAAAATTATGAAATTTGAAACCTATCAATAACTTAACATCCCGGATCCAACAAAAGTGGTTTCGTCGAATTCCGAGGTCGTATGCAAAATGGCCAATTTCACGGGCTATATAAATTCCATAGCGACCTTTCTGAAAATTCATTTGGCCATAACTTTTGCTTTCCGCTATGAAACTTCGATTTTTCAGATTCGTTAGAAAGGTATTCACTAACAGATTTAAATATTTTTGGTTTCACTCAAGTCCGTTTGGTTTTGCACCTGGTACAGTCAGTCAAAGTTTGAATTCAAATTTTGAAATTACCGCGCCATTTCAGGCCTTGTTTATAATTAGAATTAATTATATTCGTTTTCAAACGTCGATTCAAACTCACTTTTCATTGCTATTATTTAAAATATTTATTTTAAATATTTAAAATCCATTATTTTAGCCAATTGAATTTTTTTAAATTGGTTCAGATTTTCCGGGTCGTTAAACCACGAAACCAGTTCCGTTGAGTTATTATAGTCAAAATAGGTATATAATTTGTCATTTTTGTAGATTGGGTAATTTGGTGACCAAAATTGCATTGTGATGCGTATAAAAATAGCGTACCAAGAAACAGTCTCAGAATGCGACAAAATTAGTGCCATTGGATTCACATTAATTAATTATTATAAGATTCAACTTTCATGTCAATCGGACTTACTGTTTGGTCGTTGCAATGATAAACACCTTAATCAATTATATTATTTTGGTCAATTCAGACAGGGGTAACTTTAAACGATTAAATGACTGGCCAAATGAACTCTGATTTGAACTAAATAATTTTCACTGGATCAAGAAGAAAGAGGTCTAGTAAAATGTCAAGGTTTCAAATTTATTGGATTTTTTTTGTAATTTTAGTAATTTTAAATGCTTGATTTTTCATGGATAATTATAAAGGAATTTTCACAAACGACCTCGAAATTTCACGAAACCTGTCCCATCGGGTCTGGAATATTTTTTATGCCAGGATTACATTTTTGTAAAAAATGAAGATCGTATGAGGCTGTTTTTGGCCTGAATCTTACAGTGTAAGTTCAGATTTTATAAAATAATATTAAATTTATAGCATGCCTTATAAATAGATGTAGCGGAACCCTAATTACGGTCAAACAAAGAACAAGTGGTCAAGTATATTTTCCGCCGACTCTCATCTAAACCAACGGCAGACAAACTCCACCCTTTCCGCTCATTTTTCTTCCAATCCCGTCACTTATTCACTATACTTTCTTCAGCAATCTTATACTACTTGATGAGATCTGCACATCTATCGGATATGATCATATTTGGGAAAATTAGATAGCCGGAGTTAAGGATCGAAGCCGCTGCAGTTGAGGAGGGATTTTTTGGTGAATGCTAAATCAGATCTGACGTCGTTTAGGGTAAAACCGATGGGGCTGAGGCACATCTGCCGATTCTGGTGGATGGACTCTCGGTCATCAGTACAAGCGGCGGCAAGTCAGTGATTGTTTTCTGCGTGGAGCTGTTTAAACGAAGATGCGATGGAGAAGTTGTAAATCAGCCTAAATGATGGTTTTAAATGTAATTAAATATTATTAGTTAAGTTAATACATACATTAAGGGATTTAATTATGCAATTAAGAGTTAACCATTGGATTAAAAATCGTTTATGTACTTTACAACGTGAAAAATAGGTGTTGATCTAAGGAGTGAAGAAGAAGCAGAGAACGAGATTTTCGCCAGCCTGTTGATATCCTTAATCAAGCATTAAGAGTAATAATCTGTTTATTCTAATCCTAAATTAAGCAAGTTAATTATTTAATTAAAAACATAACAAATAATAATTTTAATTCGTACAATTCAAAATGAAGACAGCGTGGTTCGGTCTGTAAAAGGAGAGAACAAAGCAGCTACCAAGTGAACAAGCAACGATACAATGAACATTTCGAAAGATCAGGCATTTTAATGCTGTGGGAAAACAAAGGGCTGACCGTAAATTTTAAACAAAGGTGATTAGTTTAATAATTATTTAATTAAGGAATTAACTTTAGTGAAAGCGTTAAGTGTTAAATATTAATAACAGGATCATATGTTACAGAATCGGACCAACCAAATACCGTTGGAATTGGATTAATCAACACAGTATCCTAGAACAGATTTGGGCGCAATTGGAATCAAACCGGATCTTTAATTAAATTAAAGATCCGGTTAATTTAATTAAAACCAACCGTTTAAACCACGGTATCAAATCAAGGTAAGTTAAACTCACTCAGTTCCTCCCTCTTATATTTTATATAAGTCGGGTTTTTATAGTTGTGTGCTATGGTTGCTAATGGTTGATTATCTGTTATTTATATATTCATATATTGGTTGAATTTCTGAAATTAAACGTTGTTTAATTTCAGTGAAACACCAAATCGTTATTTTGACGATTGGATCCAATGAAGGTAACTTACCTTGTTGGTCACGTTTATAAAATAAACATGTTTATTTGTTTGAATTGTTTGAACTGATTGAATTGTTTTGTTAATTGGTTAATGTTAAATAGTTGTTATTTACTATTTTAGAAATTATCAGTTAAATGGAACACAATGATCTTATTTGAGATAACCGATTTGGATACAGGGTAGAACAGGTTGGAGGGATGCAATGGGATTCCTCAAATATATTAGACATTATTTATTTTCATATTATCAATATATGAACTGTCCTGATTGGGTGATTGATTTGACTATTGATAGTTGACTGGAAATTAAATCTTTTTTTTGTTTTTACCAATGGGCAATATTGGTTGAATAATTGGCAGTAAATGGCCTAAGAATAAATTGTTTTGGATATATTGATTTACCGACAAGTGAATCGATAGAACTGAAGTTATAAAATTTATTTTATAACTGGACATAGATTTTGAATTATATTATTTTGAATAAAAGTTGTACAAGGAAATAAATATTTATTATTTATTATTTACGTTTATAATTAGTTATTTACTGAATTTATAACGTAAATTCTGATATTAATCAGATTTATAAGTATGAGAATAGAAAATTAACCTAACGGTTAAATTTGGATAATTGTTTTGTTAAAAACAATTAAATGGAATTATTTAAATTAATTATATTATTAATTAATTTAATGTGATAACTAAATGGAATAGGTTAACGAGATAACCGTGTTTTGAGTTGACTAAATCGAGTGTTTTTAATTTGGATTGATTATTAAATTATTGGGTTTTGAATAAAACAGTTTAATGAATATTGTTTAATTTTAATAAGTTCAAAAAGAAATTTACCAATTATTTTGGTTAATAAAGAAATTAACCACCTTTACGGTAGTTAATGATTAAAGTAAATTATTATTATTTTGATTAATAATAATTTAGGAAAAATACCTTTTAATTAAATTGCGTTTAAAAAAGTACTCGGAGTTGAAATGAAATATCATTGATATGTGAAAGGAGTTTATGAGAAGGTTTTATTTTAAACCTAAGTTTTATAACACAGTTATAAAAGGAATTTTAAGTGAATACGGCAGCTTAAATTAAATGTTTACTTAATATTTGAATTAAGTAAAAGGAGATTATGATAAAAGAGTTTATAATAAACCAGGGTTGTATGAATGAGGTTTAAGATGTTAGAGCGTTAATTTTAAATTAATGTTACTTAAAAAATGGGATTAAGTAAAATTGGGGAATTGAAATAAGATTTTCAATGCGGTAAATGATTGAATGAAATAGAAAAAAAGGGAAATTGGTAAAAGTGAATTTGGTAAAGGAAGTGAGTCATGGGGTTGTATAACCAAATCCGAATGATGAAATGAATTTGTTTAAAGAGATAGTGGTTAAAAAGGTGATGTTTATAAGAAATTTTTTAATTATTGAACTAAGAAATAATGAGAAAGAGATTTTCGAAAAGATAAGGTCTTATAAAACCGTATTTTAAATAAAATAGTTGAATAGAATTTTTGTTGATATTAGAATGAAATATCGGTTTTTGGATTTCAACTCGTATCTGTCTTAAGATAAGAACATTGTTGATTAAGGTCTGAGAGGTAAGTAAAATACCCCAACTTGAATGACTTTAGAATTATCTGAGGATGATATTAGTTGTAATGGTAAAAAGGTTAGTAAAAGTTTATTATTTCATTTGAGAAATAATAATACAAACATTTGGTGGGAATTTGGAGAATATATAATGAGGATTCCAAAGAGAAAAGGGAAATAAAAGGGGGTTGCGTCAATTATAACGTTATTTTCGAGTTAGAAAGGAAATGTAAAAGTTGAGTTTTATTCAATAAGAATAAACCGGGTGTTGTCAAGTAATGAATAAAAGATATTTCATAATGTTGTTTTATGTGTAATAAGTTGAATTGATTCACCAATATTAGATAATAATGTGGCTAATGTTTTGAAAGTGAAAATAAAAAACTGGATATGATATAGGATTTTCCAAAGTATTAAAATGAATTTGTTTAAAGAAAAATCTTATGTTAAATAAGAAGAGAAAAACTATATTCATAATATTGAAATATTTAAGAGTTTTAAATTTACATTTGTTTTAATTAAAAGGCCAAGTAATGTTGATTACTGAACAAGTGTACTCATTGGATTTTCATGATTGAATCACTGTTTATTTTGATAGTTAAATAACAAACTATCAAATCTGTCCAATATGATTGTTGGTATAGAAAGACTAGGGTCGAATTTATATTCCAAAAACATTCTGACCAAAAAATATGTCAAGATATCAAAAGATGATCGAGATAGAGCATTGAGGACCGTATATCTTCACAAACGGAAGAACTGTTAATAATCTACTGTGGTTATATCATGGTTGGAATCTATGGATTGCAAGGACTACTCGTTAATTATCTAAAGAAAATTCATTTCCTTCTTAAATCTATTTCAATGCTGTCCCTTTCGGGAAATGGTGGTTTGAGCCCAACCGTTGGTGATATACATTCGATACACTCAAGGAAATGAGTGGTCAGTCATGTGTGGGCCGGGTTGCAAGACGTTCTTGTTGAACCCAGTGTATTCCCCTCTATAGATACACTATCGGTAGGTTGTTCCATACCTGTCATAGTCGGAATCCAATCTCCAATAAGAGTTCGCGGTTTTGATTGTATACTATGTATGTGGAGCGTGAGATGCAAGCATTCCGCTTGATTACTATTTACTTGTATTTAAACACTATTATAATATCAGAACTTATATATATATATATGATTTCAAAATGTTTTGGGTTATCGTAAGGTAAAAACCGTTCGTATTTATGTGTGGATTTAGTCTTACGATTATCCTTTTCTTTCGAAAAGATTTTGACTTTAAAGATCAAGATGTGTGATACCCGTAAACTTAGTGTGTTTTACTCACTCTGGTTCACCTGACTGGCCCGGTGTTTTGTAATGCTCAGGTTAGACCGGGTTGTACATGTCCAAGTTGTCGGATGTTGTGAATTCTATAAGACGTACTGGAGGAGTTTAGACGTATGATATATATTATAGTTATGATTCCGCCGTATGTTGTATATGAGGATAGGTTATTATATCTATCCAGATGTGCGATGTACTCTGATGATTGTAAGTATTTTTAAAGCTCTCGGTAAAGATTTATTTTATATTATATTTTGTTTGGTTGCGATGTGAGACTCTGATTATGTGGTGTTTCTTCTTCCTTTCTTCTATTCTAACTTTCTTTCTTATCTCAACCTCTAATTTTTTCTAATAACTATCTAGTGTTTTCGATACTTGAGTTTTGGCAAGTAATATGTGTTTATGCATTATTGTCAGAATTCATGCGTTGACTTCTTTTACCGGGTCGTTACATAAGTCTTATAATAGCTTCATTTTATCAAAAGCGTATTTGAAATTTTGAATCCTGGTCGATGATTTTGTGCACTGGTATTCTTGCGGAGGAAACTCGTTCCGTGTTATACGACGTGTTCCCATGATATGCCTCACTTTTAGGTAAATTAATAATAAATGCTTAGAGGTTCTCATACAAGACCCATGACTGACTTGTAGTTTGTTTTTCCATTGCAAACTCGGGTGCCCTTACTTTCACACGGCCAAGCCAGTAAACAGGTTTAGTTAGACCACTATTGGAATCTATGACTTCATATATATGGAAGCTATCTGGGAAAGCTGGTTTTGGATTGGAGCAAGAATACGATTTTCTTTTGGACTCTCCTTAGGTCTCTGTCATGATGATATAACTTTAATTCTGTCGTGTATATGTTTTCTTACTATCGTTGTAATGTATGATATTAATATCTGATGGAAAGTATTTATTTTGATGAAAACTCTTATGTAATATTTGATACATTCTTATGTTATATGCAATGTTTATTATTCTTCTGTTATATCTTATGTGTTATATCCTAAAGGCAATCTGTTCTTCCGAGGATCAAGAGAACGGGTCGTCTCAGTGGCTCCCTCTCTAAAATTTGTTTTAAAGCGGTTACCTATTTCTGTAGCTAATACATTTTTCAACCTTTTTCACGTTGCTATATAAAAAAAATGCAAATATTCACGGAAGTATTCTGCAAAAAGAAAAAAACTGAAAAATCTGCAATTTTAGTGAATAATTGCTGATATTTCAGTAATTATTCACCCATAATTTAGTTGAAAGGATGATGAATACTTGATGACATATCGGCAACTTTCTAACAGTTGATCACTACAAGAAAAATGATTTTTTGTTGCAAAAATTAGTGGCGTTTATTATCAAACGCAAGCAAAAGTGTTTTCAGTACCAATGTAAGCACGACAAAAAAAAATTCACATTCCCATCTCTTCGTAAACACAAGTCCGCATGTCCAAGGAAAACCTAATTATAACGAATAGGGATTTTCGACCTTGAAAACCAACACAACACACCATGTTGACTATCCAAGCATCAGAAATACCAGACCATTAAAAGAAAGAAGTTAGAGGGTGAGAAATAGAAAGAAAGAACGTTAGAATAGAAGAAGAAGAAGAAGATTACAACAGAACAGAATCAGAGTAAACACGAATCTCATAGTAGAACGAATAAATATATTATATAACAACTTTCGAAATACAAAACTATAACTGGATATACATGCCAGTATAACACATAACATCACAGCGGTAATATACTCTATATATAACCAATGTTGAAGCCTCCTGCTCCGAGCTCCTCCAAGTATATCTGTAAAATCCCAACTACTTGACTGCCCGTACAAATATGGGCACCCAAGGGTTTAGGGTAAAACAAAACAAAAATAAACTCTGGGTCAGTCATGGGACTGGAGTGAGTAAACTCCAATCACTTGGTTTAACTTTTAAAATCCTTTTAAAGAATTGATAATCTAAGACCGATCCACGCATAAACACAGACGATCTTTACCTTACATTAACCCAAAATATTTCTTAAGATCAATACTATTCTGATATTATTCTACATCAAGTAAATAGTAATCTAGTAGAACGCTTTCATCTCACGCTCTACATATATAATATACAATCTAAAACCGCGGGCCCTTATCGGGTAATGGATTTCCAACTATGACAAGGTCTGGAACCACCTTCCAATCAATGTACTCTAGAAGTGATACACTGTAGTTCAACAAGAACATCTTGTAACTCGACCACAAATGACCTGCCATTCATTTCGCTTGAATGTTCCAAATATATTATCACCTTACGGTTGGTATACCAACATAACCGTTCCTGGGAGATACATAAGCGAAAGAAGTGACAAATATGAATATTATCTAAACGGTGACAATATATCCTAACTGGTTGCAACCCACTTAGCCATGCTACCTGCCCGATTTTTGTCATTTCTCGGTTGATGAGGCTTGAGGTCATAGTGTACCATTATCCATATCACATCTTTATTTACTTTGAATGTCACATCATCATACCCACCAAATCACAAATTAATTTCTCCAAAAATACCAGGGGTATAAAACGAGTTTCTCCACCACCAAACGTAAATACATTTGAAGAAATCAACTTACGTGATCTATTAGATATACTCTGTTAGACATTCATCCGTACACGTTGTCCTGGGACTGGACAAACCGAAGGTACTATTATGTAAATCCATCTTTGGCAATTTCTACCTAGGATCGCCAGAACAGCCCTTACATAAACTCCGTCTTCAATTAACTTCATCATATTTAATTCGCAACGCTAATGCTCATGCGGAGTGGTTTTTAGATAATAAATCTGATCCCAGTCTCTCCGTATTGACAACGGAAAATTGTTCAAAAATTTTGATGGTCGTTTATTTAGCTATCAAAGGAAAACATAAATACAATCAACGATCTTATTCTCATATGGAAATTATATCGATCAAACATCAATCCACATTTAGCCCCTTTCAAATTAGATATTATTTCATTTCCCGGTTTCCCTTACATACCTTTACCCAAATATTTTTCAACTCGTTAGCCTCTCACGATTTCTTCGAAAACATTTCCATATATTCAAAACTCCTTATTTCCCCTATTTCAAAAAATATACATTATTAACATTGAAAAAAACATTTCCATACCTTATTCACGCATCACTATCCACCAGTCCCTAACCGTAAACCAGTAAGAGAACAACTTCCTAAGTATCAATCCCGAAGGCCGAAACCAACATCAGATCGATACCCAGAAAGTCGTTCAACTTAACTAGTCTCTAGTCAATTCTTAATTTCTTTAACTCTGTTTCTTAATTCTAAAATCATTTCATTTTATATTCTTAGAAAATATCACTGGTTATATTTGGAAAATATTTCCAAGTTCCATTTATATAGATTTAAATGAACGTTGTATTAAACTTTATTTATAACGATAACGTTATAATACTTGCTTCCAAAATATTAATAGTATAACTCTCATTCTTTATTTCAAATAAATAATTAATATTTAATTAATCAATTAAATAAATAATCTTGATAAAAAACGGAAGGTAAATGGTACCTTCCTTAATTCGATATAATCGGATTTCACCGTATAACTCTCTTTCGAATAATCTGTATTCGATCAACGTTCCAAATGTCGAAATAAACTCACTGTTTCAGGTTAACTCGATTTCTAAATTAATTTTTGAATTTATCACTCCCATATTTACTGATTTCCCTTTTGCACCATTCCAATTTGCAAAACGTTTTCTTTTAAATCATTATTCACTTTAAAATATGAATATTATTTCTCTATAGAAAACTAGACTCATTATATCAATATATTCTTGATTTTTATAGTAAATACCGTTTCAGATTAAAATTCCACCTATCGAGTTATTTTACAAATTTTTACTTCTCATTTCATTTCATAAACTACGTTATAAGTTATGACTTAAATCTCGAATACATATTCGATTATAAATTATTGGTTTCAAAATCAATATGAACTATCTTGTCAAATCTGGAATTCTCATAATTTAAAAACAAAATTATTTTATTAATATTCGACATAGTCGAATAATTATAAATCCTTATGGATTTATTTCCATTCTATCCACATTTCGAATATCGATAAATTTCATCATTTCATCTTTTGAAACGATTCTCATTTCCCTTATCTGAATTTCATTTTTGAACCCACATTCTTTAAATAATTTAATAATAATTATTTAACAATAATTTTTTTATTCCATTTAAAAATATCATTAATAAATCAACTACTTGTTTATTATGATTAAAACAAGTAATTTAAAACCCCAAGTTCTTTTCCAATATATTTGAATATGGTTTACGGTATTTAAACACCAATTATTTCAGGTCAATGCTATTCAAACATCCCATCATAGAATAATCAATCATAGATTATTTATCACATCATATAATACAATATAAAAAACAATAATATTTTTTTTGAGGAATCCAGTCGGATTCCTCCAACTTGTTTCCCTACATCCACAGATATTAATCAACATAAATAACATTAATTTCATATAAATATGAGGTATTAAAATAAATAGAATCAGTATCCAATTAATGATTTATATGTAACTATAATTATTATTTCAACCAATTAATTAGCAAACTATCACACATAACATTCAATTATTTTTATCAATATTAAATAACATTTATAAAATTATAAAATTGGAAAGAGTTAGTGAGTTTACTCACCTTGGTCGTTAATCATTAAATAACGATTAATGTTGGTTGATGAAATCAGGCGTTTTAATTCGCCAAAAATTCAAACCAGCTCCAAAGCGCTCCAGACTGGTTCCATTGTGTAGCTTCCGACCATACAATCCTAACCGATCCTGTTTCATTGAATTTGGATAGCGTATGCATAAGTTATTACGTTTAGAATCTAAAAAGTTATTTAAATATCAAACTTTAATTCATTTTAAATAATGGGCCTTACTTACTGCAGTCCTCCCACAAATATTTGCACCTGCTTAACAACGTGTTTCTTCTTCTTCAATTAACAGGAATCGTGATCCCTCGATATAAATATTTCCACCATTCCGAACCTTCCAGGCTTCCTATTTTGTTTTAATTTTCAGTTTGGGCCTCACATTAAATCAAAACCTGCCCTCTCCATTAGTTCTAAAACCGACACCCATTTACGATACTTGTTCTTCAAAATGAAAATTACCTATTCTAGTATATTTCGAAACTATTTTCTTCAGCCACTTAACGCATTGTTTCCGACCTCTAACCGCCATTCCACTCAAGATAAATCGAACCGAAAATACTATTTCAAATCCTCATTTCCTTCCTCACAACTTCACCCAACTCCAGTATTTTTCTCTTCACCGTTCTTCGCTACTCCACAGTCTTCTTTCTCCTTGATGCAGTACAAACCAGTGCCGCCAAAAATCCTTCCAACGTACTGCTCTCTCCCCACCAAACCTTCCATACTATTGCTTGTTGTCTTCTTCTTTACTCATTTCCACGCATGGACAAATGCCTTTACCCATGTACGTAAGTAAACCGCTTTAAATTCTGATCACTGACATCCAACCGAGATCGACCACTCAACTGTCGTGACAAACTTGATTGACTGCCCCATTTTTGCTCCATCTCTGGTGGAAAACTTGAAACCGACCGAGAACTCAGTAACAACCCTAAGCTACTACACGTAGACCACCCCACCCGCACGTGAACAGTAGAGAAACTCAAACCAAAGAGGATGTATTTGCAGAGCGCAGGAATGAAGGTGCTGCCCTTCGTTTTGTTTCATGAGTGGATCATTTGGATTTTTTTAGTGCAGTATAGTTTGATTTAAATTGGTATTTAATAGCCATAAATGTTCAGCAAGTTACCGAGGTATTTATGTGAGAAGAAACTTACTCCTTAAGAAATATAAGTACAGGGTAGGAACTGCGTTAGGATAGTTAGGCTATGAGTTCTCACTTCAATAAAACCGATGTAGTGTACGTGATAGAGTATTAGCTTAGGGGTTAAGGCATGTTGATTTGATTTTAAATAATAAAATTTTATATATATATGTATATATATAGGTTCACATCCTTTAATGGAAAGTAAACCGTCTATTGTCTATGCACAAGTGTCGGTGTACCCAGTTACGTAAACTTCGTTCACTTACAGACTGCTATGTACAAAAATAAAAATATGATTATAACCAGCAATGTGCCATGATTCCAAAATTGTAGTAATATACACAAATTAACTTATTTTGTGAAACCCCGAAACGCTGATACAGGGTGTAAAATACTTTAAACAAAAAGTAGCTCATTTTCCAAAATAAATATTACATAAAAGTTCTATAAATTAAATTAAAAATACATCTTGAAAATCTTATCCAAATTCAAAATAAATAATTTATTAAAATTAAATAATCGTTATGGTTTACAAACGAGTCCATATCGACTATTTGAAAATTTGATTTGGACATAACTTATAATCTATAAAGCAAAATATCCATTTTTCTCTTCCGTTAGAAAAATAGAGCTCAACATGTTCGAATGTTTCTTGTTTCGAAGAAATCCGACTTATAACGGATCATGTATACTCAGTCGAAGTTCAAAACTCAATATTACAAACTACAATGACATTAAAAGCTTGATTATAATTTATATTATAATTAATACGTTCAACTATAATTTAAATAATATATTCTTTATTATATCTAGAATATAACTTTATTAAATATCATATATTATCCGAATTACACAATATTGCAAATCCAGCCATTTCTGACTATTTCAGAAATAATTATATTATCTCATTATTTAAATTAATTAAATAATCAAGTTTATTTAAATACAAACCATTTAAATTATGACTAGTATATTAAAAAAAAATTAATAAATTATCAAATCGCTTAAAATTTCCGGGACGTTACAGTAACCGACCTATTCTCTTTTCCTATTCCTTCATACTTAAAATCTTTTAACCCTCGTTCCCTTTTCTTCTTTTTTCCAAAAAAATACCCTAGCTTTTTACCCGTTTCAATCTACCGCTTATTATTTCTCAATTAAATTCAATTTTGGAAAGACTATCTCGTTCAACGTTGGTACAGATACTAGTAGAAGTGGTTCATCATAGCAATGCTATAAAGCAATTTGATTCAATTCCTAATCATATTCAGAATCGTGAAATCGGTAAAGCTAGGAAGGTATAAAATCAAAATTGATTTATCTAATTTTGCTTGGATCTTATAGTTTTCGGTTTTGAACAGTTAAAATCCCTTGAGTGTTAATTTTTGCAACCACAAACGAAAATGGTTGATTTCTCCAAACAGTTTTTGTAAATGGGTTTTATATCTAGGTTTTTAAGTTACTTTTGAGCTCTGGGTTTTGATAGTATACCAGATTAAATTAATTATGAATCGAATGGGTTTTGAACTCTGGGTTTTGATAGTATACCAGATTAAATTACCAAACAGTGTTGATTTCTGGTGTTTGCATTTTAATCTAATGGGTTTTGAACCTATTTTGTACATATATGTTGATTGCCTGAACTCTACTGATTGGAATTTAATATGGACATTGATTTTAAATGGTAAACATGTTTATTTAAATTGCTTGATTGAGTACTTGTAGCAAACATATTACACACACACACACACACACATATATATATATATATATATATATATGTATATATATAGGAACCTTGCAATGCATGAATTATACATATGAGTTACACAGTATATAAATTGTGCAGCATATGACTTGGGAGTTTATGAATTTTCCAATATGTGATATTATGCAAGTATATCAGAATGTGTTTATATATGTTAATTCAATTTGTTTTATTCCATCTAATTTTCTTGTATAAGAGTATACGTGAATACTGAAATTGTGCAGTATAAAAGAGTGACAATTAACTGATACATTTCATACAAAATTTCCCTGTAGACTTAGGAGAAGTATTATGTTATATATAGGGCAACTCAGTTTCCTCTTAATAGAGAACCTAAAGGGATGAAGACAATTTGTTTTAGGCTCTTGTCCCATCAATATCAATAATCGAGATTGCAAAATTTGTGTTAGGCCATCAACGATCAAGTTGAACCTGAACCGTATTTGCAATCTTGACATTTGATATTAATGAGGCCAGAGAAAGGTGAATTGATATGGGAAATTGAATAGAGAAACAGGTTCAAAACATGTATACCTACGTTGCAATCAGAATGTGTTTATGTAATTTTATTTTATTTTATTCCATCTGATTTACATGTGTAGGAGTATTCATGAATACGGAAATATGCCATATATCTGTTGTGATTGAACATGTAAACCCGGGCGCCCACCCCATATACATACACAAACACACAGTGATGTACATGAAAGATTACTGCTTTTAAATATAGCTAAATAATGATAGGCTAAAATAGTGGCACAATTATACCTACTGGAATGGAATTGAATATTTTAGTGTTTTATTAGGATGAAGTTAGATGCTATCCATATATATATGGACTGCGGTATTGTGATAGCTGGGTCTATATTGCTGTTCATATAAAATCAACACGGGCAGTTTCTCAAGTAGTTTTAAAGGGAAGTTGGTTTTTGGATGGATTAGTTAGAGGTGTTAATGGAGTATTAATAAACATGATGCTCGAGTGAAGTAACCATGATAGTACGAGACGCTATGAGGGCTAGAAATGTGGTGTAGCGAGTGAGCAGAAGGCTCAAGGCAGCGAGTTATATACATGTAGTAGCCTCATCATCGGCTGGTTTGTCTTTGGTATATTTAGATTTACTTGTATTTTCTTTTTCGTTTTACGTTTTTGTTTGTTTTTAACGGTTAGTATACTAACCTGTCTGTTGTATTGCATTTTATTGGATAATAATAGTGAACCAATTTTCAATATATATACACACACACACACATGTGTGTGTATAGACACACACACGCACACACATATATATACACACACTTACACATACAAACACATACATGCACACTCATATATATAATTTTCATTATATGTATATACACATACATTTTCTCTTAGAACATGCATTATTTAAGTTGATCCTCTTAAAATTAAAAATATGAAATTTGCGGGACTCGAACTCCTGACCTCCACCTTGGGAAGTGAATTGTAATAACCCGGAAAATGTGAACCAGTTTAAAATTTTTAAATTAGGTTATTACCAAGGAATTTGAATAGTTGAAATAGAATATTTCAATAAAATATAGAATTGGGTATGGTATTGCAGTTTGAAATTTTGAATATAAACTTTGTCCGACTGTACCGGGTGGAAAATATAACGGATTTTAGCGAAACTGAAAATATTTAAATCTGTTTATGAATACATTTCTAATGAATCTGAAAAATCGAAATTTCATAACGGAAATCAAAAGTTATGGCCAAATGAATTTTCAGAAAGGTCGCTATATAGTATATATAGCCCTTGAAAATTGAGATTTTGCATACGACCTCGGAATTCGACGAAACCACTTTTGTTGGGTCCGGGATGTCAAATTATTGCTAAGTTTCAAATTTCATAATTTTTGAAGCTAGTATGTGAGCGGGGCAAAAGATAATGTGATTGGTCAAATTCTGTTAAAAAGGGTCGACCTAAAAATGGCCGTTTTTCAAACGAGCTCAGAATTCGACGAAACTGGTTTTGTTAGGACCGTATTGTCAAAACAAAGCTAGATTTATTTTTCTGGAATTTTTCGATTCAGTTTGTGGCCCTGACAAATTGAAATGTACGTTTAAATTAAATATCGAATGTTTTATATTTTAATTTGAAAAATAACTGACTGTAACAGTCGAACTGGCCAACGAAACATATCCCATTGTGTCCGGAATAGGGGTATTTAGCTAGGGGCAACAGTCGTTGGGTTTAAAATGGACTCCGTTTGCAAAAACACTATTTAAAATTTCCTATAAAGCATGGACCAATAGGAATTTTTCTTTAAAAAAAAAATTTTAAAAACCCAAAACCCTAGCCGCCAGAGACGATTTGGATGATCCACGTTGCTCCACGCTTCTCCTCCCTTTTCCGACCGCCACAGGCGACGCTAGGCCGCGCCACCACCACCAGTCGACAGCCCTTCGCCTCCTCTCCACATCCGACCAAACGTCGCCCCCTATCGTCAGCTCCTTCGCCTGAACGACGTCGAGGAAGTCGTCGACTTCCCAGAGCCGCCGCCGCCTCGATTCGCCATCGCACCCCCTCAAACTACCAGCGCCGGAAAGCTCTTCCCTCCCTCGACGACGTCCAACAGTCTGATCATCCTATAGAGCAACGAATCAAGAGAAAAATCAAAACCTAAATCTGATCAGGGTTGAAAATTAACAGCTTGTATAATTTTAAACTGTTTTTACACTATAAAGCGTTGCAAAACTTTGAAAAATAATATCTTTTTCGTTCTTTAACGAAATTTGATGAAACAGGAGACACCGTGACCGCAAGGAGGCTCTCTACATTCTAGAAGAAGCCGCGGATTTTTCTGACCTTCCTACGATTTTTAGCACTGCAATAACCAATGTGAGGAATCTAAACTAATTGTGTGATTGAAATCGCGTTGTATAAATTATATAAGCGAAGTGTAAATTATATACGCATTATATACCTCATGTACATGTGTTGTATAAGTTATATTAGCGATGTATAAATTATACAAGCGTTGAACGAAATATATATGCTTTGAATTGTGATGAAATGCAAGTGAATTATTATATATATATATACTCCCCTCGTCCACAGACCATGGACGATATTTATTGCTTGTGATTGACGTGATGTTATATAGTATGACGAATGGTTGGAAATAATTGTTTGTGGTTGATATTGTGGTTGAAAAATACCTTTATGGTCGAAAAATACCTTTGTGGTTGAAAAATACCCTCTTGTGGTTGAAACAAAATAGAATAGATTTTGGAATTGAAAATAAAACATGCCGCCTGCGTGCGAACTAGATGCATGATCCCTATTGTCAAAAACCGCGAGGTTTTAAGGTAGAGCGAGGAGCCGTACTAGGGACGGTCCCGGTTTTAACTACCCTGCCGTTATGCTGCCGAAATTTTCTGAAATATTTATGTGTTAGAATAATTTTTATTCGTTGAAATAAATTACATATGCTATATAGAATATTCATGTGTTGAGTTGCAATTCATTCGTTGAGTTGAAATTCATGTGTTGAATATTATTTGAATTTAAACAAATGGCTTTAGCGATTAAAATCACATTTTTATATATATACAAACTATATAGAATATTCATGTGTTGAATTGCAATTCATTCGTTGAGTTGAAATTCATGTGTTGAATATTATTTAAATTTAAACAAATGGCTTTAGCGATAAAAATCACATTTTTATATATATATACAAACTATATAGAATATTCATGTGTTGAGTTGCAATTCATTCGTTGAGTTGAAATTCATGTGTTGAATATTATTTGAATTTAAACAAATGGCTTTAGCGATAAAAATCACATTTTTATATATATACAAACTATATAGAATATTCATGTGTTGAATTGCAATTCATTCGTTGAGTTGAAGTTCATGTGTTGAATGTTATCATCTTTTAAAAATAAAATGAATCGACAATGAAAACTATATTTTTATAGTGAATATGAAGTGTTAAAAATACACATGTGTCGAATAAATATTTTTGATGATAAAAGTATTCCTTTAACCATGTATACGCTTAGTTAAAAATACACATGTGTCGAATAAATATTTTTGATGATAAAAATATTTCTTTTATCATGTATACGCTTAGTTAAAAATACACACGTGTCGAATACATATTTTTGATGATAAAAATATTTCTTTTATCATGTATACGCTTAGTTAAAAATACACACGTGTTGAAATAAATAATAGTTTGCTAGAAATATTATTATTAGCTTTGTTCTGCATATATATACATGTGTTGAACAGGAAAAATGGATTAGCTGTAGAGTAAAGAAATTATTTGCGTGCCCGACAAATAGGTAAACCTTGATGAGTTGGCTGCGCAATTTTATTTATATATCAACTCCTGTGAATGCCATTGGATGCGGAGTGCTAGTTATTCTGTGTGAAATAATAAATAACGCCATAGGATAGTAACAATTAATTTTGAACTACACTACATGGCATACTTCATGACGATAGGCATACTTCATCATATTCCACATAAGCAATTGGAGCTTGTGTGACGAGGTGGAAGATTTACCATACGAGCGAGAGGCTTGTATGGCGATGACTATATACTACAGGTTGAACTGATGACTGATATGGACTATATAAAATATAACGATAAATTGCCAGATTAATAAAAACCCCACACAGGTCTGGAGTTGACAATAATCACGTCGCTCTAGTTATTAGATACGGCACATGGACTATTTATTTCCACACGGAAACGGGGTGACGGGAATTTATTCTCTGGAGTGATTATCAGTACATGCTCCCCCGTAAACACCAGAATATATCACTATAAATATGATAATGCTTTTTAGGATTTATTGGGTACCTAATACGGCCCAATAAATTTCCAAACCCCTCCCCGTACAAAGGAGGTTATGGCGAAATTTTTCGAAATATTAAGGCGTTAGTGAAATATTTGAAGTGAAAACGAAGCTGAAAATATAGAATGAATTATAGTTGAAATCATAGAATGAACTATATTTATATATATAAAAATATAAATATAATTAAAAGGAATAGAGGCCGTGCAGTTCGTGTTTCGGAATCGTAATTTGAAACGATTAGTGCGAGAAATCCGACCATCGGATTTTCCCGAAACCGCAACCGCTGGGTTCGCATTGGGAATATCTTCCCAACAGCACCAACCTTGTAAAAATCCAACGGTTGGATTGTCCGGAATGTTTAATTCAAATCTGAAGAAAAACAGCGCCAGAATCGTTTATATTTATATATAAATATAAATATAATTTAATTTAATCGAATATCGACGCTGCAGTTCGAATTTTGAAACCGTAATTTCAAACGACTAGTGTGGAAGATCCGACCGTCGGATTCTCACGAAACTGGAACCATTGGGTTCGCTTTGGGAATACCTTCCCACTGATATAGACTTTGTAGAAATCCAACGGTTAGATTTTCCGATATGTGTAAAACAAATTAAGGGAAAAACAGTGCCACGGCACGACCTGAAACGCCGTTTAATTAAATATGGCCATTTTTAAATAAATAAAAATGGCGAAAAATCGTTATAAAATATTATAAGCAACATTGATTGAAAGAAAACCAATTGGGCTTGAATTGTTGATATTTGATGGTTGTATGTATATGACATGAAAATAACACTAAAGAACCGAAAGATGGATGTCGAATAATATAACCATAAAAAGAATTGATTTAAATTCTAATGACGTGAATTATTTGAAAAGGCCGAGCTAACCCTCATTTCAAATAATTTATCGAGCGATTCGAATTGGAAAATGCAAAGACGATTCAAGACCGACGATCTTCGTATCGGTTGGATGGGCGCTACTGAGGTTCCTGACCGGAGTAGCTACCGGAAGGGGACGGAAGTAGTATCCGTCTGAACGTATGTGTTGATTGGACGGATATACGAGGAATTTGACGCCTCCGGTTTCGTTCAGACCCAGAACGGACTTGTAAATGGAATGTGTGTCTGACATTGGATTTTGTTCTGTACTGATTGATCTCTGTTAAATATATATCGGCTTGGCGGCGGAGAATTTATTCTTTTGCTTAACGCCCTTCTCTGAGACGTACGAGCTCAGAGGTTATATATCGATGGAAATCAATCGTATGGAGTGGACTGCCTATGTGGCATGCCAAGATGCTGTGATCAAGGCTTCTGTTGCAAAGCAAAGTCTTGTGGATGATGATCAAAGCACGGTCTACGTGGCCTAGCTTTGTGTATTTCGTAGATTCGCGAGCCTCACACCCCGGTATGAGTTAAAAACGGGATACGGACTGCAGGGAGAGCACGACGTTTCTTTCTAGCTATGGTGGTGTCAGTGACTTACCAGCCCTGACATATATATCTATTTTTCTCCTTTGTGGTTGTTGGAATGCGAGGAGCCTCGATTATAGGTCTGTAAGGACCGGGAAACGTGTGTTCAGGAATACTACTCCTCTAACGTAAGTGAGGACCGGCCCTGAAGCATCCAGGGGTTACCCAAAGTGTGTAGTCCCGAGGCATTTGCTAGAGTGTCTCGAAGCGGAGAGGAGCTTGCCCCTTGCCTGGACTCATGACGGAAATCCAATTTCCAATACGAAATAACGGACTTGATCGTAGAACTAGTATGGCGACATAGTAGAGGGTAGCTATGCCGCCTATGATTGATATTTATGATGTTATTCGCTTTTGAAACATATATGCACTAGTAATAATATCAATTGATTTTGCTTTATACGTATCAAGCATATTTGGCCATTATAAGGTAAAACTCTTTCCTCCGGCTTGTGTTGCATTGTGTGATGGGACCTGAGTCTTATAATGGCTTCATTCTTTCAAAAAGCATTGCGTTGTTTTAAAAGAATTTACTTTGTTTTAAATGCACTAGCAATCACTGGAGTAAACCCGTTCCGCGAAAGTGGCGTGGTCCTATGATTTGCTATTACTGTTGTTTAATTGTTAAATAGATTCCTCATACCAGTCCCCATGACTGACTCGTTGTTTGTTTCACTTTGCAAACGCGGGTGCCCTTATTTTCACACGGGCAGCCTAGTACACAGGTGGCAGGTTGTTTTTGGCTCTGCACTGCTGCATAGGGTGCATTTTTGGCTCATGGCGAGGCTGACTTCACAGAGACGACTTTGACTTTTTCCGCCATTACTGTACTTATATTATGATTCCGCCACGGGCGATGCAGACTGATTTACTTTCCGTATTTCTTATTGTATGTATATGTACCGCCTTCGGCGATGTAGACTGATACCCTTATTATGTCGTACTACATGTATGTATTCCGCCTTTTGGCGATGATGACTGATCACTTTCCTTTTTATCTACTAAGTTATATCCCACGCTATGTTATTCTGATATTATTACATGTTGTGATTCCGCTGTCATATCCATGTAAAATTATCCTATTTATTGTTTCTGCTATTATATGTACTCTACTATGATGATTAATGTGTTATTTCCTAATGATTATCCTTAATACCGCCCCTCGGATTTTGGGATTGTCACAGTTGGTATCAGAGCTTTGGTTAACCTTAGTTCCGGGATCTAACACATTAAACACCTCGTCAAAATAGAACCAGTAGGGTTCAAATGCGAGTAGCTCATTAGAGATAGGATTAGCAATGTCCTAGAATGAGCTAAGCAGATTAGCTAAACAATTTGATCAGTACATCATCATTATCTTTCCTTGTATTCCCCTGCTTTATCATTTATGAAAATTATCAAATCTGTGAGCTTGACTCTTTTCTTGTTTATACAGTATTCTCTTAGATGGCTACACGAGCAGCATCAGCTATAGGAGGCCGTGGAGGCCGAGGAGATGCAGTAGGAGGACGGGGGAATATCCCCGTAGTTGTGGAAGGCCCTATTGTTCAGCCACCAGCACTCGAGGACTTTGAGCTAGATAAAGTAGCGAAGAGGTACAGAAATCTTGGGGGAAAACCTTTTACTGGCACTGGTACAGTGACCGAGGCTATAGCTTGGTTGAAAACCTGTGAGAAAATATTTGAAGGCATGGGTATGGGAACCAACAACAAAGCCCGACTTGGTATTTGGCTCCTTTAGGAGGAAGCAGAGCTGTGGTGGGATGCCATTACCTCAGAAGATGCAGCAGGTACTGTCAGGACCTGGGAACAATTCAGAACTATGTTCAATGAGAAGTTTGTACCGGAACAGGCTCTAGAGAGGATGCGAGAGCAGTTTGCTAATCTCCAGCAAGGAGATCTCTCTATTCAGGATTATCTAAATAAGTTCACCCAATTGTCGCGCTATGCTCCAGAGCTGATTTTGACCAACAAAGCAAAGAACAAGAGATTCATATTTGGGTTGAAGCGCAAGTACCATGATAGAGCTATGAGCAACATCAAAATCTCCTTTTCAGAATTAGTAGAGATGGCTTGCAATTATGAAGACATGGATGAAAGGCACGCTAGCCAAGACCGCGCCAAAAGCCAAGCTGGAAATAAGCGCAAAGCCTCAACAGATCAACCCGAATCTAGCATTACCGCGGCTGCTACTCAGAAACCTGCAAAGATCCCGAAAGGAAATTGCTACAACTGCGGGAAGCCATGTCACTTTTCTAATGTATGCAAAGCTCCGAGGAAACCAAAGGCAAATGACTCAGCCGAATGCTACAATTGCCATAAGAAGGGGCACTATAGCAGGAACTGTCCTCTGAAGCAGAATGCACAAGTGGCTCATGTCTATGACGGGAAGACCCCGCCAGCTACCACGGATGGATCAGGTAAACCCGACGTCTTGGGAGGTACCCTTACTATTAAGAATATTCCTGTTTCTGTACTTTTTGATACTGGTGCATCACGTAGCTTCATTTCTGGTAATATTGTTTATAAGTTAAAATTGAATCCAAGGAAGCTTAAAGAACCAATTAAAGTTCAAAATCCGATAGGAGGGTCTATTATTCTCGGCTCATATTGTAATGTACCCGCCTCATATTCTTGTTATCGATTTCCTTTTAAAGTGATTGTCATGGACCTTTCCGAATTTGATATTATACTGGGGTTTGATTGGTTGACAAAATATAAGGCCGAAGTTAGATGTGCTGAAAGAATCGTTAAGGTCGAAACGAAGCTTGGACCTATATATATACCATGCCATGGCTCATAAATAAATAGAACAGAATTTTGGTCTTCTTTAGAAGTTACTCCCCCTTCATTAGAAAAGATACCGGTCGTTAAAAGATATGCGGATGTGTTTGAAGAAGTAGAAAACTTACCGCCGCAAAGAGAAATTGAATTTAGAATAGATCTAATTCCTAACGCCCGACCAGTAGTACATCCAATTAGAAGAATGGCCCCGAAAGAAAAAGAAGAGTTAAGTAGTCAAACCCGAGAATTACTTTGGAAAGGTCTAATCAGACCGAGCTTTTCAGCATGGGGAGCAGCAGTAGTATTTGTCCCGAAATCAGACGGTACTCTAAGACTTTGTGTTGATTACCGAGATCTCAATAAATAGACACTGAAGAACAAATATCCCTTGCCCCGAATTGATGATCTATTAGATCAATTAAATGGAGCAACAGTATTCTCCAGAATGGACCTAGCTACAGGTTTCCACCAATTACGTATAGCCGAAGACTGTGTTCCTTCGACAGCCTTCAGGGGTCCCGATTTATTCTACGAATGGTTAGTAATGCCGTTCGGCTTGTGTAACGCTCCGGCATACTTTGTCGATCTTATGAACAGAGTGTTCCGTGGTGTACTGAATAAATTTGTTCTAGTCTTCATTGATGACATTTTAATCTACTCTAAGTCAGAAGACGAACATGCAAAACATTTAAACAAGTGTTGAAAATTCTAAGGAGAAATGTCTTGAAAGCTAAATTTTCTAAGTGTGTCTTCTGGCAGAATGAAGTTAAGTTCCTAGGCCATGTCGTATCAAAAGAGGGGATTGTTGTAGATCCAAGCAAAATTACAGCGATTCAGAACTGGAAACAACCTACTACTCCCACGGAAATTCGAAGTTTCCTTGGATTGGCTAGTTACTATCGGAAATTCGTTCAGGATTTTTCAAAGATATCAGGAGTATTGACAAAGCTTACAAAGAAGCATGAGAAATTCAAATGGACTCCCGAATGTGAAGAAGCTTTCCAGGAGCTGAAACTGAAGTTGACAACCGCTCCAGTATTGACAATAATAGAAGGCAACCAAGACTTGACTGTATGGACAGATGCTTCTATTAGAGGGCTAGGAGCAGTACTAATGCAAAAAGGCCAAGTGATCGCTTATGCCAGCCGTCAGCTGAAGCCACATGAAAGAAACTATGCAACTCATGATCTTGAGTTATTAGCTATCGTGTTTGCTTTAAGAATCTGGAGGCATTATTTACTGGGTGAGAAGTTCGAACTATACACCGATCATCAATCCTTGAAATACCTGTTCACTCAGAAAGATCTAAATTTGAGACAACAGCGTTGGTTAGAATTCCTTGCAGCATATGATTTTGAAATTCTATACACTCCAGGGAAAGCCAATGTTGTAGCAGATGCGCTCAGCAGAAAGAATGAAATCATCGCCAGTTTTGTCATCACGTCTTCATTAATAGACAGGATCTCGACTCTTCAGAAAGACGATGAATTTATTCAAAGAATCAGTCAGAGAGTCAAAGAAGGTGAATCCACAAGTTTCCGACTCGATGACAAAGGAGTTCTAAGATTAAAGGGCAGAATTTGCATCCCAAATCTCCCAGAGCTCAGAAGAGAGATACTTGATGAATGCCACAAATCCAAATTAAGTATCCATCCCGGTGTGAGCAAAATGTATAACGATATCAAACGCACATTCTGGTGGAGAGCTTTGAAAAGAGATATCTCATTATATGTTAGCAGATGCCCCACTTGTCAGCTAGTTAAGAGTGATCAGCAGAAATTGGCTGGATTATTACAACCCTTAGAAATTCCAGGATGGAAGTGGGAACAAATTTCGATGGACTTCATCGATGGCTTGCCTCGAACTAAGAAAGGAAACGATAGTATATGGGTAATCGTAGATCGCTTCACGAAGACTGCCCATTTCATACCTGTCCGATCCAATAGAACGGCTCAAAGTCTAGCACAGATTTACTTCAAAGAAATAGTTAAACTACATGGAGTGCCGCTCAGTATAGTCAGTGATAGAGATCCCCTGTTTACTAGCAAATTCTGGGAAGCATTCCAGGGAGAATTGGGAACCAAATTGAATCTAAGCACCGCCTATCACCCTCAGACAGACGGCCAAACTGAGCGGGTGAATAGAATTCTAGAAGATTTGTTGCGGGCTTGCGTTATCGATTTTGGAGGCTCATGGGAAGATCACTTACATCTAGCCAAAGTCTCTTACAACAATAGCTATCAAGCAAGTTTGGGAATGTCTCCATTTGAAGCATTATACGGTAGACCGTGCAGATCTCCTGTATGTTGGGTAGAACCTAGCAACAGACTTGTGTTAGGGCCCGATATGATTCAAGAAGCATCGGATAAAGTCGATTTCATTAAGAAGAGATTGAAAACCGCACAGAGCCGACAGAAAAGTTATGCTGATGCGAGAAGAAGGGATATATCGTTTGTCGTTGGCGATTATGTCTATTTAAGAGTTTCTCCAATGCGAGGAGTAATCAGATTTGGCAAGACTGGGAAGTTGGCACCGAGGTTTATTGGTCCCTTTCCTATACTTGAACGGATTGGAACTCTTGCATATAGGGTTTCATTACCTAATTGGTTGCCTGGTATACATGATGTGTTCCACGTGTCTCAACTCAGAAAACATGTTCATGATCCAGATCTTGTTGTGGAAGAAGCAGCGCAACATGATATTGACATAACTCCAGAATTAGCACTCAAGAGAGAGCCATTAAAGATAGTGGGCAAAGAAACTAGAGAGCTAAGGAGGAAAAAGATTCATCTAGTCAAAGTGCAGTGGAGTAGTGATCCTAGAGACTGTACTTGGGAGACTGAGGAAAGCATTAAACAAGCCTATCCCAAATGCAGAGTGGACATCTCTGACTAACTCCGGTGCAAGGTACCTTTACAATACTTTGCATTTACATTTTATTTCCTACTTAGCTGTTATTTCCTTTTCGAGGACGAAAAGTTTTAAGTGGGGGAGATTGTAATAACCCGGAAAATGTGAACCAGTTTAATTTTTTTAAATTAGGTTATTACCAAGGAATTTGAATAGTTGAAATAGAATATTTCAATAAAATATAGAATTGGGTATGGTATTGCAGTTTGAAATTTTGAATATAAACTTTGTCCGACTGTACCGGGTGGAAAATATAATGGATTTTAGCGAAACTGAAAATATTTAAATCTGTTTATGAATACCTTTCTAACGAATCTGAAAAATCGAAATTTCATAACGGAAATCAAAAGTTATGGCCAAATGAATTTTCAGAAAGGTCGCTATATAGTATATATAACCCTTGAAATTTGAGATTTTGCATACGACCTCGGAATTCGACGAAACCTCTTTTGTTGGGTCCGGGATGTCAAATTATTGCTAAGTTTCAAATTTCATAATTTTTGAAGCTAGTATGTGAGCGGGGCAAAAGATAATGTGATTGGTCAAATTCTGTTAAAAAGGGTCGACCTAAAAATGGCCGTTTTTCAAACGAGCTCAGAATTCGACGAAACTGGTTTTGTTAGGACCGTATTGTCAAAACAAAGCTAGATTTATTTTTCTGGAATTTTTCGATTCAGTTTGTGGCCCTGACAAATTGAAATGTACGTTTAAATTAAATATCGAATGTTTTATATTTTAATTTGAAAAATAACTGACTGTAACAGTCGAAATGGCCAACGAAACATATCCCATTGTGTCCGGAATGGGGTTATTTAGCTAGGGGCGACAGTCGTTGGGTTTAAAAAGGAGTCCGTTTGCAAAAACACTATTTAAAATTTCCTATAAAGCATGGACCAATAGGAATTTTTCTTTTAAAAAAATTTAAAAAACCCAAAACCCTAGCTGCCAGAGACGATTTGGACGATCCACGTTGCTCCACGCTTCTCCTCCCTTTTCCGACCGCCACAGGTGACGCTAGGCCGTGCCACCACCACCAGTCGACAGCCCTTCGCCTCCTCTCCACATCCGACCAAACGCCGCCCCCTATCTTCAGCTCCTTCGCCTGAACGACGACGAGGAAGTCGTCAACTTCCCAGAGCCGCCGCCGCCTCGATTCGCCATCGCACCCCCTCAAACTACCAGCGCCGGAAAGCTCTTCCCTCCCTCGACGACGTCCGACAGTCTGATCATCCTATAGAGCAACGAATCAAGAGAAAAATCAAAACCTAAATCTGAGCAGGTTTGAAAACTAACGGCTTATATAATTTTAAATTGTTTTTACACTATAAAGCGTTGCAAAACTTTGAAAAATAATATCTTTTTCTTTCTTTAACGAAATTCGATGAAACAGGAGACACCGTGACCGCAAGGAGGCTCTCTACATTCTAGAAGAAGCCGCGGATTTTTCTGACCTTCCTACGATTTTTAGCACTGCAATAACCAATGTGAGGAATCTAAACTAATTGTGTGATTGAAATCGCATTGTATAAATTATATAAGCGAAGTGTAAATTATATACGCATTGTATACCTCATGTACATGTGTTGTATAAGTTATATTAGCGATGTATAAATTATACAAGCGTTGAACGAAATATATATGCTTTGAATTGTGATGAAATGCAAGTGAATTATTATATATATATACTCCCCTCGTCCACAGACCATGGACGATATTTATTGGTTGTGATTGACGTGATGTTATATGGTATGACGAATGGTTGGAAATAATTGTTTGTGGTTGATATTGTGGTTGAAAAATACCTTTATGGTTGAAAAATACCTTTGTGGTTGAAAAATACCCTCTTGTGGTTGAAACAAAATAGAATAAGATTTTGGAATTGAAAATAAAACATGCCGCCTGCGTGCGAACTAGATGCATGATCCCCATTGTCAAAAACCGCGAGGTTTTAAGGTAGAGCGAGGAGCCGTACTAGGGACGGTCCCGGTTTTAACTACCCTGCCGTTATGATGCCGAAATTTTCTGAAATATTTATGTGTTAGAATAATTTTTATTCGTTGAAATAAATTACATATGCTATATAGAATATTCATGTGTTGAGTTGCAATTCATTCGTTGAGTTGAAATTCATGTGTTGAATATTATTTGAATTTAAACAAATGGCTTTAGCGATAAAAATCACATTTTTATATATATACAAACTATATAGAATATTCATGTGTTGAATTGCAATTCATTCGTTGAGTTGAAATTCATGTGTTGAATATTATTTAAATTTAAACAAATGGCTTTAGCGATAAAAATCACATTTTTATATATATATACAAACTATATAGAATATTCATGTGTTGAGTTGCAATTCATTCGTTGAGTTGAAATTCATGTGTTGAATATTATTTGAATTTAAACAAATGGCTTTAGCGATAAAAATCACATTTTTATATATATACAAACTATATAGAATATTCATGTGTTGAATTGCAATTCATTCGTTGAGTTGAAGTTCATGTGTTGAATGTTATCATCTTTTAAAAATAAAATGAATCGACAATGAAAACTATATTTTTATAGTGAATATGAAGTGTTAAAAATACACATGTGTCGAATAAATATTTTTGATGATAAAAGTATTCCTTTTACCATGTATACGCTTAGTTAAAAATACACATGTGTCGAATAAATATTTTTGATGATAAAAATATTTCTTTTATCATGTATACGCATAGTTAAAAATACACACGTGTCAAATACATATTTTTGATGATAAAAATATTTCTTTTATCATGTATACGCTTAGTTAAAAATACACACGTGTTGAAATAAATAATAGTTTGCTAGAAATATTATTATTAGCTTTGTTCTGCATATATATACATGTGTTGAACAGGAAAAATGGATTAGCTGTAGAGTAAAGAAATTATTTTCGTGCCCGACAAATAGGTAAACCTTGATGAGTTGGCTGCGCAATTTTATTTATATATCAACTCCTGTGAATGCCATTGGATGCGGAGTGCTGGTTATTCTGTGTGAAATAATAAATAACGCCATAGGATAGTAACAATTAATTTTGAACTACACTACATGGCATACTTCATGACGATAGGCATACTTCATCATATTCCGCATAAGCAATTGGAGCTTGTGTGACAAGGTGGAAGATTTACCATACGAGCGAGAGGCTTGTATGGCGATGACTATATACTACAGGTTGAACTGATGACTGATATGGACTATATAAAATATAACGATAAATTGCCAGATTAATAAAAACCCCACACGGGTCTGGAGTTGACAATAATCACGTCGCTCTAGTTATTAGATACGGCACATGGACTATTTATTTCCACACGGAAACGGGGTGACGGGAATTTATTCTCTGGAGTGATTATCAGTACATGCTCCCCCGTAAACACCAGAATATATCACTATAAATATGTGAATGCTTTTTAGGATTTATTGGGTACCTAATACGGCCCAATAAATTTCCAAACCCCTCCCCGTACAAAGGAGGTTATGGCGAAATTTTTCGAAATATTAAGGCGTTAGTGAAATATTTGAAGTGAAAACGAAGCTGAAAATATAGAATGAATTATAGTTGAAATCATAGAATGAACTATATTTATATATATAAATATAAATATAATTAAAAGGAATAGAGGCCGTGCAGTTCGTGTTTCGGAATCGTAATTTGAAACGATTAGTGCGAGAAATCAGACCATCGGATTTTCCCGAAACCGCAACCGCTGGGTTCACCTTGGGAATATCTTCCCAACGGCACCAACCTTGTAAAAATCCAACGGTTGGATTGTCCGGAATGTTTAATTCAAATCTGAAGAAAAACAGCGCCAGAATCGTTTATATTTATATATAAATATAAATATAATTTAATTTAATCGAATAACGACGCTGCAGTTCGAATTTTGAAACCGTAATTTCAAACGACTAGTGTGGAAGATCCGACCGTCGGATTCTCACGAAACTGGAACCATTGGGTTCGCTTTCGGAATACCTTCCCACTGATATAGACTTTGTAGAAATCCAACGGTTAGATTTTCCGATATGTGTAAAACAAATTAAGGGAAAAACAGCGCCAGTGCCACGGCACGACCTGAAACGCCGATTAATTAAATATGGCCATTTTTAAATAAATAAAAATAGCGAAAAATCGTTATAAAATATTATGAGCAACATTGATTGAAAGAAAACCAATTGGGCTTGAATTGTTGATATTTGATGGTTGTATGTATATGACATGAAAATAACACTAAAGAACCGAAAGATGGATGTCGAATAATATAACCATAAAAAGAATCGATTTAAATTCTAATGACGTGAATTATTTGAAAAGGCCGAGCTAACCCTCATTTCAAATAATTTATCGAGCGATTCGAATTGGAAAATGCAAAGACGATTCAAGACCGACGATCTTCGTATCGGTTGGATGGGCGCTACTGAGGTTCCTGACCGGAGTAGCTACCGGAAGGGGACGGAAGTAGTAGCCGTCTGAACGTATGTGTTGATTGGACGGATATACGAGGAATTTGACGCCTCCGGTTTCGTTCAGACCCAGAACGGACTTGTAAATGGAATGTGTGTCTGACATTGGATTTTGTTCTGTACTGATTGATCTCTGTTAAATATATATCGGCTTGGCGGCGAAGAATTAATTCTTTTGCTTAACGCCCTTCTCTGAGACGTACGAGCTCAGAGGTTATATATCGATGGAAATCAATCGTATGGAGTGGACTGCCTATGTGGCATGCCAAGATGCTGTGATCAAGGCTTCTGTTGCAAAGCAAAGTCTTTTGGATGATGATCAAAGCACGGTCTACGTGGCCTAGCTTTGTGTATTTCGTAGATTCGCGAGCCTCACACCCCGGTATGAGTTAAAAACGGGATACGGACTGCAGGGAGAGCACGACGTTTCTTTCTAGCTATGGTGGTGTCAGTGACTTACCAGCCCTGACATATATATCTACTTTTCACCTTTGTGGTTGTTGGAATGCGAGGCGCCTCGATTATAGGTCTGTAAGGACCGGGAAACGTGTGTTCAGGAATACTAATCCTCTAACGTAAGTGAGGACCGGCCCTGAAGCATCCAGGGGTTACCCAGAGTGTGTAGTCCCGAGGCATTTGCTAGAGTGTCTCGAAGCGGAGAGGAGCTTGCCCCTTGCCTCGACTCATGACGGAAATCCAATTTCCAATACGAAATAACGGACTTGATTGTAGAACTAGTATGGCGACATAGTAGATGGTAGTTATGCCGCCTATGATTGATATTTATGATGCTATTCGCTTTTGAAACATATATGCACTAGTAATAATATCAATTGATTTTGCTTTATACGTATCAAGCATATTTGGCCATTATAAGGTAAAACTCTATCCTCCGGCTTGCGTTGCATTGTGTGATGGGACCTGAGTCTTATAATGGCTTCATTCTTTCAAAAAGCATTGCGTTGTTTTAAAAGAATTTACATTGTTTTAAATGCACTAGCAATCACTGGAGTAAACCCGTTCCGCGAAAGTGGCGTGGTCCTATGATTTGCTATTACTGTTGTTTAATTGTTAAATAGATTCCTCATACCAGTCCCCATGACTGACTCGTTGTTTGTTTCACTTTGCAAACGCGGGTGCCCTTATTTTCACACGGGCAGCCTAGTACACAGGTGGCAGGTTGTTTTTGGCTCTGCACTGCTGCATAGGGTGCATTTTTGGCTCATGGCGAGGCTGACTTCACAGAGACGACTTTGACTTTTTTCGCCATTACTGTACTTATATTATGATTCCGCCACGGGCGATGCAGACTGATTTACTTTCCGTATTTCTTATTGTATGTATATGTACCGCCTTCGGCGATGTAGACTGATACCCTTATTATGTCGTACTACATGTATGTATTCCGCCTTTTGGCGATGATGACTGATCACTTTCCTTTTTGTCTACTAAGTTATATCCCACGCTATGCTATTCTGATATTATTACATGTTGTGATTCCGCTGTCATATCCATGTAAAATTATCCTATTTATTGTTTCTGCTATTATCTGTACTCTGCTATGATGATTAATGTGTTATTTCCTAATAATTATCCTTAATACCGCCCCTCGGATTTTGGGATCGTCACATGAATGCTCTACCAACTCACCTAACTTAGCTTTTGTTCGCAAGAATAAAAACATAGTTAACTATTGTTCTTATTGATGTTTCCCGTATATATTCATTTTCACATTTGTTCTAAATTTTAATTTAAAGATATTTTCTTTGTTTTAAACTTGTTTCCTACAAACCATCAATCTAAACTGATTAGAAAATAGCCACGGACGCAATGACGCTATTCCATTACCAAATTCTAAATATTATACAAATTTTATTTAATTATTTAATTCAAAATACGGGGTGTTGTATTCTCCTACCTTTAAGGAATTTCATTCCTAAAATTTGGCAAGGGTAAAATTAAGTAGTTCCTCACATAATTTACATCCATCATGTGTACATCCAATTTTTGCAACCATTTACGCACTTGTGCAAAGTGTAACACAACATAAAAATACATTAATGCCTAAACGACACCTCCTATATGAATGCAAAATTTTCTTGAATATCTTTTGAAAACATGATGCACACATTCTAGACGTACAACCAGTTTCTACATGAATATAATATTTTGAAGATCAAAATCACTTTTGCATCCAATTTTTCCCATACTCTTACAAAGTAAGAATGTAATTCATCCAATTTTCGCATCCAAACCCTACCAATCAACTTAAAATTCGCGAATTTCCGAAAAGTCTGTATTTTTTATTCGATTTCTCATGTTAGAACAGTAGAAAATGGAAAATTACGTACCTTCCACCCACTTTTATGTGCCTTTTTCCCATATTTGGAAACCTTGATTGCTAATGTTACAAAAATTCATATTTTCTGTTCCTAGAACAGTTTACATAAGAAAAAAAAATATTTCAATTTTCCAAATTTACTGTGGAAAAATTCATTTTTTTATTCTCTTTTTTTGCGGTTGTCATGTAACGACCCGAGGAAAACTTCTACGCTCGAATTTTCGACAATAATACATCAACCCATATTACTTGTCCAAAAACCCAAGTATCGAACTCCCAGATTATTTATGGAAAGAAATTAGAGGGTGAGAATAGAAAGAAAGATTATTAGAATAGAAGAAAGAAGAAGAACACCACATCATAATCTCACAGCGGAACAGATAAAATATAATATAACAAATCCTTTTTATACAAAAGAACAGTATATACATACCAACCATCAGAGTACAACATATATCAGACACAGCGGAATAATAACTTTATATAACTAGCGGTGAAGCTGCCTGCCTCCATCTCCTGAAACTCCAAGCGAAACCTAACCTGGAACATACTCGGTCTAACCCGAGCACATTTGAAGCAAAGCAAAATACACTGGGTCAGTCTGGAATACTTTTGGTGATAAATTCATAGAAACACACAACTTGTTTAATTTTGGAAAATCATTTATGAAATCAAAGGATAATAGTAAGACCAGCCCACACATAAACACAGACGGTTTTTACCTTACTATAACCCAAAACGTCTTTGAAGTCATAACTTATGCTGATATTATCATAGTGTCTAAATACAAGTAATTAATAATCTAGCGGAACGCTTACATCTCACGCTCCACATATATAGTATACAATCAAAACCGCGGGCGCTTATTGGATATTGGATTCCAACTCTGACAAGGTATGGGACCACCTGTCGATAGTGTATCTCTAGAGGCGAATACACTGGGTTCAACAAGAACGTCTTGCAACCCGGCCTATACATGACCGACCACTCATTTCGCTTGAGTGTATCGAATGTATATCAACGACGGTTGGGATCCGCAACCGCCTCCCGAAAAGGGACAGCATCGAAATATAGATTAAAGAAGCAAATGGAATTTCTCTAGATAGGTGATTATACACCCTAATGGGAGAGGCCCACATAGCCATGATGCCTGCCCGATTTTTTGTCATTTCCCGGTTGATGAGGCTTGAGGCTAGAATTTCTTTTCGAACATCTGGCCACCATTCACTTTGAATGCCACATTGTCAGATCCTCCGGATATCACTAATTGACGTCCACAAAAATACTCTCGTTGTTAAGCTAAGAGGACTGTCGTCCTCTACCACCAACTATGGTACGTTTGAAGAAATCAACGTACATGATCCTTTTGGAAATACTCTGTCAGACATTCGTCCACACAAGTCATCCAGGAATAGGATGAACCGAAGGCACCCTCCTACCGCATCCAATATAGGAATCACCCCATGGATCAGTAGCGAGTAGTCCTTGCAAATCCGTAGATTTCAACCATGACAGAATCACAAACAAAATGACTCTGGTTGCAAGCCAAAGAAATTCGACAAGTAGTCCTTCCGCTTATGAAGATCCATGGTCTTAAAGTTGCTCCATCTTCAATTACCATCTTCACGTATATGTTGGTCGGAATGGTTTTCGAATATAAATTTGATCCCGGTCTTTCCATACCAACAATCGTATGGTCAGGGTTGATAGACGGTGATTTAACTATCAAATAACGATCGTGTTCATAAAATGATTTCACTGATTCTGTATTTGGCATTATTTGGCCTGTTTAAAATATATTTAACAAAATAATTAAATCAACCTTTAAATCTTCCCAAATATTGAAACGTTATATTTATTCTTATTTATAACAAAAAATATTTTAAATACTTTGGAGCATATATATACTTAACTTCCAATTTCCTTTAACATTGGATATATCGTTATATTTATCTAAATCCTTTTCCCTTTCCTCAAAATCGGCATCTCGATCTATATACATAGTATACTTAACGGTATAAAACACCTTCTCGATTTTGATACGGCAAAAACTAGTGTCAACTTATATAATTTAAAACCAAATATTTTCATTTACATTGTAACTAACATTTAAGTATTACTTATATCCCAAAATCTCACGCTTATGTTCCATATTCCTTGTATGAGATAATTAACCAATTCCAACACTTTGCACTCACCACAAACGAACATTATTCCTCGATAATAGTGAAGCCGTTCAAGTTGCAGTATTTTATTTACCTCTCAGACCTTGATCGGTAACGTTCTTACCTTAGAATAATATTGGTTTGTCATTTAACCACTGATATTAAATCTAACTTGCCCTTTTGATTCGAATCTGGTTTTGTAAAACCGTTTCTTACGTTTGAAATCCTCGTTTGATAATCTCTTTACTTACTTCCTTTATTTAAGAAAATATCCACTAAAACACAACTTTAACATCAAGCATTATTTCACTTATAACCCTTTGATTTATAATATAAATCCTCTTCAAATAATTTGTTTCTATCTATTTGGCCATCTCTTATAATACTCTTTATCTTGGATTATAAAAATAGGTTTACCACCTTCTTCACGATAAGGCCTTGTTACTATGGATTTTATTTCCAAAATCCACTTACCAATACTTAACCAAAAATCACTATTTTTCCTTTCTTTTGAAATTCTTATTTCAATTTCCTTATCTTTCTTAAGTTCAACTTTTTAACATTTAAGTCCTCACTTTGGTTTAAACCCCTTTAAACCATGTTTGGATTTCTTCCAAATCGATTATTCATCCGCTTAGCCTCTTAGAACAACTTCTTATATTTGTTCTAAAACTATTACCATTCTGCTTTATCATCTCCCTTGGGAATTTATTCCATTTGAATTGCCTTTACTTAATTGACAATTAAGTAAAACCTTATTGAATTTCTTTTTAAACCTAATTACCATTCTTGTTTGAAAACCTCAATTTATAAATCCCTTATTTGACCTTGATCGAGCTTATCGATGCTTAGTCATTTCTAATGGAATTCCTAGTAAAAACCATTCTTTTAATTATTATCAATTAAAAAATAATTATCTTTAACATTACTATATTAAAAATAGTTAACTCTGCTATTAATCAAAAAAAGGATAATTATCATTTTTAAAAGCTAATTAAATAATAATTACTTGATTTATACTAACCAATTCAATAATTCCTTAAATTATAGTTAATCAGAAATTACTAGTATTTTAACACTAAGCACTTCAATAAATTCCTTTAATTTATAGTTAATCAGAGATTAACTAATAAATTCCAATATTCGTTAAATTTAACGAATATCAAATTAACTCCATTATGAATTTTAATTAAACACAGTTGATTTTGCCAACCGTACCTCTCAGTTAATTATTCACTGATTTTCATTCTCTCATTTCCCTTTTTAAATTAAAATAATTTCATTAATTTAGAATCGCTATTTAATTGTTTTAATTACAATGATTTCATTTATCAACCCATAGGTAAAATCTTTAGCCTTCTGCTTTAAAACTGGTCTAACCCTTTTTAAATAATTTCTTTTATAACCTTGATCAAAGATATATTTAAAAATTTGTAATTTAATTACTTTTTTCAAAAATAACTAAAACTCTAGTTCAGTAATAAAATAATTTATAACTTTAAAACTACGTCGGTCTACCTGACAGTAGAACGACGTTTAAAACAATATATTTTAGGCCATTTACTGTCAATTATCCAATAAATTGTGTCGATTGATTTTAACCACAACAAGGAGGAATATATATTCAACCATCAACATTTAAAACAGATTTTGTGTCAGTCAGGGTGAACAATTCATATATGCACAAAAATACAGTTTATATAAGGAATCCGGTTGGATCCCTCCAACTTATCCTTCTCTGCATCACAGATAACAGTTGGATAAAAATATACGAATTAAATAAATGACGGAATATAAATAACTGCAACAAATCAAACAATAACAACCAATTTGCATCCATCGCATCCAATTAGCCAATTTATACTGTAAATTGTAGATTATATTTTTCTATGAATTTACCATATCACAAGACTCTAAAAGGTGTGAGAATTAACTCACTAGTTCATTTCGATTGACGGTGGATACGTTTGTTCCTTTCAATCATGAATGGACATTCAAAATTAACTGAAATTTCAACTTCGTCAGATCAGTGCCTAGTCAGTGCCAATGTCTAAGTCTCGTCCCTTGGATCCAGTTTCGTCAGATTTCGTTAATATATGTGAAAGATATGTTGATTTAAAGTTTGGTATATTATACGATAATAAACTAACTAATTAATATATAAATTAAATAAATAATTACCTTAACTACCTTCAAATTAATCATGACTTAATCAACATTGGTCCACGTCAGCAATTAACAAACGCGTTTCCCCTTTCACCATTGTTTCCTCCCCGATCATCTTCCTCAAATCACGAACTCCCCTTCAACTCATCACCACCGACGTTGATACAGACTGCCGGAGCTCCTTCTGAAATCACCACCAAAACCGCACCAGCCTGAAACCCCGACGCCTGAACCGCTGCTCGCCAAAATCCCTCCGACCACCGGAAATTTCCAAACGAACGAAAAATGTTCACGGCCCAATTTCTCTGACCATGGATCGCCATCACCCAACGGACCTACGCCAAACGGTCAGTCACCCTCATGTCGTCCTTTTGCTTCAGATCCGAACCCCCTCGTACACCACAGCCGCCGGAATAAGGGGAAATCCGACCATGACTATCAAATCAAACCCAAAACTCAACCTCTCTGTTCATCTCCCAATTTCCAACACCCTCGACCACCAGAAGACTCGAGCCAGTGCCAAACGAAAGCCTGGTCTTCCCTCTTTCGTTCCCCAAGGTCTGAACATCTATAATTGACCCAATCTCAAAAAGAACGGAAGCAGTTTTTCACCTTTCCTCGCGATTTCCCGCCACCACTGACCACCGTTCCACCCCAATTTTCTCCAGTAGGTAGATATCGTCCTGATCTACAACTTTACTTCAGGTCCCCCTACCCAATTCCTTACGGATCGTGAGAAATAAATTAAAATGTAAACGAGGGCTTTATTGCAAATTTCAGAAGAAAATAGAAGTGGTAGGCTGAATTTATGGTTTGGGGTTTAACTTATATATATAAGGAGGAAATATATTAGTTTATTTCGATGTGACAGAAGATATTTCGCTGATAACGACTAACAATTTTTATTTTGTACCTATCGCTATTTTTAACGCCGTTTCTTGGCTCCTGTGCTCACATACAAAACCCGTTTGAGATGCGAATGGACAGCATAATATAATTTGATGATTTCGTCCTAATGAAACTTGTTTCGTCGAATTTCGAGTCCGTTTACTCCAATGGCGCTCGTTCACGTTCAAATGGTCGTTTTTATTTGTATTTTATTTTGCCACGCTCACAAATTAACCCCGATTGACACGGCACTAGAAATCTTGAAATAATTTACTGTTGCGGTCCCAATAAAATTTGTTTCGCTGAAAATAGAGGTCGTTTGAATAAAGGTCCTTTTATAACTGTCCAATTCAAATAAAATAAACCAATTTTAAAATACCTCAATATAATAATATTAAAATATTGAAATTGGCCATACACGACCAGAATATCGTATACTACCACAGTAAAATAGCTCGGGTTGGTTTTGAAGCCAAACCGATATTATAAAAAATTAAAAACCCTTTATTTAATGTAAATAAACGTTGAAATTAAATAAAGAAATTCCACAGCGACCTTTTCAAAATTTGATTTGGACATAAAATAAAATTTATAACACGAAAATTCTATTTTTCTCTTTCATTAGGAAAATATTATCCAACAAATTCGGACGTTTCTTGTTTCGATAAAATCCAACTCATATTGGGCCCTGTACAGCCGTTTAAAGTTCAAAACGCCAAATTACGAACTGCAGCGCCGCTGCAGCTCGTTTTATAATTAAAATATAAATTCAACGTTCATTCGTCGTTTTATAAATGAAATCGCTTCTATAATTTCAATACGAACAATATTAAACCATTCTAAATCGCCTGATCACATTACACTGCAAATTCTACATTTCCCAAATATCCCGAAAATAAAATATTATTATATTATTAATATAATTTAAATATTCAAATTAAAATGGTTAAATCAGTTATATAAACTCAAGTAAATATTTTAAATAAATAAAATATTTCTAAAAATTGGCTAGAAAACACGGGACATTACATTCCTTCCCCGTTAAAATAATTTCGTCCTCGAAATTGCTAAGGTAGAAAGAACGTTACAACCCATTATCTTTATAATAATATTTAATTTAAAACTCGATTTTATTTTCAAAACAAATATAATTGGTTGTAAAACCAAATTAATTCAAATAAAAGAATTTCCCAAAAAAATTCAAAAAAATTCTAACACCTTAAATTTTGGAAAATTTTTGGCAGAGTCTCCCCTGTACGGAGGACATCTGCAATATCGCAGGTTCAAGAAATAGATGTACATCGACTCTCATGGTCTAAAAAATCAAAATCCAAACTCAAAACCAAAATTTCATATTTTCGTAGGCGTACCTTTTTGCGAGCGTTATTATACGATAAGCGATATATTATACTTGCTTAGTTATAATGCAGCTCTATTCAAACTGGATCTGATTAACTCCAGAATTTTCTCTTGGAGGGGTTTTAAAGCTGAATTGGCACTTCTGCACCTGTTCTCAACTCAAACGAATTCATCAGTCATCACAACAATGCTAGTTATGTTCAAAACATCCATACCATTCATGTCAACCCATTTTACACACAATTCAATCCATACGAGGTTATAATTACTTATAACCACTTCATTTATTTCTTTAATTATCCATTCAAATTTATTAGATTTGGATTGATTTATCCAACTTTATTTATTTCAGATTGGTTTTAACAAAGTCGATTCAGGTTCATATTCAAGCAATCAACAACACAATCCAAACACATTATACAAACAAATCAATCGATTGCCCATATTATAATAATTCGTGAAAATCCTTACTTTTATTACTTATAAAATATATTAGGCAAAAATAATTTCAAAAATAATTTTAATATCAAATTACAAATACGCGCTCTCATATATACACTCAAACTCAATCTAGGGCATTACTAACCCCATCTCTATTGAGTCACACCACAGAGCCAAGGTTATCTCTAAACCAATAGCTCTGATACCACTATAACGACTCGGGGATTTTCGGTAGGCTTTTCAACCATCCCTCAACTCCCAAGGCAGAGGGCTAACCTCCCCCCGTGGCTTACAATGGTACCCCACCAACTCATTTTACGGCCAGCCTTTCGACTTCACAACCAACCCTCCCTTGCTTTTGAGGGACATGTAGAGGTAAGAGTCTCCCGTCCGCCACCTAACGCGAAGCGAGAACCCTCTATCATGCGTACCCAGCTCACATAGCCAGCAACGAGTTGGGGTATTTTATTTACCTCTCAGACCTTAATCGGCAACGTTCTTACCTTAGAATAATATTAGTCTGTCATTTAACCACTGATATTAAATCTCACTTGACCTTTTGATTCAAATCTGGTTTTGTAAAGCCGTTTCTTACATTTGAAATCCTCGTTTGATAATCTCTTTACTTACTTCCTTTATTTAAGTAAATATCCACTAAAACACAACTTTAACATCAAGCATTATTTCACTTATAACCCTTTGATTTATAACATAAATACTCTTCAAATAATTTGTTTCTATCTATTTGGCCCTTTCTTATAATACTCTTTATCTTGGATTATAAAAATAGGCTTACCACCTTCTTCACGATAAGGCCTTGTTACTATGGATTTTATTTCCAAAATCCATTTACCAATACTTAACCAAAAATCACTATCTTTCCTTTCTTTTGAAATTCTTATTTCAATTTCCTTATGTTCAACTTTTTAACATGTAAGTCCTCACTTTGGTTTAAACCCCTTTAAACCATGTTTGGATTTCTTCCAAATCGATTATTCATCCGCTTAGCCTCTTAGAACAACTTCTTATATTTGTTCTAAAAACTATTACCGTTCTTCTTTATCATCTCCCTTGGGAATTTATTCCATTTGAATTTCCTTTACTTAGTTGACAGTTAAGTAAAATCTTATTGAATTTCCTTTTAAATCCTAATTACCATTCTTGTTTGAAAAACTGGATTTATAAATCCCTTATTTGACCTTGATCAAGCTTATCGATGCTTAATCACTTCTAATGGAATTCCAAGTAAAAACCATTCTTTTAATTATTATCAATTAAAAAAATAATTATCTTTAACATTACTATATTAAAAATAGTTAGCTCTGCTATTAATCAAAAATAGGATAATTATCGTTTTTAAAAGCTAAATAAATAATAATTACTTGATTTATACTAACCAATACAATAACTTGTTAAATTATAGTTAATCAGAAATTACTAGTATTTTAACACTAAGCACTTCAATAAATTCCTTTAATTTATAGTTAATCAGAGATTAACTAATAAATTCCAATATTCGTTAAATTTAACGAATATCAAATTAACTCCATTATGAATTTTAATTAAACACAGTTGATTTTGCCAACCATACCTCTCAGTTAATTGTTCATTGATTTTCATTCTGTCATTTCCCTTTTTAAATTAAAATAATTTAATTAATTTAAAATTGCTATTTAATTGTTTTAATTACAATGATTTCATTTATCAACCCGTAGTTAAAATCTTTAGCCTTCTGCTTTAAAACTGGTCTAACCCTTTTTAAATAATTTCTTCTATAACCTTGATCAAAGACATATTTATAAATTTCTAATTTAATTACTTTTTTCAAAAATAACTAAAACTCTAGTTCAGTTATAAAATAATTTATAAATTTAAAACTATGTCGATCCACCTGACAGTAGAACGACGTTTAAAACAATATATTTCAGGCCATTTACTGTCAATTATCTAATCAATTCTGTCGATTGATTTTAACCACAACAAGGAGGAATATATATTCAACCATCAACATTTAAAACAGATTTTGTGTCAGTCAGGTTGAACAATTCATATATGCAAAAAAATACAGTTTATTTGAGGAATCCGGTTGGATCCCTCCAACCTGTCCTTCTCTGCATCACAGATAACAGTTGGATAAAAATATACGAATTAAATAAATGACGGAATAAAAATAACTGCAACCGATCAAACAATAACAACCAATTTGCATCCATCGCATCCAATCAGCCAATTTATACTGCAAGTTGTAGATTATATTTTTCTATGAATTTACTACATCACAAGACTCCAAAAGGTGTGAGAATTAACTCACCAGTTCATTTTGGTTGACGGTAGACACGTTTGTTCCTTTCAATCTTGAACGGACGTTCAAAATTAACTGAAATTTCAACTGCGTCAGATCAGTGCCTAGTCAGTGTCATCGTCTAGGTCTCGTCCCTGCGATCCCAACGGACTCAGTTTCATCAGATTTGGTTAACGTATGTGAAAGATATGTTGATTTAAAGTTTGGTATATTATATGATAATAAACTAACTAATTAATATATAAATTAAATAAATAATTACCTTAACTACCTTCAAATTAATCATGACTTAATCAATGTTGTTCCACGTCAGCAATTAACAAACGCATTTCCCCTTTCACCATCGTTTCCTCCCCCATCATCTTCCTCAATTCACGAACTCCCCTTCAACTCATCACCACCGACGTTGATACAGACCGCCGAAGCTCCTTCTGACATCACCACCTGAACCGCACCAGCCTGAAACCCCGACGCCTGAACCGCTGCTCGCCCAAACCCCTCCGACCACCGGAAATTTCCAGATGAACGGAAAATGGTCATGACCCAATTTCTCCGACCATGGGTCGCCATCACCCACCGGACCTACGCCAAACAGTCAGTCACCCTCACGCCGTCCTTTTGCTTCAGATCTGAACCCCCCTCGTACACCATAGCTGTGGGAATAAGGGGAAATCCAAACATGACTTTCAAATCAAGCCCAAAACTCAACCTCTCCATTCATCTCCCAATTCCCGACACCCTCGACCACCAGAAGACTCGAGACCAGTGCCAAACGAAAGCCTGGTCTTCCCTCTTTCATTCCCCCAAGGTCTGAACATCTATAATTGGACCAATCTCCTTCAATCTCAAAAAGAACGGAAGCAGTTTTTCACCTTTCCTCGCGATTTCCCGCCACCACTGACCACCGTTCCACCCCAATTTTCTCCAGTAGGTAGATATCGTCCTGATCTACAACTTTACTTCAGGTCCCCCTACCCAATTCCTTACGGATCGTGAGAAATAAATTAAAATGTAAACAAGGGCTTTATTGCAAATTTCAGAAGAAAATAGAAGTGGTAAGCTGAATTTATGGTTTGGGGTTTAACTTATATATATAAGGAGGAAATATATTAGTTTATTTCGATGTGACTGAAGATATTTCGCTGATAACGACTAACGATTTTTATTTCGTACCTATCGCTGTTTTTAACGCCGTTTATTGGCTCCTGTGCTCACATACAAACCCCGTTCGAGATGGAATGTACAGCATAGTATAATTTGACGATACGGTCCTAATGAAACTTGTTTCGTCGAATTCTGAGTCCGTTTGCTCCAATGGCGCTCGTTCACGTTCAAATGGTCGTTTTTATTTGTATTTTATTTTGCCACACTCACAAATTAACCTCAATTGACGCGCCACTTGAAATCTAGAGATAATTTACTATTGTGGTCCCAATAAAATTTGTTTCGCTGAAAACAGAGGTCGTTTGAATAAAGGTCCTTTTATAACTTCCCAATTCAAATAAAATAAACCAATTTTAAAATACCTCAATATTGAAATTGGCCATACACGACCAGAATATTGTATACTACCACAGTAAAATAGCTCGGGTTGATTTTCAGGCCAAAACGATGTTATAAAAATTTAAAAACCCTTTATTTAATATAAATAAATGTTAAAATTAAATAAAGAAATTCCACAGCGACCTTTTCAAAATTTGATTTGGACATAAAATAAAATCTATAACATGAAAACTCGATTTTTCTCTTTCATTAGAAAAATATTATCCAACAGATTCGGACGTTTCTTGTTTCGAGAAAATCCGACTCATATTGGGCCCTGTACAGCCGTTTAAAGTTCCAAACGCCAAATTACGAACTGCCACGCCGCTGCAGCTCGTTTTATAATTAAAATATAAATTCAACGTTCAATCGTCGTTTTATAAACGAAATCGCTTCTATAATTTCAATACGAACGATATTAAACCATTCTAAATCGCCCGATCGCATTACACTGCAAATTCTATATTTCCCAAATATCCCGAAAATAAAATATTATTATATTATTAATATAATTTAAATATTCAAATTAAAATGGTTAAATCGATTATATAAACTCAAATCAATATTTTAAATAAATAAAATATTTCTAAAAATTGGCTAGATAACACGGGACATTACATGTCATCTTTATTTGTTTTCTTTTAGTTGTTTATCTCTTAACTTCCTTTTCAATAAATTCACAATATCCTATGTTCTTGTTCTTAACTAGTAATCATCACAAATACCTAGAAAGAAAATATCCTACTAAACTATTCTATTTTTCAAAAATAGAACGCTACATAGGAATGCAAATCTATACTTAAAGAAAACTCTCCTATTTCCATAAGGGTGCAGAAAAGGATTTCTATTAATTACTAACCATGTCATAAAATTTGCTTATAAAAATCTCAACTAGCTTTTCAAGATTTCCCAAACCTTTACAAATAGTCCATGCACACTAATGGGATCCTTTCTCACTAAATTATTTTTAGTAAAATTAGATTAAATTTCTATGAATCCTTTCACCTATATTTTGTACATCTCTTTCAATGCACATTTCGTTGCCATTTAAACAAAGCGTGTTTACTAACAAGTCTATTGATTTATAAAAACTTATCTAATATTCTTCTTATCCCAACAAGTCAAAGTGCGTCACATTCTGTCCATTAAGAAAACTTTATGTTTTACTTTACTCGAGGTCGCCTATGCACCCCATATAGCCACTTCATTTATCCTCGCTTTCCCCATAAACACTTGTGTCGCTCAACCCCATAACTTGCTTATGCATTCAACACATTTGAAAACAAGTTTGAACAATTTTCTCAAAAATCCTGTAACACCCCGGATTTTTGAATAATCGAATTAACTAAATTAAAGAATAATTAATCTCAGACGTGAGAATTAAGGGAAATGGGTTGCGCCATCGTGTTCGTCTCGGAATTCTGGTCGAGATAGAGTCCGAGTTTGCGGGAAACGGATACCGGATGAAGGAGATATAGACGAGCGAAGTTAGGTGGCAAAACAAGAAAAAAAAGAGAGGAAGATTGCACTGGTGCACTTGGGAAGTGCGCTAGTACAAAATTGCACTGGCGCACCTGCCAAGTGCGGCCAGGCCGAGGCAGCAGGTCTGCACAGTTTTCTGGTTTAGTCTGACCCATGTTGCTGAGTCATTAGGGCTGAGGTGCCACCCTATCCCGACTGAATGATTTTGATTAACCCTAAGATCATCCGACGGCTATAATTAAATTATAATTCCATATAAACATGGGTAGACTCAAACCCTAAATCAAAATAAAAACTGAAACTATGGCCATCATGCTGTCATCTTATAACCTAGAGTAGCCGCCACCAATTAGAGAGGAAGAACAGCAAATCAAATCAGTTCTATTCAACCCTAACAACGAATCTTCTTTAAAGGAAAGCTAATACAACTTCAGAACTCAGAATTCAGAACTCAAGACCCTCTTTGAGTTGTGAGTTCGATAATTTTAATAAATAATTAGCAAATTAATTGGATTGAGTTATGATGTGGATTATTTGGATATGATGTGAATTATTGATGTTATCATACATGTTGTAAATTCTATGATGTTATGTTGTGATCATCTATGTTGTAAAGTTATGATGCTATCACCTATGTTGTAATTCTATGATTAGCTTATGTAGAATCAATACATCATGTTTCATATGCTAGTTGGTTATGTTGATTCATATGATAAATCATAAGTATGTATGCGAGTTTAGATATTGATTTGGATGTGGATCATATGCAAGTTAGTAGATTTCTATGCATAACCTTACATGTTTCATGATACCTATTTTATGTGAATTGGATCTAAAAGTTAGGATATGACATGTATGAGTTATATGCCAAATTCTACATGCTAGTTTACATGTTTAGATGTAAGTTTAGACCATTGTTATGTTGCATAAAACACATATGCAAGTTTATGTAAATATATGAGTTTGGAATATGAATCATGTTATGCAAGTTTGTGGTTATTGCCTATGCAAGTTTACACCTTTAGATGTAGATCTATGACATACATGATTTATGCAAGTTTGTGAACATTATCTAAACAAGTTCACGCCTTTAGATTTGGATTTATGACAATATAGTTTTATGCAAGTTGTAACTTTGGCCTATGCAAGTTTTAGATGTAGAACATCATTCACACATGCAAGTTCACCCCTATGTTTAGATCTAGTTTTATCTATATGTATGTTGTGATGCTTTATCTTTATTCCATGAGTTAGACTACTCGAGTCTAACGTATATTTTACGTTAAATGAACGAACGTACAAGGTGGGGTAATGGGATAATATTAAAAGATTTAATTGGCATAAATGCCTTAAAGGCATAAAATAAAATTGTGATGAAAATTGGTATGATTTTACATACCATAAATAGATGGACGTAATTGAGTCAATTATGGCAATAGTTAAATTTGGAATTAATTGATAATTTGAATAGGGAAAGTAATTCAAATTGGTAATGGTTAATTAGGAGTAATTAATCGTCTAAGACACGAGGTTAGGCTCTTTTGTGGTGTAAGACTGCCTGGATCCGCTCGGCAAATCCAGCTGCCACAAATGCCAGTCTAATGTAGGAGGTCTTAGGTATAAATTAAATACGTAACAATTTTAAAGACACGATGTTAGGCTTTTTTGTGGTGTAAGACTGCCCGGACCCGCCCGGCAAATCCAGCTGCCACAAATGTCAGTCTAATGTGAGAGGTCTTTATGAGGTTACGGTCTTAATGAATTAAGAAACACTTAACGAGATAAACATGTAGTGGGACATGAGGGGGTTAGGTGGGTGCCTTGGGTGGCATGTGGAATCTAGTGGGTGCCTTGGGTGGCATTGGAAATACGATTAGAAACACTTAACCAAAATTGAAACATGTAAGTGAACATGAATAAGAAGTGGGTTAAGTGGGATGTACTAGAGGGGACCAAGCTTAGATGGATAGTTTGTGTCAAGTAATGGGGGCCCATTTCAACCAGTAACCCATACGTATCTTTGTGGGCTTGACCCAAGTCGAGGACGGGACACGCATACTGGGCTTGACTGTAAGAGGCCAAAACGGGTTAGCAGTGGCAACGCAAGTCCAACGGGTTCATATGCGTGTGTGGATCCTGGCTGGTAGATAAGACGTTGTTGCATCGTGTAGGTATAAGCCGTGCATTCTTGGTGGTATCGGGTTACCACTTTGGGGAGTGATACACCTCACTATGGGGCTAGCACGGGTGTCTACGAGTTAGGGAGCCGATCGCTTGGGGGTAGTGGGTACACCTAGTGGAGATAGGGGCATGCAGCACCTATGAACACAGCTAGGGGTGCAGAAACTACCAATATCATTATTAAGTTCTGTGGGCGGGATCAACCTTAGGGTGACTAGTGGTGGTGCAGTATAGAAATTATCTTACAGTTTTGGTGTAGTTTAGTAATTATCTTATAGTGGTTTAGGTGCGCTTTAACGATATCGTTGTTTATCTTGTTTACTATGCCATACTCAATGGTTCATGGTCATTTCCTGATTTTCCAACTTATGCCTTAGCCTAGTTACTTTGGTAATTATATTGTTAAAGTTATCGCCCTCGCCAGACTTTATGTCTGACCCCCTTTGTTTCCTCCTCTTTTCTTCCTTTCCCCCTCCCCCTCAGGTGCTCAGGTTGGAACTAGCACCAACGGAGCTTGATTTTGGACAACTGTGCTTCTTGCTTTTAGAAGATTGCTTGGATCGCTTAAGTAAAGTTCAGCCTCTCTTTTATTTATGGTTATTTTTTATTGGGGATTATGTCTTTCAATTTATGTACTTTGATTTAGTCAAGATGGATATTATGTACTTGGCTCTGGTTTTGATGATGTAATCAAACATATGTATTTTCCGCTGCAATGAAATAAAGTTTTTAATTTTTCAAGTACTGTTTATATTTGTCTTGTTGTTAAGTTTCTTTTCTATACTCACTTAAAACGCTCCATAGAAGTTAATGCATTCCCTTTGTGAGTGACATTAATGGACGTGGGGTGTTACACGTGGTATCAGAGCTGAAGGCTACCAGAACAGATATGAATTTTGAAAAACTGTTTTTCAATAACAATTTTTATAAAGAAGTACCTTCAAAAGTATGTTTTAAGGAAAGTATTTTCAAGAGAAAAAGCTTATTTTAGAAAGCAAAACCCCAAGGGCCATATATCTTTCCTTCAGTTCTTTTGTATTGAATCTTTGCTTTTTCGTTTCAGCATGTCTGAAGCATCTAAGATACCAGAGGGTGTTCATGTACCCGGTTGGTTTCGTCAATATCTCGAGGCTAGGGCCGCCACCGTAGGTGCAGCAAATGCTCCTCCTCCTCCTCCTTGTGTCGATAATTTCACAAAGATATGTAAAGACTTTCGAGCAATGGGTGGAAAACCTTTTCACGGGACGAAGACATTTGTTGAAGCTCGTAATTGGCTAAAGGAGGTGGAAGAATTATTTGGAATCTTTGAAGTGGATGATGGAAGAAAGGTCCAGTTAGCTGCCTGGCTAATGAAGGATGAGGCCTCGTTTTGGGGTGAGGTCACTAATAGGGGACGTCCAGTCGATACATGGCCAGATTTAGGTAGAGGTTTGAGGCGAAGTTTCTCTCACGGGCTAAAGAGAATCTATACATGGAAAGGTTTCTAGCATTGAAGTAGGGGAATCTATCGGTGAAAGAGTACGTCAACAAATTCAATCAGTTTGCAAGATTTGGCTTGGAATTGGTGAATACACCAGAAAAGAAGGCCCTGAGATTTGTTAAGGGTTTGAACGAGCCGCTTCATGGGTTAGCTATGACCCATATCCCCATGGGAGTTACCTTTGAGAGACTAGTTGACATGGCGCTTATGCATGAAGAGGAGAAGGGCGCCAATGCTAATAAGGCACCCAAGAAGAAAGGGGATCAAAAGAAGCCGCAACAACAACAACAGAACAAGAAAGGTGGCAAAGGAAACAATGGTAAGGGAAAGAAGAGATGCTTTAACTATGGGACACCCGGCCATCTAAGCAAAGATTGTAGGAAGAAAAAGAAGACCGGTTGTTTCCACTGTGGCGAAGCGGGACATCTGATCAAGGACTGCCCAAAGAAAGGGCAGAGGGCAGGGTCAACCTCGGGAGGACAGGTGCAAGATCTTATGGCACCAGGGCAGGCAAGGGGACAAGTTCAAGCTCTCGTGGTCCCACCGCTGCAAGAACGAGGTAGAGCAATTTCCGTTGAAAGTTTAGTTTTTCTGTTTGATCATCATGTCCGTACTTTATTCGATTATGGCGCATCACATTCGTTTATCTCTACATCATTAATTGAAACACTTCACCTAGATACTAGTTTTGTTACTGATCCCTTAGTAGTCTCAAATCCTATTGGTGGTTCGGCTCATCTGTCTTTGATCTATCGGGATTTGAGTGTGTTTATCTTGGGCGTTGAGTTTGAATGCAATGCCTTTGTTCTTGGTTTCATGGGCTACGGCTTGATTCTAGGTATGGATTGGCTCACTAGATATGGGGCCATCCTAGATTGTGAATGAAGGGTAGTTAGATTGTTGACCCGTTGTGGAAAGACCCTTGATATTTCTTGTGACCCTAGAGGTCCAGTTGTAACAACCCGTATTTTTATAACGTGTAATAACCATAAATCAAGGCAGAATTAATTTTTAAAATAAGAATCAAGGGAAACGGGTTACTCCATTGCGTTCGTCTCGAAATTCTGCTTGGAAACGAGTCCGAGTTTTCGAAAATCGGAGTCCGTATGACCAAGTTATGACCTTTCAAAGTTTCTAGAAGTTTTCAAGTTCAAAACAGCTCAGGATTCGAATTCAAATTTCGAATTTCAAACCTCAGAATGGACTGGGCGGGAAATTTCCCGCCCAGGACTAGGTCGACCTAGGGGTCGACTATGTAGTCGACCTGCCCAGGACCAGGTCGACCATAGTGTCGACCTGGGGGTCGACCTGGTGGCCGAGCCCACTTTTGAAGCTGGATTCACTTTGATGTTTCTGGCCTCGTTTCTGTCTACATTCGTTGACCTGACCCTATATATACAGCCCCTAACACTAGTCTCTCTACACAAAAGTCTTTCTGACCTTATGCTGCTCTAATTCATGTTGAAAAGTTAGAGAAAGGGACTACTTCTTCTACGTCGAAACTACGTTGCTGATTTGGGGATTTCTGTTAGGACTTGACTAAGCATATAAAGATTCAACATCGACTCTCTTTTTCTAATTCTCGAACCACGATCTGTAAGCCCCAGTTATTTTTAGATTTAAACTGTAAATGTAATATGAATATGTTGTAAATTGAAATTGGACCTATGTATGATGACTGTTTTACATCCATTCTTGTTCATCTTGGATCTTGACTTTGATTTGGGCCTATTCATGTTGAAAATCAAAAAGAAAAACCCCTCATATTATCATGTTGAATCTGCTATTAGTCACAAGTTTATGACTATCACCTTATGACAACTGTTATCTTGACTAGTACCTTATTTTGCTAGATTTGGAATCTTTATGTTTGAGGCCAATATTCCATATGCCAGTAATGTTATAATCATTTATCTCAAGTCATACCATGCTATGCTAGTAATCACTTCTGCCACCTTATACCCGTCCCTTTTTATGTTATTTCCTAATTAGATTTATTTGTATCAATTCGAGCTTATGTGTGATGGGAATACGATTTGGGTAGATTAGGTAAATCATAAATTGGCTTTGAACATGAACGTTATTATAACTTGAACCTGGATATGGACGTGAACTTGACACGATTTGACATGAAACATGACATGAAAACTCGACATGAATTTTGACATGAAAACTTGAACGTGGGCATGACAATTAGATAAACTTGAAAATGGCCAACTCGCGGTTGGGTTGAGTTTGCAGTGTAAATCTGCCCGGAACCGCCCGACAAATCTAGTGAATGCAAACAATAGGATCCAATGTGGGTAGTTGGTCATATCGCACGAAAAACCCGAGGTTAGACTATGTTGTGGTGTAAATCTGCCCGGAACCGCCCGGCAAATCCAATGACCACAACAGTTAGTCTAATGTGAGAGGTTGGGGTGCATTAATGAATTAATGCCACATGATAGGGTTAATTCATGAACCACTTGAATATACTTAACCAACTTGACACGATGATTTGATAGGGTTAAGTCATGAACCGCTTGAACACACTTAACCAACTTGATACATGATTTGGATAGGGTTAAGTCACGAATTTGAATGACAACACTTAACCCATTAGAAACCCTAGTTACGCGGTCCTTTTCAGCAGTAACCCACCTGGATGTATCACGATACCCTGGGACTAGGAAGGGTGGGGCACGATTACTGGGCTAATTGTAAGCGACCAGGACGACGGCTGAGTAGGTGCGCCATTGTAGGTTCAGGCGGACTATGGTCGTGCGCGTAGTCCGGAGTTGAAAAAGCAGGCATTGGGCACCCGTAGGTTTACACTGTACGTGCCTGATTCGTGTCGATGGTTGGCACCATAGGGCTTGATACACCGTATGGTGGACCTAGCACAGGTAACTACATTTCAGGATAGGGCCGTATGACACAGACACATGACGAGCTAGAACTTGTAGGGAGTCGATCGATTAGTAGATCGTACCATAGGACCCCGTACTGGGTCACTTCATGATATTGGGCCAAGTGATCATTTCATGATTAATACTAGACATGGGTTAGAACACTAGTACAGTTGGTGCAGCGAACCTTGAATATGCGATGCTAGACTTGACTTATCTTGTTATCTTAATTATCATATCAGTCCTGTTATCATCCATATGTTTAATTCCAGTTATCACATGTCATACTACCTTTACTAGTTTTTATACTGAAAGCCACTAGGGCTTACCAGTCTTATGACCGGCCCTTTTTCCTTTCGCCTCTTTTTCTTTCATTCCTCCCCCCTAGGTTCTCAGGGAGGAAACACTAGCTCTTAGCTTGGATTTAGCTTGCTTTCAGACAGGTCATGTACGGTTTGGTCTTGAGCTATGCTATGGCTGCTTCTGCTATTTATGGGGAATAATTTAGTTTTGTTTTCTTAAGTTTATGCTTCTTTAATTGGAACTTGATGTAATGGAATAATTTGTACCTGGGATATATGAGGTTTTGACTCTTTTCTTGAAAGTAATAAAAAGTTGGTTTTTAATTTCTACCGTTGCTTTATTTATGTTCTGCTTTGTGATATCTCTGTGTATGTTTACCTAGATAATACTCCACCAGAACTAGTGCACTCCTTTTGTGAGTGACCCTAGCGGAGGTGGGGTGTTACATTTGGTATCAGAGCAGAAGGTTACCAGGCTGGGAAAAAGTTTTAAAAACCTTCTGAAACTATTTTCAAAACCATTTATAAAGAATCATTTTTCAAGAAAAGTTTTATGTTTAAAAAGGCTATTCCCCAAAAGCCATTAGCACTTCCCTTTGTTTCCTCGTTTAAATCTTTTTCTTTTCGTTTTTCAGCATGGTTGATCTTAACCTGCTTGAGGGAATACACGTGCTTGGATGGTTCCGAAGGTACTTAGAAGCCAGGGCCAATGAAGTGGGCCTGGCAGACATCCCTCCTCCTCCTCCCCCAGTGGCCGCAGTTCCTCCTCCTACTGGTACCCGCCTTTGCCAAAATGTGCAAAGACTTTAAAGCAATGGGCGGCAAGAACTTCGTTGGAACTGAAACCTTTGTTGAGGCACGAAACTAGCTAAAGGAGACGGAAGACTTGTTCATTATCTTTGATATGGAGGACCATAGGAAAGTTCAGTTGGCAGCATGGTTGTTGAAAGAGGAAGCTGCATTTTGGTGGGAAGTCACCAACGCTACCAGGCCAGTTGAGACTTGGGCAGACTTTAGAGAGAGGTTTGGGCTTAAATTCTTATCGTCAGCAGAAGAGAACCTTCAGATGGAGAGGTTCCTAGCACTCAAGCAAGGGGACATGTCTGTTAGGGAGTACGTGAATAAGTTTAATCAGCTTGCTCGGTTCGGTTTGGATTTGGTCAACACATCCCAGAAGAAGGCTGTACGCTTTGCTCGAGGATTGAACGAGCCACTACACAGTTTGGCCATAACTCATATACCCATGGGGACGACCTTTGAAAGCTTGGTGGATATGGCTCTACTTCATGAGGAATACAAGAATAGCAAGAAGGAGGTTAAGCCTAATGAGACTCAGAATAAGAAAGCTGACTTCAAGAAGGGGGGCAACAAGAATAACAAGAGCAACAACAAACCACGTGAGACGAGGAAGTGCAACTTCTGTGGTATTACTGGACATCTAGCTAAAGACTATAGAAAGGAGAAGAGGAAGTTGGGTGAATGCTTTCATTGTGGAGATACTGGACACATCAGCAAGGATTTCCCTAAGAAGCAAGGGCAAGGGCAGACCCAGCGAGCAGGAACTTCTGGAGGGCAATTGCATGCTCTTAACACCACTCCAACTCTTGACCGAGGTAGTAATATTTCCGTAGAAAGCCCTGTTTACATTTCTGACTTTCCTGTTCGAACCTTATTTGACTCTGGTGCATCGCATACTTTTATTTCTTCTGATATTGTTGAAAATCTGCACCTAAGTACTAGTCTGGTTGAGGATCCCGTTATAGTTTCAAATCCAATTGGGGGCTCCGCCCATTTATTTATGATGTGTGTGGATTTGAGGATCTTTATCTTAAGCGTAGAATTCACGTGTAATGCTTATGTTCTCGGATTTATGGGATACATTTTGATCTTAGGTATGGATTGGCTGTCCGATTATGGAGCCATTCTTGATTGTGAACAAAGGCTAGTAAGGCTCATGACTCGCCTTGGTAATACCCTTGAAATTTCTTGTAACCCTAAGGGTTCGGTCATGTTGTGTTATCCTGGATCCCTTGACTCGTCCGACGATAATTTGCAATCTGTAAGAGTGGTCCGAGAATATCCAGATGTCTTTGATGAGGTGAGGGGGTTACCTCCTAAACGCGAGACAGACTTCCAAATTTATCTTGTTGATAATGCCAAGCCAGTTTCATTGCCCGTTAGGCACATGGCCCCGCGAGAAAGAAGAGAGCTTAGTAAACAAGTTATCGAGTTGCTTGAGAAGAATTTCATAAGACGAAGCATTTCTAAATGGGGTGCTCCAGTGGTATTCGCTACTAAGGCGGATGGATCGCTTCGTTTGTGCGTAGATTATCTTAAGTTAAACAAGCTGACAAAGAAGAATAGGCACCCACTACCAAGAATCGATGATTTGTTTTACCAGCTTGTGGGAGCATCTATTTTCTCTCAACTCGATCTAGCCACAGGATTTCATCAGCTTAGAGTGGCTGAGGATAGCATTGACAAAACTGCGTTTAGGACTCCAGATGGGTTCTTCGAATGGCTCGTCATGCCGTTTGGGTTAACAAATGCACCCGCATACTTTGTGGATTTGATGAGTAGGGTGTTTCGGGAGTTCCTTAACAAGTTTGTGGTAGTTTTCGTGGATGATATTTTGATCTTCTCAAAAGATGAAGAAGAGCATGCTAGACATCTCAAGGAAGTCATGGAAACATTTAGAGCACACCAGTTAAAGGCTAAGTTCTCCAAATGCCATTTTTGGAGGAAGGAAGTTCAGTTCCTTGGACATGTAGTTTCTAAGCAAGGTATAGCCGTGGACCCCGCAAAGGTAGTTACGGTACAGGAATGGAAAATTCCTAAGAATGCAATGGAGGTGAGGAGCTTTCTCGGTTTGGCGGGCTACTACAGGAAGTTCATTAAGGACTTCGCTAAGATTTCAGCCCCTTTTACTAAGTCAACAAAGAAGAACCTAGCTTTTGCATGGGACATAGAGTGTGACGCTGCTTTTCAGAGACTTAAGAGAGCCCTCACCACAGCTCCAGTTTTGGCATTACCTGACGGAGGTAAGATGTTTACGGTGTACATAGATGCGTGCGGCACCGGATTAGGCGTTGTCCTAATGCAAGAAGGAAGAGTAATATGCTACGGGGGCAGACAACTTAAAGTTCATGAGAAAAACTATCCCACGCATGACTTGGAGTTAGCCGCGATTGTTTTTGCACTTAAAGCTTGGCGCCATTATCTTCTAGGGGAGAGGTTCGAGCTGTATACCGACCACAAATCGCTTAAGTGCCTCTTCTCACAGAAAGATTTGATTCTGAGACCATAGCGGTGGATGGAGTTCCTGGCATCACATGACATCGATATAGCTTATACCCCTGGCAAGGGTAACGTGGTGGCGGACGCGCTAAGTAGAAAAAGGTTGACCTTGAGCCCCTTGTTTGTTGAAAGGAAAAAGCCTTGAGTTTATAGCAACCTTTGATTTTACACCTGCTGTTGAGTCATTGACTGCTACGTTAGCATCTCTTGAGTTAAGACCTACACTTCGAGATCAAGTAGGGACTTCACAGAAGGAAGACCCACAAATAGTCGAAATCATGGACAAGCTGATTAGTGGTGAGACGTCAAGTCACCTTAGTAGGTACGCCATAGATGACAAGGGATGGCTAAGGCGCGATGGAAGGCTATGTGTCCCATAAGTGGAAGACTTAGTAAGGAAAGTTCTCGAAGAGGCGCATCACTTGAAGATGACCATACATCCTGGAGGGGATAAGATGTATAGAGATATGAAGCGCATTTTCTTTTGGGCTGGAATGAAAAAGGATGTGGCAGAGTTCGTTTCGAAGTGCATGGTGTGTGCCAACAAGTAAAGGTCGAGTCGAAGAAGCCTGGTGGGCTATTACATCCTTTGGAGGTTCCGCAATGGAAATGGGAGAGTATCTCGATGGATTCCGTGGATGGATTGCCTAGGTCAAGGAAGGGAAATACTAGCATATGGGTCATAGTTGATAGACTCACGAAAAGTGCTCACTTCATTCCAGTGAAAAGCAAGAGGACCGCATCATGGCTAGCGTCTATTTACCTTCGAGAGATAGTACGGTTGCATGGAGTTCCTTCTAGTATAGTTAGTGATCGTGACCCGATTTTCACTAGCCAGTTTTGGAATAGTCTGCAAGAAGCAATGGGTACACGACTGAACTTGAGCACGGCCTATCACCCGCAGACGGATGGACAAACCGAAAGGGTAAATAGGGTGCTAGAGGATCTTTTGAGACTATGCATTCTTGACTTTGGTGGTACTTGGGAAGACCATCTTCCTCTCGTGGAGTTTGCGTATAACAATAGTTACCAAGCTAGCATCGGAATGGCACCGTTCGAAGCCCTGTATGGAAGACCGTGCAAATCGCCAACTTGTTGGTGGGAGACGACAGACAGGCTTATACTTGGCCCTGACATGATAAGAGACACTTCTGAGAAGGTTGAGTTGATATGAAGACGGATGAAAATGGCCCAAGATAGACAGAAATCTTATGCGGACAAGAGAAGGACAGACCTAGAGTTCGAAGTCGGAGATATGGTCTTTATAAAAGTTTCTCCGTTACGCAATGTAGTTCATTTTGGAGCAGTTGGAAAGCTAGCACCAAGGTTCGTAGGACCGTTCCCTATCACTGAGAGGATTGGACGGATGGCCTATAAGGTAGACTTACCCGAGAAGCTGGCTGGGGTACACAATTTCTTTCATGTCTCGCATCTCCAGAAGTGCTTGCATGAGTCAGCCGAAGTGGTTGAGCCAAGCATTCTTGAAGATGTAGAAGTGGAAAAAGAAGCAACATTGAGGCGAGTTCCGATTTGTATCTTAGGAACGGAGAAGCTAAGGAATCGAGAAGTCAAGCTAGTTAAAGTGCAGTGGAGTGAAGCCCAAGAAGATGCAACTTGGGAAACCGAAGAGAAGATACGCGCGCTTTACCCATTTCTTTTTTAGGGTACATTCTCGATCTCTTTTTCCTATAAACTTGAAAACCTTTTCGTATCATGCTTCTACTATCTACGTTTGTCTTGTTATCTTCTCGATCTTATCTTGAGAACCTTAGGTAGAACCATATGGATGTAAACATGTGATTGAAACATGTTATGGTTGATGTTTGCAAATGGTTGCGAGTGGTTGCAAGTGGTTGCTAGTGGATGCATGACACACATTAGGCACTAGATCGGCTCAGTCACATTTTCATGTTGCATATGCATGAGTGTTTATACTTGTACATGGATGGAACTTATTATGCTATCACTTGGATGTTGCATATGAATGAATGTTTGTGCACTCATGTAGAGATTATAAACTATGTTAGGAATTTGCATACATGTTGGATTCATTACACTAACATATTTTGCATTAAGGAGGTTTACTGAATTAATAACCGCCTGGTCTTTTGCATTAGATAAGTACATATACACACACTTTCTGCATATGTTCATACAACACTAGAAATCTTTTAAGGACAATGGTTGCCTGTGGATGATGCTTTGAGTAGATGGATGATTGGATGGTAGGATATATAATTTCTAACTTAGAGATTTCGGGGACGAAATCTTTTAAGGAGGGGAGAATGTAACAACCCGTATTTTTATAACGTGTAATAATCATAAATCAAGGAAGAATTAATTTTTAAAATAAGAATCAAGGGAAACGGGTTACGCCATTGCGTTCGTCTCGAAATTCTTCTTGGAAACGAGTCCGAGTTTTCGAAAATCGGAGTCCGTATGACCAAGTTATGACCTTTCAAAGTTTCCAGAAGTTTTCAAGTTCAAAACAGCTCAGAATTCGAATTCAAATTTCAAATTTCAAACCTCAAAACGGACTGGGCGGGAAATTTCCTGCCCAGGACCAGGTCGACCTGGGGGTCGACTATGTAGTGGACCTGCCCAGGACCAGGTCGACCTGGGGGTCGATCTGGTGGCCGAGCCCACTTTTGAAGCTGGATTCACTTTGATGTTTCTGGCCTCGTTTCTGTCTACATTCGTTGACCTGAACCTATATATACAGCTCATAACACTAGTCTCTCTACACAAAATTCTTTCTGACCTTATGCTGCTCTAATTCTGGTTGAAAAGTTAGAGAAAGGGACTACTTCTTCTACGTCGAAACTACGTTGCTGATTTAGGGATTTCTGTTAGGACTTGACTAATCATATAAAGATTCAACATCGACTCTCTTTTTCTAATTCTCGAACCACAATCTGTAAGCCCCAGTTATTTTTAGATTTAAACTGTAAATGTAATATGAATATGTTGTAAATTGAAATTGGACCTATGTACGATGACTGTTTTACATCCATTCTTGTTCATCTTGGATCTTGACATTGATTTGGGGCCTATTCATGTTGTAAATCAAAAAGAAAAACCCCTCATATTATCATGTTGAATCTGCTATTAGTCACAAGTTTATGACTATTACCTTAGACAACTGTTATCTTGAATAGTACCTTATTTTGCTAGATTTGGAATCTTTATGTTTGAGGCCAATATTCCATATGCCAGTAATGTTATAATCATTTATCTCAAGTCATACCATGCTATGCTAGTAATCACTTCTGCCACCTTATACCTGTCCCTTTTTTATGTTATTCCCTAATTAGATTTATTTGTATCGATTCGAGCTTATGTGCGATGGGAATACAATTTGGGTAGATTAGGTAAATCATAAATTGGCTTTGAACATGAACGTTATTATAACTTGAAACTGGATATGGACATGAACTTGACACGATTTGACATGAAACATGACATGGAAACTCGACATGAAAACTTGAACGTGGGCATGACAATTAGATAAACTTGAAAATGGCCAACTCGAGGTTGGGTTGAGTTTGCAGTGTAAATCTGCCCGGAACCGCCGGGAAAATCAGTGACTGCAAACAATAGGATCCAATGTGGGTAGTTGGTCATATCGCACGAAAAACCCAAGGTTAACTATGTTGTGGTGTAAATCTGCCCGGAACCGCCCGGCAAATCCAGTGACCACAACAGTTAGTCTAATGTGAGAGGTTGGGGTGCATTAATGAATTAATGCCACATGATAGGGTTAAGTCATGAACCACTTGAATATACTTAACCAACTTGACACGATGATTTGATAGGGTTAAGTCATGAACCGCTTGAACACACTTAACCAACTTGATACATGATTTGGATAGGGTTAAGTCACGAATTTGAATGACAACACTTAACCCATTAGAAACCCTAGTTACGCGGTCATTTTCAGCAGTAACCCACTTGGATGTTACACCCTGGGACTAGGCAGGGTGGGGCACGAGTACTGGGCTGATTGTAAGCGACTAGAACGATGGCTGAGTAGGTGCGCCATTGTAGGTTCAGGCGGACTATGGTCGTGCACGTAGTCCGTAGTTGAAAAAGCAGGCATTGGGCACCCGTAGGTTTACACTGTGCGTGCTTGATTCGTGTCGATGGTTGGCACCATAGGGCTTGATACACCCTATGGTGGACCTAGCACAGGTAACTACGTTTCAGGATAGGGCCGTATGACACAGACACATGACGAGCTAGAACTTGTAGGGAGCCGATCGGTTAGTAGATCATACCGTAGGACCCCGTAATGGGTCACTTCATGATATTGGGCCAAGGGATCATTTCATGATTAATACTTGACATGGGTTAGAACACTAGTACAGTTGGTGCAGCGAACCTTGAATATGCGATGCTAGACTTGACTTATCTTGTTATCTTAATTATCATATCAGTCCTGTTATCATCCTTATGTTTAATTCCAGTTTTCACAAGTCATACTACCTTTACTAGTTTTTATACTGAAAGTCACTAGGGCTTACCAGTCTTCTGACTGACCCTTTTCCTTTCACCTCTTTTTCTTTCGTCCCCCCCCCCCCAGGTTCTCAGGGAGGAAACACTAGCTCTTAGCTTGGATTTAGCTTGCTTTTGGACAGCTCATGTACGGTTTGGTCTTGAGCTATGCTATGGCTGCTTCTGCTATTTATGGGGAATAAATTACTTTTGTTATCTTAAGTTTATGCTTCTTTATTTGGAACTTGATGTAATGGAATAATTTGTACCTTGGATATATGAGGTTTTGTCTCTTTTCTTGAAAGTAATAAAAAGTTAGTTTTTAATTTCTACCGCAGCTTTATTTATGTTATGCCTTGTGATATCTCTGTGTATGTTTACCAAGATAATACTCCACCAAAACTAGTGCATTCCCTTTGTGAGTGACCCTAGCGAAGTTGGGGTGTTACACCAATAATGCTTAGCTACCTAGAATCCCTTGACGCATCCGACGACGATTTACATTCTGTTCCCATATTCCGTGAATATGTTGATGTCTTCTATGAGGTGAGGGGTTTACCCCCAAAACGTGAGATAGACTTTCGAATATATTTAGTAGATAATGCAAAGCCAGTTGCATTACAAGTGCGCCACATGGCTCCAAGAGAGAGAAGAGTACTCAGTAAGCAAGTGAAGGAATTGCTTGAGAAGGGGTTCATCAGACGTAGTATATCGGAGTGGGGTGCTCCAGTCATATTTGCCATGAAGGCAAATGGGTTCCTTATACTTTGTGTGGACTATAGGGAGCTTAATAAACTTACTAAGAAGAATAGACACCCACTGCCAAGGATTGACGATCTGTTCGATCAGTTAGTTGGCGCCTCAGTGTTTTCGCAGTTGGACTTAGCCACGGGTTTCCATCAGTTGAGAGTGACTGAGGATAGCATAGACAAGACTGCATTTAGGACTCCAGACAGTTTCTTCGAGTGGCTTGTGATGCCCTTCGGTTTGACAAACGGCCTCGCATACTTTGTTGATTTGATGAGTAAGGTGTTTAGGGAGTACCTCAATAAGTTCGTGGTAGTCTTTGTGGAAACATCTTGATCTTTTCTAAGAGCAAGGAAGAGCATGCCCTACATCTTAGGGAAGTGTTGGAGACTCTTCGAGCTCATAGCCTTAAATCTAAATTTTCTAAATGTCACTTTTGGAGGAAGGAAGTGCGATTCTTAGGGCACGTGGTTTCCAAAGAAGGGATAGCTGTGGATCCCGCGAAGGTAGTGGCCATCCAAGATTGGAAGATCCCAAAAATGCTACCGAGGTGAGGAGTTTCTTAGGGTTGGCTGTCTACTATAGGAAGTTTATCAAAGACTTCGCAAAAATATCAGCCCCATTAACACGCTTGACGAAGAAGAACTTAGTGCTCACGTGGGACGTAGATTGTGATGATGCATTCCAACGTTTAAAGAGAGCTTTGACCACAGCCCCAGTCTTAGTGTTGCGAGATGGGAGTAAGCCATTTACCATTTATACCGATGCTTGTGGAACCGGACTAGGCGCAGTCTTAATGCAAGAAGGAAGGGTAATAACCTATGGTGGAAGGCAGTTGAGAGTGCATGAGAGAAATTACCCTACACATGACCTAGAGTTGGCCGCTATTGTTTTCGCGCTTAAGTCTTGGTGCCATTATCTTCTTGGCGAGAAATTTGAATTGTTCACTGACAACAAATCGCTAAAATACTTATTCTCTCAGAAGGACTTGAACTTAAGGCAGCAAAGGTGGATGGAGTTCTTAGTGTCCTACGATTTCGAGATAGCATATACCCCTGGCAAGGGTTACGTGGTGGCAGATGCCTTAAGTAGGAAGAGGTTATCCTTGAGTCCGTTGTTTGTTGAGCGGCGAAGCCTAGACTTCATCTCTACGTTTGACTTCAAACCTTCCGTTGACTTTGTACCCGGTTTGCTAGCATCCTTAGAGGTCAGACCTACACTTTTGGGATGGATTGGTGAAGCACAGCGAGATGACCCACAGTTGGTTGAGTTAGTAGAGAAGCTCAAAAGAGGGGAGTCATCGAGCCATCTCCGTAGGTATACCCTAGATGATAAGGGTTGGTTACGTAGGGACGGTAGACTTTGTGTACCAAAAGATGAGGACCTAAGGAAGACCATTCTTGATGATGCACATCGTTCGAAGATGACCATCCATCCCGGCGGGGACAAGATGTACATGGACATGAGACGAGTTTACTTTTGGGACGGCATGAAGAAGGACGTGGCCGAGTTTGTTGCTTGATGCTTGGTGTGCCAACAAGTAAAAGCAGAGCAAAAGAAGCCCGGTGGGTTGCTTCATCCATTGGAAGTCCCACAGTGGAAGTGGGAAAGTATCTCGATGGACTTTGTTGACGGATTACCGAGATTGAGGAAGGGTAATACGGGGATTTGGGTCGTGGTAGACGGACTTACTAAGAGCGTCCATTTCATTCCCGTAAAGAGTAAGAGGACTGCTCCATGGTTAGCCTCCGTATACATTCGAGAAATAGTTCGTTTGCATGGTGTTTCTTCTAGCATAGTGAGCGATCACGATCCTATCTTTACTAGCGAATTTTGGAAAAGCTTGCAAGAGGTGGTAGGGACTCAGTTATGTTTGAGCACCGCATATCATCCTCAGACGGCCGACCAGACAGAGAAGGTGAATCGTATTCTAGAGGACTTGTTGAAGTTGAGTGTCTTAGACTTCGGAGGTACATGGGAGGAACATTTTCCGTTAGTAGAGTTCGCATATAATAACAGCTTTCAGTCTAGCATTGGCATGGCACCATTCCAGGCTCTTTATGGACGGCCGTGTCGTTCGCCTACATGTTGGTGGGAGTCTACAAATAAGATCTTACTTGGGCCCGATATGATTAGAGAGACTTCGAAGATGATCGATCTGATTCGAAGAAGGATGAAGACGGTGCAAGATAGGCAGAAATCTTATGCGGACTAGAGGAGGACAGATCTTGAGTTTGATATTGGGGACATGGTCTTTGTCAAGGTGTCTCCCTTACGGAATGTGGTTCGCTTTGGGTCCGTTGGGAAGTTAGCACCAAGGTTCGTATGGCCGTTTCCTATTAAGGAAAGGATTGGGCAGATGGCGTATAGAGTGGAGTTGCCTGAGAGACTTAGTGGTGTACACGACGTATTCAATGTATCACATTTGAGGAAGTGCTTGCACGAGACCGCGGAAGTGGTAGAGCCGAGCTTGCTTAGAGAGGTGGAGATCGAGCGTGATGCGACAATTCGACGAGCTCCTACATGCATTCTTGGGTCGGAGATTAAGAAGTTGAGGAATCGAGAGGTCAAGCTAGTCAAAGTGCAATGGGGAGACGATGAGAGCAACGCTACTTGGGAGACGGAAGAGAAGATGCGTTCATTGTACCCTTTTCTTTTCGAGGGTATGTCATTTAATTTCTCCATTATTTCTTACCTTGTACTTATCTTATCTTTAGTATGTCCTCTCGCTAGTACCTTTGACCTTTATATAGGGTAGTCTTATGGTTGAAACATGTGTTTGAGACATCTTATGTATGATGGATGCATGTGGATGCAAATGTTTGCTAGTGGTTGCTCGTGGATGCATATACACACACTTTAGGCACTAGATCGGCTCAGTCACTTCATATTGCATATTGCATATAAATGTGTGTACATATTTAAGTAATGGATGTATAATGGTTGTACCATCATATGGATGTTGCATTTTGGTGAATGGTTGTGCACACATGTAGAAATAATATGTATCGATAGGGTTCTTCGCATACATAATGGACGCAGGGCACTATCATGGTTTGCATTAAGGAGGTCAACTGAATCAGTAGACCACCTGATTTTGCATTAGATAAGGAACATATACTCGCACTTTTTGCATATGTTCATATAGCATTAGAAATTTTATAAGGACAATGGATGCCTATGTTTGATGGTTGAGTAGATGGTTGTTTGGATGTTAGGATATGCATTCTCCTTAACTTGGAGATTTCGGGGGCGAAATCCTTTAAGGAGGGGAGAATGTACACCCCGGAGTTTTGAATAATCGAATTAACTAAATTAAAGAATAATTAATCTCAGACGTGAGAATTAAGGGAAATGGGTTGCGCCATCGTGTTCGTCTCAGAATTCTGGTCGAGATAGAGTCCGAGTTTGCGGGAAACGGATACCGGATGAAGGAGATATGGACGAGCGAAGTTAGGTGGCAAAACAAGAAGAAAAAAAGAGGAAGATTGCACTGGCGCACTTGGGAAGTGCGCCAGTACAAAATTGCACTGGCGCACCTGCCAAGTGCGGCCAGGCCGAGGCAGCAGGCCTGCACAGTTTTCTGGTTCAGTCTTACCCATGTTGCTGAGTCCTTTCTGACTCCTTGCTGAGTCATTAGGGCTGATGTAACAACACGCATTCTACGTATCTAGGATCGTAGAATATTTATTTCTTTTTCGTATGAAGTCGTATGGTCGTGTAACTTTGGGAGACAACTATTAGAGTCATTTTCCATCTTCATGATTTTTGTCGATTTTTAAATGACCGTTTTGCCCCTAGCTGATCTTGTTTTGGCCATAACTTTTGACTGGAAAGGAATTTTGACCTGAAACCAATTCCATTAGATCTGTTTGATGGTTTACCTTTCCGTAGAGTGGTCATAATAGCCGAACGGACTCACCGTTTGGGAGATATGGCTGAAATAAGGATTGGAAGGTGAAAAACTGCTTAACTGGGCTAAATAGGGTGATTAGTGAATGGGCCCATAACCCATTTCGGGATTAGGCTTATGGGGAGGCTGAAAAGAGGTAGAGATTCATTCCATTTTAGTTTTCTAGCCTCCACTTACCTCTTAGAAACCCTAAAAATGGCCTCCAACCTCTAAATCACCTCCAAATCACCTTCTAATCAAGGATTAAGCTTAGCAACATCAAATCAAGGGAGAACTTCACCAAATCAATGTTAGAGCTGCTGCTTAGCATTGCGATTCGCACCAAATCAGAGATCTATTTCAGATCTAAGTTTTATTTGTGGCTAAAGTGAGTGATTTGCATAGTTCCTCACTAATCACGGCTAATTAAGGGTAATTAGTGTTAATTAGCGAATTTATACACTAATAAATTCTGGAAAAATACTTATAAATTCTTAAATAATGTTTTAGACCTCTGATGTGAGTTTGGGTTAATTTGGTTAAGTTTTGCTAATTACATCAATAGTTTCACCTAAACATGCTTAAGGGGAAATATGGGGTTTTGGCTATGTTTGATCCACTTTAACCTATCATATTGATGGTTTGGTGTTTGAGGTCACTTATACTTGTTGCTATGACTGTATGGTATGTTTTGTGATTGATTAGAATAGGTAGAATGGTCGAAAACGTCGTCGAGTGGCGTAAACTGCTTGCTGGAAAAAGTGCAGGAAGACACCCGAACCAGATCGGATCGGTTAGGAGGACCCGATCCGCTCTCACACTTCACAATTCGATCCACTCGCACTTCTCGTGGCATGCATCATCTGATCTGACCCGCCTGGTGTTCTCCGACACGATCCGCCATGGTGCTTCGACCCGAACCGATGTACTACGACTGGGCTTGGAGACTACGACCCGACCCGGGGTGCTTTAGAAGAGGCCGATCCGAACCGTGGCAAGCTGGAGACCCCGACCCGATCCGCCAGGGTTGATGACGATCCGACCCGATCCAGTGAAGAAGAAGCATTCCGATCCGAACCGAACTGATGATTAGGGGGAGATCCGAACTGATCCGGCGATGACCAAAAACCCGAGATGCAAAGGTAGTCCAAACGGAAGTTAGAGCTCGGGATCCAGATTGGAACCAATGAGTTCACTTCATGAGCTGGGCTTTGCTGCGGGACGTGTGCAAAGGGGTTGTCGGTATTCATAACTTTGGTTCACCACTGAGACACGGATAATGGGATTGTAGTGATAGTTGTACGGGATTGGATTCCGTCATGGCCCAAAGGATTAGGTGACCAAGGTGGTGAACATCGTATGCTTTACGCACTGAGTGAGAGATGTGAGGATGGTTGTTACGCTTGATTGTTTGCCATAACTATGACATGCACACCCCCCACCCCCGTTATCTTTACACCATTTGAAATGGCACCTAAGAGTTTGTGCAGTATGTAGTGCTAACTCTTTGGTTGCAGGTCCAGGATCAGGTATGGTTTAGTATACCTATTATTGTTCTGTTTAGATGCTTATCGCTCATACCAGGCTTTATGTCTGACCCAGAGTTTTATGTCTCTTCTTATTACTCTGGGTGCTCACACGAGCAGACTAGAGACAGGTTAGCTGGTGATGCGCGAGTAGCTGATTCGAAGGCGGGCAGGAGGCTTCCATGTATGATATATAGATATTCTCCCTGTTTCGTTGGTGGTCGCTACTTGGGCATTAGTAGTGTACCTCCTTTATCTTGCTTTTGTTTTTGAGACAGTTTGAAAAGTTGTAATAATGTTAGCTTTGGATCATAAGCTGTACTTGGATTTTCCGCTGCTATGTTGGTTTGTTTTCAGCTTATGCATTGTCTCGCCTGTTTTATGTCAAGTATGTTGTTATTATATTTTGTACCATGCGCTGTGAGACATTTTACAGGTTCCTTGTTAGTTTATTCTCTTCTTTCCTTTCCTTCTGACGACCGTCCCGCGCTAACTGGACATGTGTATAGCGCACTTTTGGAGTAAATGTCAGTTGGTGCGGGGCGGGCCGTCACATTTGGTATCAGAGCTCTAGGTTGCGTAGTTAACCTAGGAAAGTCATCAGGGAGAGATAGTATACGTATATGAGAGCGCGTATTTGTGATTATTTTGGTTTTTAAAAGATATATTTATACTATTAGTATAGTTGAGGATAAAGTCGCACTGCACTAGCACCACAATGGAGATGGTTAATCGTTTTCTCTTTACAGATTGAACGATGAGCCGATACGCGAGAGGTGTCGGTAGGGGAACCAATAATGGGAATGCTGCTGACATGAGGACGATGTTTACTGACCTCATGAGAGAGATGCTTGGGGATGTGCAGAGGGCAGCCCCCAATGCCGGTAATGGTGGTGGTCCAGTAGTGTAGGCGCCTAGGGCCGATTTCGCCAAGTTGTGCAAGGATTACACTAACCTGGGTGGGAAGCCGTTCCACGGAACGGAGTCGGCCACGGATGTTCAGGATTGGTTGGATAGCTGTGATCGTATCTTCGACGACTTAGGTATCGAGGATGCGATGAAGAGAAGGCTAGCATCCCGTCAGCTGCAAGGACGGGCAATGAATTAGTGGAATGCTATTAAGGCAGCTACCCCAGAGGATCAAGTCACTTGGGATCAGTTTAGAACTCGTTTCAGTGATAAGTTTATCCCAGCTGCTCAGAAGTCAGAATTGTTTAGGAAGTTCTTGGAACTCAAGCAGAATGGCAGAGCTGTCTCGGAGTATATTGCCGAATTCGACACTTTGTCGAAATATGGATTATCCCTTATAGATACTGCCGAGAAAAAGAACGAGAAGTTTATAACAGGCTTGGATCAGTACTTGGGTGAAAAGCTTATTAACCACATCGATGAGACGTTTGAATCGATTATGGGGAAAGCATTGAGGTCAGAGAGTCTTTACCCTAAGCCAAAGACTGAGGTTGCTATTGCATCTGCAGAGGAGCCAAAGCCGCAAGCAGGCGGTGGAGGCAAGAATAATTCCTAGGACAAGAGGAAACAAGACCAAACCATGGATGGTCAGAATAAGAAAAGTAAGAAAGATGGCGAGTGCTTTAGCTGTGGCAAGAAGGGCCACTATGCCAGAGATTGTCGAGAAAAGCCTGGGGAAAGGAAGTGCTTTAATTGCGGCCAAGCGGGACATCACAAGAATGAATGTCCACAACCTCCTAGGGAAAAGAAGATCGTGAGAGCATATGCTATCAACGCTGTTCCTTCTTCGTTGTATTCCCCAACTGCGGCACAGAAGGAAAAAGGTGTCGTTATTCGAGGTATGCTTTCTATTTAAGATGTTTTGATCGGGTTTTGTTTGACAAACCTGAGTTAGTCGATAGACCTTTAGTAGTGACGAACCCGATTGGTGGTTCGATTAGCCTCAGTATGATTTACCGTAACGTGGTCTTATCGAGCCATGGATGTATGTTTGTTTGTGATTTCTTTGTTTTGGGTTTTACTGGGTTTAGCATTATTTGGGGAGTTGATCTACTCTAAAGGAATATGGTGGTATTGGGTACCTACCTAGTAATGTTGGTAACATCTGGAGTTAGGGAAGCCGAGAGGTTATCGTTATCTCTGGGAGGCAAATGAGTGCTCCAGTGTTTAGTTGTTTTGCTAGTATCACCTCACGTGGATTGTCCGAATTCGTAGGAGATGTTCCTTAGGTGCTTGTCTGATATTGGTTTAGGCCTTTGGGACTTGTGCTTGAGGAATGTCGAGTTTGACTAGGATGGTTTGCGTGAGGGATAAGTAGTCGTTGCGATTTTCATTGGATGATACCTTGGTTTACTCAAGGAGTGATGGGCAGCTGTGACAGGATAAGACTATTCGATGGTATGGACTGCCCCGAGTTGGACTCGATAAGGTTATGAGATGACTCGACTGGGACTCAAGAAAGATGCAAAGTAATGGATTGTTTAGGACCCTATGCTGATGTTCTCTTTGGATAGTAGAACTTTGAAGGAATAGGATGAGTTCATTGATCATGGAAGATGCAACGAAGGTTAGGACGATTCAAGTTGGACTTGAACTCGTAAAAGAAAATAGGTATTCATTGATCTAGGAGCTGCAACGAATAGGGGGACGACTCATGTTGGACTAGGGTTGGTAGGTAATGGATACTCAAGACTGGGTCTGAGTTTATAGGTAATAGATTGACTCGAGTTGGACTCGAGAAGGCTGCAAGGAATTGGATTGACTCGAGTTGGACTCGAGAGGGCAGCAAGATAATGGATAGACTTGGGTGGGACTCGAGTGTTTCAAGCAGACTAAAAGAAGGGGTATCTGGGGACGCCCACTTACCTTGGATCCGTTGGACGTGATCTAGTTATCCTTGGAGGATAAATGTACGTTGGACGTACGTTGGACGTACGGTAGTACGTTTGGAGGCAGAGTTTCCATTAGTTATTGATGTTGGTTGGACCAGACATATAGGTATTGACGTATTCATGGCTTTAACAGGTGATAGATAGGATTTGTTTGATGGATGTTATGGTTGTTGTGTTTGTTCTTACCTTTCTTCTCTTGAGTATCACATGTAGGATCCTGTTGAATGGAAATAGGGTAAGTTCGTTGATCATGGTGATATGACGAGTGTAAGATACTTTACGTTAGACTTGAAGTATGTTGGGCGTTGTGGAGCGTCCGTTGTCTTGGAGATTCAACGGATATAGGAGTCTCAGTTAGATTTGGACTCATAGGTAGAGTACCTAGATTCATTGGATGAGTCTAGTTCACCTTTGGAAGGTGAATGTATGTTGGACGTACAGTACGGATATAGGTAGAGTACCTAGATTCATTGGATGAGTCTAGTTCACCTTTGGAAGGTGAATGTACGTTGGACGTACAGTACGGATATAGGTAGAGTACCTGGGTTCATTGGATGAATCTAGTTCACCTTTAGAAGGTGAATGTACGTTAGACGTACAGTGCAGATGTTGGTGTAGTGCCTAGGGTCATTGGATGGGTCTAGTCTGCCTTTAGGAAGTGAATGTATGTTGGACGTGCAATACGAATGTAAGAAGGACTCAAGTTGGACTTGAAAGGACATTTGGAATGTAGTTGAAAATTTGGCATATAGGTTTGGATTACCTAAGAAAATGACAGTATAGACGAATGCCATAGTATCGGACTGGGTGCGATAGCTGATGCATTGAGTAAGAGACGTGCCAGTTTAGAGGCTATTTTTCTGGAATGGAAGCAACTAGAGTATATCGCGGGATATGACTTCAGACCCAAGTGTGAATTGGATTCAGAAGCGCTAGTAAGCTTGACGATTAGATTGATCTTGATTAAGTGGGTCGGTTCCAGTTAGAGGGACGATCCCAACCTATTAGAAGTTACCACTAGGGTAGAGATGGGAATCGATGGCGAGAGAACGACTGTACTTGAGAAGTAGAGAATGGCATAAGAAAGTCGTATCCAAAGCTCTTTGCCTGGTAAGATTTTTGCGGCGACGATTCTTCCCTTGTTCGTAAACCGCATGTTAAGGCAGAATGGTTCTGTTTGTTTTGCATGTTTGATTGTTGTATATGGTTGGTAGGCATGCGGGATCCTTTGTATGTTTTGGGTTAAGGAATTTCGGGGACGAAATTTCTTAAGGGGGGAGAATGTAACAACCCGCATTCTACGTATCTAGGATCGTAGAATATTTATTTCTTTTTCGTATGAAGTCGTATGGTCGTGTAACTTTGGGAGACAACTATTAGAGTCATTTTCCATGTTCATGATTTTTGTCAATTTTTAAATGACCGTTTTGCCCCTAGCTGATCTTGTTTTGGCCACAACTTTTGACTGGAAAGGAATTTTGACCTGAAACAAATTCCATTAGATTCGTTTGATGGTTTACCTTTTCGTAGAGTGGTCATAATAGCCAAACGGACTCACCGTTTGGGAGATATGGCTGAAATAAAGATTGCAAGGTGAAAAACTACTTAACCGGGCCAAATAGGGTGATTAGTGAATGGGCCCATAACCCATTTCGGGATAAGGGTTATGGGGAGGCTGAAAAGAGTTAGAGATTCATTCCATTTCAGTTTTCTAGCCTCCACTTACCTCTTAGAAACCCTAAAAATGGCCTCCAACCTCTAAATCACCTCCAAATCAAGGAATAAGCTTAGCAACATCAAATCAAGGGAGAACTTCACCAAATCAACGTTAGAGCTGCTGCTTACATTGGGATTCGCACCAAATCAGAGATCTATTTCAGATCTAAGTTTTATTTGTGGCTAAGATGGGTGATTTGCATAGTTCCTCACTAATCATGGCTAATTAAGGGTAATTAGTGTTAATTAGCGAATTTATACACTAATAAATTCTGGAAAAATACTTATAAATTCTTAAATAATGTTTTAGACCTCTGATATGAGTTTGGGTTAATTCGGTTAAGTTTTGCTAATCACATCATTAGTTTCACCTAAACATGCTTAAGGGGAAATATGGGGTTTTGGCTATGTTTGATCCATTTTAACCTATCATATTGATGTTTTGGTGTTTGAGGTCACTTCTACTTGTTGCTATGACTGTATGGTATGTTTTGTGATTGATTAGAAAAGGTAGAATGGTCGAAAACGTCGTCGAGTGGCGTAAACTGCTTGCTGGAAAAAGTGCAGGAAGACACCCGAACCGGATCAGATCGGTTAGGAGGACCCGATCCTCTCTCACACTTCGATCCACTCACACTTCTCGTGGCATGCATCGTCCGATCCGACCCGCCTGGTGTTCTCCGACCCGATCCGCCATGGTGCCCCGACCCGAACCGATGTACTACGATTGGGCTTGGAGACTACGACCCGACCCGGGGTGCTTTAGAAGAGGCCGATCCGAACCGTGGCAAGCTGGAGACCCCGACCTGATCCGCTAGGGATGATGACGATCCGACCCGATCCAGTGAAGAAGAAGCATTCCGATCTGAACCGAACTGATGATTAGGGGGAGATCCGAACCAATCCGGTGATGACCAAAAAGCCGAGATGCAAAGGTAGTCCAAATGGAAGTTAGAGCTCGGGATCCAGATGGGAACCAATGAGTTCACTTCATGAGCTGGGCTTTGCTGCGAGACGTGTGCAAAGGAGTTATCGGTATTCATAACTTTGGTTCACCACTGAGACACGGATAGTGGGCTTGTAGTGATAGTTGTACGGGATTGGATTCCGTCATGGCCCAAAGGATTAGGTGACCAAGGTGGTGAACATCGTATGCTTTACGCACTGAGTGAGAGATGTGAGGATGGTTGTTATGCTCTATTGTTTGCCATCATGCACACCGCCCACCCCCGTTATCTTTACACCATTTGAAATGGCACCTTAGAGTGTTGTGCAGTATGTAGTGCTAACTCTTTGGTTGCAGGTCTAGGTTCAAGTATGGTTTAGTATACCTGTTATTGTTATGTTTAGATGCTTATCGCTCATACCAGGCTTTATGTCTGACCCAGAGTTTTATGTCTCTTCTTATTACTCTGGGTGCTCACACGAGAAGACTAGAGACATGTTAGCTGGTGATGCGCGAGTAGCTGATTCGGAGGCGGGCAGGAGGCTTCCACGTATGATATATAGATATTCTCCCTGTGTCGTTGGTGGTCGCTACTTGGGCATTAGTAGTGTACCTCCTTTATCTTGCTTTTGTTTTTGAGACAGTTTGAAAAGTTGCAATAATGTTAGCTTTGGATCATAAGTTGTACTTGGATTTTCCGCTGCTATGTTGGTTTGTTTTCAGCTTATGCACTGTCTCACCTGTTTTATGTCAAGTATGTTGTTATTATATTTTGTACCATGCGCTGTGAGACATTTTACAGGTTCCTTGTTAGTTTATTCTCTTCTTTCCTTTCCTTCTGACGACCGTCCCGCGCTAACTGGACATGTGTACAGCGCACTTTTGGAGTAAATGTCGGTTGGTGCGGGGCGGGCCGTCACAGCTGAGGTGTCACCCTATCCCGACTGAATGATTTTGATTAACCCTAGGATCATCCGACGGCTATAATTAAATTAAAATTTCATATAAACATGGGTAGACTCAAACCCTAAATCAAAATAAAAACTGAAACTATGGCCATCATGCTGTCATCTTATAACCTAAAGTAGCCGCCACCAATTAGAGAGGAAGAACAGCAAATCAAATCAGTTCTATTCAACCCTAACAACGAATCTTCTTCAAAGGAAAGCTAATACAACTTCAGAACTCAGAATTCAGAACTCAAGACCCTCTTTGAGTTGTGAGTTCGATAATTTTAATAAATAATAAGCAAATTAATTGGATTGAGTTATGATGTGGATTATTTGGATATGATGTGAATTATTGATGTTATCATACATGTTGTAAATTCTATAATGTTATGTTGTGATCATCTATGTTGTAAAGTTATGATGCTATCACCTATGTTGTAATTCTATAATTAGCTTATGTAGAATCAAAACATCATGTTTCATATGCTAGTCGGTTATGTTGATTCATATGATAAATCATAAGTATGTATGCGAGTTTAGATATTGATTTGGATGTGGATTATATGCAAGTTAGTAGATTTCTATGCATAACCTTACATGTTTCATGACACCTATTTTATGTGAATTGGATCTAAAAGTTAGGCTATGACATGTATGAGTTATATGCCAAATTCTACATGCTAGTTTACATGTTTAGATGTAAGTTTAGACCATTGTTATGTTGCATAAATCACATTTGCAAGTTTATGTAAATATATGAGTTTGGAATATGAATCATGTTATGCAAGTTTGTGGTTATTGCCTATGCAAGTTTACACCTTTAGATGTAGATCTATGACATACATGATTTATGCAAGTTTGTGACCATTATCTAAACAAGTTCACACCTTTAGATTTGGATTTATGACATATATAGTTTTATGCAAGTTGTAACTTTGGCCTATGCAAGTTTTAGATGTAGAACATCATTCACACATGCAAGTTCACCCCTATGTTTAGATCTAGTTTTATCTATATGTATGTTGTGATGCTTTATCTTTATTCCATGAGTTAGACTATTCGAGTCAAACGTATATTTTACGTTAAACGAACGAACGTACAACGTGGGGTAATGGGATAATATTAAAAGATTTAATTGGCATAAATGCCTTAAAGGCATAAAATAAAATTATGATGAAAATTGGTATGATTTTACATACCATAAATAGATGGACATAATTGAGTCAATTATGGCCATAGTTAAATTTGGAATTAATTGATAATTTGAATAGGGAAGGTAATTCAAATTGGGGAATGGTTAATTAGGAGTAATTAATCGTCTAAGACACGAGGTTAGGCTCTTTTGTGGTGTAAGACTGCCCGGACCCGCCTGGCAAATCCAGCTGCCACAAATGTCAGTCTAATGTGGGAGGTCTTAGGCATAAATTAAATACGTAACAATTGTAAAGACACGATGTTAGGCTCTTTTGTGGTGTAAGACTGCCCGGACCCGCCCGGCAAATCCAGCTGCCACAAATGTCAGTCTAATGTGAGAGGTCTTTATGAGGTTACGGTCTTAATGAATTAAGAAACACTTAACCAAATAAACATGTAGTGGGACATGAGGGGGTTAGGTGGGTGCCTTGGGTAGCATGTGGAATCTAGTGGGTGCCTTGGGTGGCATTGGAAATACGATTAGAAACACTTAACCAAAATTGAAACATGTAAGTGAACATGAATAAGAAGTGGGTTAAGTGGGATGTACTAGAGGGGACCAAGCTTAGGTGGATAGCTTGTGTCAAGTAATGGGGGACCGTTTCAACCAGTAACCCATACGTATCTTTGTGGGCTCGACCCAAGTCGAGGACTGGACACACATACTGGGCTTGACTGTAAGAGGCCAAAACGGGTTAGCGGTGGCAACGCAAGTCCAACGGGTTCATATGCGTGTGTGGACCCGGGCTGGTAGGTAAGACGTTGTTGCATCGTGTAGGTATAAGCTGTGCATTCTTGGTTGTATCGGGTTGCCACTTTGGGGAGTGATACACCTCACTATGGGGCCAGCACGGGTGTCTACGAGTTAGGGGGCCGATCGCTTGGGGGTAGTGGGTACATCTAGTGAAGATAGGGGCAGGCGGCACCTATGAAGGCAGTTAGGGGTGCACGAAACTACCAATATCATTATTAAGTTCTGTAGGCGGGATCAACCTTAGGGTGACTAGTAGTGGTGCAGTATAGCAATTATCTTACAGTGTTGGTGTAGTTTAGTAATTATCTTATAGTGGTTTAGGTGCGCTTTAACGATATCGTTGTTCGTCATGTTTCCTTGTTTACTCTGCCATACTCAATGGTTCATGGTCATTTCCTGATTTTCCAACTTATGCCTTAGCCTAGTTACTTTGGTAATTATATTGTTAAAGTTATCGCACTCGCCAGACTTTATGTCTGACCCCCTTTGTTTCCTCCTCTTTTCTTCCTCCCCCCTCCCCCCCAAGGTGCTCAGGTTGGAACTAGCACCAGCGGAGCTTGATTTTGGACAACTGTGCTTCTTGCTTTTAGAAGATTGCTTGGATCGCTGAAGTAAAGTTCAGCCTCTCTTTTATTTATGGCTATTTTGTATTGGGGATTATGTCTTTCAATTTATGTACTTTGATTTAGTCAGGATGGATATTATGTACTTGGCTCTGGTTTTGATGATGTAATTGAACATATGTATTTTCCGCTGCAATGAAATAAAGTTTTTAATTTTTCAAGTATTGTTTATATCTGTCTTGTTGTTAAGTTTCTGTTCTATACTCACTTAAAACGCTCCATAGAAGTTAATGCATTCCCTTTGTGAGTGACATTAATGGACGTGGGGTGTTACAAATCCTTTTAATGCAATTCTTAATATTGCAAACCAATAAATTTCTAAAATTGAAAACTTTTGAAGAAAAAAGATAAAACTTGAAAACTTTTTCTACATTTACACATTTTTTTAAAGTTCTAATTGTGGGGAAAATTACAAAGTGGTTTCTAACTTTTGCATCTTCCAAACTTTTTGCTTGAAATTACATTTCTTTGTCCTAAATTTCTCCTTCACATAAATTTCCACCAAACTATGTCTAAACTGAAGAATAAGACTAGCGCCACTTTTGTTCCAAATGTGTGTATATATATAAGTTCCCGATCCATTTTTTTAAATCTCTCTCTATTAACAAGGCCCTACCACCCAATCCACTAATCTGAAATACCAAAATTTCAAATATTAACACATGGAATCTTCCACTTTTCTTTTTTTTTCAAGAAATTTTGTACACTTTCCACCTTAGCCATTTATGCTTCCCTCTAGTCCCGTAGAATAATCAGTTGGACGTGCTCCTCTCGTGTCTCCAGACACCACGATGCTCTACCCTGCTGGGTCCTCCATCTCTATACATATGGACTGGTTCGAGCGCATCATGTCATCGCGTTATTTGATTCTACGTTTAATCTTTTAATCACGCGTTTGCTTTTACATATCACATTGCTAATTAACTTGATTATTTACACATTCATTTTCTATTCAAGTTATTGGTTTATTAGTTTAATCTAGCCCCTTATTTTCCCTAATCATTCCCACGTTGCCTGAAAAGACCTTATCTATGAGCCACTTATTATTTTGTTTATTAAACTTAATATCTTCCCATTCATAAATTTACTAATAATAAGCCTCTTTTATTTTTCTATTTTTCATGTTATTTATAACTTCATGTTATATCGTTACTACAACTGTTGTTGTGGGTTTATTATTAACTTAATTCCCATAATTAAGGTTTATTAGTAACTTCTCATCTTATCTCTTATTATAACCCATGTTATATCGTTACCACAACCGTTGTTGGGGATTTACTTATTAACTTAGCTCCCTTATTTAAGGTTTACTAATAAGTTCTCTTCTCATCATTAATTATAACATATGTTATAATTCCACTTGTCCCTAGGATAAGACTACCTATTATATTTTATTCCCATTCATATAGATAATTATAACAGGTTGTATTCCCCATTCATCACGTTTCCTTGGTTCCTTGCTATTTAAGCAAACCTTTACTGTTGTAACCTTTCTTTATTTACCATCGTGTATATTTTTATTATTACAGGAAATATTTTATAGTGAAAATTAGGCTCACATCCCTAAAATGGAAGTTAATTCACGCCACATCCAGTGAAAGTTTTAATGCATTTTCGGTCCCTATTTTAAGGTGCCGCCCAAAATTTTCATCCCCTTCCGCCTTGTCCCATGCCATGTTACGTGTTTTTCCAATTCTGACCCAAAAAAAATGCGCCACACACTAAAAAAAAAAAAATCTAAAATCTGGAAACAATCCCAGGAGTCCACGCAAATTAAAAAAAAAAAGTTGCATACTTCTGTGCAACTATTGCTTATAGTAGCATACATGTATGCATATATTTATATAGTGTATTTATGCTGAAAATCTGGACCAATATACGCATACATGTATGCAACTATTAGCAAATAACTACATACATTTATGCATACAAAGTTGAACTGAGATTCACGTGTAACGAAAAGTTGCATGCATGAATGCAACTATTCTGTATATATGCATGCATGTATGCAACAATTTTAAAAGGGGCGATGGTTTGCGGATATGCGCATGAATGCATGCATTTATTCTGTACAAGAGCATAAATGTGTGCAACAATATCTGAAAACGGCGAATGCTTTAAAAAACAGGCCAAATTTGAATATATGCATAAAATGATGCATGTAATGCAGTTTAGCTGCATACATGTATGCATTTATACTGCAGTTTGGGCGCAACACTGAAATATAAGCATGAATGTATGCAACTATTTACAAATAGGTGCATCTTTTGATGCAAAAACCTGTTGTTTCGCTGATTTTGTGTTATTTTGAGTTTTGACGTGGTTTTTGATTGTTTTTCCACCTGAATTTTTTGGAGTGAAGGTGTTTTATTTAATAATGAATTTTCGTGATTTTTTTTAATATTTTTTTATATGTTTTTGAAAAATAGGGACCTAATTTACAATAAGTTTAGGACCGGATGTGAGCCTAATTTTGAAACTTAATAGGGACCTGTGACAAACGGACCCTATTTTATATACTTCATTAATTTGGTTGGTGGAAATGTATAAAAATATATTTCCATAATATACATCAAATAAGATCCATAGTTGCAAGCTATTTATTTTTTTACATCATGTGTATGTGTGTGTGTGTGTATATTCGATTAGTGTGCAATACGCAAAAAACCTTATTTCACGCTAATCCTTATTTCATTTCTTTTTCTTGCAACTACGTTCTTTGTTATTCACCGTAATGGTAATTATGCAAACGTATCCCTTTTCCACCCTCAATTAACTCAGTCCACTACTAATTTCCTTTTTCTGAGTTAGGTATTAGTTCATGATTTTCATACACCATTTATTATTACTGTAAATTTCCGTGCAAAATTAGGCATACTAATTCTTTTCCCATTATTTCAACAATTTACTGTAATTCTTTTTACAACATACCCAATTTACCATTGAATTACACTCTCAAGAATATACGCATAATCACTGTCAGATTCGCAATTTTTATATTACAGTAATTTTCAAACCCAAATTACAAGTTAATGGAATAGATTCGTACAACGGTAGCATTTTTAACGTATTTATTGAACATATTATGTCACAATTACCAAAATTTCAATTATTCATTGCGTTAAGAATTTGGGGGAATTTAATCGATAAGTTTACCGTTACCAAAAGGTATAATTTAAATCCACTCACTTGACTACTTTCTATTCGTGAATCTGATTCAAATATGCTACCTCACGGTCCTCCTAATTGAATCTAATATTGAGATAACCACGGATTTAAACTGATGCTAAAAGAATGAAAGAAATCCTAATAATTTAGATTCACGGTATTTACCTCATGTAGACAAGAAATCTGAACACCTATATCCTAGATCTATATTCTTTGTCTTTAAATCTTGAATCAGAATTCCGAAAACTAATATTCTTATTTCTGAAAGATTTGGAGAAGCAAGGAAATGGCAGAGCCTTGGCGTTGTCTCAGAAAATATGAGTCGAAAACCAGGCTCTGCTACTCTATTTATAGGTGCACATAAATTTCGGTTTGTCAAACTAAATATAATATAATCTAAGTCATATAAATCAAAATTATAACGTCCATTCTTTCAGCAATGGGTCGACCTGAACCCCTCGTGGGTCGACCCCTGGGTCAACCTGGCTTTAGGGTGAGTCAACCCCCGGGTCAACCCACGTATGGTCTGTGTCGTTCCATTACCTAGGCCACTAACGTTAATTTTGCCGAAATAATATCTTTGTTAATGTTGGCCGTAACGTTCTTTTTCTTGCTAAATATTGCTATGCAAACTATTTTCTTCCATTTATAAGGTATATTCAATGTTTCAATTACAAACTTGCACATATATATTCACACATAACTTCATGAACTTTTATCCATTAATAATTTCCATTTATTGTTTGCTTAACGTTACAATTTCTTTCCTGTTTCAGTCAATATGTTCCAAATGCCATTATTCTCTTGCATATTTTCATTCATTCCACATTTATTACTTTCCGTTTTAAGTTTACGTTTTATATTCTAATTTTGAATTTACGTGTATATATTTATGCACAATCTCATTTATTTTAAAAATTCAAACGGCGTTATGCCGACATTTATTTCTTGCTTGTTACTTTTGAATTTCTTGCCAATATATATATATACACTTACGTATACATAAACACACACTTACATATAAACACACACACACATACACACACACACTTATACATATAATTTTCCTAATATGTATATACAGATACATTTTCTCTTAGAACATGCATTATTTAAGTTGGCCATTTTTAAATTACAAACATGACATTGGCGGGTCTCGAACTCCTGACGTCCACCTTGGGAAGTGCATGTTCTACCAACTCACCTAACTTTGCTTTTTTTCACAAGACTAAAAACTTTAGTAGTTATTATTCTTATTTGTGATTCCCTTATATATTCTTTTTCACGTTTGTTCTAAAACTTCATTTAAAGATATCTTCTTTGTTTTAAAATATGTTTCTTTCAACCCAAGGTCTAAATTGATCGGAAAATCGATGCAAATGCAATGATGTAGTTCCGTGACCAAATTCTGAAAATTATACAAATTTTATTTTATTACTTAGTTAAAAATGTGGGATGTTACATCTAGTAGCATACTCAACCACTATCATATCTCCTTGCTTCAAATTAGTAAACCTTCTCATTATTATAGATGGGTCAGCTTCCTTTAGAAACCTTGGACTAAGTCTCTTCCAAAAATCTTCCCAAGTGATTTCTTCCTTCGGTGTCATAATCGAAATGCCATTCCACCAATGCAAAGTATTACACTACAACGGTCTTAAAGCAAATCTTCTTTTCTACTCATTAGTTATGCCTAAGCCTCTGAAGATTCTTTCACAATGAAATAACCAAGTACCAATAGAAGTAGCATCCTCTATTCCAAGAAATAGCTTCCCTACCAAGAAAGTATAATCCTTGCTCAGTTTCACATAGTTGTTTCCAACTTGCTCTCCAGGATTTAATCCTCTTGGACCAATAGCCGCTCCGACTTACAGCATTTGTGTGACGGTCCTCCGCGAACCAGCCGACATTTCCCCGAAATACGCTATGCCAATGCCCGACTAGCACGGCACGGTCGTCAAGGAAAAGGGTTTTGAAACTGTGAATCACCAAAGAACCTCTAGTATATCTCACAACGTATGGAATAAAATATAATAATAACATACTTGACATAAAACAGGTGAGACAGTGCATAAGCTAAAAACTAAACCATCATAACAGCGGAATCCAAAATACAGCTTATGATCCAAACCATCATTATTACAACTTCAAAATACTGTCTCTAAAGAAAAATAGAAAAGGTACACCACTAATGCTCAAAGCAGTGATCAGCAAAATAAAGGGAGAATATATGTGTATATTACGTAGAAACCTCCTGCTCCTCTCCGGACAGCTACTCGTGCATAACCCCCTAATATATCTCTTGTCTTCTCATTTGGGAACACCAGAGTAATAAGAAGAGACATAAAACTCTGGGTCAGAAAAAAGTCTGGTATGAGCGATAGCAGCAAAATAAAAGAATAACAGGTATAAATAATCATACCTCAACCTGGACCTATAACCAAAGAGCTAGCAGAACAAGATGCACAGTACTCTAAGGTAACACTAACATTTAGTGTAAAATGGTAGTGTATGTGTCATGGTGATAGTAGACATCAAACATAGAAATCATCCTCACGTCTCTCACTTAGTGCGTAAAGCATACGTTATCCACCGCTTCGATCACCATATCTATTGGGGCCATGACGACAACAACGTACAACTATTGCTATGACCATACTTCCCTGGTCTATAGTCAATAACCCTACCCAGTCCACACATCCCTGGCTCTAGGTTAAGGGCAAACCAGTCCACACTTCCATGGCTCTGGTTCATCTACATGTCCCCTCTCTTCAATGGTGAACCAAAGTTATAGATATCGATAACCCTTTGCACATGTCCCGCAGCAAATCCCAATTCATGAAGTTAACTCGTTGGTACCCATCTGGATCCTGAGTAATAACTTCCCGTTTGGACTTCCTTTGCATCTCGGGTTTTGGTCGAATAGGAGTTGGCCTGCGGAGGAGTTCACATTCCTCGTCACATAGTAGAACATTGAATTACAATTCGGTTCGGAGTCGTCAGTGGGTTGGTTCATGATGCATTTCGGTTCGAGTCTCCACCGGTTCGGGTCTCCATGGTTCGTGATGCCTCCTCCAGATCATCGGGTCGGTTCGTGAGCTTCTGGGGGTCGGTTCGTGGTCCTTGTATAGATATGATTCATGGTGCACTGTCCAAGCTCGAAGACCATCTTTCTTGGTGGCTCGTGATCGTCTGCTCGAGTGCGAGCGGGTCGGGTCAAGGTAGCGAATCGATTCGGTTCGTGTAGCTCGAGTCGATCCGATCTGGATCCCTGCATCTTTTCCAGCAAACTATTTACGCCACACGAAGGTGTTTTTGACCATTCTAACTTTCCTATGAAATCTCAAAGCATACGAAACAGTATTAATAACATGTGTAATCCATCAAAAACATTAAAACGTCAGTCATGTGCGTTATTTAGGATCAAACATACCTAAAATCTATGATTTTCCCCTTAATCCCCTTAACCATGTTTAATTATATAATAGCAAAATTAATCCAAATTAACCCAAATTTATACCAGTAACATAAAATAATATTTAAGAATTTTCACATATTTTTCCAGATTTTTATGATGCATAATTTCGCTAATTATCACTAATCAAACCTAATTAGCCATAATTAGTGAATAAAAGTGCAAATCACTCACCTTAGCCACAAATAAAATATAGATCTGAAAACTCCATTGATTTGAGTTGCATTCCTGTGTGTTCCAGCTGTTCTATCTCGATTTTGATGTTAATCCGCCTTGATTTGATGTAAATTTGCTTAACATGTGATTAAAAAGTGATTAAAGGGTGATTTGGAAGATTGGGGCCATTAATAGGGTTAGAGAAATGTTTCTGATGGCTGAAAAGGTGAAAAGGAATGTTTCTCCAAACCCACTCAGCCCTCCCATAACCATAATCCTGAAATGGGTTATGGGCTTAGCTGCTAATCAACCGGTTAAGCCCAATTATGCTGTTTTTCATCTTCCAAACCTTATTTCAGCCGTATCTCACAAACAATAAGTCCGTTTGATTAATGTGACCACTCTAGGTAAAGGTAAACCATCCTCCGAATCCAATGGAAGTGGTTTTAGGTCAAAACTCCTTATCAATCAAAAGTTACAGGAGAAACAAAATTCGCCAAGGGCAAAACGGTCATTTAAAATTTGGCAAAAATTGTGAAGATGGGAAATGACTCCAATAGCCGTTTCCCAAAGTTACACGACCATATGACTTCGTATGAAGGTGAGATAAATATTTTACGATCTTCCGATACGTAGAATGCGGGTCATTACACTCTCACCCCTTAAGAAATTTCGCCCCCGAAATTCCTTAACTATAACATACATTGGTGCCCCGCATGCCTATCATCCATTTACAAACAATCAAACATACATAACAACACAACAAGTTTATCCTAGCATGCGGTTTACTAACTAGGGAGTAACTATATCGCGATTAAAAATCTTACCTGGTAAAGAGTTCTGGATATGACTTTCTTATGTTTTCCTCGGTTTTCCAAGTACAGTTGTTCTCATTATCACCCCGCTGGATCTTAACCTGTCTCACCGTCTTCCTCCGAAGTTACTTCATATCGTGTCCAATAATACGAATCGGTCTACGGTTTTCAACTGCCCCGGGTTCTACCTCGATATCATCCAACTGATCTGGTGAAATATTCATATCAGAATCGTGCATGAACTTTCTTAACTGGGAAACATGAAATACGTCGTGCACTCCCACCATCTTGTCTGGTAATCCAACTTTATACGCTAAATTTCCCACTTGCTCGAGAATTGGAAATGGACCAACAGAGCTTGGTGCCAATTTACCTCTCCTAACAAATTGAATTACATTCTTCAATGGAGAAATCTTGACGAATATCAAATCGCCAATGGAGAATTTCAAATCTCTTCGCCTTTTATCAACATAACTCTTCTGCCTATCTTAGGAAACCTTCATTCACTGTTGAATAGCCTTTATTTTATATGAAGTCTCTCTTATTACATTTGGCCCAAGCACAAACTTCTCACCGGTTTCCAACCAACATGATGGTGAGTTGCACGCTCTTCCATACAAAGCTTCAAATGGAGCCATACCAATACTGGACTGATAACTATTATTATATGCGAACTCAACTAGATGCAAATGGTCATCCCACGAACCCCCAAAATCCAATATACAAGCTCTCAAGAGATCTGTAATACACGGTTCACACTTTCTGTTAGACCGTCGGTCTGGGGATAGTACGCAATACTGAGATGTAATTCTAAACCTAAAGCCTCTTGGAAGCTCTTCCAAAATCCACTAGTAAATATTGGATCTCTATCACTCACGATACGTTTAGGTACTCCATGAAATCTCACTACCCACTTCATATATAGTTCTGCTAACTTAGTTGTCATTCTATTCGACTTGACTGGTATAAACCTTGCACTTTTGGTCAATCGGTCTAAAATCACCCAAATATTATCATGACCCGATCTAGTTCTTGGAAAATACTCAATGAAATCCATTGGAACTTGTTTCCATTTCCATTCGGGAATTTCTAAAGGTTGTAACAAACCACTAGGCTTCTTTTGCTTGGCTTTAACTAGCTGGCAGTTCATGAACTTGGATATAAACTTCCCAACGTCTCTCTTCATCCCTTCCCAGTAGTAGGTCTGCTTCATGTCTCAGTACATCTTGTTACCACCGGGATGTATAGTCCGTTTCGAGGGTGACTGTAACACCCCACACCCGCTATGGTCACTCATAGAGGGAATGCCATAACATCGGTGGAGTATTTTAAGTGAATATAGAACAAAAAAATTACAACAAGACAGATATAAGTAATACTTGAGAATTTAAAACATTATTTCATTTCAGCGGAAAGCAAAACATGTTTGGTTACATCACAAAACCATAATAAGAGTCAAGTACAAAATATCCATCCTGATAAATAAAAATACATAATCCCAATACATGAACTGATAGCCATAAAAGAAAAGGGTCAGCTGAGCTCTACATCTAGGGTCCAAGCTTCAAGAGAGTAATAAAAGCAGCCTGATCAAAGCCCACTCGTACTGGGCCCACTCTGATAACCTGAGGGTTGGAAAAAAAAGATAAAAACAACAGGGTCAGACATAAGTCTGAGCGAGTCCTATAACTTTAACAATACAATCATTAAAGTAACCAGAGAAGACATAAGCTTGATATACGGTAACGTCTGGGGATGAATGGCTACACTAAGCAGCTTGGTAGACTTAGGATAAACTAAGATAACCGTAAAGACGCATTTATCCACCCAAGGGTAATTCCTACACTGCACCACACCAGTTCTACCCACCAAGAGTAATTCCTACTTAAAGGTTGATCCCACTAAATGTACTTAGTAATTTTTACCCAGTAGTTTCGTGTACCCCTATCTGACTACATAGGTGTACCCACTACTCCCCAAGCGATCGGCTCCCCTACGTAGATACCCGTGTTGGTCCCACGATGGGGTGTATCATTCCCCAAAGTGGCCACCTGATAATATCAACGGTGCACGGCTTTATATCTACACGATGCAACAACGACTTACCAACCAGCCCGGGTCCACACACGCATATGAAACCCGTTGGTCCCGCGTTGCCACCGCTAACCCGGTTTGGCCTCTTATAGTCAAGCCCAATATGCATGTCCCGTCACTCGACTTGAGTCGAGCCCACAAAGATACGTTTGGGATATTGGTTGAAATGGGCCCCCACAAGCTACTACTTAAGCTTGCTACTTTTATCTAGTGCATCCCACTTAACCCCTTTTATAATCATGCCTACTTATATGTTAAGATTTGGTTAAGTCATCTAATCATATTTTCAATTGCCACTTAAGGCATCCACTAGATTTCCACATGCCACCCATGGCACTTACTTAACCCTTTAATCATGTTTAATTACATGTCCCACTTTGGTTAAGTATTCTAATCGTATTTTCTATTGCCACCCAGGGCAACCACTAGATTTCCACATGCCACCCAAGGCACCCACTTAACCCCTAATGTCCCTCTACATGCTAATTTGGTTAAGTGTTTCTTAATTAATTAATTAAGATCATGACCTCATAAAGACCTCTCACATTAGACCATCTCTTATGACTGCTGGATATGCCGGTTGGGTCCGGGCAGCCTTACTTCATAAAAAGGGCCTAACCTCGTGTCTTTACTTTAATCACGTATTTAATTTATGACTAAGACCTCTCACATTGGGCCAATCATTTGTAGCTGCTGGATGGCCGGTCGGTTCTGGGCAGACTTCCGCTACAAAAGGGTCCAACCTCGTGTCTCAGTTGATTAATTACACCTAATTAATCACCCCCATAATTATATTAATTATCCCTAATTAATTACACATTTTTAAGAATATGGGTAAACCTAACTAAATAGGTAAATTCCCAATTCCATAACATGGGTAGACCTAACTCAATAGGTAAATTCCCATGGGGTAGACCTAACTCAATAGGTAAATTCCCACTTATGCTTATTCATTTTATGGTATGCTTAATCATAACCATTTCACACCATTCATTAACATGTCTGTTAACCCCATCGTTTCCCCACGTACTTATGCTTACACGACATATTTCCAAGAGAAGATTCTTTCACAATTAACATGGGTTTCACTTAGCATACATTAGCATTAACATGGGTTAAAAGGTGTCCACTTACATCATGACATTAACCCAACTAGCATTACTAAATAACCCAACTTGCATGAACATACATATGTCATGTATAAAGGCGACTTGCATAAGTGTTCATAGGTTATACAAAGGTGAACTTGCATGTGTCTTAAAGGTGTGAACTTGCACAACATGTTACATGTTAACTTGCATAACATCATACACATAACTTGCATAATATCATAAACATAACTTGCATATCAACATACACATAACTTGCATAACATCATGCACATAACTTGCATAACATCATACACATAACTTGCATATGAACTTGCATAACAATATGCACATAACTTACATAACATCATACACATAACTTGCATATGAACTTGCATAACAACATGCCCATAACTTACATAACATCATACACATAACTTGCATAACATGTTGAGCTTGCATATAAGCATACACATAACTTGCATAACATGTTGAACTTGCATATAAGCATACACATAACTTGCTTAACATGTTGAACTCGCATATATGACTTGCATCTTAAAGGAGGGTAAACATGCATATATATATATACATAGGATATAAAGGTGTCGTCTTGCATATGTATGCATCACATTTAAAAGGGTAAACTTGCATGTCATGATTTATGCATAATACCAAACACTTAGCATGCATAAAACCACATACTTAACTTGCATAAAATCAATTACTTATTATGCATAAACCCACCACTTAACTTGCATAAACCCACATACTTAACTTGCATAAACCCACATATCCAACTTGCATAAACTCACATATTCAACATGCATAAACATAGGATTAATATTATACATAGATTAGCATATTCACATCATATCATATGACTTGAAAACCCATTAATCCTCATGCAAAACCATAGATCTCATCATATCTCATCTACTTAATTTAGCAATTGATCATCAAAGTGATAGAAACTCACCAAAACCAAGATTAGCAAACTTATGAAGTAGAACTAGTTGCTATATTTGAAGATGGTGATGATTAGAGGTTGATTAGCTTGCAACTTCCTTCATAAATTAGTGGAGGCTCCTCTCAAGATTTAATTTGGCGGCATGATGGCATCATTTCTATTTTTGGTAGGGATTAGGGTAGGATTAGGGCCTTTTTATAGAGATTAGGGTGTTTATAGACCATAGGATTAAACCTAGGTTAGCTCAGATCCGTCTGATCTTAGAAACTTCCAGAACCAGCCCTCCAAGCCAGCCCAAGAACCCAAACTGGTGCACCCAGTTTTACTGGGCGTCGCACCCCTGTCGACAGGGCTGTCGACTTGGTCCAGCCCAAGTCGACAGGCCTGTCGACAGCCCTGTCGAAATGGCCTAGGCGGGAATATTCCCGCCTGGCCCCCGCTGGTCCCAATTTCGAAATCTGATTTTAAATATTTAATTCTGTTTTAATCTTAAATTTTCTGCCAACTTCATTGGGCCATAACTGGGCCATACGGACTCCGATTCTCGAAAACTCGGACTCTATTTCGCGTATTTTTCCGAGACGAACGTAATGACGCAGCCCGTTTCCCCAAATTCTCACATCTGAGATTATTTATTCTGTAATTAGTGAATTTTAGCATTAACCGAAATTCGGGGTGTTACATTCTCCCCTCCTTAAAGGATTTCGTCCCCGAAATCTCTAAGCTAAGGAGAATGCATATCCTACCATCCAAACAACCATCTACTCAATCCATCAAACACGGGCATCCATTATCCTTAAAACAATTTCTAATGATGTATGAGCATATGCAAAAAGTGTGTGTATATGTTCCCTATCTAATGTACGAACATATGCAAACCATGATAGTGCCATGCATCCAATATGTATGCGAGATAACCCTATCGACACATACGGTATCTATATGAGTGCACAATCATTCACCAAATTGCATCATCCATATGATAACACAATCATTAAACATCCATAAATATAGCTACCTACACACAATTATATGCAATATGCAATATGGAGTGACTGAGCCGATCTAGTGCCTAAAGTGTGTGTATATGCATCCACGAGCAACCACTAGCAAACACTTGCATCCACATGCATCCATCAAGCATAACATGTCTCAAACACATGTTTCAACCATAGGTTTACCCTATCTAAAGGTCAAACAGTACTAATGAGAGGACATACTAAAGATAAGATAAGTACTAGGCAAGCGATAAAGGAGAAGTTAAAAGACATACTCTCAAAAAAAAGAAATGGATACAAAGAACGCATCTTCGCTTCCGTCTCCCAAGTAGCATTGCTTCCGTCATCTCCCCATTGCACTTTAACTAGCTGAACTTCTCTGTTCCTCAACTTCCTAGTTTCTGACCCAAGGATGCGAGTAGGAGCTCGTCGAATCGTCGCATCACGCTCTACCTCTACATCTCTAAGCAAGCTCGGCTCTACCACCTCTGCGGTCTCATGTAAGCACTTCCTCAGATGTGATACATGGAATACATCATGAACACCACTAAGTCTGTCGGGCAACTCCACCCTATATGCCATCCGTCCAATCCTTTCCTTAATAGGAAACGGCCCAACAAACCTCGGTGCTAACTTCCCAACGGACCCAAAGCGAACAACATTTCTCAACGGAGATACTTTGACAAAAACCATGTCCCCAACCTTAAACTCAAGATCCGTCCTTCTCCGATCGCATAAGATTTCTGTCTATCTTGCGCTGCTTTCATCCTTCTTCGAATCAAATCAATCTTCTCTGAAGTCTCTCTAACCATATCTGGCCCAAGCAAGATCTTATCCGTAGATTCCCACCAACATGTAGGTGATCGACAAGGCCTTCCATAAAGAGCTTCGAAAGGAGCCATGCTAATACTAGACTGAAAGCTGTTATTATATGCGAACTTTACCAATGGAAGATGCTCTCCCATGTACCTCCAAAATCCAAGATACGTAGCCTCAAAAGGTCTTCTAAAATACGATTCACCCTCTCGGTCTGACCGTCCGTCTGAGGATGATATGCGGTACTCTAACATAACTGAGTCCCTACCGCCTCTTGCAAACTCTTCCAAAACTCGCTAGTGAAGATAGGATCTCGATTGCTCACTATACTGGAAGGTACACCATGTAATCTATCAATCTCTCGAATGTAAACTGAAGCTAGACTTGGAACAGTCCTCTTGCTCTTCACGGGTATGAAATGGGCACTCTTAGTAAATCTATCTACCACAACCCAAATTCCCGTATTACCCTTCCTCAATCTCGGTAATCCATCGACACGATCCCACTTCCATAGCGGAACTTCCAATGGGTGAAGCAACACACCGGGTTTCTTTTGCTCCGCTTTCACTTGTTGGCACACCAAGCATCTAGCGACATACTCGGCCACGTCTTTCTTCATACCGGCCCAAAAGAAAACCCGCTTCTTGTCTTGGTACATCTTGTCCCCACCGGGATGAATGGTCATCTTCGACCGATGTGCATCATCAAGTATAGCCTTCCTCAACCCCTCGCCTTGCGGTACACAAAGTCTACCGTCTCTACGCAACCACCTCTTACCATCTAGGGTGTACCTACTCAAATGGCTAAACGACTCCCCCTCCTCATGAGCTTCTCTACTAACTCAACCAACCGTGGGTCGTCTCGCTGCGCTCCGCCAATCCGCCCCAAAAGAGTAGGCCTAACCTCCAAGGAGGCTAGCAAACCGGGTACAAAGTCAACAGAAGGTCTAAAGCCAAACATCGAAATAAATTCCAAGCTCCGTCGTTCAACAAACAATGGACTCAAAGATAGCTCTTTTTTTTTCTACTCAAGGCGTCCGCTACCACGTTACCCTTGCTAGGGGTATACGCTATCTCAAACTCATAAGATGCTAAGAATTCCATCCACCTTTGTTGTCCTAAGACAATGTGCTCAAAGAGTTTCCAACACTTCCCTAAGATGTAGGGCATGCTTTTCTCCACTTCTAGAGAAAATCAGGATATTCTCCCACGAAAAATCATCACAACTATCCATCTCTCACGCAGACCACCCTGGTCGAATTCGACATCCCCCAAATGCAAGCCCCAAAGGCCTAAACCAATATCAGACAAACACCCAAGGGATACCTCCTTCGACTTCAGACGACCTACGTGAGATGGTACTAGTAAAAACGGCTAAATAATTAAGCCCTTGTCCAACTCTGGATGTCCTCGCCAGTCTCGCTCCAAAACCACCGTTTATCCCATAACTGGCTTTGCTCATCCTATTGAGCACATACGAAAACTTATTCCGCTCCTAGAAAAGACCAAGATGTCATTTACAAAGACCATCACGAACTTATTTAGGTACTCCCTGAACACCCTTCTCATCAAATCAATATGCGGGGGCGTTCGTCAAACCAAATGGCATCTCCAGCCATTCATGAAAATCATCCGGAGTCCTAAAGGTAGTCTTCTCTATACTATCCTCAGTCACTCTCAACTGACGAAACCTCGTGGCTAAGTCCAACTGCGAAAATACTGAGGCGCCCACTAACTGATCAAAGAGATCATCAATCCTCGACAATGGGTGTCTATTCTTCTTTGTGAGTTTATTTAGTTCTCTTTAGCCTACACAAAGTTTGAGGGACCCATCCGCCTTCGTGGCAAAAACTACCGGAGCATCCCACTCCGATATACTTCGTCTTATGAACCCCTTCTCAAGCAAATCGCCTACTTGCTTATGGAGTTCCCTCCTCTCACGAGGAGCCATGTGGCACACTGGCCAAGACACTGGTTTGGCATTGTCTACCAGATATATTTGGAAGTCAATCTCCCGCTCCGGAGGTAAGCCCTTCACCTCCTCACACACATCCGAGCATTCCCGGACCGCACTAACAGATCGCAAACTCTAGACCGTCGTGTCAAGCGATTCTAGATACTTAGCATAACAGATTCCATGGGATTACAAGAGATCTCGAGAGTGTTACCCAAGCGGGTCATAAGCCTAACAACTCTCCCTTCAAAATCAAGAACGGCACCCCTACTGGATAACCAGTCCATGCCCAAAACTAACCCATAGCCCGTGAAGCCCAACAAGCATCACATCTAAACTCAACGCTAAGTATAGAAACTTTCAAACCCAAACACATCATGGAGCCCCAATTGGGTTTGAAACAACTAAGGGATCATCTACTAACTGGTGTCTAAGTGCAGTGACTCAACTAACAATGATGAGATAAACGAACTCGATGCGTCAGAATCAAATAAAGTTCGAATCGGATAATATAGAAATCCAAATTCCAACCTAGACGGTCCTATCCCCATCTGGTACACTAGCCGTGAGGGAATACAACTACCCTCCAGGAGATTCCATACCTTGCCCTTGCTTCTTTGGACAATCCTAATAAGGTGTCCTATTCCTCCCAAAAGGATAACTACTAGCCTTCTTCTTCCCCATTCTCCACTCGTAACCTCCCACCAATGAGGTTTCATCCTTCATTAACCAAACAACTATTTGAGCCTTCCTCTCATCGTCTATCCTATAGGTACCTACCAGTCCTCCTCCTTCTTGAACCAACTTCTAATCTGATTAACGTCTAAGTCCCTTGAAGTGGTTTTCCATCCTTATCTATCTTAGAAAGATCATCTATACGCGGAAGTGAAACTCAAAATGAGAGAGAGGAAGAGATTCAAAACGGAGAATTCGAAAGATATAGATATGGCTATTGGGGATTATGCTTTTCTTTCAAAAACTTTTCTCTTAAAAGACATGTTTTTGAAAATACTCCTTTCAAAAATATTCTTAGAAAATAGTTTTTCTAAAAATTTTATCTGTTCTGGTAACCTTAAGCTCCGATACCACGTGTAACACCCCACACCCGCTATGGTCACTCATAGAGGGAATGCCATAACATCGGTGGAGTATTTTAAGTGAATATAGAACAGAAAAATTACAACAAGACAGATATAAGTAATACTTGAGAATTTAAAACATTATTTCATTTCAGCGGAAAGCAAAACATGTTTGGTTACATCACAAAACCATAATAAGAGTCAAGTACAAAATATCCATCCTGATAAATAAAAATACATAATCCCAATACATGAACTGATAGCCATAAAAGAAAAGGGTAAGCTGAGTTCTACATCTAGGGTCCAAGCTTCAAGAGAGTAATAAAAGCAGCCTGATCAAAGCCCACTCGTACTGGGCCCACTCTGATAACCTGAGGGTTGGAAAAAAAAGATAAAAACAACGGGGTCAGACATAAGTCTGAGCGAGTCCTATAACTTTAACAATACAATCATTAAAGTAACCAGAGAAGACATAAGCTTGATATACGGTAACGTCTGGGGATGAATGGCTACACTAAGCAGCTTGGTAGACTTAGGATAAACTAAGATAACCGTAAAGACGCATTTATCCACCCAAGGGTAATTCCTACACTGCACCACACCAGTTCTACCCACCAAGAGTAATTCCTACTTAAAGGTTGATCCCACTAAATGTACTTAGTAATTTTTACCCAGTAGTTTCGTGTACCCCTATCTGACTACATAGGTGTACCCACTACTCCCCAAGCGATCGGCTCCCCTACGTAGATACCCGTGCTGGTCCCACGATGGGGTGTATCATTCCCCAAAGTGGCCACCTGATAATATCAACGGTGCACGGCTTTATATCTACACGATGCAACAACGACTTACCAACCAGCCCGGGTCCACACACGCATATGAAACCCGTTGGTCCCGCGTTGCCACCGCTAACCCGGTTTGGCCTCTTATAGTCAAGCCCAATATGCGTGTCCCGTCACTCGACTTGAGTCGAGCCCACAAAGATACGTTTGGGATATTGGTTGAAATGGGCCCCCACAAGCTACTACTTAAGCTTGCTACTTTTATCTAGTGCATCCCACTTAACCCCTTTTATAATCATGCCTACTTATATGTTAAGATTTGGTTAAGTCATCTAATCATATTTTCAATTGCCACTTAAGGCATCCACTAGATTTCCACATGCCACCCATGGCACTTACTTAACCCTTTAATCATGTTTAATTACATGTCCCACTTTGGTTAAGTATTCTAATCGTATTTTCTATTGCCACCCAGGGCAACCACTAGATTTCCACATGCTACCCAAGGCACCCACTTAACCCCTCATGTCCCTCTACATGCTAATTTGGTTAAGTGTTTCTTAATTAATTAATTAAGATCATGACCTCATAAAGACCTCTCACATTAGACCATCTCTTATGACTACTGGATATGCCGGTTGGGTCCGGGCAGCCTTACGTCATAAAAAGGGCCTAACCTCGTGTCTTTACTTTAATCACGTATTTAATTTATGACTAAGACCTCTCACATTGGGCCAATCATTTGTAGCTGCTGGATGGCCGGTCGGTTCCGGGCAGACTTCCGCTACAAAAGGGTCCAACCTCGTGTCTTAGTTGATTAATTACACCTAATTAATCACCCCCATATTTATATTAATTATTCCTAATTAATTACACATTTTTAAGAATATGGGTAAACCTAACTAAATAGGTAAATTCCCAATTCCATAACATGGGTAGACCTAACTCAATAGGTAAATTCCCATGGGGTAGACCTAACTCAATAGGTAAATTCCCACTTATGCTTATTCATTTTATGGTATGCTTAATCATAACCATTTCACACCATTCATTAACATGTCTGTTAACCCCATCGTTTCCCCACGTACTTATGCTAACACGACATATTTCCAAGAGAAGATTCTTTCACAATTAACATGGGTTTCACTTAGCATACATTAGCATTAACATGGGTTAAAAGGTGTCCACTTACATCATGACATTAACCCAACTAGCATTACTAAATAACCCAACTTGCATGAACATACATATGTCATGTATAAAGGCGACTTGCATAAGTGTTCATAGGTTATACAAAGGTGAACTTGCATGTGTCTTAAAGGTGTGAACTTGCACAACATGTTACATGTTAACTTGCATAACATCATACACATAACTTGCATAATATCATAAACATAACTTGCATATCAACATACACATAACTTGCATAACATCATGCACATAACTTGCATAACATCATACACATAACTTGCATATGAACTTGCATAACAATATGCACATAACTTACATAACATCATACACATAACTTGAATATGAAATTGCATAACAACATGCCCATAACTTACATAACATCATACACATAACTTGCATAACATGTTGAGCTTGCATATAAGCATACACATAACTTGCATAACATGTTGAACTTGCATATAAGCATACACATAACTTGCTTAACATGTTGAACTCGCATATATGACTTGCATCTTAAAGGAGGGTAAACATGCATATATATATATATATACATAGGATATAAAGGTGTCGTCTTGCATATGTATGCATCACATTTAAAAGGGTAAACTTGCATGTCATGATTTATGCATAATACCAAACACTTAGCATGCATAAAACCACATACTTAACTTGCATAAAATCAATTACTTATTATGCATAAACCCACCACTTAACTTGCATAAACCCACATACTTAACTTGCATAAACCCACATATCCAACTTGCATAAACTCACATATTCAACATGCATAAACATAGGATTAATATTATACATAGATTAGCATATTCACATCATATCATATGACTTGAAAACCCATTAATCCTCATGCAAAACCATAGATCTCATCATATCTCATCTACTTAATTTAGCAATTGATCATCAAAGTGATAGAAACTCACCAAAACCAAGATTAGCAAACTTATGAAGTAGAACTAGTTGCTATATTTGAAGATGGTGATGATTAGAGGTTGATTAGCTTGCAACTTCCTTCATAAATTAGTGGAGGCTCCTCTCAAGATTTAATTTGGCGGCATGATGGCATCATTTCTATTTTTGGTAGGGATTAGGGTAGGATTAGGGCCTTTTTATAGAGATTAGGGTGTTTATAGACCATAGGATTAAACCTAGGTTAGCTCAGATCCGTCTGATCTTAGAAACTTCCAGAACCAGCCCTCCAAGCCAGCCCAAGAACCCAAACTGGTGCACCCAGTTTTACTGGGCGTCGCACCCCTGTCGACAGGCAAGTCGACAGGGCTGTCGACTTGGTCCAGCCCAAGTCGACAGGCCTGTCGACAGCCCTGTCGACATGGCCTAGGCGGGAATTTTCCCGCCTGGCCCCCGCTGGTCCCAATTTCGAAATCTGATTTTAAATATTTAATTCTGTTTTTATCTTAAATTTTCTGCCAACTTCATTGGGCCATAACTGGGCCATACGGACTCCGATTCTCGAAAACTCGGACTCTATTTCGCGTACTTTTCCGAGACGAACGTAATGACGCAGCCCGTTTCCCCCAATTCTCACATCTGAGATTATTTATTCTGTAATTAGTGAATTTTAGCATTAACCGAAATTCGGGGTGTTACAGTGACACTCTCTAAGCACTTCATCTCTTAATCCATTAACATTGGGTACAACTAGTCTCCCATTCTTTCGAAGCCACCCTTCTCGATCGGGACCATACTTGTTCATTCTCTCGCCATCGATAACCATCCCACCTTGGAGATGATTTCCAATAGATTAGGATCGTTCTTTTGATTGAAACCAATCCGCTCAATCAAAGTCGGTCTGATCGTCAAGCTTGTTAACATCTCTAGATCCAATTTGTACTTAGGTCTTGAATCATATCTCGCGATATACTCTAGTTGCTTCCATTCAAGAAACATTGCCCCAAACCGGCACGTCTCCTACTCAATGCATCAACTACCGCATTGCCCTTCCCGAGTGTGTATGCGATATTGAAATCATATGAAGCCAAGAATTCTAACCATCTCTGTTGACGAAGATTTAAATCCTTCTGAGAGAAAAGAAACTTTAATGACTTATGATCGGTAAACAACTCGAATCTTTCTCCCAATAGATAGTGTCTCCACATTTTTAACGCGAACACGATCACTGCCTATTCCAAATCATGGGTAGGATATTTTTTCTCATGCGGTTTTAGTTGCCGACTAGCATAAGCTACAACCCTACCTCCTTGCATCAGTACAACACCTAGTCCGGTAACACAGGCATTCGTGTATACTGTCATCTCTTCATTCGCCTTAGGAATAACTAACACTAGTGCACACATTAACTTCTTCTTTAGACTCTTAAATGCATTCTCACACCATTCGTCCTAAGCAAAAGCATGATTCTTCTTGGTCAACTGATTTAACAGTGCTTCTATCTTGGAGAAGTCTTGGATAAACTTACGATAATATCCATCTAACCCCAAGAAACTTCTCACATCCATTGCATTGTTGGGAATAGACCAATCTTGCATCGTAGCCACCTTTGCAGGATCCACGGCAATATCATTCTCTGAAACAACATGGCCCAAGAATCTCACTTCCCTCCTCCAGAAGTGACAATTAGAAAATTTCGCTTTCAATTGGTGTTTACTCAACACATCCATCATTGTCCTCAAATGTTCTTTGGTTCTTCCTCTGTCCTCGAGTAAACCAAGATATCGTCTACGAACACAAGAACAAACTTCTTTAGTTGATCTCTGAAAACTCTATTAATAAGATCCACAAAATATGTGGGTGCATTGGCCAACCCGAATGGCATGACCAACCACTCATAGAATCCAAATGGCATTCAAAAAGTCGTTTTAGCTATACTCTCAGCTGCTACTCGAAGCTGATGAAATCTTGTCGTGAGATCCAACTAGAAGAACACTCTTTCTCCATGCAGTTGATCAAACAAATCATCTATCCATGGAAGAGGATACTTATTCTTCCTAGTTACCTTGTTTAACTCGCGGTAGTCTACACATAAGCGAAGGGAACCATCGGCCTTAGTAGTAAAAACAACTGGTGCTCCCCACTCGGAAACACTTCTTCTGATAATTCCCTTCTGATAAAGATCGCCAACTTGCACTTCGAGCTCTCGCTGCTCCCTTGGCGCCATACGACGAAGAGGCATCACTATAGGTCTAACATCTTTCACTAAATCAATCTGAAACTCGATCTTTTGGTATGGTGGAAGTCCGGTCACTTCCTCGAAGATGTCTGGATACTCGCTAGCAATAGGCACATCCGATAACTCATCCTGCGGGATGTCAAGGGAATGTAGAAAACTATCCATCACCTCATCACTAGGTAGGCAACCCAATACCACCCTTCGCCCATCATCCGCTCTAATGATCACCGAAGACCCCTCACAGTCTACCACCAGCCCATACCTTTGGAGCTAGTCGACTCCCAAAATAATGCCAAACCCAATAAAGCCCAAAATAAAGCAATCACAAGCAAACATACATCCATGACTTGATAAGAACAAATTACGGCAACTCATGCAAAGGCTAGTCGAACCACCGATCGGGTTCGTCACAACTAAAGGTCTATCGACAATCTCGGGTTCCAATTTCAACCTATCTACCAGGTCACTAGATACAAAGGAATGGAAAGCCCCGGTATCAAAAAATACTTGAACAAAAACTTCATAAATAGAAAGCATACCTTGAATAATGACACCTTTTCCCTTCTGCACCGCAGTTAGGGCATTCGACGAAGAAGGAACATCATTGATAGCATATGCTTTCACCATTTGCTTCTCTTTAGGGGTGTGGACATTCATTCTTAAAATGTCCCACTTGGCCACAGTTGAAGCACTTCTTTTCCCCCGGCTTTGCTCTACAATTACTGGCATAGTGGCCCTTCTTGCCACAGCTAAAGCACTTGGTACCTTTCTTATTCTTCTTTTTATGACCATCCTTAGTCTGGTTCTGCTTCCCCTTATTCTAGGAATTATTCTTGCCTCCACCGCTTGCTTGCGGCTTTGTCTCCTCTGCAGATGTAACAACAACCTTGTTTTTTGATTTAGGGTAAAGGCTCTCAAACCTCAATGCCTTTCCTACAATATATTCGAATGTCTCATCGATATGGTTTATCAGTCTCACCCCCAAGTACACATCTAGGCGAGTTATGAACTTCTCGTTCTTCTTCTCGATGGTATCGATAAGGGACAATCCATATTTCGATAAGGTATCGAATTCAATAATATACTTCGAGACTATCCTACCATTCTGCCTAAGCTCCAAAAAAATCCTGAACAACTCCGATTTCCGAGCAGCTGGAATAAACTTATCACTGAAGCAGGTCTTAAACTGATCCCAAGTAACCTGAAATTCGGGTGTAGCCGCTTTAATAGAATTCCACCAATTCATTGCTCATCCTTGAAGCTGACGTGATGCTCGCTTCCTCTTCATTGCATCCTCAATCTCCAAATCCTCGAAGATGCGCTCACAACTACCAAGCCAATCCTGAACTTCCGTAGCTGATTCCGTTTCGTGGAACGGCTTTCCACCAAGACTAAAATCCTTGTTAAGTTTGGCGAAATCGGCTCTAAGCGCCTGCACTACCGCACCACCACCATTAGCCTCATCAGGAACTGCTCCATAAACGTCCCTAAGCGTTTGTCGCATGAAGGTAGTAAATATCGTCCTCATATCAGGGACGTTCCTATCATTGGCCCTGAGCCCGTACTCCTCGTATTTCGGCTCATCGTCCAATCTGTAAAAGAGAAAACAACTAACCATCTCCTTAACGGTGCCAGTGCAGTGCGACTTCATCCTTAGAATACTAATAGTATATATAGTTTTTGAAAACCAAAATATCACAAATAAGCTCTCTCATATACGTATATTATCTCTCCCTGATGTCTTCTGTAACGACCCGCATTCTGCGCATCATAGGATCGTAGAATATTTATTTCTTTCACATACGAAGTCGTATGGTCATGTAACTTTGGGAGACGACTATTGGGGTCATTTCCCATGTTCATGATTTTTCCCGATTTTTAAATGACCATTTTACCCCTAGTTAGCACTGTTTTGGCCATAACTTTTGACTGGAAAGGAATTTTGACCTGAAACCACTTCCATTGGCTTCGGATGATGGTTTCTCTTTCCGTAGAGTGGTCACATTAGCCAAACGGACTTACCGTTTGGGAGATATGGCTGAAACAAGTTTCAGATGGAGAAAAACAGCTTAGTTGGGCTTAACCGGGTGATTAGCAGCTAGGCCCAAGGGGAATTTCGGGTTTAGGGGTATAGGAGGTCTGATTAGGGTTAGGTTATCATTCTCATTTCAGTTTTGAGCCGCCACAAACCTTCTTGACACCTTAGTAATGGCTTCCTACATCTAAAACACCCCAAATCACTCTCTAATTGAAGATTAGGCTTAGCAACACCAAATTAAGGAGAAAAAGCACCAAAGCAAGGTTGGAACTGCTGTTAGACATCAGTATTCACCCCGAATCAGAGGAGTTTCAGTTCTGAGAATTTCATTTGTGGCCAAGGTGAGTGATAACATCATTTTGACACTAATTACGGTGATTAAGGGTAATTAGTGAAGATTAGCGAATTTATACACCAATAAATTCTGGAAAAATTCTTAAAATTCTAAAATAATGTTTTAAGGCTCTGTTAGAAATTTGGGTTAATTTCGATGTGTTTTGCTAATCGTATGCTTAAACATGATTAGGAGGGATTATAAGAAAATGTGAGGTTTTGGCCACTTTTGATCCATTTTGATTCATTTAAATTGTTGTTTGTTGTTTGTGGTTGCTATTACATGTTACTATGACTCTATGGTATGTTTCATGATTGATTAGAATAGTTAAATTGCTCGAAAACGTCGTCGAATGGCGTAGAAAGCTCGCTGGAAAGTTGCAGAAATGTGCAGGTTCCGAACCGGATCGGATCGGAGTAGAGGGTCGGATCGGATTTGTGAACTGACCAAGGAAATCTGAACTGGATCGGAGCTTGTCACTGGAGGAGGATCGGCGAGAAGGAAGGCTGTTTGCTTAGAGTTGGAGTGGACAAGGGGGATCGGATCGGAACTAGGGAGCGGATCGGATCGAAACTAGGGAGCGGATCGGATTGGAGAGGATTGGATCGGAGTACGCTAAGGGGGTGGAGCGGATCGGCAATTGGAGAAGGACAGGATCGGGTATGAGAACTCAGAAGGGAGCGTCCACCGAACTCAAACAGAGACAACCGACCCGAAGTGGAGTACCGACCCGAACCGATGAAGGCGATGACTACCGACCCGAACCGATGAAGGCGATGACTACCGACCCGAACCGATGAAGAAGATGACTACCGACCCGAACCGATGAAGATGATGACTACCGAACCGAACCGAATTCTAGGACTGTTAATGCGCGACAACTCTTCTGAAGACCCACTCCAATTCGACCAAACCCGAGATGCAAAGGAAGTCCAAATGAGAAGTTAGAGCTCAGGATTCAGATGGGAATCAACGAGTTCGCTTCATGGTTGGGCTTTGCTGCGGGACGTGTGCCAAGGAGTTATCGACGTCTATAGCTTTGGACCACTATGGTAGGAGGTACGAAGGCGGATTCAGGGCCATTATGGCATCGGTAGAACCAAGGGCTACGACCAATGAAGTGGGTCATTGAAATGTTTGGTCATGACTCCATATGTTTAGCTTGGTCATAGCAGGGTTTCTACAAGTCGGGATTCGTCGTTACCTCAGTTTGTCTAGTGTTCCAAAGTGGTAGGTTTCGTACGCTTTACGCACCGAGTGAGAGATGTGAGGATGGTTGCTATGGATGATTTTGCTTGCTATCATTGTGACATGCACACCCCACCCCCGTATTCTTACACTATTTACTATTGGCACCTTGGAGTATTGTACGGTATGTGGTACTAACTCTTTGGTTGCAGGTCCAGGTTCAGGTATGGCTTAGTATACCTGTTATTATTCTGTTTAGATGCTTATCGCTCATACCAGGCTTTATGTCTGACCCAGAGTTTTATGTCTCCTCTTATTACTCTGGGTGCTCACACGAGCAGACTAGAGACAGGTTAGCTGGTGATGCACGGGTAGATGATCCGGAGACGAGCAGGAGGCTTCCACGTAATATATATAGTATTCTCCCTGTGCTGTTGAAGATCACTGCTTGGGCATTGTTGGTGTATCTTCTATTTTAGCTTTCTTTTGTTTAGAGACAGTAAATTTGGAGAGTTGTAATAAGCTGTATTTGGATTTCCGCTGCTTTGAGATTGATGTTGGTTTTAGTTATCAGCTTATGCACTGTCTCGCCTGTTTTGTGTCAAGTATATTATTATTATATTTTATCCCATGCGCTGTGAGACATTCTTCAGGTTTCTGGATTAGTTCATTCCCTTCTTTTCTTTCTTATGGCGACCGTCTTGTGCTAGTCGGGCATGTGTACAGCGCACTTTTGGAGGAAATGCAGGCTGGTGCGGGGCGGGCCGTCACACTTGGTATCAGAGCTCTAGGTTGCGTAGTTAACCTAGGGAAGTTATCAGGGAGAGATATTATACGTATACGAGAGAGCGTATTTGTGATTACTTTGGTTTTTAAAAGCTATATATACTATTAGTAGTATAAGGATGAAGTCGTACTGCACTAGCACCACTATGGAATCGTTAATCATTTCCTTTTTCAGATTGACGATGAGCCGAGATACTAGAGGTGCTGGTAGGGGAGCTAATAATGGGATTGCTGCTGACATGAGGACGATGTTTACTGACCTCATGAGAGAGATGCTTAGAGATGTGCAGAGGGCAGCTCCCAATGGTGGAAATGGTGGTGGTCCAATAGTGCAGGCGCCAAGAGTCGACTTCGCCAAGCTGAATAAGGACTATACTAGTCTTGGTGGGAAGTCATTCCATGGAACGGAGTCGGCTACGGATGTTCAGGATTGGTTGGATAGTTGCGAACGTATCTTCGAGGATTTGGGTATCGAGGATGCAATGAGGAGGAAGTTAGCGTCCCGTCAGCTGCAAGGGCGGGCAATGAATTGGTGGAATGCTATAAAGGCAGCTACTCCCGAAGATCAGATTACTTGGGAGCAGTTTAAGGCTCGCTTTAGTGAGAAGTTCATTCCAGCCGCTCAGAAGTCAATGTTGTTTAAGAAATTCTTGGAGCTCAAGCAGAATGGCAGAGCTGTCTCGGATTATATTGCTGAATTTGACACTTTGTCGAAGTACGGGTTATCTCTTATTGATACTGCCGAGAAGAAGAATGAGAAATTCATAACTGGATTGGATCAGTACTTGGGGGAAAAACTTATTAACCACATCGATGAGACGTTTGAATCGATTGTGGGGAAAGCGTTAAGATCGGAAAGTCTCTACCCTAAGTCGAAGACTGAGGTTGCATCCGCAGATGAGCCAAAGCCACAAGCAAGTGGTGGAGGCAAAGGTGGTTCCCAGAATAAGAGAAAGCAGAATCAGGCTAAGGATGGCCAGAAGAAAAAGAATAAGCAAGATGTGGAGTGCTTCAGCTGTGGTAAGAAGGGCCATTATGCTAGTAATTGTCGGGCCAAGCCAGCGGATAGGAAGTGCTTCAACTGTGGCCAAATGGGACATCACAAGGACAAGTGTCCACAGCCCCCTAAGGAAAAGCAAATGGTGAAAGCATATGCTCTTAATGCTATTCCTTCTTCGTCGAATGCCCCAACTGCGGCGGAGAAGGGAAAGAGTGTCGTCATTCAAGGTATGCTTTCTGTTTATGATGTTCCTGTTAGAGTTTTGTTTGATACCGGAGCTTCCAGTTCTTTCATATCTAGTGACCAGGTAGATAGGTTGGGATTGGAGCCCGAGATTGTCGATAGACCTTTAGTAGTGACGAACCCGATTGGTGGTTCGACTAGCCTTAGCATGATTTGTCGTAATGTGGTCCTATCGAGTCATGGATGCATGTTTGTTTGTGATTGCTTTGTTTTGGGCTTTACTGGGTTTGGCATTATTTTGGGAGTAGATTGGCTCCAAAGATACGGGGTGGTGGTAGACTGTGAGGGCTTGTTGGTGACAGCTAGAGCAGATGATGGGCGGAGGATAGTGTTTGGTGGTCTACCCAGTAAGGGGGTATTGGCTAGTTTTCTAAACTCCCTCGACATTCCGCATAGTGAGTTGTCAGGTTTGCCCGTGGTTGGCCAGTATCCGGATGTTTTCGAAGAAGTGACCGGACTTCCACCACACCGAGAGATTGAGTTTCGTATTGATTTGGTAAAAGATGCCAGACCTATAGTGATGCCACTTCGTCGTATGGCACCAAGGGAGCAGCGAGAGCTCGAGGTGCAAGTCAGCGATCTTTTGAAGAAGGGATTTATCAGAAGGAGTGTTTCTGAATGGGGAGCACCAGTTGTGTTTGCTACCAAGGCGGATGGTTCCCTTCGTTTGTGTGTAGACTACCGCGAATTGAATAAAGTGACGAGGAAGAACAAGTACCCTCTACCGCGGATAGATGATTTGTTTGATCAGTTGAGTGGCGCGAGAGTATTTTCTCAGTTGGATCTCGCGACAGGTTTTCATCAGCTTAGAGTGGAAGCTGAGAGTATAGCTAAAACGGCATTTCGAACGCCGTCTGGATTTTATGAATGGTTGGTTATGCCATTTGGGCTGACTAATGCCCCGGCATATTTTGTGGACCTTATGAATAGGGTATTCAGAGATCAGCTGAATAAGTCTGTCCTTGTGTTCGTTGATGATATTTTGGTCTATTCAAGGACAGAGGAGGAACACAAGGAACATTTAAGAGTAGCAATGGAGGTGTTGAGAAAACACCAATTGAAAGCAAAGTTTTCTAAGTGTCACTTCTGGAAAAGGGAAGTGAGGTTCTTGGGCCATGTTGTATCAGAGAGTGGTATTGCCGTGGACCCAGCAAAGGTGGCTACGGTACAAGATTGGCCTACGCCCAAGAATGCAACAGATGTAAGAAGTTTCTTGGGATTAGCGGGATATTATCGTAAGTTTATCCAAGGTTTCTCCAAGATAGCAGCACCATTGACCCAGTTGACCAAGAAGAATCAAGCTTTTGTCTGGGATGAGAGGTGCGAGAATGCATTCAGAAGTCTAAAGGACAAGTTGACAAGCGCACCGGTGTTAGTCATTCCTAAGGGGGATGAAGAGATGACGGTATACACGGATGCCTGTGGTACCGGACTGGGTGCTGTATTGATGCAAGGCGGTAGGGTTGTAGCTTATGCAAGTCGGCAGTTGAAACCGCACGAGAGAAGATACCCTACCCATGATTTAGAATTGGCAGCGATCGTGTTCGCGTTAAAGATGTGGAGACACTATCTCTTGGGAGAAAGATTTGAGCTGTTTACAGATCATAAGTCGTTGAAGTATCTATTCTCCCAGAAGGATTTAAATCTCCGTCAGCAGAGATGGTTAGAGTTCTTAGCTTCCTATGATTTTGACATCGCATACACACCAGGAAAGGGGAATGCGGTGGCTGATGCATTGAGTAGAAGACATGCCAGCTTAGGGGCTATGTTCCTTGAATGGAAGCAACTGGAGTTTATCGCGGGGTTTGATTTCAGACCAAAGTGCGAATTGGATCCAGAGATGTTAGCAAGTTTGACGATCAGACCCACTTTGATTGAGCGGATCGGCTCTAGTCAGAGGGACGATCCTAACCTATTGGAAATCATCTCCAAGTTAGAGATGGGAATCGATGAGGAGATGAACAAGTATGGGCTTGATCGAGATAGATGGCTTAGAAAGAATGGAAAGCTTGTTGTACCCAATGTCAATGGATTGAGGGATGAAGTGCTTAGAGAATGTCATCACTCAAAGCTGACTATACACCCCGGTGGTAATAAGATGTATAGAGATATGAAGCAGACCTACTACTGGGAAGGGATGAAAAGAGACGTTGGGAAGTTTATATCCAAGTGCATGAATTGCCAGCTAGTTAAAGCCGAGCAAAAGAAGCCTAGTGGGTTGTTACAGCCCTTAGAAATTCCCGAATGGAAATGGGAGCAAGTGTCGATGGATTTCATCGATGGGTTACCAAGGACTAGATCGGGATATGACAGCATTTGGGTAATTGTAGATCGACTGACCAAAAGTGCAAGGTTTATACCAGTTAAATCGACTAGAACGGCAGCTAAGTTAGCAGAATTGTATATGAAGTGGGTAGTGAGATTTCATGGAGTACCTAAAAGCATTGTGAGCGACCGAGACCCGTTGTTCACTAGTGGGTTTTGGAGGAGCTTGCAAGAGGCGCTAGGGTCAGAGTTACATCTCAGTACCGCATATCATCCTCAGACCGACGGTCAGACGGAAAGGGTGAATCGTATTTTGGAAGATCTCTTGAGAGCATGTATATTGGATTTTGGTGGATCATGGGATGACCATTTGCATCTAGTAGAGTTTGCATATAATAATAGCTACCAATCCAGTATCGGTATGGCTCCATTTGAAGCTTTGTATGGAAGACCGTGCAACTCACCATCATGTTGGATAGAAACTGGCGAGAAGTTTATGCTTGGACCAGATGTGGTGAGGGAAACTTCAGATAAGATCAAGATCATTCAGCAACGAATGAAGGCAGCCCAAGATAGGCAGAAGAGTTATGCTGATAAGAGAAGAAGAGACTTAAAATTCTCCGTTGGTGACTTGGTGTTTGTCAAGATTTCTCCGTTGAAGGGCGTAATACGATTTGGCAGGAGAGGTAAATTAGCACCAAGATTTGTTGGCCCATTCCCTGTTCTTGAACTAGTCGGGAATTTGGCATATAGAATTGACTTACCAGAGAAGATGGCGGGAGTTCACAACGTATTTCATGTTTCCCAACTAAGGAAGTTCGTTCACGACTCAGATATGACTATCTCACCTGATCAGTTGGAAGACTTCGAAGTAGAACCCGAGGCGGTTGGAAACCGCAAGCCGGCCCGTATTGTCGCACACGACATGAAGCAACTTCGAAGGAAGTCGGTGAAGCTAGTCAAGGTACAGTGGAGCGAAAACGAGAATGATTGTACTTGGGAAACAGAAGAGGACATAATGAAGAAGTATCCAGAACTCTTTGTCTGGTAAGATTTTATTAGCGATTTAGTTTTCCGCATGCTAGGATAGACTTGTTTGCTTGCTTTGCATGTTTGATTGTTGTATGTGGGTGTTAAGCATGCGGGATCCTGTGTATGTTTTGGGGTTAAGGAATTTCGGGGACGAAATTTCTTAAGGGGGGGAGAGTGTAACGACCCGCATTCTGCGCATCATAGGATCGTAGAATATTTATTTCTTTCACATACGAAGTCGTATGGTCATGTAACTTTGGGAGACGACTATTGGGGTCATTTCCCATGTTCATGATTTTTCCCGATTTTTAAATGACCATTTTACCCCTAGTTAGCACTGTTTTGGCCATAACTTTTGACTGGAAAGGAATTTTGACCTGAAACCACTTCCATTGGCTTCGGATGATGGTTTCTCTTTCCGTAGAGTGGTCACATTAGCCAAACGGACTTACCGTTTGGGAGATATGGCTGAAACAAGTTTCAGATGGAGAAAAACAGCTTAGTTGGGCTTAACCGGGTGATTAGCAGCTAGGCCCAAGGGGAATTTCGGGTTTAGGGGTATAGGAGGTCTGATTAGGGTTAGGTTATCATTCTCATTTCAGTTTTGAGCCGCCACAAACCTTCTTGACACCTTAGTAATGGCTTCCTACATCTAAAACACCCCAAATCACTCTCTAATTGAAGATTAGGCTTAGCAACACCAAATTAAGGAGAAAAAGCACCAAAGCAAGGTTGGAACTGCTGTTAGACATCAGTATTCACCCCGAATCAGAGGAGTTTCAGTTCTGAGAATTTCATTTGTGGCCAAGGTGAGTGATAACATCATTTTGACACTAATTACGGTGATTAAGGGTAATTAGTGAAGATTAGCGAATTTATACACCAATAAATTCTGGAAAAATTCTTAAAATTCTAAAATAATGTTTTAAGGCTCTGTTAGAAATTTGGGTTAATTTCGATGTGTTTTGCTAATCGTATGCTTAAACATGATTAGGAGGGATTATAAGAAAATGTGAGGTTTTGGCCACTTTTGATCCATTTTGATTCATTTAAATTGTTGTTTGTTGTTTGTGGTTGCTATTACATGTTACTATGACTCTATGGTATGTTTCATGATTGATTAGAATAGTTAAATTGCTCGAAAACGTCGTCGAATGGCGTAGAAAGCTCGCTGGAAAGTTGCAGAAATGTGCAGGTTCCGAACCGGATCGGATCGGAGTAGAGGGTCGGATCGGATTTGTGAACTGACCAAGGAAATCTGAACTGGATCGGAGCTTGTCACTGGAGGAGGATCGGCGAGAAGGAAGGCTGTTTGCTTAGAGTTGGAGTGGACAAGGGGGATCGGATCGGAACTAGGGAGCGGATCGGATCGAAACTAGGGAGCGGATCGGATTGGAGAGGATTGGATCGGAGTACGCTAAGGGGGTGGAGCGGATCGGCAATTGGAGAAGGACAGGATCGGGTATGAGAACTCAGAAGGGAGCGTCCACCGAACTCAAACAGAGACAACCGACCCGAAGTGGAGTACCGACCCGAACCGATGAAGGCGATGACTACCGACCCGAACCGATGAAGGCGATGACTACCGACCCGAACCGATGAAGAAGATGACTACCGACCCGAACCGATGAAGATGATGACTACCGAACCGAACCGAATTCTAGGACTGTTAATGCGCGACAACTCTTCTGAAGACCCACTCCAATTCGACCAAACCCGAGATGCAAAGGAAGTCCAAATGAGAAGTTAGAGCTCAGGATTCAGATGGGAATCAACGAGTTCGCTTCATGGTTGGGCTTTGCTGCGGGACGTGTGCCAAGGAGTTATCGACGTCTATAGCTTTGGACCACTATGGTAGGAGGTACGAAGGCGGATTCAGGGCCATTATGGCATCGGTAGAACCAAGGGCTACGACCAATGAAGTGGGTCATTGAAATGTTTGGTCATGACTCCATATGTTTAGCTTGGTCATAGCAGGGTTTCTACAAGTCGGGATTCGTCGTTACCTCAGTTTGTCTAGTGTTCCAAAGTGGTAGGTTTCGTACGCTTTACGCACCGAGTGAGAGATGTGAGGATGGTTGCTATGGATGATTTTGCTTGCTATCATTGTGACATGCACACCCCACCCCCGTATTCTTACACTATTTACTATTGGCACCTTGGAGTATTGTACGGTATGTGGTACTAACTCTTTGGTTGCAGGTCCAGGTTCAGGTATGGCTTAGTATACCTGTTATTATTCTGTTTAGATGCTTATCGCTCATACCAGGCTTTATGTCTGACCCAGAGTTTTATGTCTCCTCTTATTACTCTGGGTGCTCATACGAGCAGACTAGAGACAGGTTAGCTGGTGATGCACGGGTAGATGATCCGGAGACGAGCAGGAGGCTTCCACGTAATATATATAGTATTCTCCCTGTGCTGTTGAAGATCACTGCTTGGGCATTGTTGGTGTATCTTCTATTTTAGCTTTCTTTTGTTTAGAGACAGTAAATTTGGAGAGTTGTAATAAGCTGTATTTGGATTTCCGCTGCTTTGAGATTGATGTTGGTTTTAGTTATCAGCTTATGCACTGTCTCGCCTGTTTTGTGTCAAGTATATTATTATTATATTTTATCCCATGCGCTGTGAGACATTCTTCAGGTTTCTGGATTAGTTCATTCCCTTCTTTTCTTTCTTATGGCGACCGTCTTGTGCTAGTCGGGCATGTGTACAGCGCACTTTTGGAGGAAATGCAGGCTGGTGCGGGGCGGGCCGTCACATCTTCCCTTAGGTTAACTACGCAACCTAGGCTCTGATACCAAGTGTGACGGCCCGCCCCGAACCAGCCGACGTTTCGCCGAAATGCATTGTGCTAATGCCCGACTAGCACGGGACGGTCGTCAAGGAAAAGGGTTTTGAAACTATGAATCCCCTAAGAACCTGTAGTATAACTCACAACGCATGGAATAAAATATAATAATAACATACTTGACATAAAACAGGCGAGACAATGCATAAGCTGAGAACTAAACCATCATAACAGTGGAATCCAAAATACAACTTATGATCCAAACCATCATTACTACAACTTCAAAATATTGTCTCTAAAGCAAAATAGAAAAGGTACACCACTATCACCCAAAGCAGTGACCAGCAATAACACAGGGAGAATATATGTATATAGTATGTGGAAGCCTCATGCTCGTCTCCGGGCAGCTACTCGTGCATAACCACCTAACCAGTCTCTAGTCTGCTCGTTTAGGAGAACCCAGAGTAATAAGAAGAGACATAAAACTCTGTGTCAGACAAAAGTCTGGTATGAGCGATAACAGCAAAATAAAACAATAATAGGTATAAATAATCAAACCTAAACCTGGACCTGCAACCAAAGAGTTAGCACACCAAGATGTACAGTACCCTAAGGTAACACTAACATATAGTGTAAAAATGGGAGTGTACGTGTCATGGTGGTAGCAAACATCAAACATATCAATCATCCTCACGTCTCTCACTTAGTGTGTAAAGCATGCGATATCCACTACTTTGATCACCAAATCTATTGGGCCATGATGGCAACTCCATACAACTATTGTTATGACCATACTTCTCCGGTCTATAGTCAATAACCCTACCCTGTCCTTACATCCGTGGCTCTAGGTTAAGGGTCAACCAGTCCACATTTCCCTGGCTCTGGTTTGTCTACATGCCCCCTCTCTTTAATGGTGAACCAAAGTTATAGATATTGATAACCCCTTTGCACATGTCAAGCAGCAAAGCCCAACTCATGAAGTTAACTCGTTGGTTCCCATCTGGATCTTGAGTAATAACTTCCCGTTTGGACTTCCTTTGCATCTCGGGTTTTGGTCGAATTGGAGTTGGTCTTCGGAAGAGTTCACATTCGTCGTCATGTAGTAGAACATGCAATTCCAATTCAGTTCGAAGTCATCAGTGGGTCAGTTCGTGATGCATTACGATTCGGGTCTCCACCGGTTCGGGTCTCCTCAGTTCGTGATGCCTCCTCCAGAACATCGGGTCGGTTCGTGAACTTCTAGGGGTCGGTTCATGGTCCTTGTATAGATCTAGTTCTTTATGCACTGTCAAAGCTCGAAGATCATCTACTCGTGGTGGCTCGTGATCATCCGCTCGAGTGCGAGTGGGTCTGGTCGGGGTAGCGAACCAGTTTGGTTCGTGTAGCACGAGCTGATCCAATCCAGATCCCTGCATATCTTCCAACAAACTATTTACGCCACACGACGACGTTTTTGAGCATTCTAACTTTCCTATGCAATCTCAAAGCATACCAAACACCAGTAATAACATGTGTAATTCATCGAAAACATTAAAACATCAATCATGTGTGTTATATAGGATCAAACATACCCAAAATCCATGATTTTCCCCTTAATCCCCTTTACCATGTTTAATTATAGGATTAGAAAACTTAAACCAAATTAACCCAAATTTATACCAGTAACATAGAATATTATTTAAGAATTTTCACATATTTTTTCGAGAATTTTATGATGCATAATTTCGCTAATTATCACTAATCACCCCTAATTAGCTGTAATTAGTGAATAAAAGTGCAAATCACTCACCTTAGCCACAAATAAAATATAGATCTGAAAATTCCATTGATTTGGGTCGAATTCCTATGTGTTTCAGTAGCTGTATCTCAATTTTGATGCTAATCTGCCTTGATTTGATGTAGATTTTCTTAATTTGTGATTAGAAAGTGATTAAAGGGTGATTTGGAAGATGGAGGCCATTACTAGGGTTAGAGAAATGTTTGTGACAGCTGAAAAAGTGAAAAGGAATGTTTCTCGAAACCCTCTCACCCCTCCCATAACCCTAATCCCGAAATGGGTTATGGGCTTAGTTGCTAATCAACCGGTTAATCCCAATTATGCTTGTTTTCATCTTCCAAACCTTACTTCAGCCATATCTCCCAAATGGTAAATCTATTTCATTAATGTGACCACTCTATGGAAAGGTAAACCATCATCCTAATCCAATAGAAGTGGTTTCAGATCAAAGCTCCTTACCAATCAAAATTTACATGCGAGACAAGATTCACTAGGGAAAAATGGTCATTTAAAATTCAGCTAAAATCGTTAACATGGAAAATGACCCCAATAGTCATTTTCCAAAGTTACATGACGATATGACTTCGTATGAAGATAAAATAAATATTATACGATCCTTTGATACGTAGAATGCATCTCGTTACAATTTGGATATACACCTGGAACAAGTTCCACATATCCAAAGGTGTGTTTGTAGCACCTTGGTTCTCATTGACCTTTTCGGCTCGTACTTCCGCTATAAGTGGAAAACTTCCATTGCTTGTAGTGCTTCCACCACCAATATTCTATTTGGCACTCCTTCCCTTTATATCTTACTTCCTTATTTTGTAGATAACTTTAGTAAGATCCCAATAGGTGACCCTAAGACTATAGGGTATATACATATATTTATATATATAGATTTATATAATACAAATATGTGCTTGTTTCATTATCCCAACTGTTAGAATATTTATTTGATCTTTTATTTCTAATTGAAAATCTTTGTAAAAAAACCACTCTTTCAAATTTGCATAAAACTATGCTTTGATACCAAATTTGTAACACCTTTTTCTCCAAGACCAGATGCACAACCCAATAGATGTTGCAGTCACTTGTACTATCGGTTTCGACGATAGAAAAACCAAATGTTAATAAACCATAATCTCAGAAGGCATGAGAGTTTGAAAATTTTCACAAAACATTCATTGATAATCATTTATTCATATATCCCTTTCGTATAAATTGTTCAGAGAAAAAATAGGCTATTACAAAACATATTCCGAGAGTAACAAATGACGATGCCCACTTGACTGATCAGAGTATAAACATGTAGGAAATTATAACTTTGCCAATGTGTACAAACAAACACAAAACAAAGTAGCATAACTCCTAAATATTTGTAGCCTCCTGTTCGCCTCCGGCAGCTTCTCAAAGAAGATACCTGAAAGAACTTAACCCTCAGCCTACTAAAATGAGCACCCAAGAGTTCAACGGAAAAGAAAAAACTTCAGACCAGTCAAATGACTAGTGTAAAAATAATCCTTTATACCTGGCACAAAAATATATAATGGGACCACGCCGCATCGCAGAATGGGTTCCCCCTCGCTGGTATTATTTTACCTCCTGAACTAACCCTGTGTTCCTGCAATTTAATGGTTAGTACAAAATCCACAATATGACGAGTGACAATTAAAATATGTAATATACACACGCAATGGATTCCCCGTCCCTGTTATTCCTGATTTCTCATCTTAATAGTTTCTAATGAATACACATTATTTTCATTCTTTATTTCAGTTTCCCTTCCGTCTGTCGCAAGATAACCTCCAACTAACATTCCAAACTGAAACGTCTCCCACGCTGCATGAAGCAATAGGTCCAGATGCAATTTTTTTAAGTTAAATTGGTAAACCCAATTTATTTCTTACTATATCTGCACTGCGCAACTCAAGGTAACCCTTTGCTACCGTTCCTATGCTTCATAGGGTGAACCCCCTAACAGTTGGATGAAAAGCTTATTTATTTATTATTTGATTGGTACCCCCAATTTATTTCACTTATTAGTTCCCCTAGTGTTTACGCATTGCAAATGTCCTATCCATGGTGATCCACCAAATAACATGTGTACTTTCAATGGTGTCTTACCAAGCTTTGTAGTCAATCACTTCCGAAATTCCGATTGGTAACGCCTTCCGGCTTCATAAGGCAGATGGTCATTTACTCGAAGGTAACCCCTCCGGCACCATACAATTTCTTTGAAAGGTGCCCCTTCCAGATCCATGCAGTCAAGAAATCAATCAAGACATGACATCATAATAGTTAGGACCCCATTTAGGCTCCCCCGAAAGGTGTAAAGTTCTTTATTCAAAACATTTCTTCCTTAAAAAGACACCCTTTATCCCTACCTAAAAAGCAGAGGCAAAAGCCTCTTGAGTACTGGATACTTTCAAAACATATAAGTGATAGAGGTAAGACCCAACCGAAAGGTAAGATCCGGAAACCCGTATACTTCCTATACCATACTCATGATATTTCAAGTATCCAGTGCTAATGGAAGGTGGCTTCCGAAAGCATCAAAACATTGTTTCTAATAAGGCAATGGCAACGATAGTAAGTATGGGTAGAATTGAATTATTTCCATATAAAATAATAATTTATACCTACTCTGCAATATTTATCGAATTCTTGTTGGCTTATAAAATGAAATACTGTCCGTATACAGTCTTCTACAGTACTTATTGTACTAGCCATGCATAAATTATTTATAAGGATATACTAAGCATTTCAATTAATATGAAATCCTTTCCTTAGCAGTTCTTAACTAATTCATACATTCATGGAAAATTATGGAATTCAAAATTCATCTCCAAAATCATATAACAAATATCATACCAAAATTCCATGTCATTCGAAGATTTCTAACTATAGATTTTAATCTAAAACCTATCCATTTTCATGTACATTAACCATACAACATGTCAAACATAACTATTGATTAACCATCAATTAGTATTATTTCTCTCATGAAAACCAATATGAATGCATGCAACACTTTTAGATATAGTCCAACAACTGAAACATAAAGGGGAGTATTATTCAACTTGATTAAAAATGAGATTTGTTGATGTTGTTTCCAAGCTTAAAATCTTTGCTTTTCTTTCTTCTTCTTCTTCTTCTTCTTTCCTAGCTTTGATAGTCGGCCTCCTTAGTTTTCTTTGGGTTTTAAGAAAATGAATGAAAGTGAAACAAAGGTGATATGATATTTATATATAAGGGCCTAAAGCTTATCACTTTTCCCCTCTTATGTTCCTTTCCTTATGCACATTTCAATCGATTTGTTTCTAAGGCCAACCTACTAGTTAGTTTACTAAACACAAATCTCATTTCCTCCTTTAACCAATTAAACCCATGAATAATGTTATCTAGTTCAGGGTTATTACAAGATTGGTACGAGGGGATGGCTTCGGATTGGTGTAGCGGAAGAATCAGGTTTGGTGTGGATGGTCGAATTTAGATCATTGTAGATTTTGGTATGATTTTAGATCATAACGGTTTTGTATGAGGAATGAACTCATATCAGTTTAGAGTGTCATTTGAGTATGTACTTAAATAGGCATATTACATATGAACTCAAACAATCTCCAAAATTTGAACATTGGCACTAAAATTAGGATTAGAGCATCTTAAGACTAACCTTGAACATATGCATGCATTAGAGTATATTTTAATACGAATTGATGACTTGAGAACAAAAATTATCTCCTGTAATACCAATAAATCAATCCCAATACTTAGTCAGATTCCATGACAGTTGATTTGAAGGCATGCACGATGGTTGATGATGACTGTCGCTCAAGTTGAAACATGAATCTGTCATAATCAATACCAGCTTACTTCTGAATTCCAAACTTTTGCGCATATTACATAGAACACACTAGTTTACACTTAACATGATATATACAAGCTAATTGCTTTAACTGCAATTATTTGTTGAGTTCATAGTTGATGGATCTAGGATGTTATATTTGTGTCATCGAATAAGCTACTAAAAAAGTGCGGAACCTGATGATTCTGATGTGCAGTCTAGCTTAGTAACAATTTCCAAAAAGATGACTTCGGGCCAACAAATTGATCATCCCAAAATCCAACATAAGTGCTTGGAAAACATTATAACTAATGTTCCCTCAGATCTGGATACTTTAGAAGAAGTTATGCCGTTAGAAAATCCAATTGATTTTGTGCCTTTAGGCTTCAATCAGACATGGTTGAGTTCATAGCCATGGGGATATATCACATATGTCTCCAAAAGAATATACAACATGTAACTGACACATTTGTATCGCTGGGTGCATCTGGCTATTAAACTCATACACCCATAACATCTTATATCATATGAGGTTAGCTTTTATGCAACTTCATCTGGATGCTTATGCATACCTGCTCAGAAATCATATCCTTTACCTTGATATGTTTATCATGTCCCTTCAATAAATGGCATACAGTTCATGTTTAATTTTAAACTCTGAAGGAATGCTCCATCACTCACATACTTCGAAGTGACTTAGAACAACCAGATAATGATTGAGGACAGGAACATGCTGAGTAATTTCATATCTATATGGCTTTATGTTTACTACTCAATCAACTTTACCTCCCAAACCAAATGTTGGGTAAACTTTAAATGTGATATTGGGAAATGATAAAAAATAAAGGGATAAGTGGCAGTTCGTAAAGTGGTGTGTCTATATGTGTCAAGAGTCATAAATTAAGTGTTGTTTCTGTTAGTAAATTGGTGTCTATTTAATAAGTAACGTTTATTGGTAAAGGGTCATGTCAATTAGTGAAATGGTGTCTGTTGAGTTGTAAGATCATGTAGACCACTATATAAATATGGGTGGTCATTTTGTGTGGTTGTAAGAGAAATGAGAGGGGATAAGTCTGAGAAAAAAAAGAAAAGGTGTTGTATGTAAGGGAAAGTGGAAAATAAAAGTAAGGAAACTATAAAAAAGAGTTCTTCCTCAAAAACAAAATTTTAAGTTTCCCCCTCTTCTCAATTCTACAAATTGGAGCTTATCAATTCTACAAATTGGTATTAGAGCCTGGTCGAAACCTTAGGATTTCTTCTATTTATGCCGTTTGTTCTCACAAATGAAAGTTATGAAAGATGGAGTAGTAGAAAGAAAGAAGAGTTAATCTCCAAAGGGCTATGGGAGATTGTTGAGAGTGGATACGAATGGCCAAAAGATGTTAAAAACATGACGGAGAAAGAAAGAAAAGCGTTTACAAGCTTGAGATGGAAAGATCACAATGCTCATGTTGTGATGTGTGAGAACATCGATGGAGTGGCATGTAAATAAATTATTGGTGAAAAAATGGCAAAAGATTAGTGGAATTTACTGAAAGAGGTGTATGCAAAGGATTACAAAGGAGAAGATGAAGTGGAAGTTGATGAAGATGATGGAGAAAAGGTCGAAAGATTCAAAGCAAAGATGATGAGAAATAAAACTGCTAAAGAAGAAGAACCATAAGAAAGGTTTGAGCTCGAGGACAACAAGCACAAAAAGGATGAATATGAAGAAGTAAAGGATGTGAAAGAAAAGAAGGATAAAAGCGAAAGAGATGAAAAACGAGAAAGATGAAAATGAAGAAAGCGATGTTAAGGAGAAGAAAGAGAAGAATAGAGCAAAAGACAAGGACAAACACGAAGGGAAGAGTGAAAAAGCGGAAGCGAAAAAGGAAAAAGAAGAGAGAGATTGCACTGCAAAAATTGATGGGAATGATGAAGTCTTGGTTTTGCAGGATAAGAGTGATACTGTGGGAAGTCCAAAAAATCCCGATGATTATAACGAACCTTAGTCGGAAGAAGTAAATACTGGACTAGGAAGACAAGAAGAGATAGGACATGAGAATGGAAAAGAAAGTAGTAAGTGGTTTCCAGCCATGAAGAGACTTTTTAGAAAGAAGGGTTACAATGCTGGATTTGCACCTGAGATGGAAAGGAAAGTCCCAGTTCGTGAGGATTGGTGGGACATGAAAATGAGGGAACCTTTGCTAATTCCGGATGAACCACCATTCAAAGAAGATGAAGCTGTGAGATTCATATTAGATGAAAAGAAAATTAATATCATGTTAGAGAAATGTTGTGACTATTTTGGTATACCTAAGACATACCAAGCGACTATGGAACAAATAATGAAGGGACTAAATGATAGTATGGATGCTGTCAATTTGTTCAAACCAATGTTGGCTAGCGGGCAGCTGAGGTGTATTAGTGCAACGACATTGGAAGAGAACATGGAGTATGTTGAAAAGGATGCTACTAAGGGGGAGATGCCTCCGTATGCTTATTTGGTTGGTGACGTATACAAACCCCCTTAAAGGAATAAATCATTTAAGTTTACGAAGGAGTTTTGTTAGGTAAACTTTAAATGTGATATTGGGGAACGATAAAAAAATTAAGGGATAAGTGGCAGTTCGTAAAGTGGTGTGCCTTTATGTGTCAAGAGTCATAAATTAAGTGTTGTGTCTGTTAGTAAATTGGTGTTCTATTTAACAAGTAATGTTTATTGGTAAAGGGTCATGTCAATTAGTGAAATGGTGTTTATTGAGTTGTAAGGTCATGTAGACTACTATATACATAAGGGTGGTCATTTTGTGTGGCTGTAAGAGAATCTGAGAGGGGATAACTCTGAGATTGTATGTAAGGGAAAGTGAACAATAAAAGTAAGGAAATTATAAAAAAGAGTTCTTCCTCGAAAACAAAAATTTAAGTTTCCTCCTCTTCTCAATTCTACAAATTGGTATCAGAGCTTCTCAATTCTACACCAAACTTGTTCTTCGAGTTAATCGAGGTTCACCTCCCAATTGATGTGGTATTTCCTATGATGCGAGAAAAGAAGTGAGACTGACAGGTCAAGATTTTAAAAGAGCATTAGCAACTCTTAAAGGTATTCTATCTAATCTAAGAGACGTTCAATGCTTTATCATGTATGAACTCCTTTACAACTTCTATTTATTAGAGGATAATTGGAGTGTCAGCTGTGACATCGATGCAGTATAGGATATCATTTAAGCTGAGGAGTGGAGGTATAAAGGAAAAAGAAGAAGAAGGAGGAGGTGTTGCCCTATCATTCCCTCAGTCCTAAACATAAAGCTAAGGATGCTCAAGGATACATTGAAGGAGTGCATGACCGAAGGCAATAATGTGGCTTTAAGTCAGAGTAGGTGATTAAAGAAAGAAAGGAAATCTCTCCTCCTGCTTCAAAAACACCTTTAACATCCATTATAAGTGAAACTTCTCAGCCTCAAGTTCTATTTCCATAATTGACAAAAAATCTTTGGTCAGCATCGAAGATGTATTCAAAGGCCTTAGTGATTTGCCACTTAAAATTTTGATATTTGACTTTGAGAATGTCAATCAAGATATCATCTTCCCTGGTTCAAAGAGAATGACATCTATTGTTAGTGTGGGAGAGATTGCTTCTTCGAGTAAAGCTCCAGAAACCTGTCTCTCAGTAGGAGCACTATGACACGCATAATACAAGCGATGTACTATATAACACTTGTTTGTGCTTTCACTTGTCGTTTATGATTCACAAGCATATTCCTTTGCAGATAGAAAGGGGAGACGAAGAGATAACTATCCTTATCTCAATGGTATCATGTTTTGACATGAGAAGCACCTAAGTAGGGGTGAGCGTTCGGTCGGTTTGGTTTGTTTGGAGCTATAAAAACTCAAATCGAATTCAAATAAAAAAAAATTCCAAACCGAACTGAACCGAATTAATTCGGGTTAATTCGGTCGATAACCGATTTAACCGAACTTGAAGGATATTTTATTTTTCAAATGATGAATTCACTAAGGTAAAACATAAATTCATGTTTGGAGAAATTTAATATAGTAAAATTTATGTTTATGATAAGATTTGATCTATTTGCAACAAATGTCTTTGTATTACATAGCTAAACTAACTATATAAAGTACTACAATATTGTAAAATTAGATAATAAATTAAAAGTTTGGTTACTTCGGTTAAACCGATAACAAATTTTTTTTATTTTACAAACCGAATTCAAACAAATTTAGTTTTAAAACCGAATCGAAACAACCCTAAGCAAGCATTAGAGCATAAGCGTGTCTGCTATGACAGTTGTGATAAAGGAGAGAGAGGGAGAATCATTACTATGATTATGAACATTGCTCTAGATTTCAATTTCCTTCACATAGAGAGTTTGAAAAGTCCATAAGTCACCACGAAGAGTCTCGCAGTAGCAAGCAATCTAGAATACCTCCACTAGCTCCTCCACTCCTTGTCCAAATGAGCAGAAATCGCTCAGAGTAAGTTTTGTATCCAAAGCAAAAATTGATCACCCTGAAGGAATTCCAAAAAAAATCATATATATATTTCCTTGGCTCAAGAGTTAGATTATACTACATAAGAGTGGAAACAAGAGATTCAAGCTTAATCTCCAAAGCTTAACCTCTAAAGTTTGAAATTTGTTCCAAATCTCCTTCTCGTCCATATGAGAAATGAATAAGCTTATGGTGGACTACTCTTCAATATTTACATTCAGTATTGAGAGATGGTAAGAATAGTAGAGAAGCTCTCTGAAACCATAAATGAGAGAGAACAGGAAATTGCTAATTGGACTCCAAGCTAGGTTCGATAAAGAAAGGAATAAGAAGTTAGACTTGAAAAAATGAAATTGCTAATGTTAGATTCTGTGAGGAGTTAGCTACTTTTTCTATAAGGCCAACTCTTCCAAGGCCGATTGAAAGGCCATAATAAGAGAGAATGAGAAGTTGAAGGAGGACAGGGAAGCGTTGAAAAATGACATGGACGTGCTATCCAAAGAGAATACAAAGCTCTAGGTCAAGCTTGTCGAGGCCTTTAAAAAACTGGACAGAAAGCTAAAGAGGTTACTCAGTCTACGTACGAAGAGGCTATCTAGGATATACTTAAGTACGATAAGGAGTTAGAGGAACTTAAACTCAAAGTATAGGAGGTAGATGAAGTTAAAGAAGAGTACAATCCTTTAATCCTCATGTTTATGCATGATTTCTTCACCACTACGATATATCTTAGGCCAAAAAACTGCTGCAAACATTGGTCGACGCTTGGGAGTAGTTCCTCAAAGATGAAAAGTTCTTGACCAAAAGTGATACAGTGGATGACGAAAAACTAATCAAGCGCTACTTAAAAAATAATGAGTTAGAAGCTCTCCAAGAGGGGTTTCATTATCTTAAGGAGAAGGAAGAAGTGGAAAAGGAATAGGAGAAATATAAAGAGGAAGTGGATAAGATCTCGGGTATTGTTCATGATGTGGGCTCAATGGGTTAGTTGTCCAGTTAGGACGTTCTCTTCCAAAATCCTCCCTCACCTCAGTCTACCTCTGGACTAATGCCTCTCAAACTACTTCCATAGTAAGACCCCAAAAATCTTAGCTTGTTGTTCAGAAAATTCTACAAATTCTGAGATTGAGACTCCAATACTTGGCGAGGACCAAGGGGCTAAAGTTTTACCATCCTTTCTCCACCCTTTTGGAAATTATTAATCACGTGCAGTAGCACAATAGTCTTTCGGTTGTGTCTTTAAAAGGACAAGAAAAACTAGTCATGCTATGCCCCTTTGCTATAGATACATTGCTTAGAAAGCTACCGGTGGTCGCTCCAACAATTCCTTCGCCTATTCTTCATGCGTTTTTAGTTGATATTCCCAAGGATGCCCAGGTATGGACGATTTTAGATGGTCACTGTTCTTTCAAGCATTGACACCTAAGATGTTCAGTGGAAGATGAGGGAGAAGATGTTGTGTTCAAGGATGAAGCTGGGCAATCTGAACAACTCAGTGTTGAAGAGATGGCTAAGATGAAAGCATCAAGAAGGAAAAAGCCATTGCTCTTCCGAAACAACTTACTATGGTAGCTCCATACAATCCTGAGGATATTGAAACTCACCCTTTTGAGGAGTTCGAAGTTGAGCTCTCCTCTCCACTAAAGTTTATGCCCGGTAGAAGTAGTCGAAGCAAAAGGATCTCAAAGAGGATTAATGCCAAAAATATTTACTATGTTCACAATTTTAAGGTAATATACGCTAATCCGTGTTAAGAATTTTTTTTGCACTCGTTTCTCAACAGTGATTGTTAATATGGGTTTTTAATATTATTTTGGAATCCTTTATCACAGTATATGACTACGTAAGGAGAATAATGCTTTCTAATTAAGAAACTAGATTTGAGTTTGCACTAAAGGCTAAAGCAATTGATTGAACGATATTAGTTCAGAAAAACAAATGTGTAACCAGTTAAGCGATTGGGTTAGATTATGCATACAAATGATGTATGTATATTATAAGCGCTTTAAATAAAAATTAAAAGAGCTCCATTAGAAAACCACCCAAGTAGGCAAAGAACAAAATAGGAGATAATCGTTGGTTTGGCTTCATTTTGGTATTGCTACTTTATGGTATAGTTGTTTTTTGATTTTTATTAGAGGGATCTATGCAAGCATGACCGCTAAATTTTGATTACCTTAGGCTAACGAAATTTGTACTCGATTCTTTCTTGGCTTGACATGAATAATAAAGTTAGCCTTTTGTCTAAATATTTAGAATTTTTTTGCATTCTATTCAATGTACTGCCAATTATTTGTTAACACTTAGTTTGTTTTTAATCGCTCACAAGTCTGAGCATTAACTTAACGAGCCACTCTCAAAACCTCCTTTCGGTTATGATCTTAAACGTGTGGTATGTTAAGAGCAATACTTACAGTCTAGGTGCCACGATCAACCCTTTGAGTCTAAATACTCTAGCCTCTGTTACAGTGTGATAAATTAGTGTACACGTTGATTTTTCTCCTTATATTTACCCACTAAGTCGTGTTTTAGAATTGATTTAGGGAAGCCGCGGATTCATACTTTATAATCCATGTTGTTGGTTTAGGATAGAATTAGTGAACACGCAATTAGATTACACCCATTCTTGGTTTATACTCTTACCCAGGCTCTGAGGTTTGGAGTTGGTTTGCAAATTGATAGAGAGATATCTTACTTGGCGTTATTTCATTGCCCCAATGTTGTAGGAGAAAGTCTCCTTGAGGATGGTCGAGTCACATCCATGTCGAGATTATACTCCTCCCATTGAAAGCTGGGATAGAGTATAGACATTATTGGACGAATGACTGGATCGCATTCATTACCGTCATTGCGCCATTAATTTAACAACACATCGAAAGAAAAGTTTATAATGGTCGGTCGGATCATGTATATTATACTTCATATGCTTGGCCTCACCACATTTTGAGGCATGAGTCGATTAGTAGATGGTTGATTCATATATACTTTTGGATTTACACTCTGCTCACCAAATCATGAACGAGAATTAATCAACGAGCGATCAACTCATGCTTTTACGCATATATGTAGATGGTAATCAGCCTTATTATGACTATCATACTACATGTTATATAGTCACATACATAAGAATACGAAGAGATTTTGTTATCTTTGAAAGAGAATTGGTATGTCTTTCCTTATTATTTTGTCAAAATTGCTAAGTGCAAATGAATAAATAATGAAACAAATTCTAAGTGAAATAGCATCTGAGATGCTTGTCTTTCCATGCTCTAAGTAATTCATCGCCATTAGCTTGAAAGCTCCATTTTCAAGCCTATTTTATATGACATATGGTCCTCCCCACTTAAGGCCCAAGAATGCAAGGTTAGGCAAGATTCTCTCCCGTACGAGTTCGTTGATTTAAAAGATTTTAGGTAGAACTTTGGTGTTGTAATATTTGATAACTTGATGTCTATATGCAACTGCTCTCAAGTCAGCTTCTTCTCGCTTCTCATCAATCATTTCCAAAGTTTTCAAAAGGTGCTTTTTAATTATTAAGTGGATTATAATATGTCACTTGGTAAGAAGGGGCTTTTAATTCTACTCGGACGACGATTTAGAGTTGTAAGTAAGGCCAATGGTGTATGGCTAGTTGTTGATTTACGGATGGTTATATTAGCCCATAATGCCAATGACAATCCATCAATCCACTTTCCTCTGGCCTTTTCCAAATGCTTTTTTAGAATGGAGTTGATAATTTTATTAACAGCTTCGACTTATCCATTCAATTAAAAATAAGCAACTGCTGAAAATCATTTTTTGATATGATGATATTGGCAAAAGCCTTTGAACTCAATGGTGTCGAATAAGGTCCCATTTTTAGTTGTAATGACTAAGGGGAGACTAAAAAGACGGACGATGTTTCGAATGTCGAATTTGATCATTTTCTTTATCGAAATTCGATCAACGTCTTGGCTTTGGCGCATTTGGTGAAGTAGTCAGCTACAACAATCGTGTACTTTACATAACTGTTGGATATTAGTAGGGTGCCAATAATGTGTTTTATACTACTAATATCCATTAATTGACCATCAAGTGAGTCCCATCGGTGGGGACCTCAGGATCTTAGAAAAGTTTGGCATTTATCGCAACATCGTGTACAATAAGATGAATATCGATTTGATAACTAGACAGCAATAGCCATAATGGAGATTTTCTTTACAATATTTGTCCCTCGGTGTATTCATGCCACACGCTTTCATCTACATCACATAATATTGGTTTGGCATCATTATGGGCTATATATGAACAGTAAAACAAAGAATTCTTGCCTAAACAATGTGCTTTCTTATGTGACGTAGCATATAGCTTGACAAAGGACTCCTAATTTCTCATTATTTTTACAGGAAGGGTTCCATATAGTTTGAATTTTTTTATTAGAGTCATTCATGACTTATTCAGGGGCTCTGTCGCTTGTACTTGGTCAACTTCCATCTCATCGATACTCAAAGCGTCTAATATTTCTCCTATAACTAAGCCCTTGTCGATGCGTTCCTCAAAAACTATGCTTGACAATTTCATTCTGCCTGTGGAGAATATGCAAGATTGGTAATGATTAAAATCAAATAATAGCTCACATACTTGATTGAGATAAGGAACAAATCATGTTTCTTTTCCTTGAAACTATCTTTTAACCTGGTACACAACAATTTGGGAATCAAAGAAGATTTGAATTGACTTTACTTTGAATTCTTTTGCAAGGTTAAGCCTTAAAATCAGAGGCTCATATTCAGCATTACTGTTTGTTGCAAGCAAATTGATTTTTAGGGTATAACAGATCAATCATTCCTCAGGAGTCACTTATATGACTCCACTGCCAGAATGTCGATCGTTATTTGCCCCATCTATAAACATCTTCCAATGGATGGATGGTAAATTACTACTTTCAGAAGAGTCGTCTTGTTTAGTGTACTTAGCAATACAGTCTGCCAAAGCTTGTCCCTAAATAGATTTTTCGAGGGATATAAGTGATAACAAACTTAATCAACTCGATGTTCTATTAAATTAGCCTTCAGGATGTCTCAGGCAACTAAAGGATTTATTATACCAGGTAGTGTGTGTAAAATATGACGGGATGAGCCTAGAAGAAGTGGCAGAACTTTATGTACGAGATTAGCAGGGAGTAGGCTGCCTTCTCAAGCTTCGGATACTCTTGTTCGGCTCTTGTTAACCTTTTGCTAAAATAGCAGACAAGCCTTTGGATCTAGCATCTTTATACATAAGTGAGGAACTAATGGCATACAACTAAAAAGCCAGATAACTGAACAGTCTTCATGACCCATGGGCTTCGATAGCATAAGATGTTTCTCTAAGTGATTCATTAGATTTAGGAAAACACCAATACAATATGACATCCAAGAAAATTTGAGCGTTCCTTTTTTAATCAGATCAAAAAAGAATGCACTTGTTAGTCGATCAAGAAATGAATCAACTCTGAGCGACCTTCCCGCTTAAACTCTACACCTTTTATCTTCGTTAATATGAGAAGTAGCAATCTTCTCAGGGTTGACTTCAGTCCTGTGCTGGGCAGTTAAAGAGCTTAGCGGTTCTATAGCGGTGAGGGTCCAAAAATGTGTAGCGGGGATAAAGGGAGGAAATAGCGGGGATATATCGGATGTGCAAAAAGGTTCATTGTATGTGAAACCAAATATATAATATTGATTATTTATCTTTCTCACATTTATATGTGTAGAAGAAACTAACATTTAATTAGTCATATATAAAGAAATCAGAAAATATCATGGTTTCGCACACTAGATTTAACGATTATAATAGAAATCTAAAATATATTAGGCACTTAAGCCTTAAAATTAGCTCATTACACTAACTTTATTGAATTTTTTTTGAAAAGAGAACTAAACCAAACCCTGTACATTAATATTGCTAAAGCGAGCGCTAAAAGGCCTTGATGTAGTAGACGCAGTGGGAAATAGAGGGGCTACAAGCGGATCTTCTGTTCATCGGCGCTAAATTGAAATTGCGTGGCGGCTGAAGTGTTCTACAAGCTAAATTGGGGATTTTGCGGGGCTTTAGTGGGGCTTTAACTGCATAGGTCTTGCGAGAATGGACAATGAAATTCATAAACTTTCCTGATGCAACGCTGAAAGAGCATTTCAACGGATTGTCACTACAAGAAAACTTTTCATAGACATCGGCTAAAAAACGATGTCTCCGTTTTTCTGGAGCGATATTGATGTCAAGGATGTCTAAAGTGCCAAAAAAATTACATCGGTCAAAAAAAGACGTCGAAGCAGCAGTAAGACATCATAAAAGAATTAATAAACGATGTATTAACCCCCTTTATTGGGTTTATTTGCATGAACTGAATGTTGATAATGGCTTATTATAAGTATTGTATTACTACAAACATATCATGTAAGCAATACAAAATGACTAATACATCGTTTAGGGTGGGAATAACTATTGTAATATATATATATATATATATATGCCATATTATTTTTCTCTAAAAGAAGTGATGTCGATACACCAAACATATATCAGTTCATTTTTAGTGAAATGATGTCATGTGGCATTTAGACATCATTTCCCTTTAAGGAGGATGCCTTTGTTCTGTTTGTACACTATCTTTATTCTACATAACCGATGTCAGTTATAATTTTAAACATCAATATTTTTCCTGATATATGATATATGCCCTACAATAAAAATGCAATACCAAAAAAAAATGCAATACCAATACAAAAATCAAAAATGCAATGTTGGCCATAAACATTAAACAGAAAATATTCTTACATTCCATAAAACCATCCGCCACAAACATTAAACAAGCACATGTTTTTACATTCCATTAAACAAGCACGTGTTCTTACATTCAAGCAAATTTACACATCATAAAATAAGCAACTAAAGAAGCTCCAGCTCGTATAATATGACCATACCATTTTTGTCAAGTTCCACGGCTCCAATCCATGAATCCAAGGTATCTAAAGTGGATTCCCACATGTGTTTCTTATTATCTCCTAAACATTATAGCACATCAGCAATTTTCCTTGTTTATTAAACATGGCGTGTCATCATAGAATGCATGATAAAAAGTATTCAAGTAATGATGCTTCTACTATAACAATCGAGAGGAAAATAAAATAAATTCAAGTGGTAATACTTCTATAATAACAACTAAAGAGTCCACTTGATGCATCCATGTTTGCATTATGATCGTTAGTATTTAAAGAATTTTGTTTGATAGAGGAACACTTCCTCTCTGAGTAACAAAAACATTGACATATGTTACACTTTAAAGCATATTTATGTAGCCTCTGTAGTAATGGAATTTGCATATGCCTTTGTATTTTCGAATTTCTGTATCAACAATTAGAAGGAATTTCATATATTTTTAAATTCAGTCATCTCAATTTGTTTACCAAGATCAAGGTTTTAAATCTCGGATTTTGGCCAATATCTCGAGAAAAAAATCGCAGCTATCTCGGGCGATATTTGAAACACTTATAACTAAACTAGCTGTCCAATCTCAGATTTTGGCTAATATCTCGGATTTTTCATCTCGGCGATCTCGGTGAGATTTAAAAGCCTGACTAAGATTAATTGATATGTATGAATAATAATTTTGAAACAGAAACCAAGAATACTTGACTTTTTTGCAACTTGTATAAGCCTCGAAGGAGGAACATTGATGTTGTTGCCCCATCTAACAATAACTTTAAGACATTGAGCCAAAACTACTAAGATAAATGAGAGTGCCTGCTGTATTCTGCATATTTACATTTTTCTTGATCATTAGACCACCTACACAAACAACTAAAATTTTCGTTTATCGATCCAAACAACGAATTATTTCTGATAGTATAACTTCAAAAAATTAGAATATCCAACAGGTATGATGACTTCAATAGAACATTATTTCTAATAATATACTTTTAGAGAATTAGAATGGTGTGATCATGCCTATCTTTTAAAGTAGGACATAGATGCATGCTTGCTTGTTCTCCCTCCCAAGTTCGTTGAATACTTCAGGTATATTTGGTTCGAACTAGTTAATATTTTAGAGAATGTGCGGTAAATAGCTGATTTTGTTGGTGGCTTTGTAGAACCATGATGCCCTCTATATCAACTCATGTTTCAATCCCATAACATAAATGAAAAATGATATGTTTCATTATGAGTATATATTGTGAATATAAGAAGAATGGACATGAAATCTACCTGATATCCACTAAAGTAGCAGTAGAATGGACATTCACCATTTCCTGCACTAGAATTGTATGGTCCTCGATACGTATCGGCAAATTTAAAAAACTTGTTAAAGTGATAAAGCTACTTTTTGTTTACAGTATAGTAATGAGGATCAGAAAAAGTGATGCAAAATTTAAAATATGTAAAAAATAATCAATCTATTACCCTGACAATCAATATTGTCCACTACCAGAATTATAGTTTGGTATAGCTAACTGTGTTAGATGAAAATATCACGCTTTTATGGTTTTATAGGCTTTTATATGATTGAAAAGGAAGGCAAAGAAAAAAATTAAAGGTTGCACCCTAATCAAACTGTTCTGAAGCCAGCTAAAGTACTTTTTTCCGGACTTCTAAAATGATATAGACGCAACAATTGTTTCAGTCGAAACCTTAGGTGGGTGTCCGGTGGGTGTCTTAAACCTCAGGCAGGTGTCTGGTGGGTGTCCTAATTTTATTTTCACCTCACTTCGCTTAGAGAATTAAAATAATGTAGGTATATGGTTACTGGTGGGTGTCTTAAATCTTATCAGCTTTGTATTATTTATATTTTATACCCCTCCCAAGAAAGCAGTGCATAATATCAATATTTTATCTTCATAAAAGATTAAGAAAATAAAATTAGCATTTAAGTATAAAGGAAGAATTAACACAAAGTGAACACTGTGCAAGCAGAAGAAATTCAAGTATGGTAATACCTGAAGCTGCTTCATGAAAGTGATAAAAGTTGATAAAGGAAATGCAATCAAAAGACAACCTAAACCTCTGTGTAGTAGAACTTGTCCTGAGGCACATATGTAGTACTAAATTTCCAAAGGTATCAGTTTGGCTTGTGTCAGCACTTGCTTCATGAAGCAGCTTTGACACATGCTCGTCTACAATCTACCATTGGAAAACGCAGCTTTGATACATGAAAGGGGACATTTTTTTTTCTTCTGTTCTATTGCAAAGAATATTTACCGCAATAAATCCAGACCTTAAAGCTATATAATCGGAGTTTGTTACAGACACGTAAAACTGCTTGAGAAAGGAGCACTACGACATAAAAATAAATGTATGTTGGCATTGACACCAAACCAAAAAAGGAGTAAATATTTGTGTATCGTAGTGTTGTATATTCTTTAAACACTGAATGTATTTGGGGTCACATATATGAATTTATGTAAAGAAAAAAGAAACTGGTGGCTTACTAGTTACTATCCAGCCAATCGACCCTTTCCCAATTCCAAGTGCACGATCTCTAACAAATCCACATTGAGCTTTGAGTTGAACAGTTTCACGGTGTTCATCTGCAGTAAAAGTGACTTATACGCAGCCAAAATATTAATAAAAATATACTAAAAGTAACACATCCATGATAGTAACACACTCACTTTTTTCATTATCGACGATCTCTTTTCCAACTGTTTCCTCCCAATGTTATTATGCTTCTTTTCCTGTATGCTTTCTAGCAACCAAACCCCCTCCCCCCTCCCCCCACGGGTACGGTATAACCATTTCATCTATAACACCACCGTTCTCTCTAGGTTAACCAATGCAATGCTAGTACTGCCAGAAAGTATACTCCAAAACCATGTCGACGAGGTGTTTAGTAAGTTTAAGATATTGCAACCAAATTCCATGAAGATGGAACATTCATGCTTTATTAACGACTAAATCACGAGTTATATGTGTATACCTAAAGATAAAAGAGGTACAAACAATAATTATGTGGGCTGGTTGAAGAAACACTCCGAAATGATAAAGTTGATCATACAGATGAATATTTTAATTGCTTACTTTTCAATAATTTAGTTTGATTAACGAACCAACTAACTTCGACTTATCTTGGGGGTTACTAAATTGATCCGCCGAAGCCTATTGATCTTCGAAACTTGAGTTATTAAATTTCAAAGCTTTTTAGTGACCGAAAACTTTATTTTAAAGTTTTCATCATTTCGGAGTGTTTATCAACCATACCATAGAAAGCTACGTCAATACCTCTCTTACCTCTACGTATACGCATAGAACTCGTGATTTGATTCTTAATAACCCGTGAATGTTCCATCTACATGGAAATAAGTCCTAGTATCCTAAAAATACTAAACACCTACCGGCAGGGATCTGAAATATACCTCCTGACAGCACTCCTATACAATAACAATGAACTTTGATAGGAGATCCTACCATGTTAGTGTTGTGTTTAAGATTAATTGTCAATCTATTGTATGTAGTCACTTAATTTAGTAACTCCCAAGATAAATTGAATGTAGTCACTTAATTTAGTAACTCCCAAGTCAAATTAACTTAATTTAGTAACTCTCGAGTAAATTAATTGTCGTCTCATATAAATTAGACCTCTTAGCCACAAATGAAAACTTTAAATGGATCAGTATGCCCAGATAATGTTTATATATAACAAGTTACCACTTATATGTCCAGAAGCAACTAGCATATAATTAAAGTAAAATAAATACCATTGGCATATTCTAATGTCAAACACAAGGTAAGTAGATACTAACATGTTCACGTCCGCGGACAAACAGGATTTACATGTGTTTGTGTGTGGACAACCCGGATTTATATGTTCAATCACAACAGACAGAGACGAAGCCAAGAATTTGTTAAAGGGGGGATTCGAAGGGGGATAAAAAAATTTATACCGATTTACCCTAGAGTGAACGGAAGAAGCAATGTGGATGAATTCATAACCTGAAATATAATTTAGGTGAAATAAATAGCTAGAAAACATACCTACCGATTTGCAAAAAATTTCTCTACAAACAATATTCTGAGTGTATATTCCACATACTTCTGGCCTGCACTGTTATCTTCAACTTGTGGAAACAATTAATCGGAACATTTATCTTCTCCTAAAAAATATTAGGCTAACTAAAACTATGTTCTTTTTTATGGTACACTAAAGTAGGCACTAAGGCTAAAGCCCATTAACAAAACCAGGGCACATGCATTCTTTTCTTCCTGGCAAGTAGGAGGAAAAAATAAACAATGTTTCAAGTCCTTCACTTCTAAAACTTGAAACAAGATTTTATGACTAATTAACTTAAACAAAATATGAAACTAACACGTTCATTTAATTCTAAATCTTGTAGTGAATTATTTCCACGAGAGTTGCATAAGGTCAGATTATCAATACAAATTTTGACTAATATAGATAAACATTTTACAATGGTATATTTATCAATTACCTTTGAGATTTGAGCTTATGCTTTTGGCATCTTGTTAAAAAATGTAAAAGAGTCGTTTTCATCTTTTTATACTGGTATGTAGTGTGGCTTTGGAAGAGTATACATATGTGCAAGATATCTAAAAACTTGATTAATTCCATTTGATATGCATCAAATACCAGCTGCCAAAGTTAATTTTCCGAGAGTGGGATATGAGATCAAAAAACAAATTTGTAATAATATTTTAAAATCAGGGGGAGCATGGCCCTACTTCCTCTTTCCTTCGACCCTGACAACAGATATATGACAAATTTCAGTATTCATGTATACTCCTATACATGCAAATCAGATGGAATAAAGTATAATAAATTAACATACATAAACACGTTCTGATTGCAAAGTAGGTACACCTGTTTTGAACTTGTTTGTCTGTTCAATTTCCCACATCAATTCACGTTTCCCTGGTCCCATTAATATCAATATCGAGATTGCAAATATGATTCAGGTACAACTTGATCATTGATGACCTAACACAAACTTTTGCAATCTCGATTATTAATATTAATGGGACAAGAGCCTAAAACATAATGCTTCTCCTGAGCCTACAAGGAAATTTTGTATGAAATGTATCAGTTAATTGTCATACATTGAAAAATTCATAAACTTTTAAGTCATATGCTGCACAAAATTCATAAAATCGATTTCGTACATATGTAGTACCAGGCAACACATGATCTTTAGATAGGAAAGAACCAACAGAAGTGAGAAAATCAGTGAATGCGATGTTGTTAATCCCAAGCCTAGCTTTACACTTATACAACTTTAACATTGACTCTAATTAGTGCACCCGCTTTCCTCAAATAGAGGTTGTTCGACATCAGCCACAAAACTCTTGAACTCAAATGATTCGTCATCATAATCCCCATAATTGTAGGCTATTTCATAAATATAAATTGTTTCGAGGTAGGGGTCTTCTTTATAGCAAGACTCTTACTACCAACAAATGACATGGTACCCCTAGAAGACTCTTCCTCATTCCAAATCCACTCAATATACCCTAAACTAAATCCATTTTCATATAGACGACCTCTAATTGTTTTACCAGGATTTTTTTTTTAAATTAACACAACGTCCACATGGGTAGGGAATTATCTTAGGATTTTTAGCATTTCCTTTAGTGAATATCAAGACGTTTTCAACACCAATTTTATAATGTAAAGAATCCTTATCTTCTTTAATCCATGACTTATCCATTTCAACCACTCGCACTCAAACTAAGCTTAACCGCTTACAAACCAAAAGCAATATGAATAGAAAATGCTATACGAACATAGATCTGAGCAGCTAACCGCTTATAAACCTTGATTTAAGCTTCGAGCTTCACAAATTAGGGCTTTTAACTAATTGATTTGAGCTTTAAACAGAGCTTCGAGCTACATGAAGCAGCTTTACAAATTAGGACTTTAAGTGTGAGTAGAGAGAGCAGCTTCAGAAACTAGGGTTCGAGAGATTGGGGGAAAAGAGAAAATTTTCGTGGGAGAATTGTGAAATTTTTTTGATTTGTATTTAAGTTTAGGTCGGTGAAAATTATGGCGAAGGCGCTGGGGGAAATAATTTGGGTAAAGGAGGGAAACAAAATGTTGAGGGGGGAAATAATTTGGCTTGGTGCGACCTGATTTTTGTTTTTTTCTAAAGCGTGTATAAGACATCGCTCCTTTAATAAAATGATGTGCGACCTGATTTTTCTTTTTTTCTCGAGCATGTATAAGACATCGCTCCTTTAATAAAACGATGTCTTATGAACCAAAAACATCTATTTTCTTTTTAACGATGATAAAAATCGTTTTGACATCGGTTGGGATCGCAAGTGATGTTAAAGCTGTGATGTCTATTCTACTTTTTCCTGTAGTGTGTGTTTCATTCCATATTTGCGGAGAACATTGAACATCTATACAATGTCATGTAGTCATTTAGTAGCCATGACTTCATGAGCATACCTTCCACGTATACCTCTATAAGTCTTTTGATCTGGTCTATGAACATGTGATTTACTAGTCGTTGGTAAGTCGCTTTGGTATTCTTCAGTCCAAATGGCATGACAACATAATAATACAACCTTAAATCGGTAATGAAACTGATGTACTCTTGGTCTGGGACATGCATTATTTGATTGTATTCAAAGTATGCGTCATAGAAGATAAAATGACAAGTCTATAAGCTAGTCTATCCTTAGAAGTCGGTCTGTTAAGTAAGAATAATCTACCCATGTCCACCATTTCCCATTAGCTTTGTTCACAAAGACCAGATTTTTAACTCATTTAGGATAGAAGGCTTCATAGATAAAGCTATTTTTTTAAGCTTATCCATCTCTTCTTTGAGTGCGCCTGATCCTTCCAGATCCATAACGCGCCTTTATTACTTCACTGGCACAAATTTTGGGACGTTATTTAATGTTTGGCCTAAAATAATTTGGGAAGTACTTTCATTTGATATGTTGTGAGAGGAGATCCAATTTTCAAGACCTTTGATGGGCCGTTGGCAACCAGAATCACAATAGTTGTTTTAGCACGGGCAACTATTTAATATTTTGGTTCCTCGTATTTTCTAGGATCTATATCTTTGAATATGCCACTAAGTTGCTTGGTTAAATTTCATCCTATAATTACTATTTGTCCGAGTTTTTAATACAGAGAGATGTCTCTATGTCCTTATCTTATATAACAAGGTCCTCCGATGACCTAATTTCCATGAAATCACAAGGTACTCCAGAAAAGCGAGCGTAATCAAACCAAAAAATGCTGTAACATCTGTTATAAATGGCATGCCTGTAAAAGCTTTCATCGTACTATACAACGAGAGCAAATCCTCTGTCACTAAAATTATTTGTTCCTCTATACCCAACAGATTAAAAAATCCTATTTCCATCCTTTTACAATTAAATCAAAGAAAAAAAGAGAACTTAATTATAAAAAGGTGGAAATAAGGGGTCTTAATTGAGATAACATGGGATTTCATTTCCTATGTAATTATCATCGTTTCCTTGTTTGCTTCGTCATTTGACCTCTCTATCTTCTTTACCTTCCACCTCCTCCGTTTCACCCCTCGATTCCCCTTCCTCTTCCATCTGTCTTCAAAACCTCCGACTACAGCGGGCTCGCCTGAATCTCCCTTTGCCGCTCATTTCTCCCTTCCTCCTCTACTCTACCCACTGTCTCATTTGTCCTCCGTTGTATCTTTCCTTCAACTCTCCCACTCTCTGCACCCTTGTGCTCGATCCTGCTTCCTTTTTCTCTGGCAACCAATTCGTTCATCTGTTTTGCCTGATTATGGTTGGCCGACAGCTCGAGTATTTATACGTTGGCATTCACGTTGTTCTTACTCTCCTGATTTGGGGTGGTCGAAATAACCGAGATGCCAGCGTTCTACTTCCACTCTCTCTTATGGAAGTCTCCTATCCAAATATCCTCGCTTTACAATGCTGGCAAGTCTCATGTTCCCGCATTGCAGCATCAGTCCACTTCATGAAATGCGCTCAAAAGTTTCTCCAATATTGCCGCTGGTTTGGCCAAATCCGCTAAGCCAAAAACTTTTTTCAAAGGTGAATCAATTGTTTTCTTCACCTCAGATCATATTGAAAGGTTTACCTCCCCGCTGCAACACACTCTTATTGGTCGATTCACTACTGCGTGTCACTAGTGGACCAACTTTGGAAGGTTTTTACTAATTTTTCTTTGATTTCTCAAGCAAAAACTGGTATTATAGATGATATGCATTTTCACATCCAAATGTTTAACGAGGAGGATAATCTTCGGTTGTGGCTCCGTGAGTGACTAGCTATTTTTAATGCTTAAATAAAAGTTTTTAAATGGTCTGTAGGTTTTCATCCCTTCTAGACGGTCTGCTATTTCCTATTTGGGTGCCTTATCAAAACTTTCTAGCTCACCATTACAATAAGGAAGCTCTTTGCAAGCAAATCGACAAATCGCTTAAAGCAGACGAAGCCACAATTAATCGGAATTAACCAAGTCTCGCTCGTAGTTACATTGACTCAGATTTGTCTTGTTCACGCCACCTAGAATTTCTACTGGGCAAAATGGTAGGGATTATTGATAGTATATTAAGTACAAAAATCTTTCCATTTATTTTTCAAAATGTAGAAAACTTATTCACACTCAACTCTCGGACTGCAAGTAAGCATTTGTGAACCACATCTCGAAACCAATCTCCCAAAAAATAAGTGACTATTTCAATGCCAAAGTTTCTGCACCTACAAAAACATCTTGCACCTCTCAGTTAGTACCAGAAGTGGTAGTCCACCATTTGTGCATGCTAACTATGTTACACCTACTCGTGTTGCAACTTCCGTATTGGTCTCCCAGGTTCTCCTCCCATTACTGCTTGATCAACTGCACTAGTTCTAGCACCCAGCCGGTTTATCCAGGCTGTGACTAACTGCGACTCAAAGTTGCTCCAGTCAGCAACTGATCTTGTGTATTGTCCAATTATTGATGTTATGCCTAGTGCATATATTCATGCACACCATACGTTTCTTATTACATAAATGCTTATCAATTAAAATGCATAGGAGCATAGTCAGTTACTCATTCGTGTTCCACCTGTCATCACCAATCATCTCAGCCTCTATAAGTTATTAGTTCAGGAGCTAGATTGATGAGAGGGGATACAGAGATCTCTAGAGAGCAAAAAAAAAAAAAAAAAAAAAAATCAATTTTTTTAAACAATTTAAAAACGTACCAGATGAAGCACAACAAAAGCAAGCAGATTTGGTCATGAAAAAAAATGATTGTTGGCATAAGGGAAAACCTAAGTGTATCAAGTGTTAAAAATTTGGGCATATGGCAAGGAATTATAAGTTCAAAGATGAAGAGCAAGAGAACATGGCACAAGTGGCTGTGGAAGAGAATTTATTTTAAAGTTGTGGGTGAGAAGTGAACCATGGAGAGAAGTGCTCCAATATTCAAAGAGTAGAGTTGATGAGACGTGCTTCAACAATTGAAGGTGATGAGAAATGCATCAAAAATCTAAAAGAAGTGCTTCGTTTATTATCTGAACAACTTTGAAGAAAGGGGGTGTGTTAAAGTTATTTTGGTGCTTCAAATTAATTAGTTCATGAATAATTAGAAGTGTAATAGGTTATTTTAATAAGTCAAAGCATGTTTCCTATTTGTGTGGTAGAAGTGGTCAGGTTCTTATCTTATTATCTTAAGTTTAGGAGGCAATTTGATATTTTTTATTTTTTTATTTAAAGCTTTGAATTTTCCATCTTTCAGGGTGAAGCAATAACAATGCAGTCGTTCAGTTATTCTATGTATAATCTCTCTCCTCCTCTCTATATCAAATTCTAACATTCTCCCCTATGCTGGAATGATCAATCGTGGCTACCACTGCCAAGTGCAGAGGTGGTTTCCCACACAAGTGTTCCGATGGCCAGGCCCGTCAGTGTGCTTTGCCCAATGTCCATGCTGCCACAACCCCATCTTCTATAGATTTGGGTTTTAATGTGGATGAAGATGACCATCTTAATGACAACAATCAGCTCTCTCAGAATGGAGATCAGTAGCCTCATCTTCATCGATGTCTTGTAACAATTTATCAACGAAGGGCACTGGAGAAGCTTTGGTACATAATTCTCTTTCTGACTGTGAAGACGCATCAGGCATGGGTTTTACCTGTTTTCTTTTAGTTAATTTCGTTTATTTTTCTATTATCACTAGTTTTGTCTTCCGGATTATTACCTTCCTCGCCTGTGCTTAATACTCTGATTGGTTCTTCAGGCAATTTATAAAAATTTCGGTTGTTGGTTGTTTGAATAAAAAATGGTTCAAACATTAAAGGTGTGAAATCACACTTCATCAAATAGTATGCTAAATAAAAATGGGCCAAAAACACAAATGCAAGGAAAAAAGATAGAAAACACAAGAATTTTTATAGTCGTTCGATCTAGGGAAGATCTACGTCCACTTTTGAGGTGATTTTCATTATCACGGAGAAACTTACATAGAGCATCTTCTCATACATCTCTCTTATCACACTTATTCACTTTCTTTTATGATGATTTCCCACTTTTACTCTCTTTCCGCTTTAGATCTCACGTGGATTCGAGAAGGAATGGATTAAATCTTGTGATTAGATAATCTTCCTTGATTCCATCATGAAATTAGTGTTAGATCCGTGCTTTAAAGAGGAGAAATGGTGGTAGGAGATCACTTAGATTAAATTGGAGTGAATTAACGGTGTTCGGAGAAGATGAGCTACATTTGATATTGCATGAAGGTTGATTCATCCTTGGAAGCCATTAACGGAGTTTGAAGAGAGTGGTGGAGAAATGGTTTGGACAGCCCTATGGGGTGGAGAAAATGTCCTTTAAATGGTTGTGAAAGGGGGTATTTGTTGGAGAAGTTAGACCTGCGTGGCAAAGCTGTAATTATAGCAAACAGGGTACGAGTCGCACGCTGGAGAATTTACATAAATGCCATTGGACAATTGGTGAAATGCACTTTAAAGCTAGTGCTAGCAGTTGCGTACACTGTAGTCCACGAACAGAAGTTGTTGCATAAGCGTCCTTCCAAACTAGATGCGCGAGCGACCTCTTCCCATACGAATGAGCGACCTCATATGATAAATAGGGGCAAATGACACAATGTATACTAAACAGGAGAGACCGTACTGGAATGTACGAACGAGCTGTTCAAATGTATATTGAACGAACACGTGTAAAATGACACCCCTTTTTACTATTGAACGACCGAGTTCCATAATAAACAAGTGAGTTGCCTTTGTCTTTATCTGAACATGGGATTGAATTTTGCAAACAATGCCATCGCCTCTTGTACACTTTTACTATACCATTTGGGGTACAAATATTACACACTTGCCACTCATTTTCTTTGATATTATGACATGCAATTTGTGCATGTAATGCGTAATGCGCGAGCAGGTTTGTTGACAGACCGAACTTAATGCGTGCGACCAAGAACAAGTGAGCGATGCATTTTCGATGACACGCGAGAGCTCGACCCCACTTTGTTTTGCTGCTGATCGTGCCATGTCATCTTAACGACCAGGACATTCTTGTGAGAGTGTGCATGGTGAATGGAACCTAATGGCTGACGTGTAACTTATATTTAATATGTATGTTGGTACATACTAAAGTATTTGGACCATACGTTGCATGTATTGTATTGCTTCATGCATTCATACGTTTTGTGCCACTATGGTTCATGTCATCTCCAACTTGTCTTTGCACGTTATGCACTTCTATTGGTTCATATAAATTATGATTATAGGATTCTTTAATACATTCTACACGTGTCTTCAGGGTAGTGATTCATATGGGAGTATCTTGAAGTGCCCAACCAACTAGAAGTGTATGCGCAAGACCGACTAGGTGCACTTGGAGCTGACCGATAACACTTTCTCTGCTGATCGATCAGATGCGTAAAGACCATCCAGGTGGAGATAATGACCAGTCAGCTAATCACGTATTTGGCACTTCTTCCTTTTTGTATAAGAGTATCGACCGGTAAACTGAAATGATCGATCGTTTTAAAGTCATCGTGACTGATCGGTTTGTTGATAACCGACCGACCAGAGTGGTGTGTGCATGACTGATCACTTGGCTATACAGTTGACGTACCAATTTATGAACTGCGTTAACAATGGGGTTAACATTTGCCCCTCAAAGCTTGTATTTCTTGCTTGTGAAAAATTTGGGCTTCGAAATGAACATTGTTGTTGATACTTTACATTGAGGTCCAGTTATAGCCTTTTGTTTGTTGTGGTAGATCATACTTTGATTTCATATGCATCATATCACCTGTTCTGTAATTAAAACAAGCATTTGCACGATTTTGGACTTATACCCACCATCGGCTGTCTATATCGATAGTGGATTAGTTAATGACTTATAGCAAATTTTGTTTTAAATTGAATAAAGTGTTTGCATCTGGCTTGTTTTACTCAACGGTTTATAATTCATCAAATATTGTTTGCACAAACATGATATTCTAATTCAAATTCACATTAATGCTTGAAATCAGCTGATCGACTAAAGCCGACAGTGGATTTCAAACGTCGTTTTTTTAATAAATGATATTTCTCATTTGGGGAATACGTTTTTATGATTCGCTTTCTGTGCTCCTACATGGAGAAGTCTTGAATGGTTGTGCCCTCGCTTAGGAGGCTATTATTAGCCCTCACTATGGAAAAGGCTTTCATTGCTCAACGTTTGTCTGCTTTGTCGATTAGTTCTAATATCGGAGATTCCATTGGATGCCTCTACTTTGGAGGGGTAGTTTATAATCTGCACGTTTCGGCATGGTATGGTACTGTAAACCATTCGTCGACCGTTTTTTTTTTTGTTGAAGCCTGGGCTTGTTCTTTGATGTTGGCTATGTGCTTGAGCCTCCTATTGTTTAAAACAACCTTACTGGGCTTTCAATGCGACGCCAATCTTGTGTCGTGTTACTGTATAGTTTGGGGTTGAAATCTGCAAACCACTCGGTGCTGAAATCCGCAGGAATCGTCTCGAATGCCTTTGGCTCGTTAGCAATGATCAAGACTTGGTTTTTGGCATGTTGATGACGAACGCATTGATGAGTATTGACGTTGCTGTGTTGCACGAGTTTATCTATGTTGATCAATACTCGAATTCGCACTTGCTATTATTGATGCTTTGTTGATGTACAAATACTTCGAATTTTGGATTTAGAACTTTACAAGTAGTGCACATCTTTTTGTTTGTAGCTCTTTAAAACAAGATTCCATGTGCTAAGTGAATATCAGATAGCGGAACAACGATGCAATATTGACCCAGTTTTACTAGAGAGTTTCTATTGGCATATGTGCTTATCCAGAGAACCTGTAATGAGGAGCCATCGCGTGCATTTGGCGGCGAATTAGTTGTCGATTGCTCAAGATGACAACGGATTAGTCCAATAAGCAGAAATAAATCATGAGAATCATTCGCAGATTTGACTGTGTTATCAATGTGAAGCTGCTTTTATCTGGGAGTTTATGACTTGATAGATACAGTTCACACTGGTAGTACACTCAGTTTGCTTATCGACAACACTCAAGATTCGTTAGTCTCGGTTTTGGACCATGAATTTTAAGTATTATCTTTTGAATTATTACTACATCAGGTTTAATATTTATGCAAGGCATGCACCTGAAAATTTATCTAAAGAAATTCTGAGTTTAGCCTGGCTCATATAATTATTAGTGATGGCCCAGTCAGCTTTTTTCGTGCTTTCTGCCAATCCTCTCGAATGGTCATGGCCATAGGATGTAATGGCTTACGTGCATAACTTAATAAGTTATACCGGGCTAGGACTTTATATGTTGCTTTTGTGATATCCATCTCGAGAGCTTCAAACCTTGGAACTCCGATGTTGTGCAATTACGAATCGTCTCTTGTGTTATTCCTGTATTTTCTCATATGTTGACTTCCTCCGTACTCTGGGATGATTTTTCAATTATTGCAGCCTTGTGGAATTGTCATCCCATGTGACGATGTCTATCACCATGGACTATCCCAGGCTATAACTTTTAATTTTTACTTAACAATGGATTGCCCCTAGTGCTTGGTTATTGCTCAACCTTTTTTTTATAACTCATGTTGATACCGCTGATGGATATTAACTTCGATTCCTAGAGAAATGTTATCACTCTATGGGATTCGAGTTATGCCATATTAGCTTAGTCTCCCTTTGAGCATCATTTATCTTTGGTTTGAAGTAGAGTTCATCATATTTTTTGAGTTATATAGAATTAGAGTTTTGCAAACGAGGAAGCTCTCGTGTTGAATGAATTCATTTTCAGAAGAGTGTTCTTTCAATGTAATTGAGCGATGTATTCATCCCTACTACTTTCTGAGGATTGCAACTGGTCGACGTTAACTAGCCAGATTCCCAAGGTTGTATCTCATTAATGTAATGAGATTTATTGATGTAATGAGATTTATTAATGTAATGAGATTTTTCCTCAGCCCGATGCCATTATGGGCCCAAGGTGTGTTTTCCGAGCATTGTCCGATCTTAATGTGGTCATGTTACTCTTCTACCAGAGGTCATCGCGAATTTCCTGAGATTAATGTGATTAACCTTGCCAAATTTCCGTGATTCAGATTGTCGCACTAGAAGCTTCTAATTTGTTGGCAAAATCTTTCTGGTTTTACCAGCTTATTTAGAGCTTCTGAGTGTGCTGATATATTTAGGAACCTGGCTTTAGTAGCTGATTATATGCTTAAATCTTTAAAGGATGTTGATGGATAAAATAGGACCAACATACTTCTTATTACAGAAGGATTTCTTTTTGAATCTGGGCTACTTGTACTTACTCGATCCTTTCCCTCTAGGGGAATTCCTTCTACTTCATGCTCTATGCCTAAAGCACCTGATACCCTGGTCTCTAACGGAGATGTTGTATTGAAAAATTCCACTGAGGAGTTCTTTTCGAGAAAAATGCTTGGATCCTTCTATACCCTCGGCTGTGATTTTCCTTTTGTAAGCAGAAGAATGTATTGTTGATTGATCAATTTAACTATGCTCGATCGACTTGAAGGGCTGTTGAGAATAGATTAGCCACGGAGCAGCACGTCAATGCTAGTTTGCGGGGAAAGACTGCTTCTCATGAGTTAGAAGTTTTTTCTTTGAAAGCTTAGAATAATGGAGATTGAACAAGAAAGAGATCAAACTCTTTTAGGAAAAACGACTACTGATCAAGCTATGCTCAAGCTTTAGCTGATGGCGATGCTACTTTATTTGGATTTTATAAACTCAGTATCCTAGGACGAGGCAGTTCCTTGTTTTTACAAAATAGCTTCCTCATCACTTTGGCTGAGGTTTGGAAGTGAATTCTTGCCAGTCTTGAAGATTATGATAAGGATGCAAGTCAACCAACTGCTGCTCCTCCTCTGGTTAAGCCTGGAAAACTCATGCATCTTTTGCTTATGTTGTTGACTTCATGCCCTTGTGACTGATTTGTGACTCTGTGATGAAATTGTGCTTTTCTTTGTTTGCATGGGATAGTGTTTTTGTTTGTTGTACTACCGCCTTTTATTTAGCCTTGTCGTACTTTTATTTGTACACTGCATGTTGCACTTGCATCATGGTACACTAGCATCACATCACACTTTTTCGATTATGTGATCGTAACAAACTTATGGTATGTAAAATTAGCATTGTTGGTTTGCTTTTGAAGCTATGGTTATGCCCCTATAAGAAAGTTTGTTACGATTTTATTAGGCTGGAAGCGATTAGCATTTCTAAATTCTTTTAGTCATGGCTAGAATTCAGTTTAGTTGATCGATTCACGCCATTTTTCTAGTGCCCCCTTTTGAGGGGTTTTCATTTAACGTATTTAACCGTATTTCTCGCTAACCTGGCAGTCCAAGCCCTTCGGAGATTAGGTTTAAATACGTGGGCCTTTAAAAGTATTCAACCCTATTTCTCGCTAAGGTCCAAGTCCTTCAGAGATTAGGTTTGAACGCGTAGGGTTGTTGTTTTTTTTTTAAAATGTATTCAACCCCATTTCTCGCTAACTCGGTGGCCCAAATCCTTCGAAGATTGGGTTTGAATACGTGCCCCCCGGGGAGGTCTTGGGTTTTAAGTTTTGATCCAATTTTGGTCCTGTATATTCTGATTAACTCAATATAAAAAGGGCTTTGTTGAATACCCCCTTTTGGCTAGGATTTCTATTACCTCCTTTCAGTTAGGATTTCTATTAATGCTGGTCCTTCCAGATTTTTGTCCATCCTTACGGCACTAGGACTTGGGCTTCTAGCCTAGGTTTTGTTGGTCCTTCCGACTTGATGCTTCATCCCATAAGGTGGACGCTTGTTCCTCTTATCGAGTTTTATCTCGATTTAAAGAACATGTGTCCTACACCTAAGAAGGTGCCTCTTTAGTGGAACTAGCAATCTTTTTCTTGTCGGATCTTATGTTTAGACCCCGCTAAGGGAGGACTTTGGGTTTATTGCCCCCGCTTAGGGAGGACTTGGGATTAGTTACCCCCGCTTAGGGAGGATTTGGGATTAACTGCCCCCGCTTAAGGAGGACTTGGGATTAATGCTAGTCCTTCCAGCTTGTTGTCGGTCCTTCCTGCACTAGGACTGGTACTTCCAGCCTAGGTGTTTTTTTGTTGTGCCCCAGGGATCGTGTAGTTTTAGATTCTTCGGAATTCAAACTGGATATGTGCCCCTGCCTTACAGCAGCATGCTCCTCTCATGGTAGGAACTTTCGTAAGCTTTGCTGTGTGGAGCTAATTGTTGTTGCATCGTTCCATGAGGTAGACACTAGTTCACTAACCAGATGCTCGTTTTAATGAGCGGTCTTGATTATAAAACCAAAGGCTCAGACCTCGTCTCTCGTGAGGTATTTCCTTTGGTGAGCCTGCGGAGGTGAAACTTCGCAACTTCCATTTCTCTATAGGGATTGCTGGATCCGTAAGGCTATTTTTCCAGAGTATTTGAGCGACCTTCCATTCTCTCCTAGGTTCGCTTAGCTAAGCTAGAATTGCTTGCCATGGTATCGAGCGTTGGTGTCGCTACATTCCTTGCTGGATTCTGGCTACCTTGATTCGATTGATCGATGAGAACATTTTAGCATCCTTTGTTCTGGTAGCATATAGGCAGAACTGCTCTTCGAACTTTTTGGTCAGATCAGAGAACCGGTCTATGGACTTAGGTGGTAGCTTCGTGAACTATAATGACGCAGCACCTTCTAAGTAGAGAGGAAAGTATGTGCATCTCATCTTGTCCATTCCCTTAGCTGCATTCATTAGCCACTCATACCGGAACAGGAAGTAGTTAGGATCAACAAGGCCGTTGTACGGAGGTATGGTAGCAGAAGTGATCTTCTTTGGACATTATGCCTGAAGGATCCCTTCGGTGAATGGAGTTCTACTAGGTGGGAAGTCCCATTCCTTTTATCGTCATTGCAAGCTTGATTCTTCTTTATGTTCTGTTCTGTCATGTCCGTGGTATACCTTTTTTTAGTGTTGTGTTGTTCCACATGGCCATTTTCGATTTCTTTACCGGATCGTTGCCTTGGCAATACATCACCGTTCAAGATTCGAGGTAGTGCCTCTTGTGCGGGACTGGCAACATTTCGAGTATATCAATCAGAGTGACTTATAGCATTTGGCTTGGTGCCTTTGACATTGGCTCCATCTTTGTCGTTCATCCAACCCCCAATATATTCCTTATCATTGTGGTGTTTCTGATTAGAAGCTACCAAATCCGTGTTCTCTTCAAAGTTGACATGGATCTTTTGAGGAGAAGTGGGATTGGCTTGAGGCTTTGAAGAACATTCATTTCGTTCATGAGAGCCTGATTAACATCTATTAGAACTTTATTTGAAGTTTCCATTTGAAATGAGATCAATTTGGACAACATTGAGCTGCTTAGCGCATGGAGGTAGCGACGCGTGAATTGCATAATCGAAGGTTGTCAATGATGTTGAATCAAGATGGAGAGAATGATTAGTCAAGGTGAATCCCATTCAACTTAAAATCATACTTGAACCATTACACCATGACATGAGGACCTAGCTCCAGGTTATGCTTTATTGATCTTGAAGGGCCCATGCCAGTTGGGTCTGAGCAATCCTGTCCCAACCATTTCTCATTCCAAGACGAGATCTCAGACTCTGAAAGTCTTCGGATGGATCCTCATGTGGAAATGCATGGCTAGCATTGGATGAATGGATGTTTTCAGATAAGGCTTGCGATTCGGTGATTCTTTGACGATATGAATAGCTTTCTAGCCCCCACGTCTTAGCTCTTCACGACATAAGTATGCCCCCACGATCTTAATGATGTTTGAGGGAAGGGCCAACGTGGCATGTTTAATCTTCAAGTTATGAACCGTGCATTAGTGACGAACGACCCAGGCCTCAAGAGGTGTTCGACTCAACCAGGGTAGGTTTGCTATTTGCATAACCGGCAGAACTTGGTTATGCATGACCAGAAGCGCACGAACGGCCTGAAGACGCTTGTATGAATGATCCGAAATTCATGCACGTCAGACATTGCTAGGTGTCTTCATATATGAATGACCTGTAGCTGGGAGGATGTGAGTGAGTGAGCCATGATGGTCGTCCCATGCATGGTTGTACTGCTCGAGTGATTAACATGGAGGTAGTGAAGTTCTGCTTCCTTTGTCATGACCAATGCATTTATGTCCGCATGGAACTACCGTGGTCTCTGTTTGTTTTACGAACAAAAAGGCTATATGGCTCCCACTTGCCCAATTTTGGTTGTACACTTTATGATATGAGCCGCCACATTAATCCACGCACTAAATAGTGCTAAAGTGAACAATGTAGGCTATGGGAATTAGATGCTCGAGGCATGACATAGGGACATGTGAATAACAGCATGAATATGGCAATTTGAAAGGCGACTTCTTGACTTTGGCACTGTGCGCGGCATGAATGGTTCGACGCCTTAGCTGATTTTCACAACATGGACGGCCTTTATTTCGGATAAGGATTTGAATTTGGAAGAGAGTTCGTCAATTGGCCTAGACTTAGATTTGTAGTATCTATGGTAGAAGTATGATTAGAACTTCAATGCAAGGCTCTTGAACTTGTGAGAAGTGCGAGAGAAGGAAGTGCGAACGTAGCCCCACGGTGGTTGACAAATATTTGAATCGAAAATTGTTCAAACACCAAAAGTGCAATATCACACTTCACCAAACGGAATGCAAAATGAAAATGAGTCCATAAACACAAATGCAAGTAAAAAGGATAGAAAACACAAGAATTTTTATAGTGGTTCGATCTAGGGAAGATCTACGTCCACTTTTGAAGTGATTTTCATTATCATGGAGAAATTTACATAGAGCATCATCTCATACATCTCTCTTGTCACACTTGTTCACTCTCTTTTATGATGATTTCCTACTTTTACTCTCTTTCTGCTTTAGATCTCACATGGATTCGAGAAGGAATGGATTAAATCTTGTGACTAGATAATCTTTGTTGATTCCATCATGAAATTAGTGTTAGATCCGTGCTTTAAAGAGGAGAAATGGCGGTAGGAGATCAGGTAGATTGAATCAGAGTGAAAATTAATGGTGTTTGTAGAAGATGAGATCCATTTGATATTGCATGAAGGTTGATTCATCCTTGGAAGCCATTAACGGAGTTTAAAGTGTTTGAGAGTGGTGGAGAAATGGTTTGGACAACCCTTCGAGGTGTAGAAATCAGTCCTTTGAATGGTTGTGAAAAGCGTATTTATAGGAGAAGTTAGACCTAGGTGGAAAAGATGTAATTATAGCAAACAGGTTACAGGTTGCACGCTGGAGTATTTACAGAAATGCCATCAGACAGCTGGTGAAATGCACTTTACAGCTGGTGCTGGCTGTTGCGTACACTGTAGTGCACGAACAGAAGTTGCTGCATAAGCGTCCTTGCAAACTAGATGCACAAGCAACCTCTTCCAAAATGAATGAGTGACCTCATATGATAAGTAGGAGCAAACGACCCAATATATACTAAACAGGAGCGACCATACTGGAATGTACGAACGAGCTGTTCAAATGTATACTGAACGACCACGTGTAAAATGGCACCCCTTTTTACTGTTGAACGACCGAGTTCCATAATAAACAAGTGAGTTGCCTTTGTCTTTATCCGAACATGGGGTTGGAAATTGCAAACAACGCCATTGCCTCTTGTACACTTTTACTGTACCATTTGGGGTACAGATATTACACATTTTCCATTCATTTTCTTTGCTATTATGACATGTTTTTCGTACATGTAATGCGTAACGCGTGAGCAGGTTTGTTGACAGATCGAACTTCTTGTCTGTGACCAAGAACAAGTGAGGGATCCATTTTCCATGACGCAGGAGCGCTCGACCCTACTTCGCTTTGCTACTGATCGTGCCCTGTCGTCTTGAACAACCAAGACAATCTTGTGCGAATGTGCATGGTGAATGGAACCTACATGGCTGACGTGTAACTTATATTTAATATGTATGTTTGTACATACTAAAGTATTTGGACCATACGTTGCATGTATTATATTGCTTCATGCATTCATACGTTTTGTGCCACTATGGTTCATGTCATCTCCAACTTGTCTTTGCACGTTATGCACATCTTTTGGTTCATATAAATTATGATTATAGGATTCTTTAATACATTCTACACGTGTCTTCAAGGTAGTGATTCATGTGGGAGTATCTTGAAGTGCCCAACCAACTAGAAGTGTATGCGCAAGACCGACTAGGTGCGCTTGGAGCTGACCGATCACACTTTCTCTGCTGATCGATCAGATGCGTAAAGACCATCCAGGTGGAGATTACGACCGGTCAGCTATTCACATATTTGGCACTTCTTCCTTTTTGTTTAAGAGTATCGACCGGTAAACTGAAATGATCAATCGTTTTAAAGTCATCGTGACTGATCGGTTTGTTGATAACCGACCGACCAGAGTGGTGTGCGCATGACTGATCACTTGCCTAGACGGTCGACGTACCAATTTATGAATTGCGTTAACAATGGGGTTAACATTTGCCCCTCGAAGCTTGTATTTCTTTCTTGTGAAAAATGTGGGCTTCGAAATGAACATTGGTTTTGATACTTTACATTGAGGTCCAGTTATAGCCTTTTGTTTGTTGTGGCAAATCATACTTTGATTTCATATGCTTCATATCACTTGTTCTGTAATTAAAACAAGCATTTGCACGATTTTGGACTTATACCCACCATCGACTGTCCATATCGACAGTTGATTAGTTAATGACTTATAGCAAATTTTGTTTTAAATTGAATAAAGTGTTTGCATGTGACTTGTTTTACTCAACGGTTTATAATTCTTCAAATATTGTTCGCACAAACATGGTATTCTAATTCAAATTCACATTAACGCTTGAAATCAGCTGATCGACTAAAGCCGACAGTGGATTTCAAATGTCATTGTTTTAACGAATGATATTTCTCATTTGGGGAATACGTTTTTATGATTCGCTTTCTGTGCTCCTTCATGAAGAAGTCTTGAATGGTTGTTCCCTCGCCTAGGAGGCTATTATTAGCCCTCACTATGGGAAAGGCTTTCATTTCTCAACGTTTGTCTGCTTTGTCGATTAGTTCTGATATCGGAGATTCCATTGGATGCCTCTACTATGGTGGGGTAGTTTATAATCTACACGTTTCGGCATGGTATGGTTTTGTAAACCATTCGTCGACCGTTTTTTTGTTGGTTGAAGCCTGGGCTTGCTATTTGATGTTGGTTATGTGCTTGAGCCTCCTATTGTTTAAAACAACCTTACTGGGCTTTCAATGCGACGCCAATCTTGTGTCATGTTACTGTATAGTTTGGGGTTGAAATCTGCAAACCCCTCGAAGCTGAAATCCGCAGGAATCGTCTCGAATGCCTTTGGCTCGTTAGCAATGATCAAGACTTGGTTTTCGGCATGTTGATGACGAACGCATTGATGAGTAATGACGTTGCTGTGTTGCACGAGTTTATCTATGTTGATCAATACTCGAACTCGCACTTGCTATTATTGATGTACAAATACTTCAAATTTTGGATTTAGAACTTTACAAGCAGTGCACATCTTTTTTGTTTGTAGCTCTTTAAAACAAGATTCCATGTGCTAAGTGAATATCAGACAGTGGAACAACAACGCAATATTGACCCAGTTTTACTAGAGAGTTTCTATTGGCATATTTGCTTATCCAGAGAACCTGTAATGAGGAGCTATCGCGTGCATTTGGCGGCGAATTTGTTGTCGATTGCTCAAGATGATAACGGATTAGTCCAATAAGTAGAAATAAATCATGAGAATCATTCGCAGATTTGACTGTGTTATCAATGTGAAGCTGCTTTTATCTGGGAGTTTATGACTTGATAGATACAGTTCACACTGGTAATACACTCAGTTTGCTTATCGACAACACTCAAGATTCGTTAGTCTCGGTTTTGGACCATGAATTTTAAGTATTATCTTTTGAATTATTACTACATCAGGTTTAGTATTTATGGAAGGCATGCACCTGACAATTTATCTATAGGAATTCTGAGTTTAGCCTGGCTCATATAATTATTACTGATGGCCCAGTCAGCTTTTTTCATGCTTTCTGCCAATCCTCTCGAATGACCATGGCCATAGGATGTAATGGCTTACGTGCATCACTTAATAAGTTATACCGGGCTAGGACTTTATATGCTGCTTTTGTGATATCCGTCTCGAGAGCTTCGAACCTTGGAACTCGGATGTTGTGCAGTTGCGAATCGCCTCTTGTGTTATTCCTGTATTTGCTCATATGTTGACTTCCTCTGTACTCTGGGATGCTTTTTCGATTATTGCAGCCTTGTGGAATTGTCATCCCATGTGACGGTGTCTATCACCATGGACTATCCCAGGCTATAACTTTTAATTTTTGCTTAACAATGGATTGCCCCTAGTGCATGGTTATTGCTCAACCTTTTTTTTATAACTCATGTTGATACCGCTGATGGATATTAACTTCGATTCCTAGAGAAATGTTATCACTCTATGGGATTCGAGTTATGCCATGTTAGCATAGTCTCCCTTTGAGCATCATTTATCTTTGGTTTTAAGTAGAGTTCATCATATTTTTTGAGTTATATAGAATTAGAGTTTTGCAAACGAGGAAGCTCTCGTGTTGAATGAATTCATTCTCAGAAGAGGTTTCTTTCAATGTAATTGAGCGATGTATTCATTCCTACTACTTTCTGAGGATTGCAACTGGTCGACGTTAACTAGCCAGATTCCCAAGGTTGTATCTCATTAATGTAATGACATTTATTGATGTATTGAGTCATATCTATTTTGTCAAATTTTATTTTGTTGAGTGCGAGACGATTTTTCCTCAGCCCGATGTCATGATGGGCCCAAGGTGTGTTTTCCGAGCATTGTTCGATCTTAATGTGGTCATGTTACTCTTTTACCATGGGTCATCACGAATTTCCTGAGATGAATGTGATTAACCTTGCAAAATTTCCTTGATTCAGATTGTCGCACTCTAATTTTTTGGCATTTTTTTTGCTTTTACCAGCTTATTTAGAGCTTCTAAGTGTGCTGATATATTTAGGAACCTGGCTTTAGTAGCTGATTATATGCTTAAATCTTTAAAGGATGTTGATGGATAAAATAGATCCAACATACTTCTTATTACAGAAGGATTTCTTTTTGAATTTGGGCTACTTGTACTTACTCGATCCTGTCCCTCTAGGGGAATTCCTTCTACTTCATGCTCTATGCCTAAAGTACCTGATGCCCTGGTCTCTAACGGAGATGTTGTATTGAAAAATTCCACCAAGGAGTTCTTTTTGAGAAAAATGCTTAGATCCTTCTATACCCTCGGCTGTGATTTTCCTTTTGTAAGCAGAAGAAGGTCTTGCTGATTGATCAATTTATCTATGCTCAATCGACTTGAAGGGCTGCTGAGAATAGATTACCCGCGGAGTAGCACGTCAATGCTAGTTTGCGGGGAAGGACTGCTTCTCATGAGTTAGAAGTTTTTTTCTTTGAAAACTTGGAATAATAGAGCTTGAACAAGAAAGAGATCAAACTCTTTTAGGAAAAACGACTACTGATCAAGCTATGCTCAAGCTTTAGCTGATGGCGATGCTACTTTACTTGGATTTTATAAACTCAGTGTCCTAGGACGAGGCAGTTCATTGTTTTTACAAAATAGCTTCCTCATCACTTTGGCTGAGATTTGGAAGTGAATTCTTGCCAGTCTTGAAGATTATGATAAGGATGCAAGTCAACCAACTGCTGCTCCTCCCCTGGTTATGCCTGGAAAACTCATGCATCTTTTTCTTATGTTGTTAACTTCATTCCCTTGTTACTGATTTGTGACTCTGTGATGAAATTTTGCTTTTCTTTGTATTCATGGGACAGTGTTTTTGTTTGTTGTACTACCGCCTTTTATTTAGCCTTGTCGTACTTTTATTTGTACATTGCATGTTGCACTTGCATCACATTACACTAGCATCACATCACACTTTGTCTATTATGTGATCGCAACAAACTTATGGTATGTAAAATTAGCATTGTTGTTTTGCTTTTGATGCTATGGTTATGCCCCTATAAGAAAGTTCGTTATGATTTTATTAGACTGGAAGCGATCATCATTTCTAAATTCTTTTAGTCATGGCTAAAATTCAGTTTAGTTGATCGATTCACGCCATTTTTCTAGTGCCCTCTTTTGAGGGGTTTTTATTTAACGTATTTAACCGTATTTCTCGCTAACCTGACAGTCCAAGCCCTTCGGAGATTGGGTTTAAATACGTGGGCCTTTAAAAGTATTCAACCCTATTTCTCGCTAACCTGGTGGCCCAAGTCCTTCGGAGATTAGGTTTGAATGCGTAGGATTATTGTTGTTTTTTTAAAATGTATTCAACCCCATTTCTCGCTAACTCGGTGGCCCAAATCCTTCGAAGATTGGGTTTGAATACGTGCTCCCTGGGGAGGTCTTGGGTTTTAAGTTTTGATCCAATTTTGGTCCTGTATATTCTGATTAACTCAGTATAAAAAGGGCTTTGTTGAATACCCCCTTTCGGCTAGGATTTCTATTACCTCCTTTCGGCTAGGATTTCTATTAATGTTGGTCCTTCCAGCTTTTTGTCCGTCCTTACGGCACTAGGACTTGGGTTTCCAGCCTAGGTTTTGTTGGTCCTTCCGACTTGATGCTTCATCCCATAAGGTGGACGCTTGTTCCCCTTATCGAGTTTTATCTCGATTTAAAGAACTGGTGTCCTGCACCTAAGAAGGTGCCTCTTTACTGGAACTTGCAATATTTTTCTTGTCGGGTCTTATGTTTGGTGACCTCACTATGGGAGGACTTTGGGTTTATTGCCCCTGCTTAGGGAGGACTTGGGATTAGTTACCCCCGCTTAGGGAGGATTTGGAATTAACTTCCCCCGCTTAAGGAGGACTTGGGATTAATGCTAGTCCTTCCAGCCTATATGTTGGTTTGTTGTGCCCCAAAGATCGTGTAGTTTTAGATTCTTCGGAATTCAAACTGGATATGTGCCCCTGCCTTACAGCAGCATGCTCCACTCATGGTAGGAACTTTCGTAAGCTTTGTTGTGTGGAGCTAATTTTTGTTGCATCGTTCCATGAGGTAGACACTAGTTCACTAACCAGATGCTCGTTTTAACAAGCGGTCTTGATTATAAAACCAAAGGCTTAGACCTCGTCTCTCATGAGGTATTTCCTTTGGTGTACCTGCGGAGGTGAAACTTCGCAACTTCCATTTCTCTATAGGGATTGCTGGATCCGTAAGGCTATTTTCCCAGAGTATTTGAGCGACCTTCCATTCTCTCCTAAGTTCGCTTAGCTAAGCTAGAATTGCTTGCCATGGTATCGAGCTTTGGTGTCGCTACATTCCTTGCTGGAGTCTGGCTGCCTTGATTCGACTGATCGATGAGAACATTTTAGCATCCTTTGTTCTGGTAGCATATAGGTAGAACTGCTCTTTGAACTTTTTGTTCAGATCAGAGAACCATTCTATGGACTTAGGTGGTAGCTTCGTGAACTATAATGACGCAGCCCCTTCTAAGTAGAGAGGAAAGTATGTGCATCTCATCTTGTCCATTCCCTTAGCTGCATTCATTAGCCACTCATATCGGAACAGGAAGTAGTTAGGATCAACAAGGCCGTTGTATGGAGGTAGGGTAGCATAAGTGATCTTCTTTGGACATTATGCCTGAAGGATCCCTTCTGTGAATGGAGTTCTACTATGTGGGAAGTCCCATTCCTTTTTATCGTCATTGCAAGCTTGATTCTTCTTTATGTTCTGTTCTGTCATGTCTGTGGTATACTTTTTTTAGTGTTGTGTTGTTCCACATGGCCATTTTCGATTTCTTTACCGGATCGTTGCCTTGGCAATACATCGCAGTTCAAGAATCGAGGTAGTGCCTCTTGTGAGGGACTGGCAACATTTCGAGTATATCAATCAGAGTGACTTCTAACGTGTGGCTTGGTGCCTTTGACATTGGCTCCATCTTTGTCGTTCATCCAACCTCCAATATATTCCTTATCATTGTGGTGATTCTGATCAGAAGCTACCAAATCCGAGTTCTCTTCAAAGTTGACATGGATCTTTTGAGGAGAAGTGAGATTGGCTTGAGGCTTAGAAGAATATTTATTTCGTCCGTGAGAGCCTGATTAACATCTATTAGAACTTTATTTGAAGTTTCCATTTTGAAATGAGATCAATTTGGACAACATTGAGTTGCTTAGTGCGTGGAGGTAGCGACGCGTGAATTGCATAATCGAAGGTTGTCAATGATGTTGATGCAAGATGGAGAGAATGATTAGTCAAGGCGAATCCCATTCAACTTCGAATCAGACTTGAACCATGACACCATGACATGAGGACCTAGCTCCAGGTTATGCTTTATTGATCTTGAAGGGTCCATGCCAGTTGGGTCTGAACACTCGTGTCCCAACCATTTCTCATTCCAAGACAAGATCTCCGACTCTGAAAGTCTTCGGATGGATCCTCGGGTGGAAATGCATGGCTATCATTGGATAAATGGATGTTTTTAGATAAGGCTTGCGATTCGGTGATTCTTCGACGATATGAATGGCTTGCTAGCCCCCATGTCTTAGCTCTTCACGACAAAAGTATGCCCCACGATCTAAATGACGTTTGAGGGAAGGGCCAATGCGGCATGTTTAATCTTCAAGTTATGAACCGTGCATTAGTGACGAACGACCCAGGCCTCAAGAGGTGTTCGACTCAACCAGGGTAGGTTTGCTATTTGCATAACCGACCAGAACTTGGTGATGCATGACCAGAAGCGCACGAACGGTCTGAAGAGGCTTGTACGAATGATCCGAAATTCATGCACGTTAGCCATTGCTAGGTGTCTTCAGATGTGAATAACCTGTAGCTGGGAGGAACTGAGTGAGTGAGCCATGGTGGTCGTCCCATGCATGGTTGTACTGCTCGAGTGATTAACATGAAGGTAGTGAAGTTCTGCTTCCTTTTGTCATGACCAATGCGTTTATGTCCGCATGGAACTACCGTGGTCTCTGTTTGTTTTATGAAGAGACAGGCTATATGGCTTCCACTTGCCCAATTTTGGTTGTACACATTATGATATGAGCGGCCACATTAATCCACACACTAAATAGTGCTAAAGTGAACAATGTAGGCTATGGGAATTAGATGCTCGAGGCATGACATAGGGACATTTGAATAACAACATGAATATAGCAATTTGAAAGGCGAATTCTTGACTTTGGCATTGTGTGCGGCATGAATGGTTCGACGCCTTAGCTGAGGGCCTTTATTTCGGATAAGGCTTTGAATTTGGAAGAGAGTTCGTCAATTGGCCTAGACTTAGATTTGTAGAATCTATGGTAGAAGTATGATTAGAACTTCAATGCAAGGCTCTTGAACTTGTGAGAAGTGCGAGAGAAGGAAGTGCGAACGTAGCCCCACGGTGGGCGACAAATATTTGAATCAAAAATTGTTTAAATACCAAAGGTGCAATATCACACTTCCCCAAACGGTATGCAAAATGAAAATGAGGCCATAAACACAAATGCAAGTAAAAAGATAGAAAACACAAGAATTTTTATGGTGGTTCGATTTAGGGAAGATCTACGTCCGCTTTTGAAGTGATTTTCGTTATCATGGAGAAATTTACATAGAGCATCATCTCATACATCTCTCTTGTCACACTTGTTCACTCTCTTTTATGATGATTTCCAACTTTTACTCTCTTTCCGCTTTAGATCTCACTTGGATTCGAGAAGGAATGGATTAAATCTTGTGACTAGATAATCTTTGTTGATTCCATCATGAAATTAGTGTTAGATCCGTGCTTTAAAGAGGAGAAATGGCAGTAGGAGATCACGTATATTGAATCAAAGTGAAAATTAATTGTGTTTGGAGAAGATGAGATCCATTTGATATTGCATGAAGGTTGATTTATCCTTGGAAGCCATTAACGGAGTTTGAAGTGTTTGAGAGTGGTGGAGAAATGGTTTGGGCAGCCCTTCGAGGTGGAGAAATCAGTCCTTTGAATGGTTGTGAAAAGCGTATTTATAGGAGAAGTTAGACCTAGGTGGCAAAGATGTAATTATAGCAAACAGGGTACAGGTCGCATGCTGGAGTATTTACAAAATTGCCATCGGACAACTGGTGAAATGCACTTTACAGCTGGTGCTGGCTGTTGCGTACACTGTAGTGCACGAACAGAAGTTGCTGCATAAGCGTCCTTGCAAACTAGATGCACGAGCAACCTCTTCCAATATGAATGAGCGACCTCATATGATAAATAGGAGCAAAAGACCCAATATATACTAAATAGGAGCGACCGTACTGGAATGTATGAACGAGCTGTTAAAATGTATACTGAACGACCACGTGTAAAATGACACCCCTTTTTACTGTTGAACGACCGAGTTCCATAATAAACAAGTGAGTTGCCTTTGTCTTTATCCGAACATGGGGTTGGAAATTGCAAACAACGCCATCGCCTCTTATGCACTTTTACTGTACCACTTGGGGGTACATATATTACACATTTTCCATTCAGTTTCTTTGCTATTATAACATGTTGTTTGTACATGTAATGTGTAACGCGTGAGCAGGTTTGTTGACAGACCGAACTTCATGTGTGCGACCAAGAACAAGTGAGCGATCCATTTTCCATGACGCATGAGCGCTCGACCCCACTTCGCTTTACTACTGATCGTGCCATGTCGTCTTGAACAACCAAGACATTCTTGTGCGAGTGTGCATGGTGAATGGAAACTACATGGCTGACGTGTAACTTACATTTAATATGTATGTTTGTACATACTAAAGTATTTGGACCATACGTTGCATGTATTATATTGCTTCATGCACTCATACGTTTTGTGCCACTATGGTTCATGTCATCTCCAACTTGTCTTTGCACGTTATGCACATCTTTTGGTTCATATAAATTATGATTATAGGATTCTTTAATACATTCTACACGTGTCTTCAGGGTAGTGATTCATGTGGGAGTATCTTGAAGTGCCCAACCGACTAGAAGTGTTCGCACTTACACTCCTGATCGATCCGATACGTGAAGACCATCCAGGTGGAGATAACGACCGGTCAGCTATTCACATATTTGGCGCTACTTCTTATTTGTTTAAGAGTACCGACTAGTAAACTGAGACGATCGATCGTTCTAAAGTCATCGTGACCAACCAGTTTGTTGATAACCGACCGACCGGTTTGTTGATAACCGACCGACCAGAGTGGTGTGCACTTGACTAATCGCTTGGCTAGACAGTCGACGTACCAATTTATGAATTGCGTTAACAACGAGGTTAACATTGGTGAGCCTGAGAGTGTTGGGCCTGACCGTAGAATATTGAAGTTTAGAGATTGAGAAAATTTAGAGGAAGAGAAATATATTGAAGGCTTACTTGCTTGACTTATTATATAGCAAATATATAGTTTTATTTATACATGTTTCATTCTAGATAAGACAGTTTTATAATACAATTGGATTTATCATAATCAATAATTCAATATCAAATATAACTAAAGACACAAATCAGATAATATTTATTGCAATAAACAAATGCAATATATATTGGCATTTATTTCAATTTAATTTATTACCAAAAATGCTTCCCATAAATTAAACTTCCTTCTTATTCCCAAATTTTCTGCACTTCTTTTGATGACTTTTCCACTAAGTGTTATTGTCGAAATATCAGTCATCTGATCATTTGTTTTGAGAACATCTCGATTTTGATTCTTTTATACCTCATGTGCTTTGGCAAGAAAAAGAATGATATGATTATACATTTGTTGATTGCATTGACTTTGTTATCCATCTTTGAACTCTTCGAAGCAAATTCATGAGTCTTCATTTTGCTTTTATCACGTCTTCAATATTTTTCAAAACATAAAATTTTTGACATTCGAACACTTTCATTGTTGTAAACTTTGAACAACACATTTGAATTTTCTTTATATATTTTACAAGTTCCAGGCCTTTAAATTTTTCCAAAAACCATTGACTCAAAAAAAACGTTATGACATCTCACGTCCGTTAATGTCACTCACAAAGGGAATGCATTAAGTTTTGTGAAGCGTTATAGGTAAACAGACGTAGAATATTACAAGACAGATATAAATAAGACAGTAGTGGAAATTGAAATTTTTATTTCAAAAACAAATCATACATCATGGTCCAAAATATCATAAGTCACAAAAACCATTACAACAATATATCTTATGTCCTTTACCATCAGAGTACATAAATACTTAAAAGAAAAAATAATTCCCAAAATAAAAGACAAAGCCATAGTAGAGATAAGAACTTGAGCCATACTTCGAAAGCAGCTCTAGTAAGATGATAACTGAGTCCTGACTAAGCCTGAGTATTTCCGCCCTGAGAACCTAGGGGGGAACGGAAGAAAGAATAGGAAACAAAAGGGTCAGACATAAAGTCTTGCGAGTCTAGTTACTTTTAGCAAGTAAATAAATAAAAGTAGCATGGCAGGCATATAAAGTGGATAAGAAATTACTACATAAAAGGAAGGTGTGACAAGGTAGACAGGATAAGGTGTACAGCTTCCCTAATGATTACTCTGCACTATTACTAGTATAACCAGAATGAGATGATCCCTTCCACTATAAGGTGGTAAACTAAGGCATACGTCCAAACGTACCATACTACTACCCTGATCGATTGGCTCCCTACTCCGTAGATACTCTGTGCCGTCCCCACAGTAGAATGTATCACGTCCTAAAGTGGCAACTCCTCGCTGATATGCACAACCCCATATCTACAGGTGTCACAGTCGTCTTATCCCCTTCTGCCCAGCTCATGCACGCACATGGCCCGGTCGGTTTGCGTCGCTCACACCGTCCTCCACGTTTAGATCTCTTACAATCAGTCTAGTAAGCGTGCCCCTTCTTCGACCTAGTACGGAGTACATGTTTTGATACCTACTCCGGGTTACTAGATGAAACTGGTCCCACACAATATGATACAAGCTCTCCCTTTTGTCTTGTATCACCCACTAGGTTTTCTTTGGCTATGTATGCCACTAGGTATCTTTAATTACATAACCATATCATTTCAACAAGTTATGCTTACACTAAAAGGTTTCTTTAATTACATAACTTTATTATTCTCCCCGGTCATGTATACCACTTGGTGTCTTTAATTACATAACCTTATCGGGTTACGTTTGTGGGCCTATATGTAAATATTACGCAGCCCCTCAGATTTGCTTAACCCATCCACTGTCCAATTTTTTTTACTTAACCCTAACTTTAGTTCACAATCATATAATCCCTATGGATTAGATTTGGTTAAGTAGTCCAATTTATTACCATGTCCATTTATGGTTTATAATGGGCTAGACCTCCCACATTAGGCTTACAACTTGTGGATGTTGGATATGCCGGTCGAGTCCAGGAAGTTTTATTCCACAAGTTAGGCCTGACCTTGTGTCATAGCCCGTCTCGTATTTGCGCACTTAGACCTCTCGCATTAGGTTCAACATTAGTGGCTGCTGGATATGTCGGTCGGGTCCGGGCAGACTTCCACCATTAATGCAACCTAACGCCATGTCATAAGTGCAATTACAATTTCTAATTGTAATTATTAGACATTTCATTCTTATCCAATTCTTACCTATGTCTTTATAAGTGATTATGTCCTCACTTTCCCAATTTGAATTATATGTCCAATTCATATATACATTATTTAAATATGCCAATTATAACCCTTTTTCCCCTGTTCCCTAACTAACGCATTCGCATATATTTGGCGGCATCTAGGCTAGAAAGTAGTTGAGTCATACACAATAAAAAGGAGAAAGTTATGGGAATATGACAAAGGTGATTGTTTTGGCATAAACATAAACTAGCATGGTGATAAGGTGGACATATAAGCATAAATCTTATGAACTTGTGGCAGTTAATTGATTCTAACATAACTATGATGTCATAATAGGCATAATAAGATCCAAATTGACAATTTAGATGTCCAACTGGTTTAGATCTAATATGATAGGCACAAGGTGATAAACTAGATCTGATTAGCAATTTAAATGTCCACATGATTCGGATCCAATGGTTAAAACTAGATCTAACACAAATAAGGTCAAGATCCAAATTATAGAATGTCATAATAGATCCAACAAGATAGAGATTTAGATCAATAGTTAAAAATAGATCTAACACAAATAAGGTCAAGATCCACATCATAGAATGTCACAAAGGTTACTATAGATCTAACAAGATAGAGATTTAGATCCAAGTTATTCACAATTTAGGATGTTATATGTTCGCAATTTACAATGGATCTAATATAGTATAAGAACATGAACAAATCCAAAATATTGTCATATCACGTTTACTTTTATATATTTAAATCTAAAAGCAACTAGGAACTCATAGAGTTTGGATTAGAAAATAGAGAAAGAATGGATCTTGAATCTCTAACTGATTTTCTTAGGTTGATAGTTGTAGGAGATTAACGGACCAATTCAGTTCAGACACCGATAGAATTTGGCCCCATGAATTCTCAATGAAGAAAATAGGAAGAATGGACGCATATTTATAGCTGCAGCACCTCTGAACCGACTGCCACATCAGCCTTAGGGATGTCGACACCCCTGTAGGTGGGTCGACCCTGGTGTCGACACCCCTTAAGGGGGGTCGACCTCCTAGAGCGGGAAATTTGCCGCCATATGAATTTTCTATTTTTATACCCTTTCTGAATAAGTGTTGACTCATACCTGACTCATATGTGTATCATATGTATATACATATTTCTTCTACGTGTATACAAAATAAAAACCCTCATAACTTCTTCATACAGTGTTCGTTTTATGCAAACCTAATGTCTATCTTGACCAGAATTTCGAGACGGACGCATTGGCGCAGTCCGTTTTCTTTAATTCTGAATATTAAATTAGTTATTATTTAATTTATCCTCTTTTAGTGTTATTAAAATTTCAAGGTGTTACATTCTCCCCTACTTAAAGGATTTCGTCCCCGAAATCTCTAGGTTGCGAAGAATGTATCCTACCATCCATCATCCATCTACTCGTACACCAATCATAGGCATCCATTATCCTTAAAATTTTCTAATGCTTATATGGACATATGCAAAGGTGTGTGTATATGTCCCAACACTAATGCGAAAGATCTGGCGGTCTACTGATTCAGTTGACCTCCTTAATGCAATATTTGTTAGTGCCATGAATCTGATATGTATGCAAATAATCCTATTATAACATGTAAGTTCTATATGTGTGCACACTCATTCGTCCAAATGCAACATCCATATGTTAATACATCAATTTTCATCCATAAAAGAAAAGAAAATGCACACACGTCCATATGCAGTGTGAGAGTGATTGAGCCGATCTAGTGCCTAATGTGTGTGTATATTCATCCGCAGGCAGCCACTAGCAAACACTTGCATCAACTTGCATCCATCAAACATAACATGTCTCAAACACATGTTTACATCCATAGGATTCGTATCTAAAGGTCGAAAATACTATGGATAAGATATATTCAAATGATAGAAACAAGCATAGATAAAACTTTGGAAAAAGGAGTTAAGAACATACCCTCGAAAAGAAAAGGGTATGAAGCACGAATCTTGGCTTCGGTCTCCCAAGTCGCGTCCTTTGGGTTATCTCCCCATTGAACCTTTGTCAATTTGACCTCTTTATTGTGTAGCTTGTTAACTTCTGATCCAAGAATACAGGAAGGAACTTGCCTGACTGTCGCCTCCTGTTCCACTTCTACCTCTTCCATTAAACTTGGCTCAACAACTTCTACGGTGTCACGCAGGCACTTCCGCAGATGAGAAATGTGGAAAACATCATGAATGCCGGATAGATTTTCTGGGAGCTTTACCTTATAGGCCATTTGGCCAATCCTCTTGGTTATGGGAAATGGTCCCATAAACCAAGGTGCCAACTTTCCTATCGATCTAAAGCGAACCACATTCCTTAGAGTGATACTTTGATAAAAACTAAGTCTCCCACTTCAAATTCGATGTCAGTCCTTCCCTTATCTGCATAGAACTTCTGCTTATCTTGAGCTGTCTTCATCCACCGTCGAATAAAGTCAATCTTTTCAGATGTTTCTCTAAACATATCTGGTCCAAGTAATACTCTTTCTGTAGATTCCCACCAACAAGTTGTTGATCTACAGGGTCATCCATACAATGCTTCGAAGGGTGCCATGCCGATGCTGGATTGATAGCTGTTGTTATAGGCCAACTTACTAAAGGAAGGTGCTCTTCCCAAGTCCCTCCAAAATCTAGGGTACACAGCTTCAAAAGATCCTCTGGAATTATGTTCACCCTCTATGTCTGCCCATCGATCTGAGGATGATAAGCGGTTCTCAAACACAACTATGTACAAAATGCTTCTTGCAAGCTCCTCCAAAATTCACTGGTGAAGAATGAGTCACGATCGCTTACGATGCTAGAAGGTACCTCATGAAGACGAACTATCTCACGAACATAGACTGCTGCCAACCATGATGCCGTCCTCTTACTCTTCACTGGAATTAAATGAGCGCTCTTAGTCAATATGTCCACTATTACCCAAATACTAGTGCTGCGTTTCTTCGATCTAGGCAAAACATCTGTGAAATCCATAGAGACGCTCTCCCATTTCCACTGAGGAACCTCCAAAGGATGAAGTGAACTACCAGGAATCTTTTGCTCAGCTTTAACTTATTGGCAAACTAGACATTGGGAAACAAATTCGGCTACATCTTTATTCATCCCAGCCCAAAATAAAACCCTTTTTAAGGTCTTTGTACATCTTATCACCTCTTGGATGAATAGTTATCTTAGAATGGTGGGCTTCTTCTACGACTGCCTTTATCAGGCTTTCAGTTTTAGGAACACAAAGCCTTCCATCTCGTCGCAACCACCCCTTTTCATCTATGGCATATCTACTAAGGTGACTAGAAGTCTCCCCTTTTCTGAGCTTTTCCATGATATCTAGAATCCATGGGTCACCTTGTAGCGAAGCTCCTATTTGATCCATAAGAGTTAGTCGTATCTCCAAGGATGCAAACAAATTAGGAAAAATCTCGATGAAGTGTCTAAAATCAAAAGCTGATATGAACTCCAAGCTCTTCCTCTCCACAAACAGGGGACTCAAGGCCATCGTCTGCCTACTTAGTGCATCTGCCACCACACTACCCTAGCCAGGGGTATAAGAAATCTCAAAATCATAAGAAGCTAGGAACTCCTCCACCGTTGTTACCTTAAATTGAGATCCTTCTGCGAGAACAGATACTTGAGAGATTTATGATTGGTGTATAACTCGAACTTCTCTCCAAGTAAATAATAGCACCACGTCTTAAGCACAAATACTATGACAGCTAGCTCTAGATCATGGGTGGTGTAATTCTTCACATGAACTCTCAACTGTCTACCCCCATAACACACTACTTTCCCTTCTTGCATCATAACTGCACCAAGCCCCGTACCACATGCATCAGTGTAAACAATAAACATTTTACTCCCAACAGGCAAGGTCATGACTGGGGCTGTTGTCAGAGCCCTTTTCAGTCGTTGGAAAGCAACATCACAATATATATCCCTTGAAAACGCCAAATTCTTCTTTGTCAGCTTGGTGAGTGGGGCTGATATCTTTGCGAAGTCCTTAATGAACTTCCTTTAATAGCCTGCCAACCAAAGAAAGCTTCTCACCTCGGTTGCATTTTTAGGAATCTGCCAATCTTGCACTGCAACCACCTTTGCGGGATCTACAGCTATCCCTTCTTTGGAGACCACATGCCCTAAGAATCTCACCTCTTTTCTCTAAAAATGGCATTTGGAAAATTTCGCCTTAAGCTGATGTGCACGGAGAGTTTTTTAGACTTCTCTCAAGTGTTGGGCATGTTCTTCTTCGCTTTTGGAGAAGATCAAAATATCATCAACAAAGACCACGACAAATTTGTTTAGAAACTCCCGAAATACCCTACCTATTAGATCAACAAAATAGGAGGGTGCATTCATCAACCCAAAAGGCATAAATAGCCATTCAAAGAAACCATCTGGAGTTCTAAAAGCGGTCTTATCTTTGCTGTCCTCATCCACCCTCAATTGATGAAATCCTGTGGCCAAGTCTAACTGAGAAAATACCGAGGCACCAACAAGCTGGTCAAATAAATCATCAATCCCCGGGAGCGGGTGCCTATTCTTCTTGGTGACTTTATTCAACTCTCTATAGTCAACACACAAACGAAGCGAACCATTCGCTTTAGTTGCGAACACAACTGGAGCACCCCATTCAGATATGCTTCGTCTGATAAATCCATTCTCAAATAGCTCCACTGCTTTCTTACTCAGCTCCCTTCTTTCCCTTGGAGCCATATGGCGCACCGGTAATGCAACTAGCTTTCATTGTCCACCAGATATATATGAAAATCGAGCTCGCGCCTCAGAGGTAAACCCCGTACCTCATCAAAAACATTGGAATAATCTCGAAATACCAGAAAAGATTGCAAATCATCTATAGAAGCATCAAGAGACTCTAGGAAGCTAATCATAACAGACCCTTTAGGGTCACGAAATCTCGAGGGTCCCCCCATGACAAGTCAGAAGCCTAACGAGCTTCCTCTCGCAATCCCGAATGGCACCATACATGGTAAGCCAATCTCCTAGAATCAACCCATAGCCCATAAACCCGAGAACATATGCATCGCATTCAAACTCGACGCCTAACACATATATTTTCAAACCCCAACAAATCATAGATAAATGAGCCGAGCCACCAATAGGGTACGAGATCCACTATCATACTAGTAATTAAGTGCAGAGATTCAACCACAGAACTAGATATAAATGAATGTGAAGCGCCATAATCAAAAAGTGTTCTAATTGGATGATTAGAAAGAGAAATTAAACCGTCCACGAAAATTTTTCTACCTCTATCAGGAGCACTAATCGCGAGAGCATGCACCTTCCCTCCAGAAGTTTCTGCCCTTTGATCTTGTCCCTGCGATCCCTGTTTCTTCGGGCACTCCCTAGCAAAGTTTCCGACCTCTCCACAGTTGTAGCAAGTGTTCTTTCTTCTCTTACAGTCTTTGACCAAGTGACGCTCTTTCCTACAGCTGTGACATTTTCTCTTGTCCTTGCGCTTGTCATTCTTTCCACCTTTCTTCTGTTTTTTTTTGTTGCTATTTCCCCTTCCTGGGCCACACCTTCTTATTTTGCGATGTTCCCTCAGCCTTTACTTCCTTCTTTTCTCCCTTGTCTTCCTCATCCATTTGGGCCATATCAACAAACTTTTATGGGACATGGCTAACCAATGAAGGGGTTCATCTAGCCCTTTAGCAAACCGCAATGCCTTCTTGTGTGGAGTATCCACCAATTCTAACCCGAACCTTGCTAGCTGGTTGAATTTGTTCACATACTCTTTCACCGTCAAGTTCCCTTGTTTGAGTGCTAAGAATCTCTCCATCTGCATGCTTTTCTCGGCTTAGGAAAGAAACTTTATTTCAAATCTTTTTCTAAAATATTCCCAAGTTTTCACCGGACGTCCAGCTTGGGTAACTTTCCACCAAAATGAGGCTTCGTCTTTCAGTAGCCAGGCGGCTAACTGAACCTTCCTTCTAACCTCTACTTCGAAGATTACGAACAGTCCTTGGTCTCCTTGAGCCAATTTCGTGCTTCTACGAATGTCTCATTCCCATGGAATGGCTTCCATCCTATTGCATGAAAGTCTTTGCAGATCTTAGCGAAATTATCTGCTCTTGGAGGGGGAAGAATGACTGGTGCAGCAGGGGGGAACGTTTCCTTAGCCCTCGGCAGGTGTCTTGGTCTCCAGATACCTATGGAATAATCCAGGTATTGTAAGGCCCTTCGGGATATTAGGAATGTTTGGTTCCCCAGACATGCTGAAAAGAAAAAGGAAAGAGATTTAGACAAAGGATTGAAGGATATTACATATGGCTTCTTGGGGAATGTCTTTCAAGACAGACTTTTCTTTTTGAAAATGCTTTCTTTTAAAACCTTTTTGAAAATAATTTTCAAAAACTTTATCCAATCTAGTAACCTTCAGCTCTGATACCAAATGTGACACCTCATGTCTGTTAGTGTCACTCACAAAGGGAATGCATTAAGTTTAGTGAAGCGTCATAGGTAAACAGACATAGAATATTACAAGACAGATATAAATAAGATAACAGCGGAAATTCAAATTTTTATCTCAAACACAAATCATACATCGTAGTCCAAAATACCATAAGTCACAAAAACCATTACAACAATATAACTTCTGTCTTTTACCATCAGAGTACATAAATACATAAAAGAAAACATAATTCCCCAAATAAAAGAGACAAAGCCATAGTAGAGATAAGAACTTGAGCCATACTTCGAAAGCAGCTCAAGCAAGATGATAATTGAGTCCTGACTAAGCCTGAGTATTTCCGCCCTGAGAACCTTGGGGGGTTGGAAGAAAGAAGAGCAAACAAAAGGGTCAGAAATAAAGTCTGGCGATTCTAGTTACTTTTAGCAAGTAAATAAATAAAAGTAGCATGACAGACATATAAAGTGGATAAGAGGTTACTACATAAAAGGCAGGTGTGACAAGGTAGACATGATAAGGAGTATACGCTACCCTAATGATTACTCTGCACTATTACTAGTATAACCAGAATGAGATGTTCCCTTCCACTATAAGGTGATATATTTATGCATACGTCCAAATGTACCCTACTACTACCCTGATCGATCAGCTCCCTACTCTGCAGATACTCTGTGCCGGCCCCACAGTAGGATGTATCACGTCCTAAAGTGGTAACCCCTCGCTGATATGCACAACCCCATATCTACAGATGGCACGGTCATCTTATCCCCTTCTGCCCGGCTCATGCATGCATATGGCCTGGTCGGTTTGCGCCGCCCACACCGTCCTCCACGTTTGGATCTCTTACAATCAGTCTAGTAAGCGTGCCCCTTCTCCGACCTAGTACGGAGTACATGTTTTGATACCTACTCCGGGTTGCTAGATGAAATGGGTCCCATACAATATGATACAAGATCTCCCATTTGTCTTGTATCCCCCACTAGGTTTTCTTTGGCTATGTATACCACTAGGTGTCTTTAATTACATAACCCTAACATTTCTACAAGTTATGCTTACCCTAAAAGGTGTCTTTAATTACATAACTTTATTATTCTCCTCGGTCATGTATACCACTTGGTGTCTTTAATTACATAACCTTGTCGGGTTAAATTTGCCGGCCTATATGTAAATATTACCCACCTCCTCAGATTTGCTTAACCCATCCATTGTCCAACCAATTTTACTTAACCTTAACTTTAGTTCACAATCATACAATCCCTATGGATCAGATTTGGTTAAGTAGACCAATTTATTACCATGTCAATTTATGGTTTATAATGGCTCTAGACCTCCCACATTAGGCCTACAACATGTGGATGCTGGATATGCCGGTTGGGTCTGGGCAGTCTTATTCCACAAGTTGGGCCTAACCTTGTGTCATAGCCCATCTCGTATTTGCGTACTTAGACCTCTTACATTAGGTTCAACATTAGTGGTTGCTGGATATGTCGGTCGGGTCCGGGCAGACTTCCACCACTAATGCAACCTAACCTCGTGTCATAAGTGCAATTACAATTTCTAATTGTAATTATCATACATTTCATTCTTATCCAATTCTTACCTATGTCTTTATAAGTGATTATGTCCTCACTTCCCCAATTTGAATTATATGTCCAATTTATATAAACATTATTTATATTATGCCAATTCTAACCCTTTTTCCCCCGTTCCCTAACTAACGCATTCGCATATATTTGGCGGCGTCTAGGCTAGATAGTAGCCTAGTCATACACAATAAAACGGGGAAAGTTATGGGAATATGACAAAGGTGATGATTTTGGCACAAAAATAAACTAGCATGGTGATAAGGTGGACATATAAACATAAATCTGATGAACATGTGGTAGTTAATTCATTCTAACATAACTATGATGTCATAATAAGCATAATAAGATCTAAATTAACAATTTAGATGTCCAACTGGTTTAGATCTAATATGATAGGCACAAGGTGATAAACTAGATCTGATTAGCAATTTAATTGTCCACATGATTCAGGTCCAATGGTTAAAACTAGATCTAACACAAATAAGGTCAAGATCCAAATTATAGAATGTCAAAATAAATCCAACAAGATAGAGATTTAGATCAATAGTTAAAAATTGATCTAACACAAATAAGGTCAAGATCCACATCATAGAATGTCACAAAAGTTACAATAGATCCAACAAGATAGAGATTTATATCCAAGTTATACACAAATTAGGATGCCATATGTTCGTAATTTATAGTGGATCCAATATAATATAAGCATATGAACAAATCCAAACTATTGTCATATCACGTTTACTTTTATATAGTTAAATCTAAAAGCAACTAGGAACTCGTAGTGTTTGGATTAGAAAATAGAGAAAGAATGTATTTGAATCTCTAACTGATTTGCTTAGGTTGATAGTTATAGGAGATTAACAGATCCAATTCAGTTCAGACACTGGCAGATTTTAGCCCCCATGAATTCTCAAAGAAGAAATTAGGAGGAATGGACACATATTTATAGCTGCACATCTCTGAAACTGACTGCCACATTAGGCCTAGGGGTGTCGACACCCCTGTAGGTGGGTCGACCCCGGTGTCGACACCCCTTAAGGAGGGTCGACCCCGGTGTCGACACCCTTCTAGGGGGGGTCGACCCCTTAGAGCGGGAAATTTGCCACCACACTAATTTTCGATTTTTGAACCCTTTCTATACAAGTGCTAACTCATATCTGACTCATATGTATATCATATGTATATACATACTTGTTCTGCGCATATACAAACTAAAAACCCTCATAACTACTTCATACATTGTCCGTTTTACGCAAACCAAATGTCTATCTTGACCAGAATTTCGAGTCGCGGTCCGTTATCAAGCCATTCGTTTCGTTTCCTTGGTGTGCACTTGGGCCTCGGAACGAAACGGGCTCCTCCTCGAGTCGTGGTGGGCTTTTGGTTCGCGGCCCGCCTATTTTCGTGGACTGAATGGGACAAAAAAGGGGAGACAAACGGTCGCCCTTTTGCCTATATAAGTCGACCCTCCCCTCTTCACTTTCCTTCTTCTTTTTTCTGCCGTATCGTTTCGCCTGCACTGTTGAAGAACGAACCCTAGTTTTTCAAACCTTCGAAAATCCGAGCATTTTCTCAATTTTTAGAAAGGTAACTCCACCAAAAGCACCCTTACTCGTAATCGCTGTTGTTTACGAATTTTTTCGACTAGCTTGAGGGAAGAAACGATGGAATTTTGCGATTTTCTGGGGGAACAAGGGAGGCGCCATGGCTGATGGGCGTAGAGGTTGAAGTTCGGAAACGAGAAAGAGAGGAGGAAGACGAAGGAGGAAGGAGAAGAGGGAAGGCCAGTTCGGATCGTGGGCAAGGAGAGGAAAGGAAGAAGATGAAGGCGAGTGGCGAGACGGAGGGTTGTGGTGACGGTAGAGGCGCGTATCGTGGGGGGCTGCGACGATTCGGCAAAGACCCCAATCACTTAATTTCACGATCCGCGAAGGGGCGATCCCTTTTCCCTGCGATTCGAAGGGGGCGATCCTCTACCCCGCGATCCGAAGGAGGGCGATCCCTCTTCATGGCGATCCGACTCATGGTTCACGATCCAAAGAAATTTTAAACTTTAAACGATGCCTTGTCATCATAAAATTCTGAACAGTTAGGCTAGGGCCTTGACGTTGGACTTTCTGGACTAAATGACCACATAATTTGACTGCATATGACGACTAATATTTTGATGATCTTGATTGCTTTCACGCTTTATCTTTAATGCACACACAAGCACACACACCGGCACTTGCACACACGGGGGACGGGTAGTATTAATCTCATTGTTCATGTTTTCTCGTCCTAGCAGTAATGTCGAATAATCACTCTTCTTCAAGATCCGCAACAGAAGCGGAATCCGAGGTTCCTGAGCAATACAACCCTGAGATTCCTCCAATTAATCCGGGAGGTGAAGATTCTGGATCTGAGTACGAGGCCACGAAATCAGATCCGTCCGAAAGTACTTCATCTAACGACGATTCTGAGATAGATGGGCGAGCTCCCGACGAGATTCCTAGGGCGCTCGGGACAGATAAATTTTCCGATTCTTTAGCATCTAAGCTCGACGATATAAAGCTTAAAAGAATCTGCTTGAGACACGGGATTCCTTGGGATGATGTCTTGGCACCCGGAAGTGAAGATAGACCCCACCTAGCTCCGGAAGGATATATGGCGATCAGCCGAACCATGTGCTTGGTAGGAGCTTTTCCTCCGTTCCCTCCGATCGCCATCGAAACTTTAAGACGACTGGGAATTGCTCCGATGCAACTTCATCCGAACGCCTACGCATCACTATATACCCTATATATTGCATACGCGGAGATCTTACATGCCGAACTTAAATTCAGAGATTTGACATTCTTCTTTCTTTTCAAGCACCGTTCTTCGGCAACTCCAAATTTCTCTTTCTTTGAATCGGTGGCGAATATGAAGGTTCTGTACGATGGATATAGCAATATAGGGGATCCTAAGTCTGATTGGTTTTATATAAGGAAACAGGCCGGATGCTCACGAAGATGGCTCAAATCAAGTAAACTTTAAGCTTCTAATCAAATATCTTGTTCAAGAAGTCTAGGCGTTAACATTCTCCCCCCTTTTTCTTTGTCTTAAACAGATCATGTCTTCCCGAAAACGGAGGGTCCACTATACAACAATCGATTATCCATTCTTTTACAAAGAAGATCCGACTTTCTAAGGATCAAAAAATGCATTACTGATGACAATCTTCATAAGCATCGTCTTCTGGATAGAAGATTTGGACTTGGCACTGGCGGCAAACCTTATAAGTACGTGCCCCCAACAGAGGGAGAGGGAACTTCGCAAGCGGTAGAAACAACTAAATTTCGCAAGAGTCCTTCTCCTATAGTCATCCAAGACGATGAAGATCTGAACATATACAGAGGGGATGAGGTCCGTGGTGACGTGTCCAAGGAAATCCCGATTTCTACTCCGATCGAAACCGCTGCCCCCGATGATTTGACGGAAGAGCAGTTATTTGATGAGCTGAATAAAATTCCTCTACCCGATGATGTATATACGGAGAGGGACTTTGAAGAGGGGCCTTTCTTCCCTGCTTCTGAAGAGACCATCGCTCCAACTACAGGACAAGAAACTGGTCAGATGAGCCTGTCTTCAGGCCCGGGTCTGTTTGGGGAAATTATATGGGATGCACAAATCACACACACTATCTGACTCTGCACTCTTATATCGCAGGTATTCAAAGTTTTAATATGCTCTTCTCTTTTTGCAGGAACGATGTCCCGCAGGAAATCTTACTCTTATCGTTCTCTTCGTGAGGGCACTCCCAGCCTTCATCCGGGTACCGAATGCTCTCGTGGCCCTTCTCACAGGCCGACCTCCTCGCAACCTCAGTCTCCACCAAAATCGACCTCTACCAAGCCTTCCAGTTATCCGGCAGTTCCTACAGGGGGGAAGAAACTTCCTAAAGAGTTAACTCCTCCAAAGAGTGCACCTTCCCACAGCCGGTCATCCAAAAGGCATCACGAATCTAAAAATAAGGGCAAGGATGCATCCAAAGAATCTGAAAAGGAGAGGAGTGACATCGTCCCCTCCAGCCAGCCAGAGTTGGCTGCCCCCGGGTCACGGGATTACATGCATGGTCCCGAGATTCAAGGTAGGCTGGAAAAGCTGCGGGAACAATTCCCAGACATATTCTTTGACCGGATGACATTTGTTCCAGCCTTGGAACCGGTCCCCAAGAACTGGGATAGCGAGGTTGTCGGGCATATCCGCCATGTTGCCAGGCAATATGAGATGATGAAAAAACATGCTGTTAACCTTTCAGAAGTCATCCGATCGCTTGAAATAGAAGCACACAGATCCAAGGCGAAACTTGAAAACAACGAAAGGCCCAGGACCAAGATGGAGAAGGACCTGGAAGATGCTCAATCCCAGCTTGCTTTAGCACGGAGGGACGCTGAAAATTATAAGATTGAATTAGAGAATGCTAAGCAGCGCTTCCATTCGGAACTTGACTCCAATAGCCAAGAGAAAATGGCCTTAAAGAAGGAGGTTGAAGATCTCAAAATGGCCAACATCGAGTTGAAAACAGCACAAGGCCATTTTGAAGCTGAGAGAGCTGCTTGGGAGGCAGAAAAGGCAAATTTAAAAGAAAGTTTGGCTTTGGCCAAAGCAGAAAAGGTGATTTTAAATGACCAGGTCTCGGACGCGGAGAGACGGCCAGCTCTCGCCGAAAAGAATGTTGAAAGTGCCATCGAATTGGCCACTGCTTCTAACAACAAGCTCCTCGAAAGAGAGAAGGAGATCGAGGGGTTTGAAGAGATGATTTTTGATTTCCTTGGCCAGGTTCTCAAAACTTGCAACATCTCGTGGATCCCGGATTACCACGTTACATTAGCCAATTTATGGGATGCCATTGTTGAGGGTGAAAAGCATAGATTGGGGGTCGAAGAAATCGATGAGGATGAGTTGATGAAGAGCATCTTAAGGGACAATGAGCCTGAGGACCTAGCAGAGGGTCGTCGTCTGATTCTAGCGGAGATGGAAAAGGAGAGGGCCCTGGCCAAGGGCAAAGGCAAAGCTGACGAAGGTTCGAGTTCAGCTGTGGAGCCCAAGACCTCCAGGGTTGAGGAATACCATCCTGATGATCCATTAATCCCTTTGGGTCTAACTCCCGTGGTCATTGGAGCCTCTGCAACTACTCAAGAGAGAGCATCTGCGGAAGGTATCTCTCTTTTTTCCCCACAATTCGTCAAAGCAATTGTGAATTGTCATCGTCTGGTAGAACAACCAATTGAATTAGTAACGTGTGTTCCTCCTGATACAGGTGGCGAGCCCGTCGGTAAGGGTGCTGAAAAAGAAAAAGAAGTGGAGAAGGAGGCTGTCTCGCCAGGTGCTGGTATTGATGTATCAAAGCAGGCCGAGGTCACAACAGCAGAAAGAAGCATCCCGGCACCTAGCACTGACGTTCCCAAAGATGCTGAGACCATCGAAGCTTTGAAAGACATGGATGGGCGCCATGTAGATGATGAAGAAGACATTATCGGCGCCAAAAAGGCCGATGATGATGACGACGAAACCTTGGCCAGCCGAAAAGCCAGGCAGGAGAAAGAGTTGGCTTCGAAGAAGGTGGGAGATGAGGCTTTGGACGTAGTCCCCCTTGCAGAATTCGATCCCAAAACTGGGATGATTGTGAAAATCCAGCCCAAGTCCATCAGCCGACAGCTTCATTTTGCAAATCCTGATGACTTCCCGGCTTCCCTTTCTGATAGAAGGAAGATAAAAGAGGTGGAAGAGGAATCTTCAGAAGAATCGGATGTTCCTCTTATTGACAAAAGGAAGAGGAAGAAAGGGGATCCGTCTGATGCCGACAAAGCGAAGCTGGAGAGACAGAGGCAAGAGAAGAGGCCAAAGCGTAAATAGGATATTGTTACTTGTTGATATTTTGTCTTTAGGTTTTCCGCTGGCCAGGAAGTGTAATTGTGAGACTGGCCCTCACTTTCTTTTCTAGGCTGTTTTTCACTTTGTTGGTTCGCAGTGTATAAATGAAAGTTTATCTCTTTTTGCATCCTTATGTACCTGTATCCAAATAAAATTTCCATGTTTAGTCACAGGCCATTTAATTACAAATCAGTCAAACAACAGAAAGAAAATTTTTTGTGTTGTGTTGCTGTATTAAAGTTCAGTATATGTATATGAGTATATGTGCCCCCAGTCAGTTGTTATCATAGCACCTGACTAGGGTTTACTAAGGATTGGTTAGTTTTGTCGGCAGGTTGCCCCCTATTTCTGAATATGGGGGACTTAGAAGATTTCATGGGATGACTGTTCTTGTGGTACCGAATTTCTGGCACCTTTCCCAGTGCTTAATCATAGACTTCTTTATACTCTCCTGACGGTTGTCAAGGTTAGAGTTTGAATTCAGTAGTTCAGTCGGTCCCCGATCCTTTAGCAGGGAAGAAGTTCTTTCTCAGCGCTCAATCGGAGACGCTTTTATACTCTCTCTCTCTCTCTGGAGTGTTAGAGTTCGAGCTCAGCGATTCATTCGCTCCCCGATCCTTCAGCGGGGAAGGAGCTCTTTCTCAGCGCTCAATCGGAGACGCTTTTATACTCTCTCTCTCTGGAGAGTTAGAGTTCGAACTCAGCGATTCATTCGCTCCCCGATCCTTCAGCGGGGAAGGAGCTCTTTCTCAGCGCTCAATCGGAGACGCTTTTATACTCTCTTTCTCTCTGGAGAGTTAGAGTCACGGATCAAACGGTCTGCAACCATGCACGCTCATCAAACTCGTCCTAGGTCTTCATTTTAATCCAAGATCCGAAGATTGAAATCAGTCGGACAAGCAGTTGGGGTTTTTTGCCAAGGCTTTGAGTTCCTCCGAACAGACTACGGGAGGAACGGTTGGCAACAGACTTCGGGTACCTGCATTATTCACGCCGCTTTCCATAAAAATAAACAGGCAGATAAATAAGGATGCAATAAAGGTAAATGACACACAATATTTTTATAGTGGTTCGGTCGAATCATGACCTACGTCCACTTTATAATTTTTCGCTTCAAGGAATCAACTATTCTAGGCTAGTCGTGCCTTATACATGGTTTTCAACAAAGCAAAGGAATAGATTTGAAACTTTTATGCTAAGTATGGCCGCAAATGTTGGGCATTCCACGCTCTGGGGATTTCCCTTCCATCTACGGTTGCCAGCTTGAAGGTTCCATTGTCAAGCTTGCTCAGAATAGAGTACAGTCCTTCCCACTTCGCTCCCATATGAGTTGGGGGTGGAAAGACACGTTTCAAAACCAAGTCTCTGGGTTCCCAGGTTCGGGCTCGAACCTTTTTGTTGTAATATCGAGCGATCTGTTGCTTGCATCTCAAGGCGCGCAGGTCCGCCTCATCCCTCTTTTCTTCGATCATATCTAGGGACTCAAGGAGCAATTCATTATTGGTCATCGGATCATAATAAGTCACCCGGTGAGAAGGTACCTTTATCTCAACCGGGATGACTGCTTCCGTTCCAAAGGCAAGGGAGAACGGGGTATGTCCTTTTGCCGATTTATATGTTGTCCTGTAGGCCCATAGTGCCAAGGGTAATTCATCAGCCCACATGGCTCTAGCCCGCTTCAGTCTTCTTTTCAGAATAGACTTAATCACTTTATTCGCCGCTTCGACTTGTCCGTTCGATTGCGGGTGCGCCACAGAGGTGTATCGATTCTCAATGTGGTATTTTTGGCAGAAATTTCTGAATTCCGCGCTATCGAACTGAGTTCCGTTATCCGTTATCACAATCTTTGGAATCCCAAATCGGCAAATGATGTTTCTCACGATAAAGTTGATCACTCGTTTGGTTGTAATCGTAGTTAGTGGCTCAGCCTTGACCCACTTAGTGAAATAATCCACGGCCACAATAGCGAACTTTGCTCCGCCCCTTGCTATGGGGAGACTTCCAATGATATCAATTCCCCACATAGCGAAAGGCCATGGGCTCATCATTGTTTTTAACTGATTAGGATGTGCTCTAGGTATCTTCGAAAATCTCTGGCACGCATCACACCGTCGCGCGTATCTTGTTGCATCCTTGTTTATGGTAGGCCAGAAATAACCATGTCGCAACACCTTTTTTGCCAAAGTTTGTCCTCCAGTATGGTCGCCACATTCGCCTTCGTGGACCTCTTGCAGCACACGTTTGATGTCATCGTGGGCTATACACCGAAGGAGGGGCATTGAAAACCCTTGTCTGTAAAGAACTCCGCCTTGCAGAACGTATCGGGCGGCTTTACGAATTACCTTACGTCTCTCGCTTTTCTTGGTCGGAAGCGTTCCATTCATCAGGAAATTCTTTAGAGGGGTCATCCAAGACTCCCTTTCTGGTTCCGTCTCTAGTATTAGGTCGATTTCCATTTGATCTATGCTAGGGGACCGAAGTACTTCAACGGGGGCTAGCCCAGTCACTTCAGGGTCGTCGGAGCTAGCCATCTTAGCCAACTTATCCGCCTGCTGATTCTCTGACCGCTGAATATGAGATATGCTGTAGTGATCAAAGTTGTTCAGCAACTCTTTCACTTTCTTTAAATATAAAATCAATCTTGCACTTTTAGCTTGGAATTTTCCAGTAACTTGGTTCACAACTAACTTGGAGTCGCAGAAGATGTTCAGCTTTGTGACCTCCAATTCCTTTGCGATCCACAACCCGGCTATCAGAGCTTCATATTCGGAATCGTTGTTAGTGGCATGAAACTCCATCCGGATAGCATAGGATATCAATCGTTTCTCTGGAGTTTCAAGCACTATTCCAGCGCCGGATCTTTTGTCATTCTTTGCGCCATCAGTATACAATCCCCAAGTATTGGGATCGAGAAGTAACTTTGAAGGATCAACTTCTTCGTTTGCTATATCTTCCTCAGGGACAGTGAACTCTGCTATGAAGTCGGCTATCACTTGCCCCCGAATTGATCGTCTAGACTGAAAGTTCAAATCAAATTGACTTAACTCAATATTCCATTTGAGTAACCTTCCAGATGCCTCTGGTCTCTGTAGGACTTGCTTAAGTGGGTGATCGGTGTATACAGTAATGGGATGTGCCTGAAAATAATGTCGAAGCTTTCTAGAGGCGATCAGTAAACTATACGCCAACTTTTCTATCCTGGGATAATTACGCTCTGCTGCCGTTAATTTTTTGCTCACGTAATACACAGGTCATTGGATCTTATCCTCTTCTCTTACCAACACTGAGCTGATCGCATGGGATGACACTGCCAGATACACGAATAAGTCCTCGTGATCCATTGGTTTAGATAATATCGGGGGTTTCTCCAGATGCCTGAGTAAATTCTGAAACGCTTCTACGCAGTCGGGCGTCCATTTGAAGTGGCGTTTCCCCCGCTTTATTAATTCGAAGAATGGGATGCACTTATCCGTAGCCCTGGAGATAAATCTGCTTAGTGCGGCCACTTTTCCGGCAAGGCTTTGCACATCCCTAATTTGCCTAGGTTCTTGAATGTCTCTGATTGCCGCGATCTGGTCTGGATTAATCTCAATACCACGGGAACCGACGATGAATCCCAAGAATTTTCCAGAGGCAACACCGAACGAACATTTGGTTGGGTTGAGTTTCATTCCATACTTTCGAAGAATGCCGAACATCTCTGCCGAGTCAGTAGTGTGTTGAGAAGATTGGTTGGCCTTAACCAACATATCGTCGACGTATACTTCCATTGTTTTCCAGATCTGGTTATAAAACATTCTGTTGACTAAACGTTGATATGTAGCGCCCGTATTCTTCAAGCCAAAGGGCATCACCACATAACAATATAATCCCAGATCCGTGATAGAACTAGTGTGTTCTTGATCCGGAACATGCATCGGAATCTGGTTATATCCTGAATAAGCATCCATAAATGAAAGAAGCTCATGACCCGCCGTCGAGTCTACCAACTGGTCAATTCGTGGCAACGGGAAACTATCTTTTGGACAGGCTTTGTTCAAATCTGAGAAGTCGATACACGTTCGCGACTTCCCGTTGGCCTTCTTTACCAGGACTGGATTCGAAATCCAGTCTGGGTAGGTCGAGTCTCTGATAAATCCATTACTCTTTAGCTTTCCAACTTCTTCTTTCAAGGCGGCGGACCTCTCTGGGCCCAACACTCGCCTTTTTTGCTTTACCGGAGGATGTTTAGGGTCAATGCTTAAGGAATGGCTCATGATTGATGGGGATATCCTGCACATGTCCGCGTGGGTCCAAGCAAATACATCCAAGTTGTTTTTTAAGAAATCCGTCAATTCTTTAACGAGATTCGGATTTAACTGGGATCCAATCTTAAGGACCTTCTCCGGGTCACTGTCATCGATCGGTACATCCACAGTTGTCTCGTTGGGAGTCGCCATTCTGCCCCCGGGTTCTTGATCCTCTCTGGGATCTATATCCTCGGGCATCTCTCTGGGCGACTCTCCAACGACTATCCTCTTTGGTTGCTATAAGGTCTCCGCCCCCATAGGGGGAGAAGTGCCTTTAGTTTCAATATCCCCTCCATTGCGAAGTAACTTTAGTTCGGCAACATAACATGCTCGCGCAGCAACCTGATCCCCTCTGACGATACCAATGCCAGGTTCTGTGGGGAATTTCAATAACAAGCACCAGGGGGCTATACAGGCTCTAAACTTTGCGAGGGCCGGTCGGCCCAAGAAGGCATTGTAGGGCGATTCAACATCCAAAACCACGAAGGGAAGGATTCTCACTCTCTGGCGTTCTCCTTCCCCAAGTGTAACTGGTAACTCTACATAACCCATTGGAGCGGTGGATGCTCCGTTGAATCCACGGATCCATCCTTGGCAGGGCTTTAAGTCTTTTATTTCGAGATTCATCTGATCAAATGTCCTTTTGAAAAGAATGTTGACAGAACTCCCGTTGTCCACTAAAACCTTATGAACAGTGGCTGGTCCAATAGGTACTGTAATTACAAATGGATCTTTAGTCGGAGCATGAACTCCGATGTTTTCTCGTTCTCGGAAAACGACATCGTCGGTCATCATCTTTTGTTGCTTCACCGGGATACTGTCCTCGGGGTTACTACACTCCCCTACCTCGAGGTGTTGTTTGGCTGCATTGACGTATTGATCCAATGCCTTGGAACTATGCCCGGCGAGATAAAGTCCCCCGATTACGGTATTGATAACAAGGTTCTTTCCCTTTTGCTGGGCAGTCGGCCTAGCAGCAAGTTGATTCTGGTTCTGATTTGGGGCATGTACTGATTGCCCCCTGTCTCTGGGCGTTACTCTGTATTCATCTAACTTTCCTTCTCGAAGCAGCCTTTCGACCACATCTCTTAGGTGACGGCATTCATTTGTCGAATGGCCGTGAATCTGATGAAAGAGACAAAACTTCCCTATTTCACGTTCTTTCTCCGTCGACTCTCTGGGAGGTGGCCTCTTATTCTGGAGGACTTCATACGCATCCATGAAGATATTTTCCAGAGTATCATTTATTGGTGTATAACTTTCAAAGGCCCTGGGACGAGTCCTTCTCTGGGAGTCGTTCCCTTGGTTCCTCTTCCGGTTGTTGCCGTTACCATTATTACTGTTGTTACCTGACTGACGACCACCCTGATTTCGACTTCCGACATTAACCTCGACTTTCCCCGAGCTGTCTCCCGTCTGCTTTATAGCGACATTGCTCTGGATTTCCTCCTTATCGGCCGTTTTTGCCTTTCGGTTAGCATACACTTCTTCCCGGCGCAACTGTACGTTGGCTTTTTCGTAGAATAACTCTCTAGTATGGGGCGGTTTGCCTGCCAGGTACCTCCCGAATTCAGTGTCTTTATCTACTCCGTCAATCAGCGCTGCGACAACGGTCGGTTCATGGGGATCTTTAACCTCAGTAGCGGCCAAATTGAAACGATCCAGGTACACCCTTAAACTCTCGCCTGGTCGCTGCTTGACAAGGAACAAATCAATCACACTTTTTGTCTTTTATGCGTAGATACGGAATTGTTCTACGAACTTCTCACTCAACTCCCCGAAGCTAGAAATTGATCTCGCTGGCAAGCGAGTAAACCATAACAATGCTACATCCTCCAAGAATATGGGAAACGCCTTGCACTTGACAGCATCAGAAGCTGCGGCAGCGGTCATTGACCAAGAATATCTCATTAGATGCTGGACGGGATCAGATCTGCCCGCGTATCGATTCATCTGTGGCATGTTGAAACGCCTTGGAAAAGTCACATCCAAAATATCATCAGTGAAAGGGGTGTGACTGCGGTCGATCCCCCAATCCTCATTCCGTTGTCCACGGCTATCTGCCAGAATCTGGTGGATCATGGCTGCAACATTTGCACTGGTCAAAGGAGGTTCAGGGTCAGTGCCTCTGGCTCGGCGGGGTTCTCTAATCTCTCTTCCGGGAGCAGTCACGAAATCCGGGGCTCGGATAGGGCTTCGTTGCCCCCTGTTATCATGAGTATGTGTGCGGCGACGGGGCTGAGGTAGTCTGTTACGTACGGGACTGTCCACATCTCGAGCCCTGAGAGCTGCGTCTTGATCGTTCACATTACGGTTCGAGGGCCCCGCCCCCAGCGCTTCTTCTTCCTGTGATGGCAGGGTTCCAAACCGAAGCTGCTCTATGTTTTCGGCTCTCTCATACGGTTGTCGCGGAGGTCTCGGCGATTCCTCAGACGAAGAAGAATATCCTGGAGTGAGAGGACGAACCGGCGATGTTCTTTGCCTTGCAAGCTCATCAAGTCTTCTATCCATAGCAGTCAAATTTTGTCGTAGGACGGAGCTTTCCTGCCTTTGGGCAGCCAATTCATCAAACAGCCTCTCCCACATTTCGGAAAAGCGAGAAAGATCCCCCTCAGTAACGGGAGCAGCAGGATCATATTGATCATCATCACTTTCTCTTATGCGCAAAGAGCTTGAGCCAGGTCGAACGGAGGGGCCAGGACGGTAAGAGCGAGCCATAGGCTCCTTTCCAGGTCGAGTTGTATTCTGATCATCGATTCAGATCGCTGTGGTTTGAGGATGGCGGCTCGCAGCGCCCCCCTGAGATCGATTCGCGGTCGCGGTGCGTGGGGGATTCGAGACGTTGCCTCGGGATCGAGTAACAACCCCTTCAGCAGTCCGGATCGCCTCGTTCTCGTCGACTCGGAGCGTGTTGTCTTCATCGGATCGGTTCGCCCCCTGCGCTCCGCGATCCAGAGTCTCCTCATTGCCTAGCTCGTGCATACTTTCTTCAATCGTTTCATTGGTTTGCTAAGCTCGTGCTTCCTTAGATCTTTTTCCGGCCATGATATCCGAATCGCTGGAACCTTCAAAGAACTGAATAGTGAAACTTTAGGATTGTCTTCTCAGTGAAAGCACCAAAATGTTAGATCAAAATTTGGACCTAACACCCAAATTGTTCTGAAGCTTATAGAGTTTCAACTGAAGAATGAGGAAAAAGGAAATAACACACAGAATTTATAGTGGTTCGGCGTTAACGAGCCTACGTCCACTTTATATATTATTGATTATACTTTGAAAGCTAATACAATCAAGGATTTCTCTCAATACTCTAGTATTTTGACAACAATGGCGGATTCAGTACTCAATATTGCCAAAAGATCCCAAAAAATGCCAAGCTCCGGGCTATTTATAGCTGATTTTGTCAGGCGGATCGTGGTAACACGTGGCACGAATCCCGAGAACATCGGATCGCATCGCCACCGTTGAGGAAATAGTCAAATTAGCCGTTGTGGACAGGTGTCGCGATCTGCTTGAAAATCGGATCGTGCAGATGGGGAGAATCGGTCCAAATGACGGTTAGGGACACGTGTCGCTAGATCCGTGCGACTCGGATCGCTGAAGACTAGCTCACGCTTGAACGAGTCAGAGGGTTCGCCATGCATCAGGGGATCGGATCGGTCTACTCTGGGCAACAATATAAGTCCGGATCGAGTCGCATAGAGGATTCGTTTCGCTGATGGGATGGGGGCGATCCGATAGCGGGAGAGTCGATTGTGTGCGATCCGTTCCTTCATGCACTTGGGCATATAGTTTCATACCTTCCTCTTATGAATGAACCTGGGTGACTTGGTCAAAAAGCTAGCCAACATATTGCAATTAAGAAAGGCAATATATATTGACATTTATTGCAAGTTAATTTATTGCCAACCCTGATCGCATGCTCCACATCCAGGAGGCGCCTTCTCCTTTGGACCTTCTCCCCTATGCTTACATGATCCCAATCGTGACTATCGCTGCCAAGTGCAATGGTGATTACCCACACAAGTGTTCTGATGGCCAGGCCAGTCAGTGTGCTTCGCCCAATGTCCATGGCTCCATGCTGCCACAAACCCATCTTCTATAGATTTGGGTTTTATTGTGGATGAAGATGACCTGCTTAATGATAACAGTCATCTCTCTTATCATGGAGAACAACCTCGTCTTATATAGATTTGGGTTTTAAGGAAGGGCACCGGAGAAGCTCTGGTACAACATTCTCTTTCTGACTGTGAAGACGCGTGGCATGGGTTTACCTAATTTTCTTTTAGTTAACCTTTTCTATTGGCACCAATATTTCAACACAAACATAAGCGCACTTGCCTTATTCTTTTCATAGCCAAACCCAGCATGCACTTCCTATTGATCAGACCATTTTTGTTTTTTCTAGTGTGGTGCTAAGAGCATCCCAATATCCTCTTCCTAATACCGCAATTAAAAAAAAATAAAACTCATTAAATTTTGTGTGGTGCTAAGGGCCCCCTCAAAATTTTCTTCCTAATACTGCGAATAAAAAATACCACAAGAATTAGTATTACACTCTTCTTAATACCACACACTTAAAAAATAGGGGCTACCACACTGTTTACCCAATCTGTATTTCGCTCGATATTCGTTTTTCCTCATTTTTAAAACCAGTCAACGTGCTAAACCCTAGACCTAAACCGACCAATGAATTCGATGCCGCAATGCCAAGGAATATATAATAGCCATAAACAAGGATTGAATTAAGAAAACTAGAAGGGGAAGTGAGGGATAGAGTTTTCAGATCACCAAACAATTGAGAGATTATAGTACAAAATTGAATTTTCCAGCGAGAGATGCGAAGAAGACAACGATTACGAGAGAATATAGTTTTTGAATTAATTAGAGCACGATTAGTTAGACAAATAATGATTGAGTGAGAGATTATAGTGGAAAGGTAATGTGGTATTCGGGAGCATACAAAATTTAATGAGTTGGTATTAGGAAGAACATATTGGGGTGCCTTTAGCACCACACTAAATTTTATATGCTTTCTAATACCACATTACCTCTTTGTTCTAATCTCTAATTCCGTCAGTATTTACTAAACTAATCACATAGTTAGGCCTAATCTAAAAACCTAATCAACAAAAATCGATGTCTACTTCATCTTTCCCACAAATTTTTTTTATGGATTGAAGCCCTAAACTTACTTAACTAAGTTGATATGGGTTGAGACAATGATATATCTACAGCTTTCTTCTTTCTTGGCATTGCCGTGGCCTCGAAAATTTAACGGTTATCGATCAATTAAAAAACTAGGGTTTTAGAATGGAATGAAGAAGAAACGAATTAGAGACGAGAGGAAAATAAGGTAACTGTGGTGTAGTAGCCCTATTTTTTACGTGAGGTATTAAGAAGAGTGTAATGATAATTCCTGTGGTATTTTTTAGTAGCGTAATAGAAAGAATAAATTGGGGTGCCCTTAGCACCACATTTTTCTTAGTCCTCTTCGTAGTTTTCTCCTGAGTTTGAATCCGTTCATCCCCCTCTTTCTTGAGATCCATGTCTGTCTTGCTTAAAGTCTCTCTGTAACACCCCGTATTTTCTGTAATCGTAAGATTGACAAATCAAGGCAGAATTAAATTTTAAAATAAGAATCAAGGGAAACGGGTTGCGCCATTGTGTTTGTCTTGAAATTATGCTTGAAAACGAGTCCGAGTTTTCGAAAAACGGAGTCTGTATGACCAAGTTATGACCCTCCGAAGTTTCAGGAATTTTCAGAATAAAAAACAGCTCAAAATTCGAATTCGAAATTCGAATTCAGACCCCAGGGCAGACTGGGCGGGAAATTTCCCGCCCAGGACCAGGTCGACCTAGGGGTCGACACTATGGTCGACCTCCCAGGGACCAGGTCGACACTATGGTCGACCCTCTGGTCGACCTGGTGCCAAAACCTGGTTTTCAGCCTGAGTTCATTTGGATGTTTCTGGTCTCGTTTTCAGTCTAGATTCATCCTCCTAAACCTATATAAACAGCCCCCTAGCCTCATTTTCTCGATACGATTTCATTCTGTCTATACTCTGCCTCTTTTCAAATTAAAAATAAAAATGGCGTCGCTAGTCTGCTGGAATCAAAACTTGGACTGATGCATCTTCTTCCAACCTGAATAGAATTAAAAGCTAAATCAAATCTCAAATCAAAGTTTAGAGCTACAACAATAATTAAAGAGGAGTAATTCAGCATTTCTACATCAACAATAGTTTATTATCCTTTCTTAAAACCACGAAAGGCAAGTACAGTTATTTTCCGATATAAACTTTAATTATAATTGTGACATGATTGTAAATCTGAATTTGAGGTTGTGTACGTTCTGTTCTGATATATTTTATTCTGTATCTTTTTCTTCTTTCTGTTCTATAGCCAGGCTACCACGAGCCTGCGCCACATCTCATAAGAGATTAACGCACAAACGCTAAACTTTGGGACAAATAATGAATAACGGCATAATTGGACATGGCTAATCTGTGACTAATGTTGTAAACTAGATTTAGATCTATGCATATTCTGTGAATTGGAAGATGAGGAACCATTGTATGTTAATATGTGACTTGAGACTTTGGACATAACGCATATTTTGAATTAAGATCTATTATAATTTAAATTCTAGATTGTTGGGTATATTTTTATATATCGATTCATGACTTGAGATAAAAAGAGAATATGACTTAGGTGTGAAGATCTATATTAAGATTTGATAACTGTTAAATGTGAATAACACCTAAATAGGAGGTTTTTGAATATATGACATGCATTGAAATCGATGGCTATATTTGGTATAATTTATATGTGAATCTTTTGTACTAGGCAAGTTTAACCAAAATTGGGACATGTGTTATATGGTAAATTATGACCATAATCTGTGCCATGTAAATTCAATGCAAACGTGGGGTATACGATCATATTGTGAATCATGAAAATTATTTAGGCAGCAAACTTAGGCCTAATCTGCTAGTTCTGTTATATTGCCTAAACTGCTAATTATATTGAATTGCCTAATCTGCTAATTATGTTAAATTGCCTTATCTGCTAGATCTGCTAAATAGCCTAATCTGCAAGATCTGTTATCTGTTTAATCTGTTGAATGGCGTAATCCATTGGAATTGAAATGCTGAAATTTGAAGTATGTGAATCTGTAGGCTCGATTTAAAATTGAGCAAAACTTGTTAACAGAACCTCGAATAATCTGTTGTAACTTGTACAGAAGTTAATTTGTTAAAGTAGCATGATTAGTCTGATATTAGCATCATCTGAATGAATGCGTTGGCTAAACATGAAACATGGCTAACTCGAGGTTAGAATGAGTTTGCGGCGTAATCCTGCCCGAAACCGCACGGCATATCCAGTGGCCGCAAACAATAGGTTCTAATGTGAGAAGTTTGTCATAACGTGCTTGAAACCCGAGGTTAGACTCAGTTTGCGGCAGAAACCTGCCCAGAACCAACCGGCCTAACCAGTGGCCGCAAACTGTCAGTCTAATGTGAGAGGTCCGCACGTTAATTAAATATTAATTGATACAAATCTAAGATAAATATGATGTCTAAAACTTGTTGGGTGGATAGGGTTAAACCAATTGGACTAATGAATTTAACAAACCCGTTTCGTGAATCTGTAGGCCCAATTACAAAGTTAGACAAATCTGTAAATCTGTTAAAGCCATATATCTGATCCGTTAGTCTGAAAACTTGTCTAATCTATGAACTAGTTGATCTGAACTCTATATGTCTGAACTTGTAAACAAGTTAATCTGAAATCTGTTAGTCTGGGGACACAAGGTTAGGAGGGAAAATTACTTGTGTTATCTGTTGTTTGGGACCCATATTAGTCAGTAACCCTTTCTGGTATCAAAACTTTGACCCAACAGTAGGTAGGGTCCGGGCACGCTTACTGAACTAATTTTAAGTGGTTCATTCTGATAATGGCGAGGGGTGTTGATGGTGCGTTCCAACCGGGTCATGTGTGTGCATGGATCCCGGTCTGCCTCTGAGGATGTAAGACGCCGTGACATCTGTAAATAGGTCTGTACCAATTGGTTGTCACTTTAGGGAGTGATACACCCTACTGTGGGGCCGATACAGGGTATTTATGTATTAGGGATCCGATCGCTTGGGGTAGGGTTTTAGGGTACACTTAGTTCTGTTTGTTTCTGTTGGTACTGTCCGTTTCTGTTGGGTGGTAAAACCTGTCTGTTTCTGCGTGGTACCGTCTGTTCGGGTGGTAAAGGCCCATTTACTAGTGTACACCTAATTCTACATTCTGTTTCCATAGGGATTAATCTGTTTCTGTTTCTGTACCTTCTGTTCGGGTGGTAAAGGCCCATTATTAGCATTCTGTTTCTGTCTGTTTCTGTTGGGGTGGTAAAGGCCCATTACTAGCATTCTCTTCTGTGGAAATTATTCTGTTCCCGTTTCTGTTTCAGTTTAGACATTGGGGTGACACCTAATCCTGTTATACTAGTATTAGTGCAGAGAAATGAAGAGTAATATTATTCTGTTTCTTCTGTTTAACCTAAGTACATTTGTTGCTCTTGTTACTGTTGTCTCTTATCCAACTTATTTTCATGTCATAATTATTATTATCTGTTCATATGCTGAAAGTCACTGGACTTGCCAGACTTTATGTCTGACCTTGCTTGTTTTCGCCCCTTTTTCTTCCGTTCTCCCCCCCAGGTTTTCCAAGGAGGGAATACTTTAGCTTGATCCGGATTTCTTCTGCTTGAAGTACTTAGAGTGCTCAAAGTATGGCTTGACTCCTTATGGCAGCTTCTGTGGGGATTATGATTTTAAAGTTTAGTACTGTGATGATTTTCTGAACAAGACTGATATTTATGTACTTGAGTTTTTGGTAAAGATGTAACCAAACTGATTCCTGTTTTCCGCTGTAATAAAGTTATAATTTCTCAAGTATTGTTTATCTGTCTTGTAAATTTTTGTTCTATCTACTAAAACGCTCCATCAAAGTTAAGGCATTCCCTTTGTGAGTGACCTTAACGGAGGTGGGGTGTTACACTTGGTATCAGAGCTGAAGGTTACCAGATTGGGTAAAGTTTTTGAAAACTATTTTCAAAAAGGTTTTAAAAGGAAGTATTTTCAAAAATAAAGTTTATTTTGAAAAACATAATCCCCAAAAAGCCATATATCTATCTTTTCAGTTCTCCGTTTTAATCTTTTCCTTTCATACCAGCATGTCTGGGAATCTTAACTTTCCAGAGGGTGTGCCAATACCTGGCTGGTTCAGGAGTTACCTAGAGGCTACGGCCAACGATGCAGGCCCAGCAGATATTCCTCCTCCAGCTACAACGATTCCTCCTCCGCCCCCTCCTCGTGCAATTGCTTTTTCAAAGATCTGTAAAGATTTTAGGGCCATGGGTGGAAAGGATTTTAAGGGAACTGAATCGTTCGTAGAAGTGAGGAACTGGCTCAAAGAAACTGAGGAACTGTTCGTTATCTTCGAGGTGGATGATAGGCAGAAGGTACAATTGGCGGTATGGTTGCTCAAGGACGAAGCTTCCTATTGGTGGGAAGTCACTAACGCCGAGAGGCCGGTTGAAACATGGATGGATTTCAGAACAAGGTTTGAGACGAAATTCCTCTCGCAAGCTGAACGAAGTCTACAACTGGAAAAGTTCTTATCTCTTAAGCAAGGAAGTATGACGGTCAAGGAATATGTCAACCAGTTCAACCAACTGGCCAGGTTTGGACTAGATTTAGTCAACACCCAGCATAAAAAGGCTCTCCGCTTTGTTAAAGGATTAAACGAGCCACTGCACAGCCTAGCCATGACCCATGTACCCATGGGAGCGACTTACGAGAGATTGGTGGACATGGCACTACTACACGAGGAAGACAAGGGCAAGAAGGAGGCAAACAAGGAAGATCCACAAAACAAGAAAGCATGGCCCAAAAAGGAAAAACAAAAGAAGGATGAAAAGTCTGAAGATAAGAAGGAGAAAAAGTGTTTTACTTGTGGAAGCTCGACTCATCTGAACAAGGATTGCAGAAAAAGAAAGGGCACTTGCTTCAACTGTGGTGAGATGGGAAACTTCACTAGGGACTGCCCGAAGAAACGAGGGCAAGGGCAGAGGGCAGGACCAACTTCTGGAGGGCAGACAAGCACTCTCGAGGCTAGTGGATAGGATAGAAATAGGAAAACTTTCCGTAGGAGGTTTAATTTCTTTATCTGATTTTTGAGTTAAAACTCTTTTCTGATTCTGGCATTTCGATTCTGTAATCGATACTCTGCACTTGAATACTAGTATTGTTTCTGATTCCGCTGTAGACTCAGACCCATAAGGGTTATGACTCATCTAAGTGTGGAAAGTTGGGTATCTGTGTTGAGCGTTAAGTTGGCTATGACGCATACATTCTGGGTTTTTATCATGCTTAGTTTCCTAAGAATCATTTAGTAATCTGATCTGTACCATTAATCTGTAAATATCTGAATATTTCTGATAAGGTTAAGATTTCCAGTTTTGACATCGCCTAAAGAGGGTAATCCTCTGGGTGTCAATCTGATGTTGATTTCGGTCTTCGGGGTTGATACTTAGGGGAATTAGTCTCTCAACCAATGTCTAATGGGAATCAAGTTTTTGTTTTATCTGTACTCGCTTCCATCATTCGACTGTATCCTATCGATCGAATCTTCGAACTTTATGTAGAAACTAGTGGGTGTAAACATGTATTTGAGACATGTTATGTTTGATGGTTGCAAGCGGATGAAAGTGGTTGCTAGTGGTTGCTCGTGGATGCATATACACACACTAGGCACTAGATCGGCTCAAAAACACTCTCATACTGCATATGGATGAGTGTGCATTTCCAATTTTGTGGATGCAAAATGGTTGACTCATCACATGGATGTTGCATTTGTATGGATGATTGCGCAAACATTTAGGAATGATATGTATCAAATAGGAAAATTGCATACATGTTGGACTCATGGCACTGACATAATTCACATTTAGGAGGTCAACTGAATCGGTGGACCGCCTAATCTTTGCATTAGATAAAGAACATATACACACACTTTTGCATATACTCATACAATAATAGAAGTTTTCTAAGGACAATGGATGCTTGTGGATAATGGTTGAGTAGATGGACGACTGGATGGTAGGACACATTCTTCTTAACTTGAAGATTTCGGGGACGAAATCCTTTAAGGAGGGGAGAATGTAACACCCCGTATTTTCTGTAATCATAAGATTAACAAATCAAGGAAGAATTAAATTTTAAAATAAGAATCAAGGGAAATGGGTTGCGCCATTGCGTTCTCCTCGAAATTCTGCTTGAAAACGAGTCTGAGTTTTCGAAAAACGGAGTCCGTATGACCAAGTTATAACCCTCCGAAGTTTCAGGAATTTTCAGAATCAAAAACAGCTCGAAATTCGAATTCAGACCCCAGGGCAGACTAGGCGGGAAATTTCCCACCCAGGATCAGGTCGACCTGGGGGTCGACACTATGGTCGACCTCCCAGGGACCAGGTCGACACTATGGTCGACCCTGTGGTCGACCTGGTGCCAAAACCTGGTTTTCAGCCTGAGTTCATTCGGATGTTTCTGGTCTCGTTTTCAGTCTAGGTTCGTCCTCCTAAACCTATATAAACAGCCCCCAAGCCTCATTTTCTCTACACAATTTCATTCCGTCTATACTCTGCCTCTGTTCTAATTAAAAATGAAAATGGTGTCGCTACTCAGTTGGAATCAAAACTTGGACTGATGCATCTTCTTCCAACCTGAATAGAATTAAAAGCTAAATCAAATCTCAAATCAAAGTTTAGAGCTACAACAACAATTAAAGAGGAGTAATTCAGCATTTCTGCATCAACAATAGTTTATTATCCTTTCTTAAAACCATGAAAGGCAAGTACAGTTATTTTCAGATATAAACTTTAATTATAATTGTGACATGATTGTAAATCTGAATTTGAGGTTGTGTACATTCTGTTCTGATATATTTTATTCTGCATCTTTTTCTTCTTTCTGTTCCATAGCCAGGCTACCACGAGCCTGCGCCACATCTCATAAGAGATTAACGCACAAACGCTAAACTTTGGGCAAATAATGAATGACGGCATAATTGGACATGGCTAATCCGTGACTATTGTTGTAAACTAAATTTAGATCTATGCATATTCTGTGAATTGGAAGAAGAGGAACCATTGTATGTTAATATGATTGACTCTAGTGCAAGTGGGAGATTGTTAGAGTTTGTGCCCTAGAGGCAATTCATTTGATGAGATAGATAACACTGTTGATGTTATTATTTTATTTGGAATAAAATATTATTCTATTATATTGTATTTTATGCGTAATATAAATAATAATATAATAGAAGTCCTTAGAATAATAATACAGAATTATATAGTTCGAGTAAGACTGAACTTGAGATTGTATAATGTGATAAGTATTATTATTCTTAAATGCCCCTAGTCGAGTTTTATTGTTAATATAGGACAACAATAAAGCGTTTAGACTAGTATGTTGACTGACTGATGATCATATCTCATTGATCATTAATATACGTGATATTAATGTCAAAACATAAATACGTATTGGAGAATATCGTATTGGGCTGACCCACCGTGAGATAACTCCATGGAATATAATTAATAGTATCATAAGTTATCTTCATAGTGACAGTGATGTAATGGTCCTCAGACCAGAAATCATTATAATTTTATTCGAGAATATTTGTGTTTTGATATCATCTAAAGTTATTTCGTAACAGAGTAACGATAACGGTGATTATTGGATACATCTTGAATCGAATGAAAATTATGAATGATCTAGATGGAATTTAACCCTACGATATATTCGTAGTGATATCCATGGGCCTCTTGATTGAGTGAGACTGTGAAATGCATGGCCATGCTAAAATACTGATTTGTTTTAAACAGTCTACTCATCGATCAAGAAAAACAGATTAAATTATAACGAGGATGATACGATCCATGCCTCTAGTTTAATCCTGGATATGTTGGTTAAAAGGATTATATTACATTGATACACTGGTCACAGAAAGGTTTATCGAATCAATAATTTTATTATAACTTGGGTAGCAGTGACGCATTGCTAGATGCCAATCACTGTTTATGGTTTTAAATACGATTTAAAACTATTGCCAACGTTGTAGTAACCTATAGGGTCACACAAAAGGAACGTTACGAATAAGAAACTAATTTGAACAAATAAAATTATCAATTTGTAGATATTTTATTTGGGATTGGAACGGATATTTGGGTGGTTCCTAATTTTAAGGTTAGTACTTGTATTTTAATAAGGGGTTTTAACTTTCCTATAAAAAAAATACATGACTTAACCTTAATAAGGTGGTGAGATCAGATCTAAAAAATCCATGGCCACTCTTTTTCCTTTTCCAAAACCCTAAAAATTCGTCATGGCGGCTAGCACCGCATTCGTTGATCTTTTCTTCAATTTGATTGATGAAGGGGGCGTTCCAGTGGACTTCTCTAGAGGCTCTACACTTGGAGGGCTGCAGATTCGATTCTTCCATCTCTTCTATGCTTCGAAGACGATTTGATTTCTGCCGGATCAACGCGTCAGGTATAAGTATTTTAATCCCAAATTCGTATATGTTTTATTTAATTTCTTGCTAAGATCCTATTTTAAGTTGTCAAAACACAAAGTAAAACCCGATTTGATCGAATTTTACTATCAATGGTATCAGAGCCATAGGTTATTGCGAGAAATTATAAATTAAACTTTGATTTTGGGTTTATTCATGGTTGCATCTTTGTCTGAATTTCAATTTCATTAGTAAGTTATACTCTGGATTGATTTTAGGGTTTACGGTATTGGTATGATGATTAAATGAAAAACTGTTTCAGTTGATTACGAATTCATATCAGATATAAATTCTAATTACTGAACCTTACACGATTATACTATGACTACATGGATGTGACCTAAAGCAGTGAACTGATCTGTTTATACAAATAAAACAGTTCTAAATTTATTATCAAAATGTTTGATTAATAAGTTTAGATGTCCAGATTTTAATCATATATTTTATTATTTTGATTAAGATTGATTTTACTGATTAGTGAATCAGTAAGATATCCTTCTGATTGATTTTTTTTAATGATATCATTCATATAGAAATTTGTTAAGGCAAATTTTAGATTTGATCTTTATAACTGAAAAAAAACTGTTTAATTTGAATTGGAATTAATATGAGATATTAATTCTGTTTACTACATATTAGAAAATCATACCATGATTATATTGATCTGGTCAAAAAGCAAGCATATTGATCTGTTTACAGTAAACAGTTCTAATCTGATAATCAAAAGTTCGATTGAAAACATATACAGATTTGGATCTGAAACAATGATTTATCTTTCTTACTTGTTTGTGTTTTATAAGAAATATGTGTTAAGAACACTGATACGGATGAACAAAAGAATTAAAATATAATTTTGTTCTGCTGAAAATTGTTTGATCCAGAATAAAATTTTATGTTTAGTTTAAATTTGAAAAACTATTCAAGAATTAATATTCGATATCTATTCTGATGCTAATTCCAAGTATGTTAATCCAAATATAATGGATCAATTATATTGATAAACTTAAATGTGTTAAAGCCATTTACATTCTGTAAAGATTTTAATGCTAATCCGTAAAAGTCCAGATTAACATGCAGAGTGTAACAGACTTCAGAAATCCTGTTATGTAACCATGAGTATCCTTTTGATATCACATTGATGTTGATCAAATAATGTTCATATTGATGACATTGATACAAAACAGTTTGACTGTAACTCATTTTAAAATAGCCTTTAGGTTATGCTACAGATTGAATAGTGATTCGGTACTGATAGTAGTTGTACGTTATGTTGAATTAGTCAATTGCACTGTTCATTGTATGTTTGGCTATATCTAAATTATTTTGATGTATGCATTTGATTGTAAACAGATAGATCAACTCTGTTTGTTATGCAGAGTTAATTCTTAACTTACAAATGTGTATATCATTTTGCATCATTTTGAGTTCTTAGCAATATGTAGATGCATTTCAATGAACTGTAACATAAACTGATAGGTTAAGTTTGCTTGTTACGCTTAGTTAAAAAGGGTTGTGAAATCATTTTGAATGATTTTGAACCTGATTAATGAATTTTATTTATTTTGCTGAGTTTAAAGGTTATACATATGACTGTATAATCCCTAGTATTTACCATATTCAATTACGTATATATATATATATATATATATGCGTGTAATATGTATATATATTCGTTGAGTATCTGAATTAGTTATATATATTGATATATAAACTAATCATATATATAATGATATGTGAACCATGTAAATGTGATTTACAGAAAATATGATTTATATATATATTTATACACATTTTGATATGTTTATGAGCATTTTAATTTTCTGCTTATTTTATGCATACTACTGCAAATTTGATTTGCAACTAGATGATGTAAGTATTTGTGTCTGGTTATATGTTCACAATTATAATATTGGTTCAGTATGCACATTAAAATCATAGACTGAACATGATTATAAGATATATGCTTTGGGCCTAACCCTTTGGTTGAGAACCATAAACATAATCTAGTTATATCATGATTTAATTTTAATGGCCAGATTTCATTTGAATATGAAATGATATATATATATATATATATATATATTATTATTATATATAATAACACTTTATATTAGGTGAGACTCGACTTAGTCTGTCTATATATCATTTAATGTTAGAATCTCATTAGAAATTGTTCATATGTTAACTGATCATTACTTGTTTGACGCCACTGTCATTAGTTTAAGTTTTGAATCAGTTTGTACATTCATGATTATAAGTACAGAACTAAGTGCATGTTATATGAGATATCATGCTATGTTTCGACATTAAAAGGAAAAATCATGTTTATCCACTTTAGTTAATTGACAATTCATTCTGGGCACAATTGGATGACTGATCCATATATATACTATCATATACATCGTGTTACGGATACCATCCTGAATATACATGTATATGAGACATAAAATGGTTGTGCTTGTATGAAGTCATCACTGTCTTGACTTCCAATGGAAAAATTTTGATACTGCATTGATACATATTGATGTATCAATATTGCAAGTTTGACTTGCAATTATATTAAATTTATTGCTTGATAATTTAGCGGTAGACGCTTTCTATGCTGCAGCTAGTTGTTACTTGACTGGTACACATATTCTATTATATGATACTTGCATTTTCACTGCCATAGTGTTATTGAACATATATAAATGTATATACATTTATATATATGCTGAATAGGACTTTATATTAGATATGTTTAGAAACACATTTAAATAGGCGTGACTTGTTTTTGGTTGATATCTGAATATATAAATCATTAAATAGACATTAAGTGAGGCTTTAGAATCTGAATTATTGGGTATGAGATCTTAAGGGAATAAGCCCGTATATCCGTAGAACTAATTGTTTAAACTACAATAATAATACCAGTATGCAATTACTAGTTTGTGTGTAATTGTATATACATAAATATATCTATGTTTGACATAGATAAGGGATACTAGTAAGATATACTTGCTAACTTCAATGTGTATTATCTTATTTGACAGGTCTGCAAGAAATGCTGTAATGTTGCGAACATTAAATCATGGGTTAGTGTGACTAATCATGAAAGTTTGCATTTTGAAGGAATCAGTGGTGCAAATGTGATTTGCAGCCCCTCACCATCAAGTGGACTATTGTCTCTGGCCCAAAAGCTATATAAATATGAATGATGGAATCGTCTCACTCTTTAATTGTATAAATTGTCTGTATATATTATTGAGTGTGTATGATTGTAAGGGATTGATACATTTATATGTTTATTAGCAATTAGGAGACTAATTCTAAACGTAATGAAGCTCATTGTATAAACCAATTCAATGTCTAGATGTTTGTTGAGACATAATGTATTACCCTGCATGTATAATTGTATACGATGATTAGCAAATATTGTTAACATTGATGACAGTCTTTTGATTGTTTAGACTTATACATTAAAAACTTGCGTTTCATATGTTTACATATATGTACATTTGATTACTGAATTATGGAAATAGGATTCATATATAGATATGCTATTTTGAACATGATATAGTAACAAGTTATATAACATGTGAGCATATGATGACTTTAATAATGGGCTGAATGTCTTATTTGTTTCAAAATAGAATTAGTTAATTTAAATTCATATATGAATATACATTTGAATATAATCTCTATTTCTAAGATTATGGTAATCAATTGTTTTGGAATAGGGAATATATATATTGTTGTGATTCATATATATATGTATATATATGTATATACATATATTATTTAAATTTAGTTAATATTACGAATGTTAAATACATATATTTTAATATACATAAATAACTCTAATATAGTTCGCCACTACGAATTATAAATTCCTTTTATAGCAAATTCTGTTATATTAAGTCATGGTGAAGTCTTCCAATAGTACACCCATCACTGTCCAATCTAATTAGATGTATCTAACGCCAAAGCGTTGTTCACCTTTTATTTTGGTTATATGCGGTATGAGTAATTGTGGTGCTTCGACTGTATTATTGGGTCTGATTTAACTAAAGCTACATAATAGGATTATGGCCTTAGAGACAAAAGCATGAATTATTCTATATATTTTGAGCAAATGAATAATACTGAACAAACTGTTCAACATGCGATCCAAGAGTTATATAGACGATATAATTGACATAAGATGTCTACCTAAAAGGATGTGTTTTGGGTTTAGCCAAAGCTGGGTCAAGGCATGACTAGATATGGATCTTGGAACACCGTTATATATGTATACCGATATGTATATATAAACAAAGGGATGTTAATTTGAGCGGGAGCATATTTTAATTTAAATATTATATTTATGTTAATATAAATTTTGATTGTCAAAAAAAAATTGAATTTATATTAAATAAATATTATAGAATCAGTTATTATTTATTATCTACTGTAGATATTAAATAGCAAAATAACTCCGATAATTTAAATTAATACTTGAGAAGGAAAAATTGAATTAAATTAATTTCTTGACTAACATTATAATTTTAGGATTGTCCTTAAACAAATTTGAATGTAATTGTTTTTCAAATATCGAAGATCTGAAACAAAGCTGAATTGTGACTTCAACTAAATAAGATATAAATGTTATAAAATCTACTTATACATCTCTAGTATTAGATACTAGATATGAATCACATAAATGTATGTGAATTTAAAGTAACTGCAAAATAAGTAGAAATCTGAAAAAGGGACAAGTGGACTTACGATTGAAAATGAAGCAAATGTTGCTGGATTATCCATAGGAAGTTGATTCTTGTTCATTATACTGGCTTAATTAAATAAAATAATTGTTATTATGAAATTCCATATATAATAAATGTTATTATGAATCTTGTTCAGACAAGTTTAAATTTCATTTATAATAAAAGAACAATTGTTATTCATTTTATTTAAATGAAATAATTAATGGATTTCACGAATAGTTAATGAACTTTATAAATCTTTAACTATAATGTACTTGACATAATTATAGAGTGGATGATTTGAATCCAGCATACCTTTAGCATTACCAGTTAGAATATATAAACAAGAAGGTATATTAAAACTCCATAATGATGGAATTTTAAAATCATTTGATTTTGAATCATATGAAAATATTGATCTAGTTTATTAATAAAATAACTGAATCACCTTTTCACTTGACACAATGATCAAGTGACAAGTATTGGGTCTCGAACATAATGATGTATATGGAGCAACGAATACATAAGCTAGAGGTAGGTTTTATTACTTCATTATATTTACTGATGATATCAGTAGATATAGATATGTATATCTTGTGAAATACATATCAGAATCCTTTGAAAAGTTCAAAGAATTCAAAATGAAGTTAGAAACCAATTTTAATAGAAAATAAATATTTTTCGAACAGTTCGAAAGAGAACATTTAAGCCAATATATTTAATGACTATCTGAATGAGTTTGGAATTGTTTCACAACTCTGTCCACCTAGAACACCATATTGAAATGGTGTGTCTGGCAAGAGAAATCGCACCTTACAAGATATAGTACGATCAATGATAAGTCATACAGATCTTTCAATAAATTAAATTTAGAACAATTTCAATTAAATCCTACTAAAGTGATTTTAAAGAAGCCATACAAGATATGGACTAGGAAATGTCCTAGTGTGTCTAATTTGAAGATTTGGGATGTAAGGCGTTTGTTAAACGTCCTTCTTCTGATAAGATCGGACCTAAATCAAATTATTATTTTGTGGATATAAGTTTTCTGAGAATAAAATGCTTATTGCTCGATTTGGTATCCTTTTGAAGGAGAGCCCATCTCTAAGACACCAATGGAAATGAAATAGAATTTGAAAAGTCTCAAAAACCACAAAATACAATTAAATCTTGTATAGACAAGAAATTAAGTGGGAGTGAGACAATAATTCTAATGTTATTTGATAACACATAAATTATTGTAAATCATGTTAGTTTTAAAACAAAAATGAATACTGATTCTAAGAAAGAAAATGTTTAGATTAAGAAGTTCATGATTGAACTTAATTTATTGTTGATCGAATGATACACATTGCGATAATAATATGGCTGTTGCTCAAGCCTAAAACGTTAAACTCGTCATCAATTCAAACATATATTTTAAGAAATATAATTCTTATGTGAAGTTGCTCACAGAAGAAATAAACATATCTGCAAAGTTACAAAAGTTGTTACGTTGCAGACCTACTGAATTAAACTCTGTCGCAGCAGAAGTTTAATAGTCACACTAGTTTCATACGTATATGATACGTAAATGATTGACTCTAGTGCAAGTGGGAGATTGTTAGAGTTTGTGCCCTAGAGGCAATTCATTTGATGAGATAGATAACACTGTTGATGTTATTATTTTATTTGGAATAAAATATTATTCTATTATATTGTATTTTCTGCATAATATAAATAATAATATAATAGAAGTCCTTAGAATAATAATACAGAATTATATAGTTCGAGTAAGACTGAACTTGAGATTGTATAATGTGATAAGTATTATAATTCTTAAATGCCCCTAGTCGAGTTTTATTGTTAATATAGGACAACAATAAAGTGTTAAGACTAGTATGTTGACTGACTGATGATCATATCTCATTGATCATTAATATACGTGATATTAATGTCAAAACATAAATACGTATTGGAGAATATCGTATTGGGCTGACCCACCGTGAGATAACTCCATGGAATATAATTAACAGTATCATAAGTTATCTTCATAGTGACAGTGATGTAATGGTCCTCAGACCTGAAATCATTATAATTTTATTCGAGAATATTTGTGTTTTGATATCATCTAAAGTTATTTCGTAACAGAGTAACGATAACGGTGATTATTCGATACATCTTGAATCGAATGAAAATTATGAATGATCTAGATGGAATTTAACCATACGATATATTCGTAGTGATATCCATGGGCCTCTTGATTGAGTGAGACTGTGAAATGCATGGCCATGCTAAAATACTGATTTGTTTTAAACAGTCTACTCATCGATCAAGAAAAACAGATTAAATTATAATGAGGATGATACGAACCATGCCTCTAGTTTAATCCTGGATATGTTGGTTAAAAGGATTATATTATATTATAACACTGGTCACAGAAAGGTTGTATCGAATCAATAATTTTATTATAACTTGGGTAGCAGCGACGCATTGCTAGATGCCAATCACTGTTTATGGTTTTAAATACGATTTAAAACCGTTGCCAACATTGTAGTAACCTATAGGGTCACACAAAAGGAACGTTACGAATAAGAAACTAATTTGAACAAATAAAATTATCAATTTGTTGATATTTTATTTGGGATTGGAACGGATATATGGGTGGATCCTAATTTTAAGGTTAGTACTTGTATTTTAATAAGGGGTTTTAACTTTCCTATAAAAAATACATGACTTAACCTTAATAAGGTGGTGAGATCAGATCTAAAAAATCCATGGCCACTCTTTTTCCTTTTCCAAAACCCTAAAAATTCGTCATGGCGGCTAGCACCGCATTCGTTGATCTTTTCTTCAATTTGATTGATGAAGGGGGCGTTCCAGTGGACTTCTCTAGAGGCTCTACACTTGGAGGGATGCAGATTCGATTCTTCCATCTCTTCTATGCTTCGAAGACGATTTGATTTCTGCCGGATCAACGCGTCAGGTATAAGTATTTTAATCCCAAATTCGTATAAGTTTTATTTAATTTCTTGCTAAGATCATATTTTAAGTTGTTAAAACACAAAGTAAAACCCAATTTGATCGAATTTTACTATCAGTTAAAGCCATATATCTGATCCGTTAGTCTGAAAACTTGTCTGATCTGTGAACTAGTTGATCTGAACTCTGTATGTCTGAACTTGTAAACAACTTAATCTAAAATCTGTTAGTCTGGGGACACAAGGTTAGGAGGGAAAATTACTTCTGTCATCTGTTGTTTGGGACCCATATTAGTCAGTAACCCTTTCTGGTATCAAAACTTTGAACCAACAGTAGGTAGGGTCTGGGCACGCTTACTGAACTAATTATAAGCGGTTCATTCTGATAATGGCGAGGGGTGTTGATGGTGCGTTCCAACCGGGTCATGTGCATGCATGGATCCCGGTCTGCCTCTGAGGATGTAAGACGCCGTGACATCTGTAAATAGGTCTGTGCCAATTGGTTGTCACTTTAGGGAGTGACACACCTTACTGTGGGGCCAACACAGGGTATTTATGTATTAGGGAGCCGATCGCTTGGGGTAGGGTTTTAGGGTACACTTAGTTCTGTCTGTTTCTGTTGGTACCGTCTGTTTCTGTTGGGTGGTAACACCTGTCTGTTTCTGTGTGGTACCGTCTGTTCGGGTGGTAAAGGCCCATTTACTAGTGTACACCTAATTCAACATTCTGTTTCCGTAGGGATTAATATGTTTTCGTTTCTGTACCTTCTGTTCGGGTGGTAAAGGCCCATTATTAGCATTCTGTTTCTGTCTGTTTCTGTTGGGGTGGTAAAGGCCCATTACCAGCATTCTCTTCTGTGTAAATTACTTTGTTCCCGTTTCTATTTCAGTTTAGACATTGGGGTGACACCTAATCCTGTTATACTAGTATTAGTGCAGAGAAATGAAGAGTAATATTATTCTGTTTCTTCTGTTTAACCTAAGTACATCTGTTGCTCCTATTACTGTTGTCTCTTATCCAGCTTATTTTCATGTCATAATTATTATTATCTGTTCATATGCTGAAAGTCACTGGACTTGCCAGACTTTATGTCTGACCTTGCTTGTTTTTGCCTCTTTTTCTTCCGTTTCCCCCCCCCCAAGGTTTTCCAAGGAGGGAATACTTTAGCTTGATCCGGATTTCTTCTGCTTGAAGTACTTAGAGTGCTTAAAGTATGGCTTGACTCCTTATGGCAGCTTCTGTGGGGATTATGATTTTAAAGTTTTGTACTCTGATGATTTTCTGAACAAGACTGATATTTATGTACTTGAGTTTTTGGTAAAGATGTAACCAAACTGATTCCTGTTTTCCGCTGTAATAAAGTTATAATTTCTCAAGTATTGTTTATCTGTCTTGTAAATTTCTGTTCTATCTACTAAAACGCTCCATCAAAGTTAAGGCATTCCCTTTGTGAGTGACCTTAACGGAGGTGGGGTGTTACACTCTCACTCACAATCTCACTCTAAACATTGGAAACTCCATTTTCCACCTCTTAAATCAAAAATGCAGGCAGGCTCTCATGAAATTACCAAAAGCGTCAATTTCCTCTTAGATTTTTGAATGATTAATGTTTTATTTTTAAATATAAGAGGGATTGAGAATGATCCACCTGTTAATTGTCTTAAACATATTGCCAAATCTCATAAAATTTTAGTTATAGTTGTACAAGAACCATTTGTGGATTCCCACTCTCTTCTTAATCTGGCTCTTAAACTAGGTTTTCAAGGAGGTCTCTCCAATTGTACTGGAAAAAATTGGGTTTGGTGGAAATTCAATTAAACAAATTCGATCGTTCTTCACTCTAAACAGGTTTTGGCCCTTTCGGTTAAATTTTTTCTGCAATCTGACCCTCGACTATTTCCTTGCGTCTATGCCAAATGCTCTGGGACTGACAAACACCAGATCTGGGCATTCACAACAAGCAGGATGTCTGTAAGGCCTACTGCATTAAACTTTGAGGATGCTTCCTTCAAAGTTACTCCTTATTGGCCAATTTTATTCACAACAAATATCGTTAGGGTTGCAAGGTTTCCAAGGCCTTCTTGCCAGTTCAAGTGATAGTTGGAAATGCATGCAAAAATGTTGTAATGAACAGGGATTTTTGGCCGCGGAAATTGACGTAAATACATTTCCCGTACCTCATGCCGACATTCCAAACACTGAAAACACCGAAACATTATTAGAAAGAATTTAGAGGGTGAGATAAGAAAGAAAGAAATATTAGAATAGAAGCAGAAGAAGAAACAACAGAACAAAGAGTCTCACGTCGCAGCGGAACAAAATATAATACAGAAGTAAATCTTTATTCAGAGCTTTTTAAAATACTTACAATTACCAGAGTACAGCACACACCTGGACAGTTATAATAACCTATCCTCACATACAACACACAGCGGAATAGTTGCTACATAATATCGTACGTCTGAACATCTCCAGCTCGTCTCTAGACTTCGCAGTATTTGATAACCTGGACCTGTACACCCCGGGCTAACCTGAGCATTTACAAAACACTGGGTCAGTCTGGTGAACCAGAGTGAGAAAAACTCACATAGTATTAAGGTATCACACAACTTGATTTTTAAAGTTCAAAATCTTTTCAAAAGAAAAGGACAATCGTAAGACCGAATCCACACGTAAATACGGACGGTTTTTACCTTACGATAACCCATAACACTTTTGAAATCAATATCTTTTTTGATATTATAATAGTGTCTAAATATAAGTAAATAGAATCTAGTGGAACGCTTGCATATCATGCTCCACATATATAGTATACAATCAAAACTGCGGACGCTTATTGGAGATTGGATTCCGACTACGACAAGGTATGGGACCACCTGCTGATAGTGTATCTCTAGAGGCGAATACACTAGGTTCAACAAGAACGTCTTGCAACCCGACCCTCACATGACTGACCACTCATTTCACTTGAGTGTATCGAATGTATATCACCAACGGTTGGGCTCAAACCACCGTTTCCCAAAAAGGGACAGCATCAAAATAGATTAAAGAACCAAAAAGGAATTTCTCTAGATAGGTGATTATGCACCCTAATGGGAGCGACCCACATGGCGATGCTGCCTGCCCGTTTTTTGTCATTTCCCGGTTGATGAGGCTTGAGTTTTGAATTTCTTTTTGGAACATTTGGTCACCATTCACTTCGAATGCCACATCGTCAGATCCGCCAGATATCACTAGTTGACGTCCACAAAAAATACTCTAGTGGTTAAGCTAAGAGAACCGTCGTCCTCCGCCACCAACTATGGTATGTTTGAAGAAATCAACATACGTAATCCCTTTGGAAATAATCTGTTAGACATCCGTCCATACAATTCATCCAGGAAATGGATGAACCGAAGGTAATCTCCTACTACATCCAAGGAATCACCCTACAGATCATTAGCGAGAAGTCCTTGCAACCCGTAGATTCCAGCCACGATAGAACCACAGTTTATCTCTGGGAGCTAACCAGAGATTATTAGTAGTTCTTCCGTTTAATGAAGATCTACGGTTTTCAATGCTCCATATCGATCATCTTCTGGTATCTTCATGTATTTGTTGGTCGAAATGGTTTTCGAATATAATTCCGATCCCAGTCTTTCCGTACTAACAATCATATTGGACAGATTTGATAGTCGGTGATTTAACTATCATAATAAACAGTGATTCAACCATGAAAATCCAATGAGTTCACTGGTTTCATATTCATCATCACTTGGCTTTTTAATCACAATAAATTTCAATTTAAAACTCTTAAATATTTCGATATTATAATATAGTCTTCCACTTCTTATATAACATACGATTTTTTCTTTTGACAAATTTCTTTTAATACATAGGAAAATTCTATATCATATACAGTTTTCTATTTACTTTCAAAATATTATCCACATTATTATCTAATATTGGAAATCATTTCAATTTACCCCTCATCAAAAAACATTACAAAATATCTTTTATTCCATTAAATACCAATGATCCATGCCTATTCTTATAGAATAGCACTTGACTGTACGTTTCCTTTCTAATTCGAAAATATCATTATATTTTCGGCAACCTCATTTTATTTCCCTTTTCTTTGGAAATCCTCATTTTATATATTTCCCAAATCATTATTTAACGTTGAATTATTATTTCTGAAATGGAAACAATAAATTATTACTAACTCCTTTTATCATTACCAACTAATATCCTTCTCAGATAATTCCGATGTCGTTCAAGTTGGGGTATTTTAATTACCTCTTAGACCTTGACCAACAACGTTCATAACTTAAGGTAGATACGAGTTGTAATCTCAAAACTGGTACTTCATTCTAATAACAATTCAAATTCCATTTAATTGAACTATTCAAAATACGGTTCCATAAAACCTGTTTATCTTCTTGAAAATCTCTTCTCGGATATAACCGTTATTTCTCAGTTTAATCATTAAATAGTTTCTTTATAAAATACCACTTTTTAATCCTTACCTCTTTAATACAAATTCATTTTTTTTAATTTAGACTTGGTTATCAAATCATATGGCCACTTCTTTTACCAAATTCATTTTTCACCAATCCTTTCAAACCCATTCTACCATTTCCTGCTTGAATTCTCATTTCAATTTCCCACTTTGGCTAAATTCCACTATTAATTAATTTTAATGCAAAATTAACTCTTTTACACTTTAAATCTTATTTATATAACCCTGGTTTATTTTAAACCCTTTCTTCTCAATTTCCTTTGACTTAATTCTAAAGTTAAGTCAACCTAAACTAAGTGATTGTATTAACTTAAATTCCTTTATAACCTCGTTATCAAAATTTTGGATTTTAAATATAAAACCCGTACGTAAATTCCTTCTCACCATTCAACTAGATTACATTCAATTTCGATTACTCTTTAAATGAATCTTCATTGAAAGTAATTTTCTAAATTTTATTAATTAAAATAATAATTTACTTCGATCAATAACTGCTTCCGTAATTAATTCCTTTATTAACAAAAATAAATAGTAAATTCCCTTTTTAAAAACTCTTATTAAAATTAAACAAGTATTCTTTAAACTACTTTATTCAAAACACACTAATTTGAAAATCAATCCCAATTAACACGGTCTATTTAGTCAACTCAAAAACACGGTTATCTCGTTAATCGATTCCAATTCATTTCCCTTTAAATTAATTATCAATATAATTAATTTAAACAATTCCATTTAATTGTTTCTTAATTTTCCAATTTAAAATCGTCAGGTTAATTTCTATTCACTTGTATATCAATCTGATTAACATCAGAATTTCTTTATAAAATCAGTTCATAATCAATTATAAATTTAAATAATAAATATTTATTTCCTTTTTATAAACCATTATTCAAAATAATATATTCAAAAATCTACTTCCAGTTATAAAATAATTTTATAACTTCAGTTCTATCGATTCACCTGACGGTAAATCCTTATAACAAAATAATTTATTCTTAAACCATGTACTGTCGATTACTTATCCAATATTGTCCATTGGTTAAAAAAAACACAAGTTGACTTTTCAGTCAATGATCAATAATTAAAGCAATCACCCAATCATGACAGTTCATGATAATATGAAAATAATATTTAATATATTTGAGGAATCCCATTGGATCCCTCCAACCTGTTCTTCCCTGTATTCATATGGTTATCTCAAATCAGAACATTCAATTTCATTTAACTGATAACAATTAACATCAACCAATTCGCAAGCAATACAAATAATTCAAACGATTTAAAACACGTTTATTTTATCAACGTGACCAACCAAGGTGAGTTACCTCTATTGGACCCAATCGTTAAAATAACGATTTGGTATTTCATTGAAATTAAACAACGGTTTGATTTCACCGGTTAAATCAACAGATGAATATATAATTAGAAAAAAGTCAACCATTAGCAAACAGAGCACACAAAATAAAAACCCAATTTATACAAAATATAAATGAAGAAAAACTGAGTGAGTTTAACTCACCTTGATTTGGTTTATCATTGAAGTGGTTCGGCTACAGTTAAATTAAACAACTGTCTAATTTAATTGTAAATTCCAACTGTCTCCTGCACTCCCGAATCAATCTCATAGCGTAATCCTCGTTGATACGGTCCCGGCATATCTTGGACCGCCCAATTCTGATGATAAACGAAAATGTTATCAATATTCAAAGTTAATAAAATCAAATTATAATTAAATTCCTAATTACTTTAATTTATCAAATTTATTCCACTTATATTTCCTTTTTAGTAGTCGGTCCTTTTTGACTTACGAATACTGGTCCAATTTGTTTAGAAATGACCACCGAATTTCTTAATTAAGTTTTAACTTCTCTAGTTACCTATTTACAATAATTAACTAGCTAATTAGCTAATTTCTAATTACTTAATTAAATTAAATTCTTAACCATGGTTTTAAATAGACTAGTTACATTTAAAAGTTAACGCACGATCCCTTTTAATTGTATAAACTAATTATTTATAATCCTTTTAATAAAATAAACTAATAATTTCCACTCCAAACTATTCTACCTGTATACAAATTTCAGGTTTCAAGTATATGATTAATTTAAATCATTAACCCTTATCTAAGTTTAAGAATTAAACTAATTACATCTAAGAGTTACGGTCCTTACTTAATCTCTTCTGCTTTCTAATGTTGTACTTCGATCCCATTTGGTTCCTGCATAAACTCTCAGTTGTCACTATTTTTAAATTAATAAAAATTCCTTAATAAACTTAGTCAAAACCTAATTACATTTAGTTAAACCATGTTTAGGCCGATAAAGTACTGTTTCCAGTGTTTGGCTCGACTTTTTCATCTGCCGCATGTTTGTCTTCGTCACTTTGGTTCCAGGAAACTCACGTCTTTGTTTCGAACCCTTGTTGCCATCACATACTTCACCGTTGTCAGCTCCACCATCCGTTGGAAGTTCATCTGAGGTCACCCTCGTGTGCGCCTAAGCCTCGCCGACCTCCCCCTACCACAGCTCCCAACTCGAGAATCCCTGCTCACCAGAAAAAGCCTCGAACCGAAGGACCTTTCCATCACTGTTCCGTTCGCCTCAGTCCACGAAATCAGATCACCGCTGCACAAGATAAAGATCTCGACGTCCTCTTTAAGTTTACAGTTTGAAAGGTTTCCAGATGTTGATCAAATTTTAAGAATTTGAGGGAAGAAGTTTGAATGGTTTTTCTTCCGTTCGTATTTATGGAGACGTAGATTATAGCCTGCGTTGACCACAGACCAACGGAAGCAAGGGTTTTGACCCATTTCATGGTATATATAGGATGAGATGAATAGGATATAATAATACTTAATTATAACGAAACTTCGTGGTAAAGTAACACGTAAACTATCCACAATTGATTTCTGTTTTCTAATAAAAAAACTAATCCTGGCATAGTATTCCTGGCCTAATGGGATAGGTTTCCTCGAATTCCGACATCGTTTGAAAAAAAATTCCTTTATAAAACCAGCGAAAAATACGCATTTAAACTTTTCACGATCACTAAATAAATCCAATCAACTTGAAACTTTAAAATCCTATAATAATTAATTAATACGAACCCAACGACACTAATTTCGTCGTATTCTAAGACTGTTTCCCGGTACGCTATTTTTACACGCGCCGCAATGCCAGTTTTGACACCAAATTAGCCAGTCTCCAAAAATAACAAACTATATACCTATCCTGACTCTAATCGACGATACGAATTCAACGGAATTGGTTTCATGGCTTAATTTGATCGTCTGCTCAAGTTACACTCAAATATCTCTTTATTGAATTAATTTAATTTAATTATATGTTATAGAAAATGAACGGGCGTTTACGGCTGCCGTGGTCACATACGACATCAATTTGTCACGCCATTTAACACCGTACAATAATTTAACGATACGCTTCCAATGAAACTGATTTCATCGAAAACTGGGTCCGTTTGCAAAATGACTATTTTAAAGGCCTATATTTTAATAACGATTTTCACAATGACTATTTTAAACTTTCATTTGGCCATAACTTTCTATCTATACCACGAAATCTGGATTTTTCTCTTCCATATGAAAATTATAAAAAAAATTATTAACGACGTTTCTTGTTTCACAGAAATCTGACTTATATCGGACTCTGTTTATCCAATTGAAGTTCCAAACTCCATATTACGAACTACAGCGCCTTTTCAAGCCCGATTTATAATTATATAAATATATAACGTTCGAACTTCATTTTAAATAATGAATTTAATATTAAAATCCATTAATATTCCAAATAAGTATTTAAAACAATAAATTAAATAAAATATTTGACTGCCAAAAATACGGGACGTTACAAATGTAAAGCTTCCAATGATGTAGCCTCCAATTCTTCCACTACTATTTGGTCTTATGGCTTCTTCTTCCTCAAAAAAACCTGGGACGTTATTCGGCCCCATTATCCTGTCTGTTCCACGTTGTCATGGTTTAAGATCACTGCATTCAACCCAAAATCTTTATCCTTAGGTGGAAACTTCATCATAACGCCCTTCTAGTTGACTTTAACATTTCCAAACTTGGTGTCTCCTTTGTTTTTGTTATAGGGAATTGTACATATCTTTGTTTAGTTTACATGTTTGCATTTGTATCATGTATCTTTTGTTTTGTTTTGAGACTAAAGGCCCAGCCCATTAGTATGGTGGGTGTGCGTGGGCTTAATACTAATGTGTGTGTGTGTCTATATATATAGGAAGCATTCTGCAACACCTTTTATATTGCACATGAACTTCCCCCTGAATCTTAACCATTCATTCCCCCACTCATCAAATCTCTCTTTCCACTAAGAGAGAGAATGAGTGGGGGAGTGAATGACTATGATTCAGGTGGAGAGTTCATGTGCAATATAAGAGGTGTAGCGGAATTATATATATACATATATATATATATGCACACACACACAAGTATATTGAATGAAGAGTATGGAGATTGATAGCTGAATCATTTTGTCACTTTATCATTCCATTCAACGTGGTATCAGAGCGCCATAGAATTTAAATTTTTCATTTTCGCTAGAGTTCTTCTGTTTCGTTTGATTTTGCAAATCGATCTTATCTCAAGATCTAAAATCAAGTCTCTGAAGCTATGACTAAAAGCAAAGTTTTGTGACAGACATTGTTTAGATGATGCCTAAAATTACTGATCATAAGTTAAATAATATAAACCACTCGAATTGGAGTCAAACGATTCATTTGTATATCAAAAGCATCAACAGAGACAATTATTTAATCGAGAGTCCACCTGATGTTGAGTCTAAAGAGGAGAAAGATCTGCTACAGTTGAGAGATGATGCTTGATTATTCCTTCATATTCGGAATTCAGTTGATGGGTGATCAGTTTAGTTGATCATTATGAGTTTGTGAAAGAATTGATGGAATATTTGGAAATTTTGTATTATGGTAAAGGAAATCTGACAAGAATGTATGATTTGTTTAAATCATTTTATAGAGCAGAGAAGCAGGATCAATCATTGATGAATTATTTTATGAATTTGAAGAAAAAATATGAGGGGTTTAATCTGTTACTTTCGATTAGCTCAGATGTTAAAGTTCAACAGCAACAAAAGGGAGAAAATGGCAGTAATGAGTTTTCTAACAGGTTAGAATCTAAGTTTGAATTAGCGAAATCACAAATTTTATTTGGATCTGAGTTATCATCACTGAAGGATGTATTCAGTAGAATTCTTCTTACCGAAGTGATTCAGACTCCAATTGTTCAGGCTGATAGTGCTCTAATAAGTAATAGTAAAAATGATACTCAATATGATGGTAGGAAATCTTGGAGTAATACACAAAGAGTTAGTCCTTTGAATATAAATTTTCAAGGATATAACCCTGGGATTCCAGCTAAATTCTGCATGTATTGCAAAAACCCAGGTCATACTAAGGTTGAATGCAAAAAATTGCAATATAAGAATGCAATGTCAAATGAAGCTGCAAATTCGAATAAAATAGTGTTATTGACTGCTGATGAATATGATAAATATGTGGATTACCAGGAATTGCTCAAGGATAACTCATCAAAACAGACTTCTTCCTCAGCTATTATAATTGCAAATGCTTTTAATGTGAGAAGCAAACACCAAAGTGGGTAATAGATTTAGGTGCCACTGATCATATGATAGGTAATTGTCACTTATTTTATGATATTTAGTTAGATGAATCAACTCATGAAGTATTGTAGTGACATCAGCTGATGGATCACAAACTTATGTTAAGGGATTAGGAAAAGTGAACTCACATCCTCATTTTCCATTAGATTCGGTATTATATTTATGGAATTTATCATTTAATCTGCTATTAGTAAGTCAGGCCACTCACAATCTTAATTGTTACATATCCTTCTTTCGTGATCATTGTGTGTTTGAGGGTCTTATGACGAATCAAGAATATTAGTAGAGGCCAACAATTTGGAGGAGTTGATGGGAATTCCTCATCGTATGCATGATATGTTTGTTTGGTTACCCAGAGCCGATGTCTTTGTTCTTTCCAAAGATGCTTCTCTGAGACCTTATTTGACCGGACGAATCGGATTTTTTGAGGAACATATCGAGTTTGATTTGGTTAGACAATGTGTGGATTATATACACTCAGTGTTGTGCCATCTAAACATATAACTTATTCAAGTATTGATTAAGCTCTCAAAACACACTATCATTAGGTCATCCATCTCTTATATTGCTCAAAAGACTATGTCCACGGTTTAGTTCATTATCTACATTAGATTGTGAGTCATGTCAGCTTGCTAAGCATCATCGTGTAGGTTCATATCCTAGAATGAATGAATAAATGGGCTACTTTTGCATTTGAATTAGTCTATTCAGATATACGGGGACCATCTTCGGTTGTATCAAAGAAAGGATATAGATATTTTGTGACCTTTTTATGATTACTCGCATGTAGCCTGGTTATACCTAATGAAAAATTGAATAGAGTTATTCTCTATATTCAGCATGTTTTATGCTAAAATAAAAAACCAACTTAATGTATCTCCTTGAGTTTTAAGGAGTGACAATGCCAAAGAATATGTGTCCAATTAGTTTAATACTTATATGGCTCAACGTGGTATACTTCATGAAACATCATGTGTTGATACTACATATCAAAATGGAGTGATAGAGAGAAAGAATAAACACTTGATTGAGACTACATGGGTTCTTTTATTCAAATGAATGTACCTAAAGTTTTTTGGTCAGATACTGTGAGTACTGCATGCTTCCTTATTAATAGAATGCCCCCAATGGTATTGAACTATGAAATTCCCTTTCAAGTTTTGTGTCCAAACAAAAATTTATACCCAGTTAAACTTATAATATTTGGTTGTGTATGTTATGTGAGATGTGTAAATCCACAATTGACCAAATTAGATCCAGAGTCACTGAAGTGTGTGTTTGTTGGATACTCAAGACTTCAAAAGGGTTATAAATGCTATTGTCCAAGTCCTCATAAGTACTTTGCTTTAATTGATGTTACATTTGCAGAAGATGTTTCATTCTTCTCAAAAAGTGATAAAGAAGTTCAGAGACAAGAAGAAGTGGAGGGTGAAGAAATTTTAATATATCCTGCTATAGCATCTTAAAATAATACACACTGTGAAGATAATGAAAATGTTGAAATTCTGGAATGCATTTAGGATACAGGGACAAACTCATCAACAGTGGATAATGAGGAGGTTTCAACACCAGATCAAACTCTAAATTTACCTATTTCACTCCGAAAAGGTAAACGAAAATGTCCATACCCTATGTCATCTTTTGTGTCATATGATAAAATTGATCTAGGCTCATACACATATATCCACTCTTATAATGTGTCCATTCCTAAAATTGTGAAAGAAGCTTTATCTAGACCTGAATGGAAAAAGCAATGTTAGAAGAATTTAAAGCTTTAGATCAAAATAAAACCTAGGAATTAGTATAAATAGCAGAGAATAGAAAAGTGATTGTATATAAATGGATTTTTGTTGTGAAAGTAAATCCAGATGGGTCTATAGCTAGGTTGAAAGCTTGATTGTTTGCTAAAGGATTTGCACAAATATATAGGACTGATTATTCTGAAACCTTTTCACCAGTGACCAAAATGACATCAATCATATTGTTTATATTATTAGTAGTAATCTATGATTGAAAATTGCACCAACTTGATATGAAAAATGCCTTTCTTCATGGTGACTTAGTTAAGGAGGTTTATGTACAACAACCACTTGGTTTTGTTGCTCTGTGGGAGTAAGGAAAGATGTGTAGGTTGAAGAAAAGCTTGTATGGATTGAAATAGAGTCCAAAAGCATGGTTTGAAAATTTTAGTCAAGTCATTGTGAAGTTTGGTATAATTAAGAGAAGTTTTGACTATTCAGTTTTTTACAAAAATTCACAAGAAGGAATAATAATGATTGTAGTATATGTTGATGATATTGTGACAACTGAAAATGGTAGCAAAGGAATCTTAGATCTTAAAGCATTCATTCAAACTCAGTTTCACAACAAGATTTGGGTGAGTTAAAATATTTCTTAGGAGTTGAGAAAATAAGAAGCACTGGGCAGATTTTTGTATCACAAAGAAAATACACTCTAGATTTGTTATCAGTAACCAGTCATTTAAGTGTCAAACCATGCACTACTCCCATGGATGCTAACCGCAGTTTGATAAATGAAGGAGAATTATTTGACAATCCTGAAAGGTATAGAAGACTAGTGGGTAGGGTGAATTATTTGACAGTAACCAGGCATGACATTGCCTTTCCAGTAAGTTTTATATGCCAGTTTATGAATTCTCCTACAATCCATCACTAAAATGCATTAAAAAGATCTTATGTTATCTAAAAGGAATGGTAGGACAAGGTGTAGTGAATGTTAATCATGGTCACAACAAAGTCGAGGGTTTTTCTAATGCTGATTGGGATGGCTCAAAAATAGATAGACGTTCAACTTCAGGATACTATGTATCGTTGAAGGAAATTTAGTATCATGGAAAAGTAGAAGAAATGTTGTATCTCGGTCTAGTGCAGAATCATAGTATAGATCTATGGCTTATGTTGTGTGTGAATTAATGCGGTTAAGACATCTTATGACAGAACTAAAGATGAAAATTGAAGTGCCAACAAATTTATGGTGTGATAGTCAAGCTACTATTCACATTGCATCTAATCTAGTCTTCCATGAAATAACAAAAAATATTGAGGTGGATTGTCATTTTTTAGAGAGAAGTGGCATCGGGGATTAGTAGCTTTGGGACTTGTTCGAACCGATGAGCAACTAGCAGACTTTTTCACCAAGCGTGTGAATAAAGCTCGAGTCAAATTTTTTTGTAACAAGTTGGACATCAAAAACAAGTATGCACCAACTTGAGGGGGTGAGTTATTGGGAGTTGCACATTTTTGTGTTTAGTTTACATGTTTGTATTTGTATCGTGTAGCTTTTGCTTGATGTTGAGAATAAAGGCCCAGCCGATTAGTCTGGTGGGTGTGCGTGGGATTAATAAAATGTATATATATACAGGTACATTAATTGAAGAGTATAACGATTGATAGTTGAATCATTTTTTTCACTTTTTCATTTCATTCAACAGTTTCAAAATATTTTTGTTGTGATTCTAGTCATTGTGAATCCATCCATCACCTTTTCAGTTCTAATGAGGCTCCCAGTTTCATTTGGAAGCATTTTAGGAGTCGTATGGGACTTCCTACTCGTGCTCATGGTATCAATGCACATTATGATGGTTTAATTCTCAAGATAAATCTAATGGATCTATTTTATCTTGAATTATACCTTCTTATATGTGTTGGCACCTATGGTGCATACGTAACAACTTCAGGTATGATAACAAAAAATTTGACAAAGCCAGAATCATCGACAATATTCGTGAAGATATTAAAAACACATTCATTGTTTTATCTTATGGGGAACCTTCCAATAGATTCCTAAGCTCCTTCATCATTGAATTTAACTTGCTACATTAACCTGATTGGCCTCCTTTTATGTGTTCCTTTTTTGTTTTCTATTTTCAACTACTACTAGTTTTCCTTCTTTTCTACAGGGTTTTAGGGGTCGGTATGTTCTCGGCAGGCATCCCATCTTCTCAGTATATTCAACAATTCTATATTCTTGTCGCTATGTCCTAAGGGTTCTACCTCTCTGTACTACTGTTCGCCATACATATTGACTTGAGAGCTTCCAACATGTTGAACCAATGCTTATATGCCTATTGTTATTTTTTCATAGGATCAGTTGTATTATTTTATGCTTATTCGATCGTGCTTGTGCTGGTCTTTTCATTACTAGTAATCATTGTGTGCTACCGATGCGAAGATTTTTCCCATCTTTTTTTTATTATATGCAGTGCCACCCTACCATACCATCATTTTGATGGTTTCTTAGAATTCATTTAAAAAAAATGACCTAATTTCCATGGATTATCTGACATCATTCTCAATTGGAAACCTCACCAATAAACACCATGGGGCGATGCAAGCCCTAATGCTAGCTAGAGCCAATCGACTTAAAAGTATATTAAAGAGAGAGTAGATGTCCAAAACAACAAATAAGAGGATCGTCCAATTCATTAGCTATCCTAATAAATCCATGTATTAGTGTAGTACACCCTTCAACTTTGTAGCTTCCAACATTATCTGGTCGTAGGCCTTCTAAAAAAAAAATTGGTCGAACTTCCACAATACCCTAGGACTCTCCACATTACTTGACCAATCATGGCCAAAATCACCGAAGGATTTATTGTTGAGGCCTCTACTCCATTCGTCCCTCTGTTACAAAAGACGACGACATTAGTCATTGTCCTCCTCTGCTAAGCTAATATTGATTCCACTGCAGCATTTCATTCTTCTTGCTCTATGTGCTTGATGGACTTTACATACTTGTTCATCATCCCTCACTTTACCGGCTAGATTATGTCAACCAACAATGGTGTTTATGACAATTCATTTTTTTTTTTTGCTAGATAGTAGCTCTAGGTTTTACTTATCCTTGGTTATTGGGGTTTACGTCCTTTGTTCCTGGACTCATGGGGTATTCTTACACGGGTCCTACTTTCCTTCTTGAATTAACTTATCTATCAAATTTCTTAAGTGATGACACTCATTCGTGGTATGGCTACATATCTCCATATAGATATATTTTCCTGAGTCGCTAAGAAAAGTGCAGTTATCGTATATGGGTAATCTCGGATATTTCCTACGATTCCATCGTTGATCATAGCCACTGTCTCCATTGCTGCCTTATTTCTGGTTATTGTTCCTCTTGTTCTTGTTCTGGACAATGATTTCAATCTTACTAGAGCTATATGAATTGGTTTACTGAAACATTGCTTTGGACTCCTTCATTATTAGGTCCAACTATCTTTTTTTATGGTTATAGTTTCTCTTCATTATTACATCGTAATTTATTTTAATTTTATAAATTTACTAGTTAGTTGCATTTGTATCAGTATGTCATACTACATAAATAAAATAACCTATACATAATTATGTTATTATATCATGTTAAAACTTGGTCGTATATTTATGTATTTAATTTTTTTTCATTATAATTTTAAGTGATAGAAAATATTGGTATAATAATTGTTTAATGATTTTAACATTATTCAGATTAAATATAGGTTTAATAATTCATATAAACTAATAAATTTGTTTCAAAAATTTGTATTAAATTTAATATTAAAATATTCATTATTATATTATCTTTCTTTAAAAATCCATGAATTTAGAAATCAAATTTATTTTTCAAAAAATCATTTAAAATGTAGCCGAGACTAGTTATTTGTATTAGATCTCAAATGATATAAAAATATATTTAGTTTTATCGATTTCTCATATTTAATTTAATTATATATAGATGTATACCAATGAGTTTGCAAAATGTAGAGCTAAAAATGAACTGTTTTTCCACCGCTACCTTCCTCTTCCTGTATCTACTCGTCATCTAACCACTCTTGAGCTTTCCCTTCAATAAGTCGTCTCCTTTACAATTTCATTTCTCAAAATCCTCCTTTTATTTTTATTTTTTCCATTGTCCTCATTTTTTTTCTTTTATTACCTTCGCTTGCTTCTTTTGGGTTTTCCCTTCTCGCTTTACCCACATCGAACGTCCCTCTCCTGGTATCTACCTCTTCTTCTTATTCCACTACAAATTATCAAGAACGTTGAGTTCTCCTTTTTGGTCACTACTTCAAGCTGCCACCTGAGCCTAATTGTTGGAAATAATCTTGGCTTTTCAGGAAACAAATAATTGTATTGTTAAATTAGCAATTGTATTAATGAATTGAATAAAAGGCAAAATCTAGAATTCCTATTTTAGATATTTTAGATAAGGCATTCCTAGAATACTCTAGAGAATGCAGTGCATTATAAAAGCAAGACAATCAAGTTGATGTATGTAGGCAATCAAAATTTGTAATCAAAAGGAAAGCAATGAAAATTTCCTCCCCATTAAAATAATCCTCTCAAAAATTCCTCCTTCTTCTCTTAAAAAATATTCCTAACAGTGGTATCAGAGCCCTAGATCCTTGCAATTAAAAAAAAAGTGCAAAGTAATGGCTTCTCCAGGCAATACTTCAGCAAGCATCAACTCCACCTATAGCAATGTCCAAGTTCCTTTATTTGAAGGAGAAAATTATGATTTTTGGGCAGTAAAAATGGAGACTTTGTTCATCTCCTTGGATGTCTTGGAGTTCATCAAGCAAGGATATGAAGACTCAACAGCTGCGGCAGAACGTACAGCAGCTCAAACTGAAGTATTAAAAAAGAAAAGAATCACAGATGCTGGAGTTCTTGGAATGATTCAAAGAGGAGTGTCAAACACCATATTCCCAAGAATTATGAGAGCAAAAACAGCCAAGGAAGCATGGGAAATTTTGTAACAAGAGTTTGAAGGGGATTCAAAGGTGAGAACTGTCAAACTTCAATCTCTAAAGAGAGATTTTGAAAATGAAAGAAAATGAAAGTTTGAATGAGTATTTTAATAGGCTGTCCGAATTAGTGAATCAAATGAAGTCTCATGGAGATATAATTGACGATCGTAGAATCGTTGATAAAATTTTGATAAGCTTAACTGAAAAATTTGATCCTATGGTGGCTGTTATAGAAGAAACCAAAGATTTGTCAAACATGACCGTTCAAGGCTTGATGGGTTCACTTAGATCCTACGAGCAAAGGTTGTTACGCCGTATGGAAAAGACGGTTGAAAATGCATTTCAGTCCAAACTCACCACTCAATGCAACAATGACAAAACAATAAAACAAAATAATGGCGAGTCTTCTAGAGGTGGCAGATTTGGCAAAGGAAGAGGAAGAAATTCACGTGGAAGAGGTCGAGGCACCTATGGGGGGAGAGGAAGTGATGAAGGAACAAATAAATGGTGTGGAATTTGCGAAAAAAGCTCTCATGAAGAAAAGGACTGCTGGAACAAAGGAAAGCCACAATGTCATAATTGCAAAAGGTTTGGGCACATTCAAAAGGACTGTCGCCTTGGTAAGCCACATAACATAGCATTTGCCAGAGCGGAAGATATGGAAGGGAGCTTGTTCTTTGCTTGTCAAAAGGCAACTGAAGAATATAAGAATATATGGTTTCTGGACAGCGGATGTAGCAATCATATGACAGGAGACAAAAGTGCATTCATTGACATAGATTCTTCATTTGGTTCGAAAGTTAAACTTGGCAATGGAGAGTATGTTGAAGTTGAAGGCAAAGGCAACATTGGAGTTGCAACAAAGCAAGGAGGTAAAGTTATTCATGATACCTTTTATGTTCCCAAATTAGATGAGAATTTGTTGAGCATTGGACAACTTTTAGAGCATGATTATTCTCTTCAATTTGAGAATCGAGAATGTAAAATTTTTGATTCAAAGGAAAAGTTGTTGCTGTAATAAAAATGACACAAAAAGAAGCTTTCCCCTTCATCTCAATTATGAGAAAAATCATAGCTTCATGGCAAAAAAGGAAGACGACACTAGTTTATGGCATAAGAGACTTGGGCACTTAAACTACAATAGTCTCACATTGCTTTCACAAAAGAAGATGGTGTACGGGTTGCCAATAATAAAAAAAGAAGAACATGGAGTATGTGAAGGCTGTGTACTTGGCAAACATCATCGGCAACCGTTTCCAAAAGAAGGATCAAGGAGAGCTAAAGAAGTGTTGGAATTAGTACACACGGATGTATGCGGTCCTATGAGCACATTATCTCATGCTCAAAACAGGTACTTTATTTTATTCATTGATGATTTGACCCGCATGACATGGGTTTATTTTATGAGACAAAAATCTGAAGTGTTTGTTATATTTAACAAGTTTAAAGCTTTTGTTGAGAAACAAAGTGACAGGTCCATAAAAGTTTGGAGAAGTGACAGGGGAAAGGAGTATAACTCCAATGATTTTGATAAATTTTGTGAAGAAGGTGTGGAGAGGCAACTAACCGTTAGGTATACACCTCAGCAAAACGGTGTATCCGAAAGAAAGAATCAAACAGTGATGGAGATGGCTAAATCAATGTTGTTTGAGAAAGGCATGCCTAAAGAATTTTGGCCCGAGGCTGTAAATACAGCTGTGTATTTGCTGAATAGATGTCCAACAAAAGTTGTATGGAATATGACGCCGTTTGAAGCGTGGAGTGGAAGAAAGCCTTCAGTGAATCATCTTAGAGTCTTTGGGAGTATTTGCTATGCTCAAATTCCTAAAGAAAAAAGGACAAAGCTTCAAGAAGCAAGTGAAAGATGCATTTTTATTGGCTATAGTTCTGTGTCAAAGGGCTATAGACTTTACAACTTGAAGACAAAGAAAGTAATCATCAGTAGAGATGTTGTATTTGATGAGAAGACATCTTGGAATTGGCAAAAGGAGAAAGTGGAGGATAAAACTGTTCCAGCAGTAATTTTTGAACAAAATCCAACTACACTTGCAAATAACCAATGTGATTCATCTACACCATGTTCTCCATCTAGCACTTCATCCACAACAAGCCATAATTCATCATCTCCAAGCTCAACCCCAATAAAAATGAGGAGTTTGGATGATATTTTTGCTAGGTGCAACTATTGTGCAATGGAACCAGAAAATTTTGAAGAAGCGGTTAAAGAAGATGCTTGGAGGAAGGCAATGCAAGAAGAGATGGATGCACTTGAAAGGAACAAAACATGGATGTTGGTTGATAAGCCAAAAGACAAAGAAACCATTAGAGTAAAATGGATCTACAAAGTGAAGCATAATCCAGATGGTTCAGCTCAAAAGAACAAAGCGAGACTTGTTGCAAAGGGCTATTCTCAAAAGCCCGGTATTGACTACAAAGAGACATTCACTCCAGTGGCACGTCTTGACACCATTATAGCTTTAATATGACTTGCAGCCCAAAAAGGATGGAAGCTATATCAGATAGATGTAAAATCGGCATTCTTGAATGGAGAATTGAAAGAAGAGGTTTACGTGGAGCAGCCTCAAGGATTTGAGATTAAAGGACAAGAAGGAAAAGTTTACAAAGTAAAGAAAGCGCTTTATGGGCTAAAACAAGCACCACGAGCATGGTATAGCAATATCGACAATTACTTCATGGAGAAAGGCTTTGAGAAGAGCAAAAATGAGGCTACTTTGTATGTCAAACGGCAAGAAATCTCTCAAGGTGATGATGGAGTTTTTATTTGTCAAAAGAAATATGCTGAGAAAATATTGAGAAAGTTTGGGATGCTTGGGTGTAATCCGGTTGATACACCGCTAGTTGTGAATGAAAAGCTAAAAAAAGAAGACGGGGAAAGGAAGATTGATGCTAGTTACTACAGAAGTCTAGTTGGTAATTTATTTTACCTTACTAATACAAGACCTGACATCATGTTTGCAGCCAGCCTACTTTCTCGTTTCATGAATGATCCTAGTCATATCCATCTAGGTGCAACAAAAAGGGTGCTGAGATATATTCAAGGCACTTTGGACTATGGGATCAAATATGAAAATAATGTTGAAACTAATTTAATTGGGTTTTGCGATAGTGACTGGGCAGGAAGTATAGATGACATGAAAAGCACTTCTGGGTATGTGTTTTCTCTTGGATTAGGAGCATTTTCTTGGTGTTCGAAGAAGCAACAAACAGTTGCTCAGTCTTCTGCAGAAGCTGAATATATTTCAGCTGGCCTAGCTACCCAACAAGCAATATGGTTGAAGAAAATACTAAATGATTTTGGTGAGAAACAAGAAGCTGTGACTATCCATTGTGACAACAAATCAGCCATTGCTATAGCTAAGAATCCAGTCCATCATGGAAGAACAAAGCATATAGCCATTAAACATCATTTCATTCGAGAAGCAATTGAAAATGAAGAGGTGTAGCTAAATTTTTGCAAAACAAATAATCAAGTTGCTGATATTTTCACAAAAGCATTAAAGCCTGATAATTTTAAATGATTGCGAGACCTTCTTGGAGTTCAAAAACCAAGCTTACGGGGGAATCTTGGAAATAATCTTGGCTTTTCAGGAAACAAATAATTGTATTCTTAAATTAGCAATTGTATTAATGAACTGAATAAAAGGCAAAATCTAGAATTCCTATTTTAGATATTTTAGATAAGGCATTCCTAGAATACTCTAGAGAATGCAGTGCATTATAAAAGCAAGACAATCAAGTTGATGTATGTAGGCAATCAAAATTTGTAATCAAAAGGAAAGCAATGAAAATTTCCACCCCATTAAAATAATCCTCTCAAAAATTCCTCCTTCTTCTCTTAAAAAAATATTCCTAACACTAATTCTTAGGTCACGTCTTTAGCTTTCTACACCTTCCCTTGCTTATCTTGCTACTACAGAATTATTTTAGGTAATTCAAATCGATTTTTCTCGATTAGATTTTTGAGGTCGACTTGGGTTTTTCTTGTGATGGTTGTTGTCTTGTTGGTTTTGGTTGTTTTCACCTTGTTTCCTGATGGTCTATAGGGGTTTAGTTCTGTGACGTGTCCGATATTGCTTTAGCGGTGCTCTTAGTGTTTTCTTTAGTTATCAGAGGTCTGTTCGCAACGCATGTGGTACTAGTAGCAATCCCATACAATCCATTCAGGTTCTAGTGTTGTCTACATTAGTTGGCTAAGTTCCTTCCTACAAATCATACATAATCTGACATATCCGGATGGGAGTTTGATAGAAATTCGTTTGATGATTTGGATTGTAGGAAAAATGAAATTGTTATAGAAGAAATCGTTGAATCTGTAATACAAAGAGATTTTTTTACAATGATTGTAAATTTAATTTTTCTGTATATAGATCGGCTATATAAGACAATAGAAATAATTAATAAAATGAAAATGGGTTTTGGCTTGTTAACAAATGAATTGGGGTAAGCTTTGTTGATCGACCCACTTCACTACACCAAAAAGCGGTTTTAGCTGCTCCACATATGATATGGCTATTAGCCGTATCAAAAATATAATACAGCTATAACCCATATTAATGTATGTCAATACGGATACGAAAAGCTTTTCTGTTGAATAATCCGCTTTCCCTTACATTTAGGTGAGGATCATAGCAATATCAGATTATACATGGCTAATAGCTATATCCAATCTTGTGCCTGATTTTGGTTCACACACAAACCATCATATCCCTCCTTGGTTCTCTCTCTTATCCTTACTTCCCAAATCATTTTTCATTTTTTAGGGCAAACAAACCGATGCTAAAAAAAGAAAATGGCTGCAGCTTCCAACATCGACCCCCGGCGGCAACCATTAACAACCTCTAACACCAACCCCTGACGACAGCGGCAGCACAAACATACACAACGTCCAACATCTCATTGACAACCTTCAGCACCTTGTCTGTAACCTCCAGTACCAACCTCCAGCACCTCGTCGCCACCCTGTCGTCGTCACCAGAGCACCAAGGTGATTTTGAATAGTTATATTTATCTCTTCTCTTTTGGTTGTAAAATTTAGTTATGCTTAAGTGTAAACAATTGTTTGGCATATTGGAACCACTGGTGCTTGAACATAAGTGATTGTTTAGTTGCATGTGTCATTTTACGAGCTGGTTGTTGTGTTTGTGGTGAGTGTTTAGTTGCATGGGTCGTCTTGTGAGATGAAGGCAGCGTCTTTACATGACTGTTTGGTTTCAACACTGTTTGATCAGTGAAATATTTCTGCATCGATCTCATAATATTTAAACTTGCATCATCGAGCTCATAACCAAGCGAGTCCAAGTTCAATCAGATGATGATGCTTGTGTTGTTATGTACCACATATGTATAACTTGTTTGATTACAGAGGTATAACTTGAATTTATCTGCTGATAATGTTTGATTAAATTGTATAACTTGTGTTTTATAAATAAGTGCTATGGTAGAAAACAAAGTCTGTCATCCTAGGAACTACGATTTCTACTTGTGCTCTCAAGTAGGGATGACCGAGCCCTTAATCGAGACCATATCAGGATGGACTAAGCGAGTCCCAGTTCAATCAGGTGATGAATGTAGAGTTGTTATACACCACACATGTATAACTTGTTTAATCATAGAGGTATAACTTGAATTTATCTCCTGATAATGTTTGATTAAATTGTATAATTTGTGTCTTATAAATATGTACTATGGTAGATAACAAAGTCTACCGTCTAAGGAACCACAATTTCTAATTGTGCTCACATGTAGGAAGAGGCATAAGTAAAAATTTCCAAAGGATCAAAATTTCCAAAGGTTTGGTTCATTACCAAGTTTTTACTTGTTGAACTAATAACACCTTTGGAAATTTAGATCTTTTAGAAATTATTACTTATGCTAGTGGTTTCAGTGGAGCTGTTCGCAGCAATAAGGACAATGTCTGAGTTGGTGGTGTTGAGACAAGATTTTGATCGATGCCAACATGTAAAGGTGCAATGAAGATCATTTCATAGAGATAAGGTTTTTTACTTTGAGTCGTGTTAGAAATATGTTAAAATCTATCCTCAAAGTATAACACGAATGCACAAAACAATATCATATCTTCGTTGCTGAAATCTGTATATTTGAGGAATTGAAAACTCACAAAAAAACCCAAACGGTCCAGGCTCCGACCGGGAAAGAGTGCAGAGTGATAAAGACTGTGGACTGAGGTCCTCCTGTCCGTAGCCATAAAACGGTCGACCGCCCAAAAAGGACCAGTCGACCGGTTATGTTGTGTTGTTTGAAACAGAAACTAAAACGGTCAACCACCCAAAAAGGACCAGTCGACCGGTTTATGTGTTTTTGCACATAACGACTATTTTCTGGAATTTCCAATTCAACCAGTCGACCGGTGATTTTTGACCTTTCGACCGTTTTCGAAACAGCAAGCTTTTTCCTGAAGGGTTGCTTCCATTCATCAAGAGTTTTCTCTTCAATTTTCAATGGAAACAGATACAATCTTTTGTAAAAACTCTTCATGATGGAATGCAACTATTTTACACTATAAATAGACTTGAAATCATACTTTCAAATCACCGATTCTTGCTCTAAATTCTGATCTTACTTTCTAAATATTCTTGCATTCTAAAAGCTCTCAAATATTTCAATTGCTTATTGAATCATTGAAATTATTTCATATCTCTTGATTCAATAAGTAATATACTTCCTTAAATCTATGCATTCAAAGTATATACTTGAGGATCAAATTATAGGAAGATTGTACTCAAACTGTTGATTATCCATGTTGAATCAAGAACACAAAGCAGAAGTCAAAACCATTGTATCAGTTGAAGTCCTGTGTGTGATCAGGAAAGTGTTGAAGTCCTCGTGTTGTTAGAGGCGTGAAATCCCGTTCGGCTGCTCGGGTATTGTGAACCTGTTCCTCCGGGTGAAGCGAGGTTGTTGATTAGTGAAAATCCAGAGAGAGGTCTGGAACTGGACGTAGGACGGTGCTCCGAACCAGTATAAAAAGCCCTGGTGTGATTTTTCCATTTTTACTACATTTACTATACTACTGTTCTGTGATTAGCTATTACTTTATACTTGAATATTGTTTGTATATTACTCGACAAGTACAAGCACACGTGCATTTTCAATTGGTATCAGAGCACGGTCATCACATAACCGTAACACAGTTATTTGATATATTCTAGTAATATGGCAAATAACCCAAGTAGTAGCACAATCACCACTTACACTGAAAGTCAATCAACACAAAGACCTCCTTTCTTTAATGGTCTTAACTATAGTTATTTGGCAACTCGTATGGTTTTTTACATGCAATCAACTAGCTATGATGCTTGAAATGCTACTCAGAAAGAAATAGTAAATCCAACGACTGAGTACGTAGAATGGACACCTGCTAAGAAAACAGCAGCTGTAAATGCAAAAGCAATCAATATGTTGTTTTGTACATTAGATCAAAATGAATATAATCGTGTTAGTATCTGTACCACTGCATATCAAATTTGGCAAACACTAAAAAACCACTCATGAAGGTACTAACAAGGTTAAACAAGCAAAATAATTTGCTGAAAAGTCAATTTCAAAATGAAGCCAAATGAAACTATCAATGAGATGTATTCACAGTTTCAAACCATTCATCATGCACTTATCGGATTAGGGAAAAAATATTCGGATTTTGATGTAGTTTCAACAGTCCTACATTCTCTGACTAATGAATGGGAAGGAAAAGTATTAGCAATTGAAGAAGATAATGATCTTTCCACTATGAAGCCAGATGAATTGATAGGAAATCTTATGTCCTATGAAGCTAACTTGCAGGCTAGAAAAGAACTAAAAGAAGAAAAGAAAATTGTAGCTTTTCATGCTGAAAAGGATGAAGACATCTCAGATTCCGAAGATGAAGATCTAGCATTCATTGCAAAAGGATTCAAGAAATTCTTAAAGCAACGAAAAGCTAGTCGTTACAATAGAAAGAAGTTTGGATCAAATAGACCATCATCATCCGTTAAGGAATGTTTCAACTGCCACAAAAAGGGGCACATGCACAAGGATTGTCCAGAACAAAAGAAGAAGTCAGAAAATGACAAATTCGAATACAAGAAGGACAAATCAAAGAAATGAGCATTCTCAGTAACATGAGATGATTAAGACTCGTCTTCATCAGAAAGTGAAAGTGATACAGAAAATGAACAAGCAAACGTTTGTTTCATGGGAACAGACGATGAGGTACAAATTCCTGCATTTGATGAAATACTTGATATTAATGCTGAATTGATAGTCAAATTTAAAGACATAAAACGACAACTCAAACAAGCCAATGCTGATTTGAGTAGAGCAGAGTTTGAACGAGATGTGTTAAAAGACGAGAAGATAATATTAGAAGAAGAACTTGAAAAACTTCAAGAATCATCATCTAATATTGATTCTCAATTATCTCTTTTGAGTCAAGAAATTGAAACTCAAAAAGAGAAAAACGATGCTCTTACTGCTAAAAATCATGAACTTAAGGCAAAAGTCAAAATTCTAGACCTAGAAAAGGTTGGTTCAAGTTAGATAACATCACTCAAAATGTTTCTAACTTCAACAAAGGTCGAGAAAATTTGAAAAAGATTATTGAAAATTCGCAGTCTGTATCAAATAAGCAAGGGTTGGGATATAAGAAACAAGGAACTCAGAAATATCATTCTTACGAAAAGAAGAATGTAAAAGCTAAGAAGAATTCTAGTTTGTTATATTCCAAACCAAAACCAGTTATGAATTTTCAAAAGAAAAATGTCAAGACTATCGATTTCCTAAAACAAATAATAATTTGATTAGGAACAAATAAATTTAGCAGTTCATAAATACTATGCATCATAATTCTAATTATATATATATATAAAGGGGACACCGGACCCGTATGGGTTTGGACTCCTAAGACCTAACTCTTAGGACCCCATAAAAAGTGGGTATCATGGACTTAATTGTATTTTTTGTAGATCCCACTTAAGAAAAGAGGAAAGTGGATATTGGACTAAAGGTGCTATAATTATTTGTATTCTTTACTACTCTCGATTATTGTGCTTATTATGGTATTTATTCTTTTTAATCGATGACAAAGGGGGAGAAATATTTTCTCTTATGATTATTCATATCATTCATGTTACATATACTATCATTTAAAATAATGTGCTTAACAATGGTAATAGTATACGTGATCTAACATTTGTTAATGCAGGAATCAAAAAGTAAGATTATTTATATTATGAACTAACCAATATTGCAGAAATTCAGGGGGAGCTTTATATTTAGAGGGAGAAAATCCAAGGTGTTGTCATCAATCAAAAAGGGGGAGAATGTTGAGACAAGATTTTGATCGATGCTAACATGTAAATGTGCAATGAAGATCATTTCATAGAGATAAGGTTTTTTACTTTGAGTCGTGTTAGAAATATGTTAAAATCTATCCTCAAAGTATAACACGAATGCACAAAACAATATCATATCTTCGTTGCTGAAATCAATATATTTGAGGAATTGAAAACTCACAGAAAAAGCCCAAACAGTCCAGGCTCCTACCGCGAAAGAGTGCAGAGTGATAAAGACTGTGGACCGAGGTCCTCTGGTCCACGGCCATAAAACGGTCGACCGCCCAAAAAGGGCCAGTCGACCGGTTATGCTGTGTTGTTTGAAACAGAAACTAAAACGGTCGACCGCCCAAAAAGGACCAGTCGACCGGTTTATGTGTTTTTGCACATAACGGCTATTTTCTGGAATTTTCAATTCAATCAGTCGACCGGTGATTTTTGACCTGTCGACCGTTTTCGAAACAACAAGCTTTTTCCTAAAGGGTTGCTTCCATTCATCAAGTGTTTTCTCTTCAATTTTCAATGGAAACGGATACAATCTTTTGTAAAAACTCTTCATGAAGGAATGCAACTATTCTACACTATAAACAGACTTGAAATCATACTTTCAAATCACCGATTCCTGCTCTAAATTCTGATCTTACTTTCTAAATATTCTTGCATTCTAAAAGCTCTCAAATATTTCAATTGCTTGTTGAATCATTGAAATTATTTCATATCTCTTGATTCAGTAAGTAATATACTTCCTTAAATCTACGCATTCAAAGTACATACTTGAGGATCAAATTATAGGAAGATTGTACTCAAACTGTTGATTATCCGTGTTGAATCAAGAACACAAAGCAGAAGTCAAAACCATTGTATCAGTTGAAGTCCTGTGTGTGATCTGGCAAGTGTTGAAGTCCTCGTGTTGTTAGAGGCGTGAAATCCCGTTCGGCTGCTCGGGTGTTGTGAACCTGTTCCTCCGGGTGAAGCGAGGTTGTTGATTAGTGAAAATCCAGAGAGAGGTCTGGGACTGGACGTAGGACGGTGCTCCGAACCAGTATAAAAGGCCCTGGTGTGATTTTTCCGTTTTTACTGCATTTACTATACTACTGTTCTGTGATTAGCTATTACTTTATGATTGAATATTGTTTGTATATTACTCGACAAGTACAAGCACACGTGCATTTTCAAGTGGGATAAGGCTAGTCAGAAGGGTGCGCTTTTGATTACTCTAATCCCACCAACTTTTGACAATGTTCCTATTGTTGTCTGATAGCTCTATAGGAACCACAATTAAGCTTCACCCCTAACTTGAAAAGGGAGCACCGCTACCACAGGTATGTTAAACACTTTATATATGAATTTTTGCTTTATTTTACGTTTGATAGTTGTTGGTTACTATGAACCCAAGCTATGATACACTTGACAACACTTGGTATCACTTAGTACTTATCTGATAATCATGAACCCAGATTTGGACTTGACAATTTTGAACTAAAGTTTAGTTATGTGATGTTGTGTATACAATTTTCCTATGAACTTTGTTTTGTCTTGCTGTCCATTTTGTTTTGTACTTGGACTTGGACTGTCTGCTTTGCAATACCATGAATAATGTGCAGACTGGTTGAACCTTGCATGTTTGTGTGCACTTCATTTTTTCAGCATTGTTCACTAACTTGTAAAGCAGCATTTTTGTGCGCACTTCATTTTTTCAACCTGTTTGTAACTTAAATATCATGAGTAGTGTGGAAAATTGATGGTATATTGATGTTTTGGTTGATACTGGCAGGTGAAAGTAGACACTTTGATAACTGATGGCGATCCAAAAGAGGTTATTTGTGAGGCAACAAAACAAACACAAGCTGATCTTCTTGTTGTTGGAAGTCATGGTTTATTAAAAGGTGCTTGGTTTCACTTCATTTTTTTAGCCTTGTTCACTGACTTGTACATTTGCATGTTAATTTAAATACATGTATTATTGTGGGTATATAAAGCTAGTGTAGGAAAACCATTTGCCTTCTTATAATATATGCTTAAAAAAGATGTATTATTGATCTTGACCTTATGTTAAATAAGATGTTTTATTGTTCTTGATGATGTGTTAAATAAGAATTTTTATTGCTCTTGATCATATATTATAGTATTATCGTTAGATATATCTTAGAGTGATTATACATGTATGGGTAGCAGAGCAATTAGTAACGGCTCTGAACCGTATCTAACGGATCAGTTTGATACAACCATATGTCGTATTTGTTGAAAAAATCAGGCACGGTTTAAAGCCATATCTAATCATTTAAGACGTCATTTTCTGCTACAGATAAGAGCCGTATTAAACATTGTTAGAAATGACTATTAGCCGTAGCTAAATTACATTTATGGTGTAGTGCTTGTAGATAGATAATGGAAAAAGCAAAAGAGAGATAGCTAACCGCAATATATCATGTTATACGCCATCTCAAAATTAGGGTTACCAAAACCCTAGATTTTGATTACCATAGAATTTTTTTAGATATGTAGCAAATATTGAGTTGCTAAAAGCTCTAGAAGCATTGATGGCTTTTGATCTGAGGAGTTGATGAACAATAGATAGATAGGATTTAAGAGGATTGTCAAGACATTTTGCTTTGATTTAATTTGATTTCATTATTGTCGCTTGAGCTCGGATGTTTCTAAGACCATTGCTTCGCTTCCTCTTTTGTGTGAACTTCTGATGGCTTGTGGCTTTGAGGATTTTTCTTCTTCTTGTCGACGACATTTAACTCGGAACTATATCTGATAAAATTTGTAATTAAGATAAATTTGATTAAGATATGAGCTCTTTAGTAAGTTCAAGGTATTTGGTTCACTTGTATTTCTCCTTTTTGAACTAGTTCTCTCGCGAAGTGCAAGTCAATCTCTGTGTACTTGGTTCTGGAATGTTGTATATGGTTCTCTGATATATACACTTCACTTTTGTTATCACCATAGTGTAGGCTTGACATTAGATTTTAATGTTAGCTCACCCAAAGAGATTGTATCTATTTGTTTTCTGTTGTGGTGTTAGCAATGCTTCAATATTTAGCTTCAGTGCTGGATCTTGAAATAATGGGTTGTGTTTCTTTAACACCAAAAAATTAGACTACTTTCAATATAAATATAGTATTTTATAGTTGATCTTTGATCATCTGGATTAGTGCCCCCGGTCAGTAATTATGTTTGGCTGTTTGCTAGTCTTTAATGTTAGTCCATGATTAATAGTTCCCTTTAGGTATCGTAGAATTATATTCACTGCTTTCCAGTGTATGTCCAAGGGATCTGTAACACCCCACCTCCGTTAAGGTCACTCACAAAGGGAATGCCTTAACTTCAGTGGAGCGTTTTAGGTAAACAGATACAGAATATCACAAGACAGATATTAAAATTTTTGCAGCGGAAATAAACAGCTTTATTAAATCACCAAAATACTTTGTTACATAATACCATGAGTCATAAAACCCTTACAACAAAACACTTCTGTCTTATATTATCAGAGTGCATAGGTATTTAAAAGAAAAACATCATTCCCCATATTAAAGAGCAAGCCATATAAGATACAGAGACTCGAGCCATACTTCAGAAGTAGCTCATAGAAGATGATATCCAAATTCTGACTAAACCTGGGTGTTTCCTCCCTGAGAACCTGGGGTGTGGGAACGGAAGAAAAGAGGTGAAACAAACTAGGTCATACATACGTCTGGTGAGTCCAGTAACTTTTAGCCAGTAAATAAATAAAGGTAAACATGGAAGACATACAAAGTGGATAAGAGGATTCACGGTACAGATGACAGGTATGACAGGACAAATAAGGTAAGATGTATGCATGCTTCACAACAAACTACTCTGCCCTATTACCAGTAAAATCAAGATGGGATGATCCCTTCTGCTAACCATAATAACGATAACGATGGTGGTAGTTTCGTGTATTCCTAGTTGCTGTCATAGGTGTCGCCTGCTCCTAACTCAACTAGTCGTATCCACTACCCTCCTACTATAAATTGGTAGACTTAGGGCATACGTCCGGGTATACCCTAACCACAACCCTAATCGATCGGCTCCCTACTCTGTAGATACTCTGTGCTGGTCCCACAACTAGGGGGTATCACTTCCCTAAAGTGGAAACCCAAGGTGTACACAGTTATACCTACTGGTGTCACGGTCGTCTTGTCCTCCTCTGCCCGGCCCACGCACGCACACGTCCCCGGTCGGTTTGCGCCGCCCACACCATCCGTCTCGTTTTGGATCTCTTACAATCAATCAGTAAGCGTGACCCTTCCCCGCCTAGTACGGAGTTCTTTACTTTGATACCCCTCTGGGTTACTAACTGAAATGGGTCCCACACAACATGATACAAGCTTGCCCTTATGTCTTGTATCCCTACTAGGTTTTCTACTGACTATGTATACCCTAAGGTGTCTTTAATAACATAGCCCTCAATCAGTTATGCATACTTATAGGTGTCTTTAATACATAATCCTTAATCTACCTATCGGTTATGCTTACCTATAGGTATCTTTAATACATAACTCTATCCATTCCCACTAGTTATGCGTACCCCTAAGGGTGTCTTTAATACATAAATTTACTATTTTGCCCCGGTTATGTATACCATTAGGTGTCTTTAATTACATAACCCTTTTTATCCGATTAAGTTTGTGGGCCTATATATATTAATATTACCCACCTACGCTTCAGTTGTACTTAACCCTCTCACTAATTTAATCCTATTTATTTAATGGTTAAGTTTGTGGGCCTATATATATTAATATTACCCACCTACCCTTCAGTTGTACTTCACCCTCCCACTGATTTAATCATATTTATTTAATGGCTAAGTTTGTGGGCCTATATATATTAATATTACCCACCTTCCCTTCAGTTGTACTTAACCCACCCAAAATCCAACTCATTTTACTTAACCCTAACTTATGTCTATCATCATACAATCCGCATGTATTAAGTTACGTTAAGTAGTCTTTTCTTATTACCATGTCCAATTCTGGTTATATTGGGCTAGACCTCCCATATTAGGCCTACAACATGTGGATGCTGGATATGCCGGTCGGGTCCGGGCAGTCTTATTCCACAGTTGGGTCTAACCTCGTGTCTTAGACCGAGTCGTATTCACACACTTAGACCTCTCACATTATGTTCAACATTAGTGGCTGCTGGATATGCCGGTCGGGTCCGGGCAGACTTCCACCACTAATGTAACCTAACCTCATGTCATAAGTGTTAATTAAATTTTCATACTTTAATTGCCTAAACATTCCTCTTTTGATTAATTAAGTTAATTAATTAATCATTTCCTTTTTATAGGTGTCAATACCTATTTTATTAACAATTTGAATTTCCTATCCATAAATGGTCATATTCAAATTATACCATTTTTACTCAACTTTACCTATGTCATAATAGGTAATTATTTATATGTTTCCCTACTAGAATCATGTGTCCAATTTACATAAACACTATGTAAATTATGCCTATTACAAATTCCCCTTTTCCCCGTTTCTTAACTAGCTTAACCGTTTGCGTTTTTGGCGTCATCGAGGCTACAAGGTAGCCTCGCCATAACAATAAAATAAAGGGAATGACAAGGTGATCGTTTTCAGTACATTTTTTTTGGCATAAGCATGACAACTAGGGAAGATGACATGATAACTTTGCATGTAATTATGATTCACTACATAATTAACAACTTGCAAAGATTCATGATTTTGCAACATAACAACTTGCATAGGTTCATGATTTTCAACATAACAACTTGCATAGGTTCATGAATTAACAACATAATTGACAACTCACATTGGTTCATGATTCACAACATAACAACTTGCATAGGTGACTTGCATAGGTTCAGGATTCACAACATAGCAACTTTCATAGGTTACTTGCATAGTTTCATGATTCACAACATAACAACTTGCATAGGTTCATGAATTCATCACATAAAACCTTGCATAGGTAACTTGCATGATCTCTTAACAACTTGCATAGGTTCGCGATAATAACTTGCATAGATTCATGATAACAACTTGCATATATTCATGAATTCACAACATAATAACTTGCATAGGTAACTTGCATTAGGTTTATGATTTTCACTTGCATAATTTCATGATTCACCACAACAATAAACTTGTATAATTTCATGATCCACAACAACAAAAAACTTGTATAATTTCATGATCCACAACAACAATGAACTTGTATAATTTCATGATCCACAACAACAATAAACTTGCATAACTACAAACAACATATACCCAAATCATAGTCTACCACAATTCACTTTTATCTATTTAAACCTAAAACTGACTAGAACTCACAGAAAAAGAGGGTCTTGAGTTCTGGGATCTGAATTCTGTAATTGATTAGCGTTCCCTTGATGTAGATAATTTCGTTATTGAGATTAGACTTTGGTTTTAATAGAATTGAGTTGCTTTACTTTGCTTTTAGTTGGTGGTGGCTACTCTAGGTTTTGGAGAGACAGTATGACGACCATTGATCTAATTTTTATTTGGTTTTAGGGTTTGAGAATACATGTGTTTATATAGAATTTCAATTAAATTTGAGCCGTCGGATGCTCTTAGGGTTAATCAAAACAACTCATTTAGGATAGGGTGACACCTCAGCCCTAATGACTCAGCAAAGAGTCAGAAAGGACTCAGCAATGAGTCACAGTGTGGATCAGATCACACCAGAAAGCTGTGCAGGCTTTCTGCTAGGCCTGGCCGCACTTGGGAAGTGCGCCAGTGTATTTTTGTACTGGCACACTTCCCAAGTGCGCCGGTGAATTTTATTTTGTATATTTTTTTCCTTTTTCTTCTTCTGGTTTTTTCCGCCTAACTTCGTTCGTCCATATCTTCTTCATACAGTATCCATTTTACGCAAACTCAGATTCTATCTCTAGCAGAATTCCGAGACGAACGCAATGGGTCAACCCGTTTCCCTTAATTCCCACATTTGAAATTAAGTATTCTTAAATTTAGTTAATTTGATTATTCAAAAATTCGGGGTGTTACATTCTCCTCTACTTAAAGGATTTCGTCCCCGAAATCTTCAAGTTAAGAAGAATGTGTCCTACCATCCAATCACCCATCTACTCAACCGTCATCCACAAGCATCCATTGCCCTTAGAAAACTTCTAATGTTGTATGAACATTTGCAAAAGTGTGTGTATATGTTCCTTATCTAATGCAAAGATTAGGCGGTCCACTGATTCAGTTGATCTCCTTAATGCGAATTATGTCAGTGCCATGAGTCCAACATGTATGCAATTTTCCTATTTGATACATATTATCTCTTCATGTGTGCACAACCATTCATCAAAATGCAGCATCCATATGATAACACAACCATTATACATCCATTACCCTAAATACGCACACATTTTTATATGCAACATGAAAGTGATTTGAGCAGATCTAGTGCCTAATGTGTGTGTAAATGCATCCACAAGCAACCACTAGCAAACACTTGCATCCACTTGCAACATCAAACATAACATGTCTCAAACACATGTTTACATCCATGGATTTCCTATCTAAAGGTCGAAGATTCGGTCGATGGGATACAAACAAATGATATAACTAAAACAAAAGCTCTGTTCCCGTTTGACATCGGTTAAGAGAATAATTCCCTAAGTTTCAGCCCCAAAGACCGAAATCAACATCAGACTTACACTCGGAGAATTACCCCCATTAAACAATGTCAAAACTGGAAATCTACTTCATGCTTCGAGTAGAAACCCCTATCCTTCAAAAATATTCAGATACTTATAGACTACTGGTACAGATCAGATTACAGAATGATTCTCAGAAAGCTAAGCATAACAGACACTTGCATGTCACAAGAAACTTTGGGGGTCTTCCCATGACAAGTTAGAAACTTAACGACCCTCCTCTCAAAATCTAGAACGACCCTCTACATAGAAAGCTGGTCCATTTAGAACCAACCCATAAACTTGAGCACACAAATGTCACATTCAAATTTTTGACGCCTAACACAGATAATTTCAACCCCTTATAAATCAATAAATGAGCCGAACCACCAAAGGGGTTTGAAACAACTACGGGATCAGAAACAAGACTAGTATTAAAGTGTAGAGTCTCAATTACAAAATCAAAATGCCAGAATCCAAAAGTGTCTTAACTTCATAATCAGATAAGGAAATTAAACCTTTTACGTAAATTTTTCCTATCTCTATCCTATCCATATGCCACGAGAGCATTCGTCTGCCCTCCAGAAGTCCCTTGCGATCCCTGCGCCTTCGAGCATTCCTTGGAGAAGGGTCCGACCTCCCTGCACTTAAAACAATTGAACTTCCTCCTTTTACATTCTTTGACTAGGTGACCTTCTTTCCCACAATAGTGGCATTTCCTCTTTTCCTTGCTCTTGTCATCCTTCTCGCCTTTCTTCTGTTGTTGCTGTTGCTGTCCTTTCTTGGGTCCCGCCTTCTCATTTTTCAATGTCCCTTCAACTTTTTCCTCTTTCTTTTCTCCCTTGTCCTCTTCATGCATTAGGGCCATATCCACCAGCTTTTCAAAAGTGGCCCCCATGGGAACGTAGGTGATAGCCAATCCGTATAGCGGCTTATTCAAGCCTTTAACAAATCTCAGAGCCTTCTTCTTAGGTGTGTTCACTAAGTCTAAGCCAAACCTCGCCAACTGATTGAACTTGTTGACGTACTCTTTTACTGACAGATTCCCCTGCTTCAATGCCAAGAACCTTTCCATGTATTGATTTTCTTCTGCTCATGAGGGAAATTTTGCCTCAAACCTACGCCTGAAATCGGGCCATGTATCAACTGGACGCTCTCCATTAGCGACCTCCCACCAAAATGAGGCCTCATCCTTCATTAACCAGGCAGCTAACTGGACCTTTCTTCCATCTTCTACCTCAAAGATTCCAAACAATTCTCCACTTCCTTTAGCCAATTTCGAGCTTCAACAAACGTCTCCGACCCGTGAAAAGGTTTCCTGCCCATTGTTCGAAAGTCCTTACATATCTTTGCAAAAGTATCAACACGAGTAGGGGGAGGAGGACGAACGGGTGTAGCTGGGGGAGGAGGAACATTTGTTGGACCTACGGCGGTGGCCCTAGCTTCCAAATACCTCCTAAACCATCCTGGTATCGGTACACCCTCTAGAAGCTTAAGATCCTCAGACATGCTAAGAAGAAAAAGGGAGAGATTTTAGAAAAAGGACCGAAGGATACTACATATGGCTTTTCGGGGATTTTTTTTTCAAAACAGGCTTTCCTTTTTGAAAATACTTTCTTTTAAAACCTTTCTGAAAAATATTTTCAAAACTTTAATCTAATCTGGTAACCTTCAGCTCTGATACCAAGTGTAACACCCCACCTCCATTAAGGTCACTCACAAAGGGAATGCCTTAACTTCAGTGGAGCTTTTTAGGTAAATAGATACAGAATATTACAAGATAGATATTAAAAATTTTGCAACGGAAATAAACAGCTTTATTAAATCACCAAAATACTTTGTTACATAATACCACGAGTCATAAAACCCTTACAACAAAACACTTCTGTCTTATATTATTAGAGTACATAGGTATTTAAAAGAAAAACATCATTCCCCATATTAAAGAGCAAGCCACATAAGAGACAGAGACTCGAGCCATGCTTCAGAAGTAGCTCCTAGAAGATGATATCCAAATTCTGACTAAACCTGGGTGTTTCCTCCCTGAGAACCTTGGAAGGGGGGAGAAACGGAAGAAAAGAGGCGAAACAAACTAGGTCAGACATACATCTGGTGAGTCCAGTAACTTTTAGCCAGTAAATAAATAAAGGTAAACATGACAGACATACAAAGTGGATAAGAGGATTCACGGTACAGATGACAGGTATGACAGGACAAATAAGGTAAGATGTATGCATGCTTCACTACAAACTACTCTGCACTATTACTAGTAAAATCAAGATGGGATGGTCCCTTCTGCTAACCATAATAACAATAATGATGGTGGTAGTTTCGTGTATTCCTATCTGTTGTCATAGGTGTCGCCTGCTCCTGTCTCAACTAGTCGTACCCACTACTCTCCTACTATAAATTGGTAGACTTAGGGCATTTGTCCGTGTATACCCTAACCACTACACTAATCGATCGGCTCCCTACTCTGTAGATACCCTGTGCTGGTCCCACAACTAGAGGGTATCACTTCCCTAAAGTGGCAACCCAAGGTGTGCACAGTTATACCTACTGGTGTCACGGTCGTCTTGTCACCCTCTGCACGGCCCATGCACGCACATGTCCCCAGTCGGTTTGCGCCGCCCACACCATCTATCTCGTTTTGGATCTCTTACAATCAATCAGTAAGCGTGCCCCTTCCCCGCCTAGTACGGAGTTCTTTACTTGGATACCCCTCCGGGTTACTGACTGAAATGGGTCCCACACAACATGATACAAGCTCTCCCCTATGTCTTGTATCCCCACTTGGTTTTCTACTGACTATGTATACCCTAAGGTGTCTTTAATTACATAGCCCTTAATCAGTTATGCGTACCTATAGGTGTCTTTAATACATAACCCTTAATCTACCTATCAGTTATGCTTACCTATATGTGTCTTTAATACATAACTCTATCTATTCCCATTAGTTATGCGGACTCCTAAGGGTGTCTTTAATACATAACTTTACTATTTTGCCCCAGTTATGTATACCATTAGGTGTCTTTAATTACATAACCCTTTTTATCCGGTTAAGTTTGTGGGCCTATATATATTAATATTACCCACCTACCCTTCAGTTGTACTTAACCCTCCCACTGATTTAATCCTATTTATTTAATGGTTAAGTTTGTGGGCCTATATATATAAATATTACCCACCAACCCTTTAGTTGTACTTAATCCTCCCACTGATTTAGTCCTATTTGTTTAATGGTTAAGTTTGTGGGCCTATATATATTAATATTACCCACCTACCCTTCAGTTGTACTTAACCCACCCACAATCCAACTCATTTTACTTAACCCTAACTTATGTCTATCATCATACAGTCCACATGTATTAAGTTAGGTTAAGTAGTCTTTTCTTATTACCATGTCCAATTATGGTTATATTGGGCTAGACCTCCCACATTAGGTCTACAACATGTGGATGCTGGATATGCCGGTCGGGTCCGGGCAGTCTTATTCCACAGTTGGGTCTAACATCGTGTCTTAGCCTGAGTCGTATTCACACACTTAGACCTCTCACATTAGGTTCAACATTAGTGGCTGCTGGATATGCCGGTCGGGTCCGGGCAGACTTCCACCACTAATGTAACCTAACCTCGTGTCATAAGTGTTAATTAAATTTTCAGACTTTAATTGCTTAAACATTCCTCTTTTGATTAATTAAGTTAATTAATTAATCCTTTCCTTTTTATAGGTGTCAATACCTATTTTATTAACAATTTGAATTTCCTATCCATAAATGGTCATATTCAAATTATACCATTTTTACTCAACTTTACATATGTCATAATAGGTAATTATTTATATGTTTCCCTACTAGAATCATGTATCCAATTTACATAAACACTATGTAAATTATGCCTATTACAAATTTCCCTTTTCCCCGTTTCTTAACTAGCTTAACCGTTTGCGTTTTTGGCGTCATCGAGGCTACAAGGTAGCCTCGCCATAACAATAAAATAAAGGGAATGACAAGGTGATCGTTTTTAGTATATTTTTTGTCATAAGCATTAAAACTAGGGAAAATGACATGATAACTTCGCATGTAATTATGATTCACCACATAATTAACAACTTGCATAGATTCATGATTTTGCAACATAACAACTTGCATAGGTTCATGATTTTCAACATAACAACTTGCTTAGGTTCATGAATTAACAACATAATTAACAACACACACAGGTTCATGATTCACAACATAACAACTTGCATAGGTTCATGATTCACAACATAACAATTTGCATAGGTGACTTGCATACATTCATGATTCACAACATAACAACTTGCATAGGTTCTTGAATTCATCACACAATTACTTGCATAGGTAACTTGCATGATCTCATAACAACCTACATAGGTTCATGATAACAACTTGCATAGATTCATGATAACAACTTTCATAGATTCACGAATTCGCAACATAACAACTTGCATCGGTTTATGAATTTCACTTGCATAATTTCATGATTCACCACAACAATAAACTTGTATAATTTCATGATCCACAACAACAATGAACTTGTATAATTTCATGATCCACAACAACAATGAACTTGTATAATTTCATGATCCACAACAACAATAAACTTGCCTAACTACAAACAACATATACCCAAATCATAGTCTACCGCAATTCACTTTTATCTATTTAAACCTAAAAGTGACTAGAACTCACAGAAAAAGAGGGTCTTGAGTTCTGGGATCTGAATTCTGTAATTGATTAGCGTTCCCTTGATGTATACAATTTCGTTATTGAGATTAGACTTTGATTTGAATAGAATTGAGTTGCTTTACTTTGCTTCTAGTTGGTGGCGGCTACTTGAGGTTTTGTAGAGACAGTATGACGGCCATTGATCTAATTTTTATTTGGTTTTAGGGTTTGATTCTACATGTGTTTATATAGAATTTCAATTTAATTTGAGCTGTCGGATGCTCTTTGGGTTAATCAAAACAACTCAGTCAGGATAGGGTGACACCTCAGCCCTAATGACTCAGCAAAGAGTCAGAAAGGACTCAGCAATGAGTCACAGTGTGGATCAGATCACACCAGAAAGTTGTGCAGGCTTTCTGCCCGGCCTGGGCGCACTTGGGAAGTGTGCCAGTGTATTTTTGTACTGGCGCACTTCCCAAGTGCGCCAGTGCACTTTATTTTATATTTTTTCCTTTTTCTTCTTCTGGTTTTTTCCGCGTAACTTCGCTCGTCCATATCTTCTTCATACGTTATCCGTTTTACGCAAACTCGGAATCTATCTCAAGAAGAATTCCGAGACGAACGCAATGGTGCAACCCATTTCCCTTAATTCCCACATTTGAAATTAAGTATTCTTAAATTTAGTTAATTTGATTATTCAAAAATTCGGGGTGTTACAGGATCTGCATAAATTGGGAAATTTTGTTAGCACTGAATATAATATCTGGTCTAATTATTGTTACATATTGTAATTCACTTACAACACTTTTATGTTGTTTGATATTAGATATTGCTTCTCCCCTATATTTATAGAAATGCTGACTTCTTATCATAGGAGTTGGTTGGAGATTAGCATTATCCATCTTTTTTCTGTTTAGAGTTCAGAATTGTATTTTCTATGGCATAGGGTTAATTCATCATTTGATATTTTGACCTCTATGCCCAGAAAGAACTTAGTTTTCTGAAGTCTTTTATGAAGTTCTAGTGATTAATATGCTATGTCAACTAACTTATTTCTATTGTATTGCTACCTGTAATAATCAAATCATCTACATATATTAGTATATAAACTGTTAGCAAACTGTTTACTTTGTTGAACAAAGAGTTGTATGATTTGGTAGACTGTATCCTAACTTTATTATAGTACTTTTTAGTCTGTCCAACCAAACTCTTGTTGTTCGTTTTAAACCATAAATTGCCTTGTTTACTTCGTAGACGTAGTTGGGATTTTGATTGTATCCAGTTAGTTGACTCAATAAATCTCCTCTTCTAATATCCCATTCAGGAAGGCAATGTTAGCATCAAAATGTTTAATATTCCCGTTTTTGCATAAAGCAATAATAAGGATTAGTCTTATGGTTGTTGGTTTAACTGGAGGTGAAAAAGTCCGACTGAAGCCAAACTCATACTCCTTTGTAAATCCTTTATCCGCTAGCCTAGTCTTGTACTTGTTTATAGACCCATATGTGTTTCTTTTTAATCTGCATGTCCATTTGCATCTTGCCATATTTTTATTAGCAGGTAGGCATACAAGATTCCAACTTTTTTTTTTGATGAGAGCATTGTACTCATCAATCATTGTTGCCTTCCTTTTTTATCTTTTAAGGCCTAATCAAAAGAATCGGGTTTTACTGGACTTAATAAGGGAGCAAACACTTTCGGTTTAAAAATACCACTTTTTTCCCTATGATCATTGGGTGACCAGATTGCATTTTTGGCTCATCTAGTGGTGAATGACTAGTATATTCAGTAGAGTACTCTGATCTAGTTGCTTAAGTATTTGTTATTTTCACTTAGCTGTGTTAATACTGAGTATCTATTTGTGCAGGAGAATAAGAAATGTGGCTGAGTGGCTCCATGCATTCAGGGCCTTCAGAATTGAGAGATCGTTAATGGGTAGCATCGATAATCTCAATGTAGTCCATTTAATGCTAGTTTTCAAAGTACTTGGGTATGGCAGGTGTGGATGTTTTGACACTATAAATTTTGTTTGCTGTCTTTATATCCTTGTTGCTGAATGGAAATACATTTTAATTGAAGACTATATAAAAAATTGTTTGATGTCTAATGATTAAGACAGTTGTACCCTTTTTTAGTAGTATAGCTCATAAAGGTGTGTGGTTTAGACTTGAAATTTAATTTGTTAGAGTTGTATGGTCATAAGTAATAAAAACACAAGCACCCAAAGTTCTTTAAGATATGATAATCTGATTTAACATCGTAGAGTTTCTCTAGTGGTGACAAACCCTTCAACACTTTTTTGATTCTCTATTAATTAAATAACTAAATGTATTGAAGGCCTCCATACAAAATTTTAAATGTCAATCAGCTTGAGCTAACGGTGTTAAATTAGATTCAACTATGTATCTATGCTTTCTTTTAACTAACACATTTTGTTGAGACGTGTATGGATAAGTTGTTCTATAAACAATACGTCTTTTCTTAAAATACCGATGTAACTTTTAAACTCACTTCCATCATCAGATTGCAAAATCTTTGCAGATGCATCAATTTGTTTTTCAATCATGGAAATAAAGTTTGAACAACATTGTGAGTATTTGATTTACTTTTAGGTAATAAATTCATGTAAATTTAGTGTAGGCATCAATAAAAGATATAAATCTTTAGCCAACTGGGTGCAGGGCCCTATAAATTAGTAGAAATCAACTATGATGGTGTTGTGTATTCAGTGTTAGAATCATTAAAGGGAAGTCTATGATTTTTTTTCCTATTTGATAGAAATCACACACACACACACACACACATATATATATATATATGGTCAAACACTATAAATTATCTAATAAAATTTTCCTTACAATTTTAGTACTTGAATGTTCAGCTTTACAGAGTCATAAATAAAATAAAATATTGATGCTATCAACTTTTCCATCTCATTCAATTTACAACATTTAGTTTCATTTACTGCACTATCGCACCTAACGGAGTTAAACTTGTATACTCCTTTGATGACTTCACCCTATAAAATAATATATTTAGTTAGAATCTCTCTAACTAAGTAGTATTTGGGATAGAATTCAAAGAACGTATCATTATCATTAACAAATTAAGATACACTAATTAAGTTCTTTTTGATATTTGGTACTCTAAGTAAATTATGCAAGTATAATTGTTTTTAACCCTTAAGACATGCATTAACAACATGAATGATTTGAATACACATACCATTTCCTATTGAAAATGACTGATTACCTTTGTATTTTTTACTCCCAAAATTCAAGTTATCAAGATTGTTTATTATGTGATTGGTTGCTCTAGAATCAAGATACCAATTGTCATCTTGTAGATGCTATATCTTTGTACTTTCATTTGGGTAGATGCTCATGTTTGAGTTGTAATTATTGCTGGCATCTTGATGAACTTGTGCATCATTTACACTTTAGTTATTGTTGTTTCTTCGATTCTCATTGGTAGTTAGCTAGAATTGAATCTAAAGTAACATTTTATAGCGGTATGCCCAATATATTCACATATTTGACACTTAGGCCTATTGTCACTATTCCATCTGGCTCTACTAGAAATGTCAACTCGCTGGTATGTTTTTTCAGTCCAATTGACATTCTAATTTTTGCCTTTGAACCCATTAGTCAGATTAACAATATAGTCTTCTTCTTGTAACCTTTTCCTATTAATTATTTCTTCATAAGATAGAAAAAGAATGCACTACATCAATGGATGGTAATGCACTACATCAATGGATTGTACAATTTTTTTAGATGTTATAACTGCAGCTACTGCTTCATACTCATCACTTAAACCGTTCAACATATGCAAAACTTGATCTGAATTTTGCACCTTATTGCCAGAAGCCTTCATCAGGTCAACTAGTTTCTTGACTTTTGACATATATTCCCTAGTTGATGAATTGTCCATTCTGATGTTTTGAAGTTGCCTTTTTGGTGGAAGACCTTGGTTAATGATTGATCATACAATTCCCTTTCAACTGTTGTCCATATTTCATTAGAAGTACTACTGTAGTAATAAGTTGACACTGACAGATGATAGTAACCAAGAACTTATCATTCTATCTTGCCTACTATGTTTGATGTAATTGTTGTTGGCCATTATCCTACTATCTTGATCAGTGATGAATTTGGCTTGTACAACTATAGTTCCAAGAATAATCCTTCTAAATCGTACCCTTCTCTATAGCTGTTTCAACTTGTATTTTTCAAAGAAGACAATTGTCTTCTTTTATGTGCATGGTGATAAGTTGGCTTTATGGATTAATTATTATTCTGACTAATTGTTGTACAGAAGCGTTGGTGAGATTGAGAGGATCAATGCCATTATTGTTGGATCTAGATTAACCCTAAAGGGGGGTGAATAGGGTTTATTGCCATTTATCGCAGATTTCAAATATTACGGGATATTAAAATATTCACAGATCATATATTATAGCAGAAATAGAAATGAGGAAAACTAAATGACACAAGATATACCCAGCTTCGGTAAAATCCTGCCTACTGCTGCATTCCTAAGGTTTCTACTAGGTGATAGAACAGATCCTATATACAAGACCATGTACACTCGTGACCCCTCGCTCCTATTCTAACCCTATGCTCAAAACCCTAGACTGATCTAATCACCTAGATCAGATTTCCCCTAGATTTACAGGCACTAGTAAACTGCAAGTTAAACCCCTAACTGGTTCCCCTCTAGATTTTTACAGAATTCTAGAAACTAATTCAGATTGGTGTACAACACAAAATAAAAAAAAAACAAAGACTAGACAATAAAAACCCTAGTTAAAATAAAAATAGCTTAGCCCAAATATAAAGTGGTCGACCCTTTTTGTAATTCACTTTGCCCGATCCTCTTTTGTCCTGAAGAAAAAAATGGCGGCTTCAACAACTAGGGTTTTCGAAATCCTCCAAGTCGTGACTTCGAATGAATTCTGGAAATCTTCTCTGATGATCGAATTGCTTGAGCTCCTTGCTTCACTGATTTGGAGTTATTATCTCTTGCGATCGAAAACTTCGGTGAGTGAATTCTGAAACGGTTTTGCTCTAGAATTTTTGTTGTTGGTTTTCGATCTCTGGTTTGCCTGTGATTATATGCATGTAATATATGGTAAAATAAAACCCTTAACCTCTGATTTCAATTCAATATGATTTGATCTGATTTTCGGCTTCCCCTTTTGCTTCTTTTATTGAGTTGATGAATCAAGACGTGTTCCTGTGCCTTCGAATGAATCTGGATAAATAAATTTGCCCTTTTTTAATTTAACTCCACAAAATATACATGCCCCATTTAGAAAAAGTTTCCAAGAAACCAAGATTCACTCGGCTTTTAATGTATTGAGTAGTTCTGAAATTTACGACTTTGAATGGAATTTGGATGTACTTTTCTCTTTTGAAAATAGCAAATTTTGAACCATGAATTTATATGCAAAGAAGTATTGCATGATTTCTGGAATAAAACCTTGTAGCCCCTCTTGAAATCAACTTAATCTTTCCTAAAATGATTAGCAATGCTTGCAAGAAATGGTTGATGGAATGAAGTGATTACTGAAGATATCTTGCCCAAAATGCCACCTGATTGAAAACTGGGAAAACTTTTTTGTTAGAAAAAGATTGATTGGCAAATTTCCTCTTTGCTGAATTTATGCACTTCCTTTCTCTATGTCCATTTTTATTAATAATGACCAATGGAATAGCAAGACAAAACTGATTTGCTAAAACCGGAAAGTTAATTGAATTGAGAATTTTCTGAAAACAGATGATATGGTTATCTAATCTTATCCGTTTCTTTCTGAATGAGTAACCATTCTTGAGTGCTTCTTTTTTATTGAGTGTCTTTGATTGCACTTGTGAACACTTCGACCTGTTTCACCCTTTCCTGCTTATACGCTAATGTGTATGCTTGACATATGCTGGTTGACCATGCTGGTTGACCATTCACCATGTAGCCATTCTTTGTATATGTGCACATTTGCACCACTACTTTGACATGTATTAGCTGGACATAATGATCCATTGCTGTTTAGATCACTTCATTCTATGACATGCTGAAACCAATAAACTTGCACGCTTCATGCTTCAACTATGAATATGTACAAGTGCTTGAACATATTCACTTGAGTTGCTATGTCCATATTTGAGTTGTTCCAGTATTGCATTCGAGTTGTGTATGTCTTCATGCTATTTTCTGAACCCTGTTTTGCTGTCTTGTACATGGCAGAATTGACATTTCTGGCTTGTTTACTTGTTCACCATGTCGAAATGACTTGTTGCTTAGTTGATACATGTACTTTGATTCTTTGTTCAACTGTTGTTTCTAAACCAGTTTAGCATTTGACCATTTCACTTGAAAGTTTGTTGCTTTGATTGTATGTGAGCATTTATCTTTTTGTTCACTTGCATGCATGAATGAGAAACTTGTCTCGATACATCGTTGCACCATTCTGGACATGTGCATTCTTGCCTCAACCTGTAGTTTGAGTTGCTCTTCACTTTTGCTTTGTTTTGAACCCTGTTTGAGCTGTGATGACTTTGTTGTTTTCATGTGCACTGAGTCAAGATGGTCCATGTGGCTACTCCTTAGTTGCAAATGGATTGGCGAGGCAGTGCACACGTGTATATACATGCACGTGTGTACATGCAGTCGATCAAACAGATTTTTCTGTCCCTGTACTACACGTATAAACTGACTGCCTTGTGGTATTTATAGTATTTCACTGTGAATATTACAAGATGTCTAGTCATAGATAAATCAGATCAAGTCATGAAAAATGATGAGAAACACACCAAAAATCTGAGGTAAATAAAATTTTAAAAATAAAATTTATATTCACATATATTCAGTTTAAATTCTATTGCAGTGTACTCTATGTGTGTGTTTCATTGTGACAGGTAAGCAGATGATGACTGGACTGACAGTGAAGATGCTGTGAAGACAGAAGACTGAGAGATAGTGTTATTGTGTGTATGTTAGAATGTATATGTATATATGAAATGTAATTGTGTCAAAGAATGTACTGAGTGATGAGTGATGTAGTGAGAAGCTGATGTACAGAAAATAGAAAATTGTACTGATATTTGTAATAAACAAAGTTGATTGAAATAAAATATCATTTTATTGTGTTAAACCAAACTTGTCTATCGTATTCAGTTTAGTTATAAGTACAATGTTCTGTGAATGTATATGAAAATGGATATGAGATGAAATGTATATTAGCGATGTATTCAATAGTGGAGTTATAAATAGTTGCACTGTTTGAAATAAAATATTTAATTTCAATAAAATACTGTATGAATATATGAATGTCTGTACAGTCGCATTTTATTTAAATATAAATATTATATTCCAGTCTGTGAAGTATATATGAAACAGTACAATAACAAACACATTTATAATAATATATATTTGGTTGTAATCATCAAACAAAAATCATACAATTGTGTATACAACTGCGTTATATACAACAATCTCCCCTTTTTTATGATGACAAACAAATATGAAGATTTTGGATCCAATAAATGTGTTTGACAGAGAAAACTGCCCCTATTTGAATGCTCCCCCTACAACGGAAACTCCCCCTATAATTGTGCATGAGTGAAAAGAATTGAAAATTGAATTGGAATTTTCAAAAATTATATTATTTATAATATTTTCACTCATAAATCAAAATCTCAATCCATTCTCCCCCTTTTGTTATCATCAAAAGGACATAGAGTTTAAAATATAGATGAAAATTAACTAATAAATATAATATCAGCTTAAGAGAGAGAATGTTCATCATAAATCTTAATTAGTCAAACAAAAATCATAATATTCTGAGAACAGGTGGCATATTTTACAATGTAGAGAATGACAGATTTACGATGAATTTTATATATTATAGAGAGAGTTTCAAAAAAAAAATATTTCCAATTATTTTCAAAGATTTCTATTAAAAATGAAGCACAAAATCAGTGATGGATTTGGACTATAAATAATGATTCAATTTAAGTGACAAAATTGTATAATCTCAAATCCCAATAGCTATCAATCAATAAATCATAATACCTCATAAGATTTTAACACATTTCACAAATTAGAAAGATGGACTGATAGGCTAGTTTTTAAACACCAAGGAGAATCTCATATTAGTTTCAATTTTGCACATTGTTCCCTTTATATATTTTTTTATACTTAAGAGCACATTGACCATGCATAACCAGAGCTTGGATTTTTAAATGAGTTCAATCACAGCTTAAATTATAAGTATTATTTCCTTTTTCTTTTTGTTTTATTTAAGAGAAAACTGACCACGCATAACCAGAGCTTGGATTTTTAAATGAGGTCCGTCGCAGCTTAAATTATATGTTGTCTCTTAACCATGCATGACTAGAGCTTGGATTTTTAAATGAGATTAGAGACAGACTTATGTATTAATTATATTTATTATCTTCAGCTTTAAAGGAAAAAAAACTCCTCAGTATACAAAACCAATATGGATGATAGAAATGTGGTAGGTACAGAAATGGTTTGTGAAATAAATTTCTAAATTAATCATATTATGAAATGTGCTCAACTGTACTGGGATCATTGAAAATTTTCAATTATCACTAATTCTGAATAATAATATAGTCCCATCTATATCATAGGTATTTTCACAGTTTAAAAAAATCAAAAATTATTAAACTCTCCACATTAATATAAAATCATGATGGATGGCAGAATGATGATAGATAAAGGAGATGTTCGTGAAATAATTGCCAATTCAATGATATTATAATAAATGTTCAACCACCATGAAAATTCAAATAATATCTCTTCTTGTTGTGAAATATACTGCAGTCACAATTCATCACAATTTCAAAATCTGATGATAATTTTGATGAATTATAAATACAGTTCAATTTGGATACTGATTTCAATTTCTGAATGAATAATCAATAAATATCTTTAAACTTGAAAATCCATTACAAGAAGAATATGAAGAGCTATACAGGACAAGAGGGATTAAAAAAATATAAAGCACTTCTGATACCAATTGGTGTCTCTATTAATGAAAAATGTAACAAGACACTGGAGACAAACCATGATATCACAGACAACAGAAATTTAAAGCCCAAACAGACAAATTTAGCACAGAGCAGCAGCGAGGTCAAAAATAAGCAGTTATCTAAGAACAGTATCAGAGCAGACAAAGACAGTTTCCAAGCAGACAAGTCAAGATGATGGTCATAAAAAATATTTCATGATCCTAGATTAAAAAATGTACTTTATTTTAAATCATTTGAAGAAATGTTAAAGTATTAGGATTTAACGAATCAATCACACCAGGTTATATTTCAGATTCAAAATTATGTGTGAGATTCAATAAATCAATAATTTCAAATGATTTTAAACAAACATATATTCAAATCAAATAATCATGAAATAACAGTGATATTTATGACCATATTTTCAAAAGAATTTTCACAAATATTTTTGATAAGTATAAAGAATATTCAGATCATTTACATCTAATTTGAAGGATATTCATGATCCAGAAAATTTATTTGAAATCACTTGAATCAACGTTAAGTTTTGAGATATAATGAATCAGTCACACAAGATTGATAATTTGAAATTTAAGAGGTGTGCGATATTCAAAATATCAAGGATTTCAAATGATTTCAAACAAATAATTTTCAACAAAAATGATCATGAATAAAGATGAGATTCGAGATGTATCACTGATTTCAAGGCATTTCAAAAAATATTCAAGCCAATCTGAAAAATAATGAAATTATCACATCTGATGAATAGCAGAGTGTTGCAATGAATATATTATTTCAAGCTTTTCTAAAATAAATTATAAAGAACTCAAAACAGAGATTTGTGTGAAATTTCAATAATTATTCAGATCTTCAAACATTTAGAATTCAAAACAAAAGTGTTCAAGATATGACAAGACTACATCAACACTGTTATGAATTCAAAAATCATAAAATAAACTTCGCAACAATTACAGATATTTACAAAGTTAAAATTCAAGATCTAAAAAGATTATAACATCAGAGTTCTATTTAAATAAAGCAAATTTCCAGAAGATCATGAGTACAACAATTTGAAGTTAAGGAAGCCCAAAAGAAGAAAATATGGCAGTGATAAATCAAAAAAGAAAATATCAAAGAAAAATAAACAGAAGGGAAAAAGGAGGAATAAACAAAGAAATCAAAAAATATTTACAAATGTGAGTTTAGAGATCATACCATAAACCAATGTAAATCAGAATCTCTAACTCAACGGTCTTGGCTAAGGAACTGCGAATAACCTGATGATATTATGCAGTTGAATTCAGTTTCTCTTCAGCAAAGCAATTCCTCAGCCTCCTCTGGTACCTAACTGTTTATAGGATTAAGTGGTCTAACAAAAGCAGTAAAACCACTCACAGTTGTATTTGTTCGTTTTGGTACCAAAACCTGTTTGTATAACAATCCATCTGAATTTATCTTTGTTCCCTTTGGAACCCATATCTGTTTGAATTTAACAACGTTTGTTTTATCTCTTTTTGGGATCCAGGATTGTTTAGATGGATTATTACAAAACAAATTCACATTTTGCTTCAAAAATCCTTTGGAATTATCAAAGTTCAAATTACCAATACGATTCTTTTCAAAGAAGGTTGAAGGATTTTTAAAATCGTTTGAACTTCTCCTTTCGGAAACCTCAGATTTCCCAAAACCAATTCCAATTCTATTTCCCGATGAAAATTGATTTATCAACAACATATTTGAAGATTTTTCACTGATTGAAATTTTTTCCAAGGTTGTTCCAAGTTGTTGAAATGTAGTTTTAAGATCACTGTTTTCTTTCAATAAATTTGAACAATGATTTTCAGTAATCTTACATCTTTCAAAATTAGACTCCAAAACCAAATTTACATATTTAAGCAATTTTATTCTGGCTTGGGATTCAGCAATCTCAGATTCAAACTTAATTTGTTTTTCGAATTCAGATTTTTCAAAATCTTTGAATGTTTCAATTTCCTTTTCAAAATCTTTCAAAATTGATTCGGATTTCAGCAAACTTTCCTTTTCAAAAAATTTATGTTTGGAATTAATATTATCCAACTCCTTTTGCAAAGAATCATTTTTATAAATTAACTCATCTTCATTTTGTTTTAGAATGATAATTTCTTTTTCAAATTTTTGAAGATTCATAATGAGATGAGCTAAATCATTTTTCAAATTAGAACAATTCTTGCAATCAGAGTTTTCAAAATTTAATTTCAACATATTATTTTTGCATCGCAACTCAGAATTTTCAGATTTCAGATTTTTATTTTTCCGTTGGAGACGATTGACAGTTTTTGTTAAATCATTACAACGAGGAACCAATTCTTCATATGAAAATTTTCCATCATCTAAATCATCATTAATTGCTCCAGTTAAGCACATATCTGAATTGGCAACCGAGAGTTTTGAGCATTTGTTGTCATTTCCATACAGCACATTGAGAGTTTTCCAGATATCCTGCGTGGTTAAACAATGGGAGATAAATTTTAATTGATCATCACCAATATAGGAATAAATAATTTGCATAGCACGAGCATTTAAAACCTTATTCCTTTTATCTGACATATTTCTCAAATTTTCAATAATATTCCAATATTCTAAATTAACAGATTTCAAGTAAGATTCCATTTCTGATTTCCAAATTAAAAAATCTGTACCATTAATGAGATGACCCCGAACCCCGTACTGACGGTGGCAAGGATAATCTTTGGAATATAACACATAAATAGATAATAGCAGAACAGTAATAAATACACCAGATAATGAACAATAGAATATACTGGATAAACGAAATCATCAGAGTTACACAATATACAGGATCATACATAGTACAAATACAGTTCAGTTATACATAAATGTCTACAGCGGAAACAAACATAATATGTACAATAGGAGCTGAACGACATAAAAAGAGATAAATGATAGAATCCATCTTCAGCTCCAGCTATCCAGAGAAAGCCAGCTAAAACCTAAATACAAGGCAGCCCGTGTAGAAAAAGGGGCACCCGAGTTTGAAAGTGAAACAAACTACGAGTCAGTCATGGGACTGGTATGAGAAATCTACTCTACACATTTAAAATATGGCTAATCACAGGACCACGCCACTTTCATGGAACGGGTTTACTCCATTGGATTGCATGTGCTTTAAAACAAATAATTCTTTTAAACATCGCAATGCTTTTTATAAAAATGAAGCCATTATAAGGCTCAGTTCCCATCACACAATGCAACGCAAACCGGAGGATAGAGTTTTACCTTATAATGTCCAAAATATACTTGATACGAATAAAAAAAGCATTTGATATTATTACTAGTGTTTACAAGTTTCAAAATCAATTTTGAATCATAACTATCAATCATAGACGGCATGGGTACCATATATCATGTCGCCATATGTATATATACAATCAAAACCGCACAGTCGCATATTTGGAAATTGGATTTCCGCCATGAACCAAGGCAAAAGATAGTCCTTACCGAATTCGAGACTGCCTAGCCCGAGTCTCAGGATCAGAACGCATCAACCCTTGGATCGTCAGGGCCGGTCCACCGATGTGGATTAAAATGCCTGAACACTACATTTCCCCGCACTTTGGGGCGTAAATGAGCTAATGAATGACTCCATGGGTCCCGGATCGACCGATATATCCGAGGCGCATCGCAACAGTAACAACCACATAAGTCAAACTCGTCAGGGCTTGTCAAACCACTGACGCCACTTCTAGCTAGGAAGAAACGCATGTCCCCCCTGAGGTCCTCTCCCATTTCTAGTTCATACCGGGGTGTGAGGCTCGCGAATTCACGTTATACACAAAGCTACGCCACACAGGCGGGGCTTTGATCATCACCACAAGACTTTGCTTTTCAACAGAAGCCCTGATCACTACATCTTAGCATGCCACACAGGCAATTCACGCCATGTAACTGATGGCTATCAATCACACAGACTGAGTTCCAATGTCAGACACACAATCCATTTGCGAGTCCGTTCTAGGTCTGAACGAAACCGGAGGCACTATATACCTCGCAAACCCATCGATCTCCACGTACATCTGGATGATCACCACTCATTATCCATATTTCGGGATGCCTCCCAATCAGGACATCAGTTACCATCCAAATGAGGTGGCGATCTCCGGTCTTCGACCACCGTCTTCATCTTCGATTTCTTATCATCGATTCAGTTATTCAGAATGGGATAAACTCGGTCTTTCTGAGCAACTTGCGTATATATTAAACAAGTGCTACCCAAACACTACATACGCATCATTTCAATTCATTAGTTACTAACCGTCAATCAGTAAGAGAACGATTTCCCAAATATTAACCCCGAAGGCCGAAACCAACATCAGATCAAAATCCAGGAAACCATTCGACTTAGCTAACCTTCAGTTAATTTCTAAATTTCACATCCATATCGTTTATAATATTTTATAACGATTTGTCGCTATTTTATTTATTTTAAAATAGCTAATTTATTCAAACGACGCTTCGGCCATAACGCGGCCGTGGCGCTGTTTTTCTTCAGATTTGATTTACACATATATGAAAATCTAACCGTTGGATCTTCACAAAATACATATCATTAGAAAGATCTTTTCAACACGAATCCAAGGTTCTAGTTTCGGGAAAATCCGACGGTCGGATCTCCCGGTATAATCGTTTGAAGTTTCAATTTCAAAATACGAACTGCAGCGTCGTTATTCGATTTAATATAATTATATTTATGTATATATATATATAAATATAATCGATTCTGGCGCTGTATTTCTTCAGATTTGAATTAAACATTCCAGACAATCCAACCGTTGGATCTTTACAAAGTTGGTGTCGTTGGAAAGGTATTTCCAAAGTGAACCCAACGGTTTCGGTTTCGGGAAAATCCGATGGTCGGATCTCCCGCACTAATCCTTTGAAATCATGGTCTCAAAACACAAACTGCAGCTCCGTTATTCGATATATTTCAATTCTATTTATATATATATATATTGATTCTTTGATTTCAAAGCTATATTCTTTTCATACATTTGATAAAAATGATGTTTTTATCCAACATACATTCAATTCGACACTTCACTATGTTTAACAATTCATGTATATAGTAAAAATGTGATTTTTATTGTAAAACGATTTATTTCAAAACACGACTATTTTATATAGTTAATATAGGTGATAAAAAGAGGATTTTTATTATAAAACAATTTATTTCAAAAAAAGATTATTTTACATAGTTCATATTGATGATAAAAATAGGATTTTTATTATAAAACAATTTCTTTCAAAATATGAATACCATTCAACACATGAATTTCAATTCAACGAATGAATTTCGATTCAACACATGAAGGTTTTCTATAGTTTATATATATAGATAAAAAGTTGATTTTTATATTTAAAACACGAATACCATTCAACACATGAATTTCTATTCAACGAATGAATTTCGATTCAACACATGAAGGTTTTCTATAGTTTATATATATAGATAAAAAGGTGATTTTATTGTTAAAACAATTTATTCAAAACACGAATACCATTCAATACATGAATTTCAATTCAACGAATGAATATCGATTCAACACATGAAGGTTTTCTATAGTTTATATATATAGATATACAGGTGATTTTTATATTTAAAACACGAATACCATTCAACACATGAATTTCTATTCAACGAATGAATTTCGATTCAACACATGGAGGTTTTCTATAGCTTATATATATAGATAAAAAGGTGATTTTATTTTTAAAACAATTTATTCAAAACATGAATACCATTCAACACATGAATTTCAATTCAATGAATGAATATCGATTCAACACATGAAGTTTTCTATAGTTTGTATACATAGGGTAAAAATGTGATTTTTATTGTTAAAACAATTTATTTAAAACACGAATGCCGTTCAACACATGAATATGATTCAACGAATGAATTTCTATTCAACACATGAAGGTTTTCTATTCAACAGACGAATATAGTTTCAACACAGGAAAATAATTCTAACACATGAATATTATTCAAAATTTTGACAGCATAACGGCAGGGTAGTTAAAACCGGGACCGTCCCTAGTACGGCTCCTCGCTCTATCTTAAAGCCTCGCAGCTTTTGACAATGGGGAATCATGCATCTAGTTCGCATGCAGGCGGCATGTATATTTTTTTTTCATTTCCACAAACTAATCCTATTTGGTTTCAACCAAATATTTCTCAACCACAAACGGGTATTTTTCAACCACAATCAATCAATTTCAACCACAAACAATTTCATTCAACCATTCGCTATCAATCAATTTTCACACCAATCACAACCAATAAATATCGTCCATGGTTTGTGGGCGAGGGGCGTATATATATATATATATATATATATATAGCATTTCACTTCTATTTCAACACATATATAATTTTTACAACGCATATACAACTTATACATCGAACGTACAACTTATACAACGCTTATACAAGAGGTGTACAATGCTTATATAACTCATACATCGATTATATAATTTATATATCGTCGTTTTCCATATCGTTTATAATTTAGAAATCTCACATTGGGTTCCACTCCACCAAAAATAGCAGAAGGCTCAGAAAAATATGCGGTCTCTTCTAGAATGTAGAAGACGTCCACACGAGTCTACTGTCTCTTGTTTCACTGAATTTCGTCAAGAAATGAAAAAGATATGATTTTTATAGTGAAATCAAAAACCGTAGCGCTTTAAACTGCTATTAAATAGTTTAAAATAGTTTCAGCCGTATTACCTCAGTTTTTGTTCAAATCTAGGTTTCAGATTTTTGCTCGATCCGTAGCTCGATGTCTAGATCGGACGGCACCACGTCTCAGTCCTCCGAGAAGTGCGCAGAACGAGGGGCGCACGTGGAACTCGGTGGCGAATTCGAGGCAGGGAGGCACGATGAAGTTGCAATGTTCACGGTGGTCGTTCTCTCGATTGGAGCGACGAGAGGAGGAGCACCTGGTATGGATCTGACGAGGGAGGAGAGCAATTCAAAAAGTTGAACTGGGTAAGGGGCTAATTGTGGCTGTGGCGGTCGGAAAATGGTCGGGAAGGCGGGAATCGATTTCCGCCTTCGATCAGACGTCGGGGAGAGAGAATACGGGTAGAGAGAGTGAGAGTGTGGCCCAAACAGATTTTTTTTTATTTAATTTATATATTTTTAAATTTCTAAAATACCCCTTATCACACACGAACAACAACTCAAACCCAACGACTGTCGTCCCTAGCGTTTTACCCCCATTTCGAACACAATGGGATATGTTTCGTTGGCCCATTCGACTGTTTCAGTCTGTTTTCCTTCAAATTAAAGTATAAAACATTCAATATTAAATTTGAACGTACATTTCAATTTGCCAGGACCACAAACTAATTCGAAAAATTTCAGAAAAATAATTCTAGCTATGTTTTGACGATACGGTCCCAACAAAACTAGTTTCGTCAAATTCTGAGACCGTTTGAAAAATGGCCCTTTTCTGGTCGATCCAAATTAACTATAATTGACCAAAACACATTTTACTTTGCCACGCTCACATACTAGCTTCAAAAATTATGAAATTTGAAACCTAGTAATAACTTCACATCCCGGATCCAACAAAAGTGGTTTCGTCGAATTCCGAGGTCGTTTGCAAAATGGCCATTTTCACGGGCTATATAATTTCTATAGCGACCTTTCTGAAAATTCGTTTGGCCATAACTTTTGCTTCCCACTATGAAACTTCGATTTTTCAGATTCTTTAGAAAGGTATTCACTAACAGATTTAAATATTTTTGGTTTCACTCAAATCCGTTTTGTTTTGCACCCGGTACGGTCTGTCAAAGTTTGAATTCAAATTTTGAAACTACCGCGCCATTTCAGGCCTTGTTTATAATTAGAATTAATTATATTCGTTTTCAAATGTCGATTCGAACTTACTTTTCATCGTTATTATTTAAAATATTTATTTTAAATGTTTAAAATCCACTATTTTAGCCAATTTAAAATATTTAAATTGGTTTAGATTTTCCGGGTCGTTACAATCTCCCCCACTTAAAACTTTTCGTCCCCGAAAAGGAACAAAGTCGAAAGTGGTTTGATTAATCAACTCTACGTTCAATCCGGCTTCCATTCTCCAATTTTTCAGTTTCTGAGAATTTTCAAATTCTTCAAAAATTTGGCTAACACCCGGAATTTTCGAAACATTTCGCCATAACCTCCTTTGTACGGGGAGGGGTTTGGAAATTTATTGGGCCGTATTAGGTACCCAATAAATCCTATAAAGCATACACATATTTATAGTGATATAATCTGGTGTTTACAGGGGAGCGTGTATAGATAATAACTCTAGAGAATAAATTCTCGTCACCATGTCAAAGCCTGAGGGAGTGTGTATTTTTAATTGCTCCAGAGGATAAATCCTCGTCACCTCGTCCCGTGTGGGAAATAAATAATCCATGTGCCGTATCTAATAACTAGAGAGACGTGATTATTGTCAACTCCAGACCCATGTGGGGTTTTTATTAATCTGGCGATTTATCGTTACAATTTTATATGGTCATATCAGTCATCAGTTCAAGCTGTAAAATATAGTCATCGCCATACAAGCCTCTCGCTCGTATGGTAAATCTTCCACCTCGTCACACAAGCTCCAAAAGCTTATGTGGTATATGATGAAGTATGCCTATCTTCAAGAAGTATGCCCGGTAGTGTAGTTCAAAATTAATTGTTACTATCCTATGGCGACATTAATTAATTAATTTTTTTTCACACAGAATAACCAGCACTCCGCATCCAATGGCATTCACAGGAGTTGATATAATAATATTTCGCATCCAACTCATTAAGGTTTACCTATTTGTCGGGCACGCAAATAAAATCTTTACTCAACAGCTATCCAATTACCTGTTCAAACATATATAATGCACATGTATATATTTCTATCTATTTTTAAATCATTTCAATGTGTAAGTTAATCGAATAAATCCTACCATTCATTCTCTTATTAATTAAATTAACTATCGTTTCCATAATTTAATTAATCCAATTTACTATCACAAAATGCAAACAACAAGCAATTTGTTGTTAACTTTCCAAAAATATACTAATCCATTGCTATATTCTTTTAAAATCATTCAGACTATAGAATTAAAAGTTTACATCCATGAAAGGAAAATAACAACAAAGTAGAGAAATAAATGGTAATGCAAAGTATGGCAAATGTACCTTGCACCGGAGTCAATCAGAGATATCCACTCGGCACCTAGGATAGGCTTTCTGAATGCTCTCCCCAGTTTCCCAAGTACAATCTCGTGGATCTCCACTCCATTGCACTTTGACTAAGTGAACTTTCTTATTCCTCAGCTCTTTGGTTTCTTTGCCAATGATCTTTAGCGGCTCTCTTCTCGCAGCTAATTCTGGAGTAATTTCAATATCTTGTTGAGCTGCTTCTTCCACGATCAAGTCTGGATCATGAACGTGCTTTCGAAGTTGAGATATGTGAAATACATCATGCACTCCAGGCAACCAATCAGGCAATTTAACCCTATAAGCAAGCGTTACGATCCGTTCAAGAATAGGAAACAGACCAATGAATTTGGGCGCCAACTTCCCAGTTTTACCGAACCGGATAACTCCTCTCATCGGCGATACTTTCAAATATACAAAGTCGCCAACAACAAAGGATATATCTCTTCTTCTCCTATCGGCATAGCTCTTTTGTCGGCTTTAAGCGGCGAGTAATCGTTTCTTAACGAAATCGACTTTGTCGGCAGCTTCTTGGATCATATCAGGTCCCAATACAAGTCTGTTACCGGGTTCGACCCAACAAGCAGGAGATCGGCACGGTCTACCATACAACGCTTCGAATGGTGACATTGTCAGGCTCGCCTGGTAGCTGTTGTTATATGAGAATTCAACCAAATGTAAATGGTCTTCCCATGATCCACCGAAATCTAGAACACAAGCCCGCAATAGATCTTCTAGTATACGATTCACCCTCTCAGTCTGACCATCTGTCTGAGGATGATAAGCGGTGCTCAAGTTCAACTTCGTTCGCAGTTCGACTTGAAATGCCTCCCAGAATTTGCTAGTAAATATTGGATCTCTATCACTGACTATACTGAGTGGCACTCCATGTAGTCTAACAATTTCCCTTAAATATATCTGCGCCAGACTCTGTGCAGTTCTGTTTGATCTGACAGGTAAGAAATGGGCGGTCTTCGTGAAGCGATCTACCATCACCCAAATACTGTCATTTCCTTTTCTGGATCTGGGAAAACCGTCTATGAAGTCCATGGAAATATGTTCCCACTTCCAACCTAGAACGTCCAGCGGTTGCAACAATCCAGCTAGTTTCTGCTGGTCACTTTTGACTAGCTGGCAAGTAGAGCATCAGCTAACATATAAAGAAATGTCCCTTTTCATCGACCTCCACCTGAAAGTGTGTTTGATGTCATTATACATTTTGCTTACTCCCGGATGGGTACTAAGTTTTGACCTGTGGCACTCATCCAGGACTTCCTTTCGGAGCTCAGAAATGTTAGGAACACAGATTCGACCTTTTAGCCTTAAAATCCCATCATTATCAATTTGAAAACTCGAGGGTTCGCCTTTCTGAATTACCTCTCTGATCTTCTGAATGAAGTGATCATCCTTCTGAAGAGCAGATATTTTATCTATCAATGAAGTCATGATGATAAAACTGGCGATCATTTCATTCTTTCGGCTTAACGCACCGGCCACGACATTGGCTTTCCCTGGAGTGTATAGAATCTCGAAATCATACGCTGCAAGGAACTCTAGCCAACGTTGCTGCCTCAGATTCAAGTCTTTCTGGGTGAACAGATATTTTAACGATTGGTGTTCTGTAAACAGTTCGAATTTCTCACCCAGAAGATAGTGTCTCCAAATTTTCAAAGAGAATACGATAGCCAACAACTCAAGATCATGAGTTACGTAATTTTTCTCGTGCGGCTTCAGCTGACGGCTAGCATAAGCAATAACCTGACCTCTTTGCATTAATACTGCACCAAGGCCCTCTCTAGAGGCATCTGTCCAGACTTTTAAATCATGATTGCCATCGATTATGGTTAACACTGGAGCAGTCGTTAATCTTAACTTTAGCTCTTCAAAAGCCTCCTCACATTCTGGAATCCATTTGAATTTAGAGTGCTTCTTTGTAAGCTTCGTTAAGTGACCAGATATCTTCGAAAAGTTTTTAACAAACTTCCGGTAATAACTAGCCAATCCAAGAAAACTGCGAACCTCTATAGGAGTACTAGGCTATTTCCAGTTTTGAATAGCTGTGATTTTACTTGGATCCACAGCAATTCCTTCTTTCGATACAACGTGGCCAAGAAATTTCACTTCATCTTGCCAGAATACACATTTGGATAGTTTGGATTTTAATACATTCCTTCTAAGGATTTCTAGAACCTGTTCCAAATGCTTTTCATGTTCGGCCTTTGATTTAGAGAAGATTAGAATATCTTCAATAAAAACCAGAACAAATTTATTCAGGACTCCTCTGAACACTCTATTCGTCAAATCAACGAAGTATGCTGGAGCGTTACATAAGTCGAACGGCATTACTAACCACTCATAGAATAAGTCTGGACCTCTGAATGCTGTCATAGGAACACACTCTTCGGCAATTCGAAGTTGATGGAAGCCTGTAGCTAGGTCCATCCTTGAAAATACTTGTGCTCCATTCAGACGATCCAATAAACCATCGATTCGCGGCAATGGATATTTGTTCTTTATTGTCTGCATGTTCAAATCACGATAATCCACACATAGTCGTAGAGTACCGTCAGATTTTGGTACAAACACCACTGCTGCACCCCAATCAGAGAAACTAGGCCTGATTAGACCCTTCCATACAAGCTATCTTGTTTGATTGTCTAATTCCTCTTTCTCTTTCAAGGACATTCTTCGAATAGCGTGAACTACCGGCCTTGCATTCAGAATCAAAGCGATCTTGAAATCTATTTCTCTCTGCGGAGGTAAGCGAACAACTTCTTCAAACACATCCGCATAATTCTTGACGACAGGAATATCTTTTACGAGGTCGGGAATATTCTCTGTGACTACAGGGATATCCTCTATTTGGGCTGGAGAAACATCGAGAGCTGCCCAGAAGTCTTTTCTTTTTGAATTTTGGCCTTTACAGGGAATGGTTATATAATCACCTGATTTTATCTTTGCCTTAATGACTCTGTCGGCGCATTTAACCTCAGCTTCATACTTGGTCAACCAGTCTAACCCCAACATAAGATCAAATTCTGTAAAATTCATGACAACTGCGATGGTAGGGAACTGATAACGAGAAAAAGAAACCGGCACCCCACAAACCCAACTGAGATCGATGGAACCCCCGACCGGATTTTGGACAGTCATTGGTTCTTTGAGCTTCTTCAAATTTAAATCCAGTTTCTAAACCGCATTCTTGGCAATGAAGCTTCATGATGCGGCAGTGTCAAACAGTACTTTAATAGGAATATCATTGACAGTTAGCGTGCCTTCTAAAACATCTGGCCTTTCTTGAATAGCTGAGGGCTCAGAAGTTTCTGCTACTTCATTTATATGTACTGCTTTGGATTTCTTAAATAGTCGGCAGTCCTTTTCAAGATGACCAATCCGACAGCATTGACTGCATTTTCTGTTCTCTCGAAACTGGTTATCGTGTTTAAACCCCTTCTTTCGTTTCTTCGAGGTTTTACAATTCCTGGTCAAATGCCCTGGTTTCTTGCAGTTAGAGCATGTGGCCGTCGTTATGGGTTCTTTCTCAGACTTAGCCCTTTTCCTCTTGGCACTGGGCTTCTTATTAACCTCGGACATCCTACTGGTCTCCGAACAGGCAATTTCAGACTCACCTTTATTACTAGAACTGACTTCTTCTTCGTACTGTAACATACCTTTCTTGTCGAGATCCTCGTATTGGTAAGCCATGTATATCATTTCAGAAAAAGGGAGCTTCACATTCCTCATTACACTGTTCTGATATTTTCTTTGAAGGCCATGAATAAACCTCAGATTCTTCCTCTTTGGATCTTGAATCAGATGAGGAGCAAAGTGAGAAAGTTCATTGAATTTCTTATGATATTCGGGAATGGTCATATCTCCTTGTATCAAATAAGAAAATTCATTACATAGCCGTTCAATTGCTTCAGGAGGAGTAAATCTTTCCAGGAAAATCACTTTAAATCTATCCTAGGTGATATCACCCTCTAGATTATTCTCAATAACCGAATCCCACCAAAACAAGGCTTCGTCTTTGAGTGCCCATGATGCCAGTAATCTTTTCTGGTCATCCCTCAGCTTTAAACCGTTAAAGATCTTCTCAGCAGAACGAATCCATGCTTGTGTTTTCATAATAGATTCTTCGCCAGAGAACGGTATTCCACCCATATTTCGATACTTGATTAATAGGGCCTCAATATCCGGTTCTGCATTCCTTCTGTTTCTGACACTCATTTTCTAGTACTTCTGCAAATAGCAGATCAAGTGTCAGGTCACAGAAAAGATATTTTAAAACATAGAAACATATACTTGAATGTAAATGTATCTATCGAGGTGTTATTTCATTCTACTACTCATGCTAGGATATTACTGATCCTATCTGTATTGAGCTGCCCGTCCTAGAACACTACTGGTTCTATTTCTGACGAGTTTGTTAATATGTTATTTTCCAGAACTAAGCTTAACCAAGGCTCTGATACCAAATGAGACGACCCCGAACCCCGTACTGACGGTGGCAAGGGTAATCTTTGGAATATAACACATAAACAGATAATAGCAGAACATAAATAAATAAATACACCAGATAATGAACAATAGAATATACTAGATAAACGAAATCATCAGAGTTACACAGTATACAGGATCATACTTAGTACAAATACAGTTCAGTTATACATAAATGTCTATAGCGGAAACAAACATAATATGTACAATAGGAGCTGAACAGCATAAAAAGAGATAAATGATAGAATCCATCTTCAGCTCCAGCTATCCAGAGAAAGCCAGCTAAAACCTGAATACAAGGCTGCCCATGAAGAAAAAGGGGCACCCGAGTTTCAAAGTGAAACAAACTACGAGTCAGTCATGGGACTAGTATGAGAAATCTACTCAACACATTTAAAATATGGCTAATAACAGGACCACGCCACTTTCGTGGAACGGGTTTACTCCATTGGATTGCCAGTGCTTTAAAACAAATAATTCTTTTAAACATCGCAATGCTTTTTATAAAAATGAAGCCGTTATAAGACTCATTTCCCATCTCACAATGCAACGCAAACCGGAGGATAGAGTTTTACCTTATAATGGCCAAAATATGCTTAATACGAATAAAACAAAAGCATTTGATATTATTACTAGTGTTTACATGTTTCAAAAAATAATTCGAATCATAACTATCAATCATAGACGGCATGGGTACCATATATCATGTCGCCATATGTATATATACAATCAAAACCGCACAGTCACGTATTTGGAAATTGGATTTCCGCCATGAACCAAGGCAAAAGATAGTCCTTACCGAATTCGAGACTGCCTAGCCCGAGTCTCAGGATCAGAACGCATCAACCCTTGGATCGTCAGGGCCGGTCCACCGATGTGGATTAAAATGTCTGAACACTACATTTCCCCGCCCTGTGGGGCGTAAGTGAGCCAACGAATGACTCCATCGGTCCCGGATCGACCGATATATCCGAGGCGCCTCGCAACAGTAACAACCACATAAGTCAAACTCGTCAGGGCGTGTAAAACCTCTGACGCCACTTCTAGCTAGGAAGAAACGCATGTCCCCCCTCCCCCCCCCCCCCCGAGGTCCTCTCCCGTTTCTGGTTCATACCGGGGTGTGAGGCTCGCGAATTCACATTATACACAAAGCTATGCCAAACAGGCGGGGCTTTGATCATCACCACAAGGCTTTGCTTTTCAACAGAAGCCCTGATCACTGCATCTTAGCATGCCACATAGGCAATTCACGCCATGTAACTGATGGCTATCAATCACACAGACTGAATTCCAATGTCAGACATACAGTCCATTTTCGAGTCCGTTCTGGGTCTGAACGAAACCGGATGCACTATATACCTCGCAAACCCATCGATCTCCACGTACGTCTGGACGATCACCACTCATTATCCATATTTCGGGATGCCTCCCAATCAGGACATCAGTGACCATCCAAACGAGGTGAAGATCTCCGGTGTTCGACCACCGTCTTCATCTTCGATTTCTTATCGTCGATTCAGTTATTCAGAATGGGATAAACCCGGTCTTTCTGAGCAACTCGCGTATATATTAAACAAGTGCTACCCAAACACTACATACGCATCATTTCAATTCATTAGTCACTAACCGTCAATCAGTAAGAGAACGATTTCCCAAATATTAACCCCGAAGGCCGAAACCAACATCAGATCAAAATTCAGGAAACCATTCGACTTAGCTAACCTTCAGTTAATTTCTAAATTTCACATCCATATCGTTTATAATATTTTATAACGATTTGTCGCTAGTTTTATTTATTTTAAAATAGCTAATTTATTCAAACGACGCTTCGACCATAACGCGGCCGTGGCGCTGTTTTTCTTCAGATTTGATTTACACATATCTGAAAATCTAACCGTTGGATCTTCACAAAATTCATATCATTAGAAATATCTTTTCAACACGAATCCAACGGTTCTAGTTTCGGGAAAATCCGACGGTCGGATCTCCCGGTATAATCGTTTGAAGTTTCAATTTCAAAATACGAACTGCAGCGTCGTTATTCGATTTAATATAATTATATTTATGTATATATATATATATATAAATATAATCGATTCTGGCGCTGTTTTTCTTCAGATTTGAATTAAACATTCCAGACAATCCAACCGTTGGATCTTTACAATGTTGGTGTCGTTGGAAAGGTATTTCCAAAGCGAACCCAACGGTTTCGGTTTCGGGAAAATCCGATGGTCGGATCTCCCGCACTAATCCTTCGAAATCACGGTTTCAAAACACGAACTGCAGCTTCGTTATTCGATATATTTCAATTCTATTTATATATATCGATTCTTTGATTTCATACCTATATTCTTTTCATACATTTGATAAAAATGATGTTTTTATCCAACATACATTCAATTCGACACTTCACTATTTTTAACAATTCATGTATATAGTAAAAATGTGATTTTTATTGTAAAACGATTTATTTCAAAACACGACTATTTTATATAGTTAATATAGGTGATAAAAATAGGATTTTTATTATAACACAATTTATTTCAAAACAAGATTATTTTATATAGTTCATATTGATGATAAAAATAGGATTTTTATTATAAAACAATTTCTTTCAAAATATGAATACCATTCAACACATGAATTTCAATTCAACGAATGAATTTCGTTTCAACACAGGAAGGTTTTCTATAGTTTATATATATATATATAGATAAAAAGGTGATTTTATATTTAAAACACGAATACCATTCAACACATGAATTTCTATTCAACGAATGAATTTCGATTCAACACATGAAGGTTTTCTATAGTTTATATATACAGATAAAAAGGTGATTTTATTGTTAATACAATTTATTCAAAACACGAATACCATTCAATACATGAATTTCAATTCAACGAATGAATATCGATTCAACACATGAAGGTTTTCTATAGTTTATATATACAGATAAAAAGGTGATTTTTATATTTAAAACACGAATACCATTCAACACATGAATTTCTATTCAACGAATGAATTTCGATTCAACACATGAAGGTTTTCTATAGTTTATATATATAGAGATAAAAAGGTGATTTTATTGTTAAAACAATTTATTCAAAACACGAATACCATTCAGCACATGAATTTCAATTCAACGAATGAATATCGATTCAACACATGAAGGTTTTCTATAGTTTGTATATATAGGGTAAAAATATTTTTCAAAATTTCGGCGGCATTACGGCAGGGTAGTTAAAACTGGGACCGTCCCTAGTACGGCTCCTCGCTCTACCTTAAAGCCTCGCAGCTTTTGACAATGGGGAATCATGCGTCTAGTTCGCACGCAGGTGGCATGTATATTTTTTTCATTTCCACAAACTAATCCTATGTGGTTTCAACCAAATATTTCTCAACCACAAACGGGTATTTTTCAACCACAATCAATCAATTTCAACCACAAACAATTTCAATCAACCATTCGCTATCAATCAATTTTCACACCAATCACAACCAATAAATATCGTCCATGGTTTGTGGACGAGGGGCGTATATATATATATATATATATATATATATAGCATTTCACTTCTGTTTCAACACATATATAATTTTTACAACGCATATACAACTTATACATCGAACGTACAAAACGCTTATACAAGAGGTGTACAACGCTTATATAACTCATACATCGATTATATAATTTATACATCGTCATTTTCCATATCGTTTATAATTTAGAAATCTCACATTGGGTTCCACTCCACCAAAAATAGTAGAAGGCTCAGAAAAATATGCGGTCTCTTCTAGAATGTAGAAGACGTCCACACGAGTCCACTGTCTCTTGTTTCACTGAATTTCGTCAAGAAATGAAAAAGATATGATTTTTATAGTGAAATCAAAAACCGTAGCGCTTTAAACTGCTATTAAATAGTTTAAAATAGTTTCAGCCGTATTACCTCAGTTTTTGTTCAAATCTAGGTTTTATATTTTTGCTCGATCCGTAGCTCGATGTCCAGATCGGATGGCACCACGTCTCAGACCTCCGAGAGGCGCGCAGAACGAGGGGGCTCACATGGAACTCGGTGGCGAATTCGAGGCAAGGCGGCGCGATGAAGTTGCAATGTTCACGGTGGTCATTCTCTCGATTGGAGCGACGAGAGGAGGAGCACCTGGTATGGATTTGACGAGGGAGGAGAGCTCTTCAAAAAGTTGAACTGGGGGAGGGGCTAATTGTAGTTGTGGAGGTCGGAAAATGGTCAGGAAGGGGGGAATCGATTTCCGCCTTCGATCAGACGTCGGGTAGAGAGAGAGAGTGTGGCCCAATCAGATTTTTTATTTAATTTATATATTTTAAAATTTCTAAAATACCCCTTGTCACACACGAACACCAATTCAAACCCAACGACTGTCATCCCTAGCGTTTTACCACCATTTCGAACACAATGGGATATGTTTTGTTGGCCCATTCGACTGTTTCAGTCAGTTTTCCTTCAAATTAAATTAAAAAACATTCAATATTAAATTTGAATGTACATTTCAATTTGCCAGGACCACAAACTGATTCGAAAAATTCCAAAAAAATAAATCTAGCTATGTTTTGACGATACGGTCCCAACAAAACTAGTTTCGTCGAATTCTGAGACCGTTTGAAAAATGGCCCTTTTCTAGTCGATCCAATTTAACTATAATTGACCAAAACACAATTTCCTTTGCCACGCTCACATACTAGCTTCAAAAATTATGAAATTTGAAACCTAGCAATAACTTCACATCCCGGATCCAACAAAAGCGGTTTCGTCAAATTCCGAGATCGTTTGCAAAATGGCCATTTTCACGGGCTATATAATTTCTATAGTGGCCTTTCTGAAAATTCATTTGGCCATAACTTTTGCTTCCCGCTATGAAACTTTGATTTTTCAGATTTGTTAGAAAGGTATTCACTAACAGATTTAAATATTTTTGGTTCCACTCAAATCTGTTTTGTTTTGCACCCGGTACGGTCAGTCAAAGTTTGAATTCAAATTTTGAAACTACCGCGCCATTTCAGGCCTTGTTTATAATTAGAATTAATTATATTCGTTTTCAAATGTCGATTCGAACTTACTTTTCATCGTTATTATTTAAAATATTTATTTTCAAAATTTAAAATCCACTATTTTAGCCAATTTAAAATTTTTGAATTGGTTCAGATTTTCCGGGTCGTTACAATTAAAAATAATTGGAATATTACTGGACTGACTCTCAGAAGATTGACAACTAGGGATCACCATTTACTCTAGTGTTAATAGAAAATACCTGCTATGATACCACTTGTTGGATCTAGATTAACCCTAGAGGGGGTGAATAGGGTTTATCGCAATTTATCGCAGAGTTCAAATATTACGGGATATTAAAATATTCATAGATCACATATTATAGCAGAAATAGAAATACAGAAAAGTAAATGACACAAGATATACCCAGTTTCGGCAAAATCCTGCCTACTACTACATTCCTAAGGTTTCTACTAGGTGATAGAACAGATCCCGCATACAAGACCATGTACACTCGTGACCCCTTGCTCCTATTCTAACCCTACGCTCAAAACCCTAAACTGATCTAATCCCCTAGACCATATTTCCCCTAGTTTTATAGACAATAGTAAACTGCCAGTTAAACCCCTAACTGGTTCCCCTCTAGATTTTTACAGAATTCTAGAAACTAATTCAGATCTGTTTACAACACAAAATTAAAAAAACATAAAGAATAGATAATAAAAACCCTAGTCAAAATAAAAATAGCTTAGCCCAAATAGAAAGTGGTCGGCCCCTTTTGTAATTCACTTTGCCCGATCCTCTTTTGTCATGAAGAAAAAAAATGGCGGCTTCAACAACTAAGGTTTTCGAAATCCTCCAAATCGTGACTTCGACTGTATTCTGGAAATCTTCTCTGATGATCGAATTGCTTGAGCTCCTTGCTTCACTGATTTGGAGTTATTATCTCTTGCGATCGAAAACTTCGGTGAGTGAATTCTGAAACTGTTTTGCTCTAGAATTTTTTTTGTTGGTTTTCGATCTCTGGTTTTCCTGTGATGATATGCGTGTAAGTATGGTAAAATAAAACTCTTAACCTCTGATTTCAATTCAATATGATTTGATCTGATTTTCGGCTTTCCCATTTTGCTTCTTTAATTGAATTAGTGAATCAAGACGTGTTCCTGTCCCTTCGAATGAATCTGGATAAATAAATTTGCCCCTTTTTAATTTAACTCCACAAAATATACACGCCCCATTTAAAAAAAGTTTCCAAGAAACCAAGATTCACTCGGCTTTTAATGTCTTGAGAAGTTCTGAAATTCACGACTTTGAATGGAATTTGGATGTACTTTTCTCTTTTGAAAATAGCAAATTTTGAACCATGAATTTATAGCAAAGAAGTAGTGCATGATTTATGGAATTAAACCTTGTGGCCCCTCTTGAATCAACTTAATCTTTCCTGAAACGATTAGCAATGCTTGCCAAAAATGTTTAATGGAATGAATTAATTACTGAAGATATCTTGCCCAAAATATCACCTGATTGAAAACTGGAAAAACTCTTTTGTTAGAAAAAGATTGATTAGCAAATTTCATCTTTGCTGAATTTATGCACTTCCTTTCTCTATGTCCATTTTTATTAATAATGAACAATGGAATAACAAGACAAAACTGATTTGCTAAAACTGGAAAGTTAATTGAATTAAGAAGTTTCTGAAAACAGATGATATGGTTATCTTATCTTATCCGTTTCTTTCTGAATGAGTAACCATTCTTGGGTGCTTCTTTTTTGCTGAGTGTCTTTGATTGCACTTGTGAACACTTCGACCTGTTTCACCCTTTCCTGCTTAAACACTAATGTGTATGCTTGACATATGCTGGTTGACCATGCTGGTTGACCATTCACCATGTAGCCTTTCTTTGTATATGTGCACATTTGCAACACTACTTTAACATGTATTAGCTGGACATATTGATCCATTAATGTTTAGATCACTGCATTCTATGACATGCTAAAACCAATAAACTTGAACGCTTCATGCTTCAACTATGAATATGTACAAGTGCTTGAACATATCCACTTGAGTTGCTATGTCCATATTTGAGTTGTTCCAGTATTGCATTCGAGTTTTATATGTCTTCATGCTATTTTTTGAACCCTGTTTTGCTATCTTGTACATGGCATAATTGACATTGCTGGCTTGTTCACTTGTTCACCATGTCGAAATGACTTGCAGCCTTAACTTGCTACTTAGTTGATACTTGTACTTTGCTTATTTGTTCAACTGCTATTTCTAAAACCAGTTTAGCATTTGACCATTTCACTTGAAAGTTTGCTGCTTTGATTGTATATGAGCATTTATCTGTTTGTTCACTTGCATGCATGAATAAGAAACTTGTCTCGACACATCGTTGCACCATTCTTGACATGTGCATTCTTGCCTCAACCTGTAGTTTGAGTTTCTCTTCACTTTTGCCTTGTTTTGAACCATGTTTGAGTTGTGATGACTTTGTTGTTTTCATGTGCATTTAGTCGAGATGGTCCATGTGGCTACTCCTTAATTGCACATGGATTGGCGAGGTAGTGCAGACATGTATATACATGCACGTGTGTACATGCAGTTGTTCAAACAAATTTTTCTGTCCCTGCACTATACACATAAACTGACTGCCTTGTGATATTTACAGTGTTTCACTGTGAATATTACAAGATGTCTAGTCACAGATAAATCAGATCAAGTCATGAAAAATGATGAGAAACACACCAGAAATCTGAGGCAAATAAAATTTTAAAAATAAAATTTATATTCAGTTTAAATTCTATTGCAGTGTACTGTGTGTGTTTCATTGTGACAGGTAAGCAGATGATGACTAGACTGACAGTGAAGATTCTGTGAAGACAGAAGACTGAGAGATAGTGTTATTGTGTGTATGTCATAATGTATATGTATATATGAAATGTAATTGTGTCAAAGAATGTACTGAGTGATGAGTGATGTAGTGAGGAGCTGATGTACAGAAAATAGAAAATTGTACTGATATTTGCAATAAACAAAGTTGATTGAAATAAAATATCATTTTATTGTGTTAAACCAAACTTGTCTATCGTATTCAGTTTAGTTATAAGTATAATGTTATGTGAATGTATATGAAAATGGATATGAGATGAAATGTATATCAGCGATGTATTCAAATAGTGGAGTTATAAATAGTTGCACTGTTTGAATGTTTGAAATAAAATATTTAATTTAAATAAAATACTATATGAATATATGAATGTCTGTACAGTCGTATTTTATTTAAATATAAATATTATATTCCAGTTTGTGAAGTATATATGAAATAGTACAATAACAAACACATTTATAATAATATATATTTGGTTGTTATCATCAAACAAAAATCATATAATTGTGTATACAACTGCGTTATATACAACAATTATCAGAGACCATAGATGGTGTTTCGTCTCCCATAACAACAACAAATGATGAAGAATATGAGAAATTAAAGTTAAAAACATTTGAAGAAACAATCGAAATTGATCAAAAAATGAAGGAGATCACAATATCAGGATACAGCGATCAGTTAAAATTTTATGATGAGAAATTTCTTTCTGAATGATTGTCTAAAAAGTTTTCTGGCGAGGCTCTTGTTGATTTTGGGATCCTCGATTTCTAAATTGAATTCCCGGTGGTTTCAACTCTGTAGCAATGAGAATATGATCATGTTCATCTGATGCAGCAGAATCTATTTGATTTCGGCTATGGCACCGATTGGCTTGACTACATTCTTACTCAAATAATGAATGAAAACTCCAATGAGCATCTATTCAAATGATGAAAATTTGTTAGATAACCCCAAATTATCACAAAACCAATTAGCAATGTGAAGGGTGTACTCTTAATATTTGTACAGAATTTATTTTATAAATTCTCCGATGCGGGACTTGTCTCAACACGCCCCCGCACGTGTGGCATATCCTGAGCCTAACACATGGATCTTATTGGGTGATGTGGACAAGTGTGGCAGTTATGTGCACACGAATTAAATACGGCTCTGATACCATGTCAGAGAACCCCAAATTATTACAAAACCAATTGGCAATGTGAAAGATGGACTCTTGACATTTATACATAATTTATTTTATACATTTCTCAATGTGGGACTTATCTCAACACTCCCCTGTACATGTAGCATATCCTGAGCTTAATACGTGGATTTTATTGGGTGACGTTGATAAGTGTGGCAGTTATGTGCACACGATTTAAACCCGACTTTGATACCATGTTAGAGAACCCAAATTATCATAAAACCAATTGGCAATATGAAGGGTGAACTTTTAATATTTATACAGAAATTATTTTATAAATTGCCCGATGTGAGACTTGTCTCAACAAAATTACCTGATGAGTAAAAACTCTAACTAAACAACTTCTTCAAGAAATATGCCGCCAGGCAATGCAATTCCGATACCAAATAGAAGTTTTATATAAATTCATTTGATGATTTGGATTGTAGACAAAATGAAAATGATATAGAAGAAATTGTTGAATCTATGATATAAAGAGGTTTTGTACAATGATTTCATAATGATTACGAAGTAATTTTCTCTATATACAAAGCAGCCATATATAGCAATAGAAATAATGAGTAAAACGAAAATGGACTTTGGCCTGTTAACAGAGAAATTTTGGTAAGCTTTGTTGTCCGACCCACTTGCAGATAAATAAAGGCAAAAGCAAAAGAGAGATAGCTAGTTGTACCATATCATGTTATTCTCTAATAGTGGGCTTGGCTTTGTGTTTTGGTCATTCGGTCTCATTATCTATGTTAGGCTTGTTATAAGCTGTAGTTTTTGGATGATCACCGTTGATTGTTCATTTTAGCTTTCGAATGTAAGCTCTTAGATTCACTGTTTTTTCATAGTTCCCGTATAGTTAATTTGCTTATGTGTATCTCATTATATGGTTTTACATTGCGTATTGTTTCAGACTCTCTAATGCAACCGGTAATTGTAAGCATCCTATGTGAATTTGTAGAATAGACTAGGGCTGTTACGGTAACGGTAAATTTACCATTACCAGTCGATTGGTAACCATTTTTGATTGAAACCGGTATACCAGTTAAAACGGTATGGTAATGGTAAATTTATCATTTTTAACGGTAAATTATCGGTAACGTTTCTTCAATATCAGCGGTAACGTTAATTTTACCAGTTAATTCAAAACATAAGTATACTCATCTGATATGCTTTATTATATGCGCGTAGAACCAAATAAATGGTTATGTTTAGTTCAATAATCAGATGAAATAATTCCAAATACTCTTATTTTCTTTTTCATTTATGTTTTTATAAACTAACACTACATATATTATAATAACGATGCACCGTGTACAAAAAATATGTTAATATATAAACTTTGATGGACAAACGGTAATTTACCATTATCGGTGTAACGGTTACCAGATTATCGGTATACCAGTCACCGGTATACCAGTTGATCGGTAACGGTGACGGTAAGCAATTCTGGCTTACCAGTAAAAATGGTATGATAACGGTATTTGTCAAACGGTAACGGTAACCATTACCATAACAGCCCTAGAATAAACAACATGCCTATCTCTAAGCTCATAAGCTAGTTTTAGTTTCTTAGTAGTCGAGGAACTCGCTGCACACCTATACTCATCGTAAAAGTGGTACAACCATTATGAAATCAGTTTGTCGATACAAAATAATAATTCTTTATTTTATCTATCAAAATACACATGTATATTATATTTATGGAAACAAAAACATATACTTTGCAATTATGTATGTATACATATAGAGGTATATTTGTTATATGTACGTATAATTTTTTTCCTTTTATATTTGTTATAAAGGCTTAATACATACATAAATTTTACTAACGCAACAAAACAAAGTAGTCAAATGAACATACGTTAGAAACAAGAAAGTTCCAAAAATAATAATTGCGGCTTAGTTTTCTAACCACCGCTCCGTTTTTGTTTGCAGTGTAGCAGCAGGAGTCAGCTTGCACGTGAATCCCAAAATCAGTTTCAATACAATACAAAAAAAACAAACAAACGTACGTTTTCTCGCTTTTCAGATTCTCTGCAATTTCGCACACCTCACGTATGTAGCTGATTTGATGTATATTTTTTAACAAATCATCATGTTTTGATGCAATCATGCAATATTATTCGGATTCTTCTGCTTTTTACCTCTTCCCCCTTTTTTTAAGAAACAGTCGTGAGATTTTACTTTCTCTGCATGATATACGATCGACGCCGACACCTTAGCCATACAATATCACTGTAGCACCCATGACAACTTTTATATATATATATATATATATATATATATATATAAGCGTTCAATGGCATCCCAAATAGTTAGCACGTCAAATATCCTCCAACAGAAACCAAGTATTTACAGTAGTTTAATTTAGTAGGAGGTGAAGGAATAAGTGGAGAGAGATAGAAACGGAATATGTGATGGAAATCAGTTAGCATTTAGGGTGCTGCACTGTTTAGGGTGTATTTGAACGTTGCATATATACATATATATAATCCAAGCAGTGCAGCAATGCTGCGCTGGATGTGATTTGCATCATATATATTAGAGGTTCAATGAAACGTGCTTAAGGAAGTTATAATGAAGAGTGGCAGTGGGTGGGTAGGAGGTTCAGAGAGTAGAAGCAAGTACTGCATGATGTATGCATCAGAGGCAACCAGAAACTACTTTAACTTTGCCCTACCACTCTAAATCTTATCGTTTTCGCCTGCCTGAAGTGGGAACTGTATATATCAATAATTCTAGCCTGTGGGTACTTATGATCTATTTTGAGCCAAGGCCTCTCCAAGTCGTTATAACCAAATTGATAGACATAGACTACCCTAATTAACATGCTATTGCAAAAAAAAAAAAAAAAGGAATCAGCACACGAGAATAAACGGATACAATTTCAAAAATTAACCTGAGTTGATGAGAAAATTTTGGCAAACGAAACTGAAGTGATCCGTAGCAACTAGCAACCATCCATTTTAATAACCAAATTTCACACCAAATGTCATCCACTACTAGTGTTGATCCTTAAGTTTCCAAATGCAAAGTTGATGAGGTGAAAGCAAACAACAGAATTCTAAGACAAAAAAACTACGCTGATCAGTGCTAAGGATGCGTTCTTAACGAACGCAAGCGGGGTATTTGAGCGGGACATTTGAGCGGGGTATTTGAGCGTGGTATTGTACCGAACGGGGAATGTGTTTTTAGCGGCGAACGGGGTATTTGAGCGGGGTATTTATATGTTAAATTATTTGTTTTGATTTAATTAAGTACTAATTTCGAAAAACAAAACGACTACATATAATTACACAAAAGAAAAAACAAACATAAATACGACAGAAATACAATAACACGATGACATGAACCTCCTACTTGTTGGTATTTATCAGATAAGTTTGGTATTCTTTTTCGTGGCGTTTGTCTGCAAGCCCTCTTATCAACCAGCTTTTCGCTATCTCATCCGGTAGAGCAGCGAACATATCATTTATTTTGGGGGTCCAAAACAAATAATAGTGCGTCTGCAACATCAAACTCACCCGTTGCTCCAAGACGTTGCATGCGAGCTACCGTATTTGCATAATTTGTAGTACTTTCCGTTGATTCCACGCTAGTACCTGTATTAGGACTATCAGAATGCGTGCGAGATTTTTTCATCTGCCTCTCGGTCATTAGGTCAATTAGCATAACCATCTTATCGTCACTTTCACCACGTCTTCTTCTTAAATGTTGACGTGAAGTTTGTTGACTGGGCGGATTCATTGGATTTTGGGTTGGTGGATTCATTGGATTTTGGGTTGGAGCTTCATAATTTGGTGGATTAATTGGATTTTGTTGCAAAGGAGGATTTGAAGGCGAATTCAGGTTTGGAATATGATTATTTTGCGTGTCATCCAAAGGATTAAAAAACCCAGCGAATTCCCATGTTCTGTCAAACGTGGTTTGTGTTGATGGCGGGGTGCCAGTCTGCGACGGTTGTACAGTAGCAGCAGGAGTGTACGACGATTGACCAGTTGCATTCGTCCCACGAAATAATTGTTGCATCAGCTCTAAGTTTTCTAGTGGACGTTTCTTATATTTCAAGACACCCGATCCAAATTCCTAAATGTAAGAGGGAAAATTGTAAGAAACTAACAATAACTGAATTGTAACAAAATAAATTTACAAACCTTAACACGATCTTCCCACCATTCATCGCTTCCAGAGACCGTTCCTTTGTAAGCATCCCAACCCGCGGCAGCCTTGTTCATCAATGCATCCCATTTCATCCAATCCCGTCGAAGACTATCATATTTGTTTCGGATTTTGCTTTCGTCGATCGGTACGATGTCCGGAATGGTTTCTATGGCATCATTGAACTTTTCTGCAATCACTTTATGCACACCTTTTTTGTTGCTGCCACAAGCAACGTATGCATCAACAGAACATTGCAGCATAATCTGAGTTGCAGTAAACGATCAGTGATGTGCATATTTTCGATTTGCCATACAGAAAAATGAAAAACAAAATATTTTAGAAATAAATTAACAAAAACAACGAAAAAAATATGAACAACAAACTGAAAAAAACCTGATTGCTAATCGAATTCGGTTGAGGATAATTTTAGAAGAGAATTGGGTTGGTGTAGTGTGGATGAAGAGGGGTGGAGGGGTATTTTATGTAGAGGAGAGAAAGGAAGACGCCAACGGTCTGATTTCCAACGTTCAACAATCGTCCCTTTTGGCAGTGGAATTTTGTTCTCGCGTCCGACACGTCGGACGCGACAAAAAAAATCCAGCGTGCCAGGAAACGACTGCGAACGCACCCTAAATGTATGTCTAGATATGGTTTCACCAGTGCCGTCTAATCATAAAACTTTATAACAAGAGCTGGAAGTAACATTTTTAGAACAATATCAACTTTAACAATGCCTGAAACTCAAGAACTCCTTCAGCATGGGAGCAATGTCACCACTCCGCCCATCTCCTCCTCCGACCTCCTCTTCTCCTCTGCCGACCCCAGCTCGTTGTCCACCGTCGTCTTTAGGCTCGCCAAGGAAAACAGAGCTTATGTGGTTTTTCTCATTGCCAAACCAGATGTTGTCAAGGTAAATGCAGTTGCTGCAAATTGCATTTACCTGCAATCCATGGCAGATAAGATGTCGCGTTATTCTCCAAGTGGTATGCTTTGCTGAAATTGTCTATAAAATATTCTCCGGTTTTGCTTTACGTGGTAAGTTGCAAGATCATTCGTGTTAATAATTTAGTAAAAAGTGGTACTAATTTGCATTGTGTGTTTAGTCACAATTATATCCTGGAAAACAATTTTTTTTTATTGAATTCAACTGCTAGTGGCGTTACTGACATACACCCAATCCAAATAAAGAAGTTGTCAAGGTAAATGCAGGCTGCAATCTTTTTGGATTCGCAGACCATGAAAGATAAAGACGGGGAGAGCAAGGAAGGTGAGGTGAGGTTGTCGTTGGGTAGTTTGTATGAATGTGCAATGTCTGAAAGAAACTCATGCTTTTGCTATAGTGTTTCATCAGGTGGAAATGCATCTAGGCTTGCATCAGTATACCAATGCCAGTTGATTTAGCTTAAAGTAACGGGGAAATCATGAACTTAAGGTTTTGCAGATTTGTGGATTAACACATGTAATCTTTAAGTTAATCCACTTATGGATTAATTTACAAAATAGTGGTGGATTAACATACTAAATTTTAACGGTGGATTAACTAACGGCATGTGTGGATGAAAATAAAACTTACTTTTGTAAAAATGTCTAAATAGTTAGCAAGAGATAGAGATAAATCGTTTATGCGAGAAATAACTAATATCAATCGAAGCTAGGATTTTTTCATAATTCATTTATCTTCGATAAAATTTTAGTATATTGTCTGGTGTCATTGATATAAATAGAAATTTTAGGATTTTAATGTGCCTCAGAGTCACTTACGATGCAAAGCAAAGCAAAAAATGGAAAAAAAATAACATATTAGTATTTATACATGAAACTAAACCTTAAATAATGTCATACTAGTACTTGAAAGCTTGTTTTGATTTTTACATGAGATGATAAACCATTTACATAAATAAGACCTAAGCGAAAGACTAATTATTTTTACAATAATAAACTATGATCAATCATAACATGTTGTCATCGCAATACTAGTACATAATCATCTCCTAGTGCAATGGAAATAATAAATAGTACCTACATGCAAACTTCCCGTTCAACACTAAATCACCTCCTGAACATCAACATTGATCATTACTCTTAGCCTACTCAAAAGAGTGTTAAAAGTGCTAATCAATTAGCAACAGAAATGTTAGAAAAACTATTATAGAAATGTTGCAACTCTGTCACAGTAATCAGAAACATATCAAAGCGTTACTATCACTTGCAATTATAACGTTACTTACAATAACAACAAACTGTCACAAAATCGTCAATCAAGCATGACATTTATCGCTGTGCAGTTTAACAAATACAAAATAGAAAGAAAAATGTTTTATCGAGTAGTGTTATCTGTGTGCAGTATAAACTGTTTCCTTGAAACAATAATGCCGCTGTATGCACTTATTAACTTGTCCGCAATTTGTCTCCCAAGATGAAACAGACCAGCCCCGCAGCGTAATGTGCGCAAAAAGAGCGACAACGAACTGAAGAGATTATAGAACTCAGAATAGAGTATTCAGGGTAGAATAATGAAGAAAGAGCAGAAAAGTCAAAATGTTTTTGTTTCGGTTTCAGGCTGCATATTTATAGGCTGGAGGAGCCTATTTAGGCGGTCATGAACCCTGCAAAATGTTGCGACCCTTTAACCAGGTGGTGCATCCATGCATGCACGTATCTGAAGGGAACTGTTGCACTCTTCCAAGCGAATGGACGCAACCACTCAAAAATAACTGTTTCAACGCAATAGGCCCAGGCGGCAGCCGAAGGCCCATTCAATCATAAGACCCCAAAAGCTCCAACGCCTAAGGCCCTTATCTATGACATATTAATAATAATATTAAGTAAGGCCCTACATGTCTTCATGCTCTTAGAAGCCTACATGCTCTCTTCTTATTTGTTTGATATACTATGCTACGCTTTAGTATATATAGTGGAGTTGGTCCAAATATTCCCCAATGTGAGACATTTGTTTCCACCCAATGCAAATCCCTCTTCCCTAATACACTACTTCATGCATTTTCTAACAATCCCCCAGATTAATGGATAGTTGTTCGTAGTTTCACGATCCATTTATCATATCGTTTAAAGTAGCACATGGGCCTTGAACTTTCCTAGTGTTACCTATTTGAATTACAGACGAATCAGTAGACATTGAGTGTCCTTAAACTGTAAACCTTTTGTGTAATTCTAAAATAGATAGCACACGATAAATGTTTCTTATAATCCTTCGTTCTCTGTGTGTGTTCGTTTTTACCTTGAACACCAACCTTGTCTCATAAGTGGTTAGAGAATTTGGCCTCATAATTCTCATTTATGCGGCGCTTTCGCATTTACATAGGTGATTCTACAAAGGGTATTTTCTAATTCCTCAAGTACATACATCATTAAAAGTTTCAATACTTACCCTATTTTCCAAAATAATGCACTGACATATCATTGGAATGGTTTGTGTGTAACAACACTATCAAGTTTCTCTTAAACTTTGTTGTCCCTTTGAACCTAGATATTGGGATCTCTATTCAACTAGATGGGGTTTCCGTTTTAGAAAGACTTTTAGTTTATAGGCCTTGACCCCATTCCAATCGATAAGGTTTGAACTCTCTCTCGGCAATCCTTCTGTTAATGGATCCATTATGTTATCCTTAGACCTTTTGTAACCGTAGCGATAACTCTGTTAGAGAGAAGTTGTCTTACTGTTTTATGTCTACGACGAATATGCGTAGATTTACCATTGTATAATGTACTATTAATTAGCCCTTCCAATAGCTGATTGTTATAACAATGTATACAATTTGGAGGCACAAGTTTTCTCTAAACATGAAGGTCTTCCAAGAAACTTCAAATCTAATTTGCTTCTTCTGTGGTCATATCTAGTGCAATAAACTCTGATTCCATCGTAGATCTAGCTATACAAGCCTGTTTAGATGATTTCCATGAAATTGCTTCATTTTCTAATATGAACACATATCCACTTGTAGATTTTGTATCATGCACTCCAGTGATCCAATTTGCATCACTTTACCTGGAAGGGTAGCTTGTATAGGGTAGAACATAACTCTGCGTATACTTTAGGTATCCTAGAACTCTGATTACCGCTTTCAGATGATGTTTACCAGGATTGCTGGTAAATCTACTTAGCCTACTTACAGCGTATGTGATATCTGTTCTAGTGCAGTTCATAACATAGATAATACTTCCTAGCATACGAGAGTATTATATCTGATAGATACCATCACCAGTTTTCTTTACCCAATTTTGGTTCATATCTACTAGTGATTTTGCAATAGTTATATTACATTTCTTGAAATATTCAAGTATCTTGGCGATGTAATGTGATTGAGACAATGCATGTCCTTGTGGTGTTCTAATTCAGCTAATCCTACGTCTTTCATATCCAATCTAGAGGATAACATATCCTTTGTAGATGTTATTATGGCCTTGTTATTGCCTAGGATCAATAAGTCATCAACGTAGAGACAAACAACGACATATCCAATATGTATGTATCTTATGTAGACACATTTATCTGATTCATTTATTGAGAATCCACTTGATAAGATGGTTTCATCAAACTTTTCATGCCACTGTTTTGGAGCTTGTTTAAGGCCATAAAGTGATTTTTACTAATTTGCACACTTTATTCTCATTTCCTAAGCTCGGAAATCCTTCGGGTTTCTTCATGTAGATTTTTTCCTCTAGTTCACCATTCAAAAATTCAATTTTAACATACATTGGATATATTTCTAAGTCAAGTATGGATGCAATCGCTATAAGTATCCTACTGAATGTTATCCTCGTTACTGGTGAATATGTATCAAAATAGTCCAGGTCTTTCGTTTGTCAAAATGCTTGGACTACAAGATGAGCTTCGTACTTGTCTATTGAACCATCATGTTTCAATTTCTTTTTAAATATCCATTTATTACCTAAGGTCTTACATCCTTGAGGTAAATCGACTAACTCTCATGTATGGTTAGACATAATGGATTAGATTTCATTGTTAATTGCCTCTTTCCAATAAGGGGAATCACTGGAGGAAATAACTTATTTGTATGTTAATGGATCATCTTCTAACATAAAAGTGTAAAAGTCTAGTCCAAAGGTTCTTTAAATCCTCAACCTTTTTCTCCTCCTTGGTTCCTCCATTTTTTGATCAACATTGGTTTGCTAAAGGTTATTTTTATCCTTAAAAGAATTGGGTATGTTATCTTCCCTTAGTCTCTTAGGAGCATAAGTTTCAGTACCTTGTTTAGAAGGGAATAAAAGTTCGAAAAATTTGACATTTATCAACTCAATAATGGTATTTTCATGATATCATCAATTTCAGACTTGTGCACTAAAATGCTGTAAGCGGCACTGTTTTATGCATATCCAATAAATACACAATCAATAGTTTTTAGTCCAATTTTGACCTTCTTTGGTTTTGGTATCTCTACTGTTGCAAGACACCCCCACACTTTTAAGTATTTGTAGGATGGAGGTATATTCTTCCAAATTTCATGAGGAGACTTATATGTATTCTTTCGTGGTACTTTATTTAAAATGTGGTTTGCTGAAAGAATAACTTCTCCCCAAAAGTTAGCGGGTAAGCCAGAACTGATTAATAAAGCAATCATCATTTCTTTAAGAGTTTGATTTTTTCGTTCGACTATAACGTTGGATTGAGGTAAATAAGGTGTTGTGGTTTGATGTATAATTATATGCTTAGCGCAGAATTCCTCAAAGGGAAATTCATATTCTCCTCCTCTATCACTTCTTAAAGCTTTCATTTTCTTACTGAGTTGTTTCTCAACTTCCGCTTTATTCTGTTCAAACATATCGAATGCTTCATCCTTGCTTCTAAGGAGATACACATGATAGTACCAGTACAATCATCAATAAAGGTAATGAAATACCTTTTTCAACCTCTAGTTTGACACTTTTTTACATCAAAAAGATCTATATGTATTAAGTCTAGAAGTTTAGTTTCTCATTCAATATGATAAAACGAGGTTCTTGTCAATTTTGCTTCAGCACAAATTTTACATTTATAGTTGGAATCTATATTACATTTCGGTATAAAATCTAGATTAGTCAATTTTTGCAATGTACCAAAATTTACATGCCCTAATCTAGAATGTCATATATTAGAAGAGTCAACAGTATAAGCATAAGATTCACTTTTATTCATATCAATGTTTGATACACATATTCTCTTCCTACATGCACTCCATTCTTTATTAATACAAACTTATCAGCCAAAAAGGTTAATTTGAATCCATGCTTTCCAAGTAATGACCCTGAAATCAGGTTCTTTTGAATTTTTGGAACATGGAGAACATCGCTCAAGGTTATTTCATTTCCAAATGTTAGTTTCAGCACTACTTCTCCCTTGCCTTTGACCTTTGATGCAAATGAATTGCCCATGAAAAGTTGTTCATCATCAGTTCAGCACGACATGCACCTATTAGCATATATCTGTCTAGTGACTTCTTGTCTTCAAACCATTCTTTTGAGTTACCAACAAGGTTGCACTCTAATATTACTGCACATGATTCCATATCAGTAATGCCTTTTGCAACGTCAACCATATTTGCTTTTGACTTCTTTTTTTAGGTGTGCGACGGTCGGCTGCTTTGTTCCCCTTCTTCCTACAATTATGGCAGGAACCCTGAAGTTTCTACGACTTTTTAGAAGCATTCCCCCCTTTCCTCTTGTTAGGTCTGTCTGACTCGACTACATTTGCTTAGGCAGCCATATTCTGAGAAATCGTTTTCTCATAATTTCTGTTATCTTCCTCAATTCTTAGCTAAACTATGAGTTCTTCCGTTTTCATTTCTTTACGCTTGTGCTTAAGGTAATTCTTAAAGTCCTTCCAAGAGGGAGGCATTTTCTCAGTGGTTGTGGCAACTTGGAAAGATTCGCTAAGAGTCATCCTTTCATCTTCTACCACTATGCCATAGATGACATATCGCAACGAAAACGCATGGTGTTGCTAGCTACCATGTTGCCATTGTTATGCTGTTTTTTATCTATTGCAACACATGCTTCAATGTGTTAGGGTAGATATCAATAAGGTGTTGCAGTAGTTATAGATATATTCAAATTAAAAGATTAATAAAATTATCAATCCGCGTGAATACGATCCAACGGTCTATGTTATCAATCCGCGTCAATTAGATTTTACTTCGTCTCCTCAGCTACTTCGCCCCAAATTTTCATTTTTCCGCTATTTGCCTTTGTTTCTTTTTCAATTAGAAAAATTATGGCGACTTCCTTTTCAATGGCCAATTGAAAATCAGGGATTTGGCCTCTTCAGCGATTCACGACTTCAGCTTCTCTCATCGCCAACAAATCCACTGATTTCAAGCGTTTCCACTACTTCGATAAGATCTGTAAGTCCTTCGTTCAATCCTAGGCTGCGTCTTAAGGCTGGAAAATCGGTTATCTTATGACCAAAATTGCGTCTTAGGGCTGGAAAATCGGTTGTGGATAAGAGTGTGATTGTGGCCGGATATGCGGTTGGTGATTTAGGGTTTTGGGTGGCGGAGAACCGCTAGGCTGCGAAGGGGGTATATGTTAATCTTATAAATTTCTCTTATAGAGTTTGTTAATCTTATAGAATTATCCTTTTATTTGTAGAAGCGATTGGGTGAAATTTGAGGAGTCTTGTAAAGTTATGTTGTTTTCAAATAGCAAAAAATGCTGAAATGGCCCTATCGGAGTTCTCTTTTTACTTTGGAGCGCTGGCTAAATGTAAACGGCTTCCATGTTACATCAATACATGGAGATCGTTCCCAGATGGTAAGTGGTATCTCTTTTACCATTTAGAGGTTCGATACTGTGCTGCTTTCTTTTCAAGAGATCTTTGTTAATGCAAATTCATGTTTTAAAAAAAAGGAAATAAATTGATTAAGATTGCATTATTGATAAACTGAAACAGTTTTTCTATCGTCCCGTGAGTTATTCATGAATTATAAACTGATTTATTTTGCTCGCGATGGAACTTAATTTACATAGTACTTGATATAACAAACATGCAAGTTTGATGCAAAATGTTTGAATTCTCCCCGGAAAAGAAAAGATTGATACAAACACTTCATGTAACCAAGAAGTTATCGTACTGCCATGGATTGAATTCAACTAAACTGCCATCAACTACTGTTGAGTTTGAGTTATCCATATTAAATTCAACTCTGTGTTCTGCATATTTTCATTATACTCATACACTTCAAGGTCACCCCAAGGAGTAGGAGTTATTTCTCCAGTTGCATCGAACCATTTAGGAGTAAACCGTTCTCCATTCGCTTCTCTGTGTATCTTTTCAACTCTTTACCGGTAAGATATCAACGAAGGTTTTGAGTTTGAGCTAACAGATGTCGTAAGGTGCTCTGGACCGAAGGTTTTGAGTTTGAGCTAAGATATCAACGAGGATAAATATTAGAGTTATTCAGTCTTTACATATTCCTATCAAGTGACTGGCTATTATGCTGACATTAAATTTACCATGTACAACATTTGCATTTATTTTGGATAATGGTGTCTATGACATACGGATATCAGATTGGTTTCCTGATATTCTGTCGAGTCATAAGATGCCAAATATACCTGCTGAGCAGATAAAAGTGAAGGTGAGAGGTGAAATTCATGGTGCTTATGCGCCAAGTTCAGTACATGTTGAAAATTTCCCCTCTGCTTGATCCATATGCTCTGCGTATAGCTGCACCTGAATTTGAGCTATCAAATATATAGCCAGCGCGTAGTTTCAAGCTTCCTTTACGGTCCATTTATGTTGTCATGCTCTTGATTACACTAACATGCACTATTTTGTTTTAAAGCAAATTTAGTGCATCTCTAAACAAATGCACAGCTAATTTGAAACACGTTATTAGATTTCCCAGACTAACATTACAATGATTTATTCAATCTAATTTTATTGTTCCTTTGGTCTGTACTTTGTGCAAGTAGATTCTGATTTTCAAACAGTTGGTTTGGCATTTTTGAACAGATTTACTGACTATACGCCAAGGGTTTACAATCCTAAATAAATACTTATGTTGCTGCCATTATCCCAAGTTTGTTCAAAGAATTGATTATTTGGTTTGTAGCAGTTGTGTCAAGAAGAAAAAAATTGATACTTCCTATTATTTATACATTTTGGTCGCCAAGACACATTCCAAAATTGCATGGTATCCAAAATTGCATGGTATCCTTTCTGCAATTCTCCTAACCTCCTTAAGCTCACTGTTTTAGCAAGCTTCCATAGCCAGCTTCCTGTTGCATCCCAGGTATGTGTAAATATCTGTTTCCATTGAGGTTTGGTAGGAGATTTTGGTCTAGTTAGTCGTATACCCTCTTCTGTAATTAATGATGCAGTGTCGCCGTATATCTCAGGATCTAGCTTGCTAACAATGGGAAGCTCCTGTAATAATATAAAATACTGCACGTGTAAATTTATCCAACATATTAGTGGTTGATAATATATTCTTTAGTGAACCATACAGTGACAAGTTGAATGCTTATTGGATTGAGGCCGACCAAAGTTTGCCTAGACAGTGATTTTTGTTTATGTATTTTCAGATGATTGATTTCTGAAGAACAAATCTAGCAGACTCAGGTTATCATGGTTATCAATGTTGTGCCTAGCATTGCCAATATTGGTACTCTTGGAGTGGTGTATGAGCGTGGATTGATTGGGACATATCAGGACTGGTGAGTTTGCTTTATAGTCATGATTAGAATTAGACAAGTTTTACTGATTTGCTGATGTATTAGAGCCCATTAATGATTGAGTTAGAGAAGTTGCGCATACTTTGCGAGCGAATCATAGAAGGAAAAAAAATAAAGGTAGTAGTTTATATAATCATTTTCGTGTATTTTTTCTTGCTTACGGTTGTATGTATGAGTTTGTATATGAGTGTGTATATGAGTGAATCGAGTGACAATGTAGTGAGGAATGTATGTAAATATGAATGATTGTGTAATATACGAGTGAATGTACATAGTGGAGTCAAAAAATTTGTACCATATGAAATGTTGAAATAAAATATTTATTTGAATAAAATACCATGTTATAACAATATTTATTATAATATTATGTAATCTTTGATTAATAGCAGTGGAAGTGTAATTACTTTTAGCAGCTGTAAAACAAACTTTAACAACTGCTAGACACAGTTGTAAAAAAGGTTGACTTTATTACGATTGCCAGCTGTACTAGACATATTACAACTATTTTTGGCAGTTGTGAAAGGGTATTTTTTTATTCTAATGGTACCTGTGGCAACATCTGTACTGATGTTACCATAGGGTCGCAAAGGTGTTGCCTTTGACTCTAAGGCAACGCGGCAAAAGGCAACCCCGAAAAAGTGTTGCCACAGATCATTTTTTGCCTGTAGCAACACTTTTTGGCACCTACTACGTCATTTCTTTGGGGTTGCCGTAGGCCATCTATGGCGTAGTGTACTTGACGGATGATAAGTTGCAGTTCTTGAGTCTGATTGATCACCATCTTTAACTTTACCATTTTGAAGTCGAGAAATTTTCCAGCAATGAATTTCTTCATGCCTGTATCTTAAGTTTTGTACTTCTTTTCCAGAGCCAACCAAAATTGTTTAAACATAGCAACAATATGGTAAACATTGTAGAGGCTATCGTCCAGACCATTCAGAATATAGTTTCTACACATAAAATCTTAAATTTTCCAAATATTAAGAGCCTCTACTTTAGTAGCATTAGGTTTGAGTTCGCCAACTACAGGAGCATCGATCTTCAGTCAGCAATTTCGGAGTCCCAATGTTGTTAGATAAAAAATATTTTATGTTGCCAATGCGTGAAGTTGATACCTTTGAACTTCTCTGGTCTTTCTCTATGAGACAGAGCCATTGTCGGAAGCACAGGCGCAGTTTGAGTTTTGGTCATCGTCTGTGTTAATGCAGAGTTATTGTTGCTATTTTGCGAGATCGTCATCTACAACAATCAATATTGTTTTAAGATTGTTAAAAGTGCTAATCAATTAGTAGTAGAACTGTTGGAAAAACTGTTACAAAAATGTTGCAATTCTATAACAAAAATCAGGAAGGTTTCAAAGCATTACTGTCACTGTTGCAATTATAATGTTACTTATAGTAAAAATAAACTGTCACAAAATAGTCAGTCAGGCGTGACAATTATCCCCGTGCAGTTTAACAAATGTAAAACAGAAGGAAAATTGTTTTACCGAATAGTGTTGTCTGAGTGCAGTGTAAACTATTTCCTTGAAACAATATTGTTGTTGTATGCACTGATTAGCGTGTCACCAATTTGTCTCCAGGATGAAACGGACTAGCCCCGGAGCGTAGTGCGCGCAAATGGAGCGACAACAAACTGAAGAGATTATAGAATTCAGAACAGAGTATTCAAGGAAGAAGAATGAAGAAAGAGTAGAAAAATTAAAATCTATTTGTCTCGATTTCTGGCTGCATATTTATAGGTTGGAGGTGGAGCTTGTTTGGGCGGTCATGTCGCCTGGAAAGGTTGCAACCCTTCAACCAAGAGGTACATTCATGCAAGCATGCATCTGAAATGTAACCATTGCACCCTTTCAAATGAATGGACACAACCACTCAAAAATAATTGTTTTAGCGCAATAGATCCAGGCGGCAGCGAAGGCCCATTCAATCATAAGAGCCCAAAGGCCCTTATCTAAGACAAGAATAATAATAATATTATGTAAGGCCCTACAAGCTCACTTGTCTTCATGCTCCTACAAGCCTACATGCTTTCTTCTTATTTGTTTGATATACCATGACAGGCTTTAGTATATATAGTGGAGTTTGTCCAAATGTTCCTTAATGTGGGTCTTTGGTTTCCATCCAATGCAAATCCCTCTTCCCTAATACACTATTTCATTCATTTTCTAACAAAGAGTATCTGGGAGTTTACATAAAAAGATGGACTTCGAAGATGTATGTTCAATGTGCGTAGGGTGAGGGAGATGTTAGATCTTAGATTTTAACGAGTGACAAAACGATTATACACGACTAAGATGATGAAGAAATAAAAAAGTAATATTAATGACTCTACGTTGATGAACTACGAAGAGAAGACTGAAGGCACAATCTTGAAGTATGATTTGAATATATGTCATTGAAGTCTAAGCGCAATCTTATAAATGTTAAAATTGATGCTCACATAGTTCTCACACATGACACCCAAAAACATCAGTTTTCAAAAGTTTAAAAACCTATAATTAGAAATATACTTGAACAATCGACCGAATCATCTCTCTCACTCAACTGAATATTGTAAACAGTCGACTAATCGTTGATTCAGTAGACTGTCCATAATATCGAGTAGATTGAACACATGTTTTTTAAAACTATTTTCTTTCTGTCTCAAAATTTAACAATTCAGCCTACTATAAATGTATATTCAATTGTCATAAAATTATGTAACTATCAAAATTTTTAATTTTTTAGAGAGATGCTTTTCTTCGGCGAAGGGAGATCTCTTCCAGGAAAAACTACAACCACTTCTTTTGACCAGAAATTTTAATAGAAGGTTGCAACTCTACAATATCAGTAAATCCATAATAGATTCAAGATCAAATAACTTAATTCTAATTTTATTCTTCTAATCTTGAATTATCTAAGTTATTATCTTTCATTGCTTTCTAAGTAATCACTCTTTCAGTTCAATATTCTAAAATTATTTATATATCTTGCATATCTTCACACAAACACATATACTACCCAAGCGATTTCTATTTCATCTTGGTTGCAAAAATCTTCAATCTCATTAAATCTTTGATAAGCCTAACTTTCATCAATTATATGGATTATTTATCTCATAATCTTTGATAAGCCTCATCAAAATTCCCAGTCTAATTATAAGGTAGCTCCAAAAGTATTTGTTTTGTAGACTTCTGCTTCCATGATCCGAATTCAGAAACGAGGTTCGAAGAAATGGGGTTTATGTTGTATATAACGGTGTTGTATACACAATTATATGATTTTTGTTTGATGATAACAACCAAATATATATTATTATAAATGTGTTCGTTATTATACTGTTTCATATATACATCATAGACAAGAATATTATATTTATATTTAAATAGAATATGACTATACAAAATTCAAATATTCACACAGTATTTTATTAAATAGAATATTTTATTTCATACAGTACAACTTTTACAACTCCACTATTTGTACAAATTCACAGATATTACTTCACATGATATTGTACTTGTATATAAACTGAATACGATAGACAAATTTGTTTGAACACAATAAAATAATATTTTATTTCAATCAAATTTGTTTATTACAAATATCAGTACAGTTTTCTCATTTCATATATATAGATATATATATGTTCTCTCACTACAACACTCTACACTCATTGTACAATTTCATATTTACACAGACACTCACTAGTACATACATTCATTTACTGAATATACTGGCACTGTCTCTTAGTCTTCTATCTTCACAGCATCCTTCGGTCAATCCAGTCATCCATACCTGTCATATACAGAAACACACACAATATCTGGAATAGAAATAATATTCTAAATTCTGCGAATATAATTTTTATTTTAAAAATTTATTTGCCTTAGAATTTCAGTGTGTTTCTCATCATTTTTCATGAATTGATCTGATTTATATTTTCATCCAACTATGTCTAGATAACTTGTGAAATTCATAGTGATACACCGTAAATACCACAAAGCGAACAATATGTATATACTTATATTACAGTGCAGAGACAAGAAAATGTTTTTTGAATGGCTGCATATACACATGTGTATAAATATACACGCGTGCACTGCCACGCCAATCAATATGCAACTTAGGAGTAACCACGTGGACCATCTCGACTCAGTGCAACAATAATCAATGTGGTCGAGCACAGGTCAAATACAATGCAACATCAAAATGAACAAACAAAGTTAGCAAAATGATTAAAGCAAATTATCAGCATATAGAACCAAATTGGTGCAGCTCACAAATGTATACACCATGCTCATAGTGTAAATGCACTTTCATGTGTGAGAACAACAATGAAGCATGGAATAATGGAGCAGAAGCAAGTACATGAGCAAGAGTAATGATGGCATGATCAGCTAACATGCTGCTAACAAATCAAGTACAAACTCAAACCAAATCAGTTCAGTGTTAAATTAAATGGTGTAGTTCATAAGCCAACAGAGTACAACACAGAGCATTTCTTTAACTAAGCATGTATTGAGCCAACTTTGTATATGAACAAGTTGATCTTAATGTATTTTGCTCAAGTCAGTTTTAGATATATACAAACATTCATGGTGCAAGTAGAAGCAAAGTAACACAGCATGTGGCTAAACAAGTATGGGTACACTAACATGGCAAGTTCACGTCAATAAAGCAATTCTCATGCAAATGGCAGACTAGTTCATGTACAAGCATATATAAGCAGTGGAGCACATTCAACCCAGTTCAAGAAATGAGTAGCAACAACTCAAGTTCATGCAAATGGCCGAGACAGTTTATTTTTTCACGGTGAAGGTGCATGCAAAGTGTATATGGTAACAGCAACAACAAATGGACAAGAATGCATGTTGCAGCCAACCCAAGTCAGTAGGGATCAAGCCAAATGTCATACATGAATGACACAGCATATACATGGAAACATGTCGGTCGAGCTCAATGGTATAGTTTCAAGTTCAAGTTGTTAAGGAATGTCAAAACAGTTCTCAACATTCATGATCAAATCAAATGGTTTGCAACAATTATCAATATCTTTTCAGTTTTTATCGTGCATCATTTTGGGGTAGAAATCATTTACAGATTGAGCAAATTTCTATTCAATATTTTCTGGGCAAGACATCATAAACAGTCAAGAACATTGTGCTTTACATTTTGCAAAGATTCAAAGAATGGGAAATCATTTGTTTCCTGTTTTACATGAAAATATATGGTAAATGTTTTTTTTGTAATCAGCATTCAAGTTTCAAATCAGATTAAAATGGGAAAGTATGAAATCAAGGAGGTCAAAAATATCAAGTCATTCAATTTCAAAAATCAGACTTCAATTTTGGGCAAAAATCAATTTGTGTCTATTTTTGCCAAAGTTAACGCTTAAAGAAATCGATTAGCTTGTTTGGGTGCATCTACAATCATGCAAGAGTGTCACAAATAGTATTTCCAGAAAGTCATTCAAGACAGTGTTAAGTCGAGGCACAAAAGGCAACATTTTTCACGCAAGAAATCAAAAGAGGAATTCATGCAATCAGGCCAAGTCATAATCGAGGAAATCAGAGAAGATCTAGGGTTTGTAATCCCTATAAATTACACCTATCATCATAGGCAATGGGGCATCAAAAATCAATAAAAAAATCTAGAGCAAAAATCAGAGAAATCATTTTCGGATTAACTCACATATTTTCGATCGCCACAAATTCCCTAAATCAGATAACATTCAATCAAAGAAGCAAGCGACTTGAGACTGAATCCATACGAGAGTTCTTTTAGTAATCGAATTGATTTGAGGATTTCAAAAACCCTAGGATCCGCTGCCACGTTTTTCAAAGGAAAGTGATCGGGAAATAAAATGAACAAAGGGTGGAGTCTTTTTGAAGTGGACGGCCTAGTTTGAAGTTTTAAAGGGGAAATTTAAATTCTTTTTGAATCTTATTTTATTTTTTGGTTTTTTTAATTTGTGTTGTAATTCATCGAACAGTTTATAAAGTTTGTAAAATTCTAGGGAATCCGGTTAGGGTGTTAACTGGCAGTTTACTAGAGTCTGTAAAAACTAGGGTTACTGGCTACGAGGTTGTAGCAAGGGAAATCTGATATAGGGGATATAGATCAGTCTAGGATTTTGAGCGTTGGGTTAGAATAGGAGCGAGGGGTTCGCGAGTTTACATGGTCTTGTAAGCGGGATCTATTCTATCATCTAGTAGAAACCTTAGAAATGCAGCACTAGGCAGGATTTTGCTGAAGCTGGGTATATCTTGTGTAATTTACTTTTCTGCATTTATTTTCTGCTGTATTCTATGATCTGATATTTTTTATATCTCGCTTAATTTTCAGTAAACCCTATTCGCCCCTAGGGTTAATCTAGATCCAACAAGTGGTATTAGGGCAGGTATTCTATTAACTCTAGAGTGAATGGTGATCCCTAATTGTCAGTCCATAGAGAGTCAGTCCAATCGTATTCCAACTATTTTTAATGGTACAGATTTTTTGAACTGGAAATCAGAAATGAAATCCTATTTAAAATCTGTTGATATTAAATGTTGGTATAACATTATAGACGGGTATGTATAGTCAATAGGAACGATATTGGATTTAATTCTCGTGCTATTCATATTTATATTCTTATATTGATGATGTACAATATAGCCTTATCTCTCATTGTTTGACTGCGCAGGAAATCTGGAAAACTCTCAACGCACTGTATGGAAATTCTGACAAATGCTCAAAACCCTCAATTGTCAACTTAGGTTCAGATCTATGCTTAAAAGGAGAAACAAATAGATCAAACGATGGAGATTCAACAAATGATGAAACTGAAAATCTCACATACGAAGATTTATTTTATATGTGCACTGATTTAACTAAATTTGTTGATAAACTTCAATTGAAAAACAAATCTCTGAAATCTATGAATTTTTAGTTAACCAGCAAAATTAATGATTTGGAATCACAACTTGAATTTTTAAAAAATTATGATTGCAAAAATTGTTTGAAATTGGAAACAAATCTTGTTCATCTCAATATAAACATTCAAAATTTTGAAAAGGAAATTCTGATCTTAAAAGAAAACATGATTGAGTTATCAAGTTTGAACAATTTTCTACAAAAGGAATTCGAAAATTTTAAGGCTGATATAAATTCCAAATTTGAAATTGCTGAAAAAGAAAATCTATTGAAAAGTGATTCAATTTTGAACGAACTTGAAAATGAGATTGAAAATTTCAAGAAATTTGAATCTGAAAATCTAAACTATTTTGAATTTAAATTTTTTGAGTCTTAAGCCTAAATCAAATTACTTAAATCTAAAAATTTGGTTTTGAAACAACGTGATGCTGAAAGAAAGGTCACTAATATTCGTTGTTCGGATTTAATAAAGAAAACGGTGATCTGAAATCCAAAATTCAACTATTGGAATCAACTTTTTATATATTTTCTAATGGGGAAAAATCGTTGAATATATTGTTGCAAAACCAAAATTCTATTGGAAATAGGTGTGGTCTTGGCTTCGGGAAAAACAATGTTTTTTGAAAACCAGAATTCAAATGCTTTTAAAAATCCTTCAACCTTCTTTGAAAAGTATCGACTTGAAAATCTGAACTCTGATAATTCCAAAGGAATTTTGAATCAAAAACGTGATGTGAATTTGTTTTATAATAATCCATTTAAACAATCCTGGATCCCAAAAAGAAATAAATCAAACTTCGTTAAATTCAAATAGATCTGGGTTCCTAAAGGTACAAAGATAGATTTGAATGGATTGTTATACAAATAGGTTTGGGTATCGAAAGATGTGAACATAACTGAGAGTGGTTTTACTGTCTTTGTTAGACCACTCAATCCTTTAAACAGTTAGGTACTGGAGGAGACTGAGGAACTGCTTTGTGAAAGAGAAACTGAAATCAAAACTGCTTCATATAATTTAATTATTCACGGTTTCTTATCCAAGGTTAATGAGTTAGAGAGTCATTTACTTACACTGGAATCAGGTATGATCTGTATACTCACATTCTTTTGTGTATATTCTTTGTTTTATTTTATTTCTTCTCCCTTTTTTTTTGTCACTGCCATATATTTTTTGTCTTTCTTTTTGAGCTTTCTTAACTTTAAATTGCAGAATTCATGTTTTTCTGGAAATTCACTTCATTTGAATAAAACACTGATGTTTTAATCATTTCCAGGTCTTGAATTCAAATTTGTAAATATCTGCAATTGTTTTTGAAGTTTATTATTTTCTGATTTGTGGATTCATAACAGTGTTGATGTATTCTTGTCACATCTTGAACACTGTTAATTATAATTCTAAATTTTTGAAGATCTGAATATGTAATGAAATTTCACACACCGTTGCTATTTTTGAGTTTATTCTAATTCATTTTAGAAAGACTTGAAAATTCATACTCATTACAGCACACTATTACTTTTCAGTTGTGATAATTTCATTGATTTTCAAATTGGCTTAAATTTTCTGAATTAACTTGATTCACTTTATTTCATCTTGAAACCCATCATTACTCATGATCATCTTATTTGAAATTAATTTGTTCTAAATCATCTGAAATTTTTGATATTTTGAATCTCACACATCTCTTTGATTTGAAATTATTAATCTTGTGTGATTGATTTATTATATTCCTAAAGTTACATCTACTCAAGTGATTTCAAATAAATTATCATTTTTGGATCATGAATTATCTGTCAACTTGATGTAATTACTCTAAAAAATTCTTTGGGCTTATCAGAAAAATTTGCGAAAAATTCACTGAAAAAAAAACTGATCCATGAAACTTACTATCATTTCATGATTATTTTGTTTAAATATTTGTTTGTTTGAAATCATTTGAAATTACTAATTTCTTGAATCTCACACACTTCTCGAATCTAAAATTTATAATATGGTGTGATCGATTCACTGAATCCTGATTTTTTTTTCATATTCCATCAAATGATTTAAAGTAAACTATATTTTTAATCTTAGGTCATGAATCCTTTTTTTGACTGCTAGAAATATCTTTGAAACAATCTCTTGACAAGTCCATCTTGACACTTTTTTTTGTGCTGCCCAGATATTGTTGTTGAAATTTTTTTGACAACTACTTGCTTTGATTAATTTTTTCTGCTGCTTTGATAAAAGGAATCACCTTTGAATATGTTTTTGAAACTGCTTGTTTTTTCGTGATATATGAAATTTGTGTGCTTAATTTGTCTGCTTGGGCTTTGTGTTTAAAATTCTGTTATCTGGTATATTCTTGTTCATCTCCTGTGTCATGTTAAAACCCTCATTAATAGAGACATCAAGTTGTATCAGTTTAGGTGTGCTGAATTTTTTTTAATCCCACTTGTCTTGTATAGATCTTCATATCCCTTTTGTAATTGATTTTCATTTTTTAAAATTATTTATTGATTATTCATTTAGAAATTTAAATCATTCTTCAAATTGAACTGTATTTATAATTCATTAAAATTATTATTAGATTTTGAAATTGTGATGAATTGTGACTACAGTATATTTCACAACAAGAGGAGATTTATTTTAGATTTCCATGATGGTTGATCAGTTATTATAATATCTTTGAATTGGAGATTCGAACATGTTCTTTATCTTCCATTATTCTGACATCCATCATGATTTTATATTAATGTGGAGAGTTTAATATTTTTTAAATCATTTTAAATAAATAGTGAAAATATCTGTGATAGAAATGGGACTATGTTATTTTTCAGAATTAGTGATAATTGAAAATTTTCGATGATTCCGGTACAGTTGAGCATATTTCATAATATGATTAATTTAAAGATTTATTTCACAAACCACTTCTATACCTACCACATTTCTATCATCCTTATTGGTTTTATATACTGAGGAGTTTTTCATTTTGAAACTGAAAATAATAAAAATATAATATTCATAAGTATTTCTCTAACCTCATTTAAAAATCCAAGCTCTAGTTATACATGGTTATGAGATTACTTATATTTAAGCTGCGACTGACCTCATTTAAAAATCCAAGCTCTGGTTATGCGTGGTCAGTGTGCTCTTAAATAAAAAGAATAAAATGCTAAATAATTTTTTATATGAAATTCTCATTGGTATGTAAAAATCAGTCTATCAACCCATCTTCTAATTTGTGAAATGCGTTAAAATCTTATGATGTATTATGATCTGTTGATTGATAGCTATTGGTATTTGTGATTATATGATTGCGCCACTTAAATTGAATTTATAATTATAGTCCAAATCCATCATTGTTTTTATGCTTCATTTTTTAAAATCTTGGAAAGTAATCGGAATTCAATTTTTTAACTCTCTCCATTTATATAAATTTCTTCATAAATCCATCATTCTCTACAATGTGAAATATGCCACTAGTTCTTAGATTATTATGATTTTTGTTTGACTGATTGAAATTTATGATGACCATTCTTCCTCTTAAGCTGAAATTATATTTTTAGTCATTTTTCATCTATATTTTAAATTCTATATCCCTTTGATGATAACAAAAGGAGGAGAATGGGTTGAGATTCTGATTTATGAGTGAATATTTTAAAAATATTTTAATTTTGAAAATTCAGTTTCATTGTTTTTCACTCATACACAGTTATGGGGGGTTTCTGTTGTGGGGGAGCATTCAAATAGGGCGAGTAATATATTTCACGTTCAAACACAATCAAAATCTTTATATTTGTTTGTCATCATCAAAAGGGGGAGATTGTTGTATACACAATTATATGATTTTTGTTTGATGATAACAACCAAATATATATTATTATAAATGTGTTTGTTATTGTACTATTTCATATATACATCATAGACAAGAATATTATATCTATATTTAAATAGAATACGACTGTACATAAATTACATATTCACATAGTATTTTATTTAAATAGAATATTTTATTTCAAACAGTACAACTTTTATAACTCCACTATTTGTACAAATTCACAGATATTACTTCACATGATATTGTACTTGTATATAAACTGAATACGATAGACAAATTTTTTTGAACACAGTAAAATGATATTTTATTTCAATCAAATTTGTTTATTACAAATATTAGTATAGTTTTCTCATTTCATATATATTTGTTCCCTCACTACAACACTCTACACTCATTGTACAATTTCATATTTATATAGACACTCAATAATACATACATTCATTTACTGACACACACTGACACTGTCTCTTAGTCTTCTGTCTTCACAGCATCCTTCAGTCAGTCCAGTCATCCACACCCGTCATATTACAGAAACACCCACATAGTATCTGGAGTAGAAATAATATTCTAAATTCTACGAACATAATTTTTATTTAAAAAATTTATTTGCCTTAGAATTTCGGTGTGTTTCTCATCATTTTTCATGACTTGATCTGATTTATATTTTCATCCAACTATTTCTAGACAGCTTGTGATTTTCATAGTGATATACTGTAAGTACCACAAGGCAGACAATATGTATATACATATATTACAGTGCAGGGACAAAAAAATGTTTTTTGAATGGCTGCATATACACATGTGTACAAATATACACACATGCACTTCAATGCCAATCAATATGCAACTGAGGAGTAGCCACGTGGACCATCTCGACTCAGTGCAACAATAATCAATGTGGTCGAGCACAGGTCAAATACAATGCAGCATCAAAATGAACAAACAAAGTTAGCAAAATGATTAAAGCAAATTATCAGCATATAGAACCAAATTGGTGCAGCTCACAAATGTATACACCATGCTCATAGTGTAAATGCACTTTCATGTGTGAGAACAACAATGAAGCATGGAATAATGGAGCAGAAGCAAGCACATGAGCAAGAGTAATGATGGCATGATCAGCTAACATGCTGCTAACAAATCAAGTACAAACTCAAACCAAATCAGTTCAGTGTTAAATTAAATGGTGTAGTTCATAAGCCAACAGAGTACAACACGGAGCAATTCTTTAACTAAGCAAGTGTCGAGCCAACTTTGTATATGAACAAGTTGATCTTAATGTATTTTGCTCAAGTCAGTTTTAGATATATATACAAACATTCATGGTGCAAGTAGAATCAAAGTGACACAGCATGTGGCCAAACAAGTATGGGTACACTAACATGGCAAGTTCACGTCAATAATTCTCATGCAAATGGCAGACTAGTTCATGTACAAGCATATATAAGCAGTGGAGCACATTCAACCCAGTTCAAGAAATGAGTAGCAACAACTCAAGTTCATGCAAATGGCCGAAACAGTTTATTTTTTCATGGTGAAGGTGCATGCAAAGTGTATATGGTAATAGCAACAACAAATGGACAAGAATGCATGGTGCAGCCAACCCAAGTCAGTATGGATCAAGCCAAATGTCATACATGAATGACACAGCATATACATGGAAACATGTCGGTCGAGCTCAATGGTATAGTTTTAAGTTCAACTGGTTAAGGAATGTCAAAACAGTTCTCAACATTCATGATCAAATCAAATGGTCTGCAACAATTATCAATATCTTTTCAGTTTTTATCGTGCATCATTTTGGGGGTAGAAATCATTTTAGATTGAGCAAATTTCTATTCAATATTTTCTGGGCAAGACATCATAAACAGTCAAGAAGATTGTGCTTTAAATTTTGCAAAGATTCAAATAATGGGAAATCATTTGTTTCCTGTTTTACGTGAACATATATGGTAAATGTTTTTTTTGTAATCAGCATTCAAGTTTCAAATCAGATTAAAATGGGCAAGTATGAAATCAAGGAGGTCAAAAATATCAAGTCATTCAATTTCAAAAATCAGACTTCAATTTTGGGCAAAAATCAATTTGTGTCTATTTTTGCCAAAGTTAACTCTTAAAGAAATCGATTAGCTTATTTGGGTGCATCTACAATCTTGCAAGAGTGTCACAAATAGTATTTCCAGAAAGTCATTCAAGACAGTGTTAAGTCGAGGCACAAAAGGCAACATTTTTCACGCAAGAATTCAAAAGAGGAATTCATGCAATCAGGCCAAGTCATAATCGAGGAAATCAGAGAAGATCTAGGGTTTGTAATCCCTATAAATTACACCTATCATCATAGGCAATGGGGCATCAAAAATCAACAAAAAAATCTAGAGCAAAAATCAGAGAAATCATTTTCAGATTAACTCACAAATTTTCGATCGCCACAAATTCCCCAAATCAGATAACATTCAATCAAAGAAGCAAGTGACTTGAGACTGAATCCATACGAGAGTTCTTTCAGCAATCGAATTGATTTGAGGATTTCAAAAACCCTAGGATCCGCCGCCACGTTTTTCAAAGGAAAGTGATCGGGAAATAAAATGAACAAAGGGTGGAGTCTTTTTGAAGTGGACGGCCTAGTTTGAAGTGTTAAAAGGGAAATTTAAATTCTTTTTGAATCATATTTTATTTTTTGGTTTTTTTAATTTGTGTTGTAATTCATCGAACAGTTTCTAAAGTTTGTAAAATTCTAGGGAATCCAGTTAGGGTGTTAACTGGCAGTTTACTAGAGTCTGTAAAAACTAGGGTTACTGGCTACAAGGTTGTAGATAGGGAAATCTGATATATGGGATATAGATCAGTCAAGGATTTTGAGCGTAGGGTTAGAATAGGAGCGAGGGGTTCGCGAGTTTACATGGTCTTGTAAGCGGGATCTATTCTATCATCTAGTAGAAACCTTAGAAATGCAGCAGTAGGCGGGATTTTGCTGAAGCTGGGTATATCTTGTGTAATTTACTTTTCTGCATTTAATTTCTGCTGTATTCTATGATCTGATATTTTTTATATCTCGCTTAATTTTTAATAAACCCTATTCACCCCCCAGGGTTAATCTAGATCCAACAAGTGGTATTAGGGCAGGTGTTCTATTAACTCTAGAGTGAATGGTGATCCCTAATTGTCAGTCCATAGAGAGTCAGTCCAATCGTATTCCAACTATTTTTAATGGTACAGATTGTTTGAATTGGAAATCAGAAATGAAATCCTATTTAAAATCTGTTGATATTAAATGTTGGTATAACATTATAGACGGGTATGTATAGTCAATAGGAACAATATTGGATTTAATTCTCGTGCTATTCATATTTATATTCTTATATTGATGATGTACAATATAGCCTTATCTCTCATTGTTTGACTGTGCAGGAAATCTGGAATCCAAAATTCAACTATTGGAATCCAAAATTCAACTATTGGAATCAACTTTTTATATATTTTCTAATGGGAAAAAATCGTTGAATATATTGTTGCAAAACCAAAATTCTATTGGAAATAGGTGTGGTCTTGTTTTCGGGAAAAACAATGTTTTTTGAAAACCGGAATTCAAATGCTTTTAAAAATCCTTCAACCTTCTTTGAAAAGTATCGACTTGAAAATCTGAACTCTGATAATTCCAAAGGAATTTTGAATCAAAAACGTGATGTGAATTTGTTTTATAATAATCCATTTAAACAATCCTGGATCCCAAAAAGAAATAAATCAAACTTCGTTAAATTCCAACAGATCTGGGTTCCTAAAGGTACAAAGATAGATTTGAATGGATTGTTATACAAACAGGTTTGGGTATCGAAAGATGTGAACATAACTGAGAGTGGTTTTACTATCTTTGTTAGACCACTCAATCCTTTAAACAGTTTGGTGCAGCTCACAAATGTATTCAACATGCTTAAAGTGGAAGTGCACTTTCATGTGTGAGAACAACAATGAAGCATGGAATAATGGAGCAGCAACAAGTACATGAGTATGAGTAATGATGTCATGATCAGCCAACATGCTGCTAACAAATCAAGTACAAACTCAAAGCAAATCAGTTCAGTGTTAAATCAAATGGTGTAGTTCATAAGCCATCAGAGTACAACATGGAGCATTTCTTTAACTAAGCAAGTGTCGACCCAACTTTGTATATGAACAAGTTGATCTTAATGTATTTTGCTCAAATCAGTTTAAGATAAATACAAACATTCATTGTGCAAGTAGAAGCAAAGTGACACAACATATGGCCAAACAAGTATGGGTACACCAACATGGCAAGTTCACATCAAGAAAGCAATTCTAATGCAAATGACAGATTAGTTCATGTACAAGCATATATAAGAAGTGGAGCACATTCAACCCAGTTCAAGAAATGAGTAGCAGCAACTCAAGTTCATGCATATGGTTAAGACAGTTTATTTTTTCATGGTGAGGGTGCATGCAAAGTGTATATGGTAACAGCAACAACAAATGGACAAGAATGCATGGTGCAGCCAATCCAAGTTTGTAACGACCCGGAAAAAGTCGACCTTGATTTTTCGATATACAAAACAGATCGAACATCAAGAGTCGAAAATACCGGATGGTTAATGAAAGAAATTAGAGGGTGAGGAAAGATAAGATAGAACTTAGAATAGAAGAAGAAGAAGAACACAACATCAGAGTAACACGAATCTCATAGCGGAACAAATAACATATAATATATATAACATAACTTTGAAATATAAATCTGTACTTGAATATACATCATTGTCAAGGTACAGCACTTACAACACAGCGGAAATAAACAATAGCTATATGATCCTGAAGCCTCCTGCTCCAGCTCTTCAAGTATCTGTAAAATCCTGACTACTTGACTGCCCGTACAAAATTGGGCATCCAAGAGTTTAGGGAAAACAAAACAAAATAAACTCCGAGTCAGTCATGGGACTGGTATGAGTAAAACAGTTTAAAACAGTTCGAACAAGTAAACGATATCTCATAAGACCACGCCGTATAACGGAACGGGTTTTTCCCTTATGAGAATCCATAATATCTTTATATCAAAAACCTTTTGATATTATAATAATGTCTATCAACCACAATATAATAATCATCTAGCAGAAACGCTTCCATCTCACGTTCTACATATATAGTATACAATCAAAACCGCAAGCACGTATTGGGTAATGGATTTCCAACTATGACAAGGTATGGAACCACCTTTCGCTAGTGTACCTCTAGAGAGGAATACACTGGGTTCAACAAGAACATCTTGCAACCTGGCCACACATGACCGACCACTCATTTTGCTTGAGTGTATCAAATGTATATCACCAACGGTTGGGATCAGCAACCATTTCCCGAATGGGACAGCATCAATAATAGATTTTTAGAAGTAAATGAAACTCTAGATCAGGTGATTATACACCCTCATAGGTGCGACCTACATAGCCATGCTTCCTGCCCGATTTTTGTCATTTACCGGATGTGAGGCTAGAAGCTACGCTTATCTTTTACATGCCATATCTTCATTCACTTAGAATGTCACATTGTCATACCCGCAAAATCACAAATTTATTTCCCCAAAAATAACATAGGTATACAGCTAAGAGAAACGAATTCCTCCGCCACCAAACGTGAATACGTTTGAAGAGATCAACTTACACGATCTATTAGATATACTCTGTCAGACCTTCGTCCATACAAGTTGTCCTGGGACTGGACAAACCGAAGGCACTATTTAGTATATCCATCTTAGGCACTGTTATCTAAGATTTATACAACAGCCCTTGCACTTTACTCCATCTTCAATATATTCAGCATACTTGATTCGCAATGCTTATGCCAATACGGAGTGCTTCTTCGGATAATAATCCAACCGGTCTCTCCATATTAGCAACGTTAAAATAGTCAAAAACTTCGATAGTCGGTGAGTTAACTATCAAAGAAAAACACGTGTGCAAACAACGATATTATTTCCAAATGGAAATTATATCGATCAATCATCATTTAACACTTATCTCTTTAGTTTATTAATTTACTTATCTCATGTTTCATATATTCTAAATTCTTATTTTCTATTATCAGAAAACATTTCTGATTCGTATTTGGAAAACATTTCCAAAACTCCTTTACTATCAAACCTTACCATTCCTTAGTTAAGAAGGAAGTCAATCAAGTTGGGGTATAATTACCTCTCAGACCTTAACTAAACAACGTTTTAACTTCAAAATATTCAAAGTTTATCTTTTAAATCTTTAACAAACTTCTTTACGACTCTCTCAGATTCTATTTACGAATCCACTTCTTTATTGAAAACATTGGTTATAACGATAACGTTATAATCCCTACTTTCGAAATATCTAACTTCCATTATAACTTTTATTCTTTTATGTGAATAAATAAATAAACACCTGATTTATAAATAAATAAATCTTGATTTAAACACCGGAAAGTATAAGTACTTTCCCGAATTCGATATAATCGAATTCGACGATTAACTCTCTTCGAATAACTAATATTCGATTAACTCACTTCGAATAACTAATATTCGATTACTCTTTCTTTCGAATAAACGATATTCGATAATCTCTTTTTGAATAACTAATTCGATTAACTCCTTTCGATTTAACTCACTTCAAATGACTCCTATTGAATTAACTCCTTTGATTTATTCCTTTTCTATTCGTTTACTTAACAAATAACTATTCCCTTTTCAATTCTACTTATTTAGCCAATAAATAATTCTTTTCTCTTTTCTATTTATTTAACAAATAAATATTTCTCTTATCTTTTCTATTATTTAATAAAAAAATATCTCTTTTACTGTAATAACCCGGTAATCTGGGCCAATTTAAATTTTTTATTTTGGCAATTTTAGCGAATTTTGAATATTTAAAATGAATTATTTTAAATAATAACGACGAGAAATTTATTTTGAATAGAATTCGAACGAATATATTTATATACATCGTCGTTAGAATATAAATATTTATTTATAATTATATAAGGAATTGAAAATGGCGCGGTAGTTCGATAATTCGATTTCAAAGTTCAAATGAATGTACCAGGTGTAAAATAAACCGGATTTTAACAAAACCAAAAATATTAGAATCTGTTTATGAATATCTTTCTAACGAATCTGAAAAATCGAAGTTTCGTGGCGGGAATCAAAAGTTATGGCCAAATGAATTTTCAGAAAGGTCGCTATAGAGAATATATAGCCCTTGAAAATAGACATTCTGCAAACGACCTCGGTTTTTGATGAAACCACTTTTGTTGGATCCGTAATGTAAAATTATTGCTAGGTTTCAAATTCCATAATTTTTGAAGTTAATATGTGAGCATGGTGAAGAAAAATGTGTTTGGTCAATTACAGTTAAATTGGATCAACCCGAAAATGGCCATTTTTCAAACGGTCTCAGAATTCGACGAAACTAGTTTTGTTGGGATCGTATCGTCAAAACATAGCTAGATTTGTTTTTCGGGAATTTTTAGAATCAGTATGTGGCCCCGGCAAATTGAAATGTACATTCAAAACAGAATTTGAATGTTTTATACTTTAATTTGAAGAATAACTGACTGTAACAGTCGAATTGGCCTACGAAACATATCCCATTGTGTTCGGAATGGGGGTATTTAGCTAGATGCGACAGTCGTTGGGTTTGATTTGGAGTTCAGAATGATAGTCGAGTTATATTTGAATTAGATAAAATTAAAGAATATTAAATATAATATAAATTTCTATAGAATGACCTAACCCTAGTCATAACAGCAGCCGCCACTCAAGGAAATAAACGAACGAAAACCTCTCTCGTTTCTCCCTCAAATTCGCGAAAAACACTTCAAATCAGGAGATCCATTCAAAGCAAAGATCGAAGAGAAAAGTTTGATCTTTAAATTGATTAGGGTATGATCCTTTTTCGTTAGGTAATTTGAGAGGAATTCGGGCCAGAACTCGCGGGTTTTAACGAGATTTGGGGGCTCGATAGGCGTGCGAGTTGCACGTTCTCCTCGGCGGCGACGGAGGATCTGGACGGCGACGACATGGTGGTGCCTGATCGAGTTCAGGCGCAACGTGGGGGGAGAAAATTAGAGCCCTAGAGATCGATCAATGGGTTGGAAGGCGGTCTGAAGTTTTTACTGGCAACGAAGGAAGAAGGGGGTTAAATTTCCAAGGTTAATTAATTAAATTTGTACCTTAATGAATACTAATTTGTATTCAACCTTGCGAACTACATATCTATTTCATGCTTGTTCAGAATTCAATGAAACCGAAGGCGTTAGAATCGTGACGGCAATACCTACGCTATGGAATTGATCGGAACAGATTTGAAGGTCGTCTCAAATCTAGGAGTGGAAACCAAAAGTGAGAATTCTCTCACTATAATTCTCTTTGTACAGTTATCTATTTTATAACTGCATATATGAACTGTTCCCCGTCGTCCACAGACCATGGACGACTTGTTTGTTTGGTTGTATTCTGTGTGAAAATTGATCGTGATGTGAAATGAATTATATATATTAGAAGTGTATGAAATATATATATTGAAAGTGAAAATATCGTATATAATGAAAGTGAAAATAATATATATATTGAAAGTGAAAATATCGTATATATTGAAAGTGAAAATAATATATATATTGAAAGTGAAAATAATATATATATATTGAAAGTGAAAATATCGTATATATTGAAAGTGAAAATATCGTATATATTGAAAGTGAAAATATCGTATATATTGAAAAGTGGAAATATCGTATATATTGAAAAGTGAAAATATCGTATATATTGAAAAGTGAAAATATCGTATATATTGAAAGTGAAAATATCGTATATATTGAAAGTGAAAATATTATATATATGAAAGGTGGAAATAATATATATATATATATATATGAAATGAAAACGATATATATGAAATGAAAACGATATATATATATATATGGAATGTGAAAACGATGTATATATGAAATGAAAACGATATATATATATATATATATATATATATATATGAAATGTGAAGATGATTTGATTGTTAAAAATATAATTTTTAACATAAATATACACTGTATAAAATTGTCGTGTATATGGAATATTCAATTTTGATTAGAAATTGAATATGAAGTTGAAATTGTTTTGAAAACAAATTTAAAACGATTTATAAAACACGTTTTAAAAGGAAATCGACGAAATATATATTATATATATAATATAATGGCCTGAATAGAACGCGCCGCGCAGCGACAGTTCGCGAATTTCGACCGTTGACTTCGAATGGACATTACGGGAGATCCGACCGTCGGATTCTCCTGAAACCGGAACTGTTGGGTTCGTATCGAAAAGAGCTTTCTAACGAATATGAGAAATTTAAAATCTAACGGTTGGATTTGGAATTATGTAACGTCCCGTGTTTTTCGACCCACTGAATCTGAATATTTAAATTGGTTGTAAATATTTTATTTGAAAAATAAATGGATTTTAATATTTAAATCACTATTTAAAACGAAGTTGAACGATATATATTCATATATATTATAAATCAAGCTTGAAAATGGCGTGTAGTTCGTAATTTGGAGTTTTGAACTTCAAATGAATATACAGGATCCGATATAAGTCGGATTTCTGTGAAACGAGAAACGTTGGGACCGTATTGATTATAATTTTCATATAAAAGAGAAAAAACCAGATTTCGTGTTATAGATTTGAAGTTATGGCCAAATCAAATTTTGAAATAGTCGCTGTGAAAATCGTTATTTAAATATCGACCTTTAAAATGGCCATTTTGCAAACAGGTTCGGATTTTGACGAAATCAGTTTCATTGGGACCGCATCGTTAAATTATTGTATGGTGTTAAATGGCGTGGCAAACCGATGTCGTATGTGACCACGGCAGCCAAAAACGCTCGTTCAAATTTCTATAGCGCGTAATTAATTTAATAAAGGGTTATTTGGGTATAACTTGAACAGACGATCGAATTAAGCCGCGAAACCAATTCCGTTGAGTTGTATCATCGATTAGAGTCAGGATAGGTATATAATTTGTTATTTTTGAAGACCGTGCAGTTTGGTGTCCGAAATGGCATTGCGGTGCGCGTAAAAACGGCCTACCGGGGAAACAGTCTCAAAATGCGACGAAACTAGTGCCGTTGGGTTCGTATCGGAAAATTATTTTAGGATATTAAGGTTTCAAGTTGATTCGATTTATCTGGTGATCGTGAAAAAATTAAACGCGTGTTTATTTCTGGTTTTATAAAGGAAATTTTTTCATACGACCTCGGATTTCGATGAAACTTGTCTCATGGGATCCGGAATATATTTTTATACCAAGATTAGCTATTTTATCAGAAAACGAAAATCGTATGTGGTGGTTTTTAATCCGATTTCTCACAACAAAGTTAGTTGTATTATAATATTATATTATAACTATCCCACTAACACTAACTTTCCTTTTTGCTTTTGTTTTTGCTTACGTCCCTTTGATTTTCTTGCGTCCCGACCTCACTAGTTGCTTGCGTCCCAAAACATTTCAATAGGTGGCCAACAAACTTTATGACATCGTGTTAATTCTACTTGTTTATGCAAGTATGCTCAAACCATGTTATTGGTTTAAAATGATATTTCTTTGTAAAGCCACATACACAAACATGCAGTACCTCCAACTGCTCCATAATATTCATTCCTAACCTAAAGATGAACGCGGCATACCTATGTGAAAAGATAATACAAAGACTACCCCATCAATCCATCAATGCCAACGTCAAAATATAGCCATGCTGTGCAAAATAAAAATAAAACACATGCAAACATACTTTATATCAATCCTTTTCAGCTGTCTACGTGTTGTCACCTTTCAAGAAAAATATACATCCTACCATGATATGAACGTACGCAACTATGCATGAAAAGAAAAGGCATAACCCTACGAATAGAAAACTCATCACAGGCCTATGCTTTGAAATGAAATTTCAAAGCTGCAACCCGTATGACAACTCCATCGAATTAATGAACCCGCAGCTCACCCTCATACTTTCTAGCAACAGCCTATGTTTGAAAATTTTGCTTCCTATTTTGTAATATTTGATGGGGTCATTGATCCTATATGTTCGTATCTCGCCTATATATATTTGCTCTGTGCCTCCAATTTGTTCGAGCAAACTCCATCTTTCAACAGAAGCTCCAAACTCCCTCTTCCCTTAACTCTAAACTCCGATCTGTTATACATAAATTGTCGGAAAGCAAAAGCATTCGGGACATTGAGATCTCGTTTTTAACGGTTGTGATGGGGTCTCTCGCCTCAGGGTAGTCAGAGTCGGTGAGGAAAGGTGCTGCTGTTTCGGGAGATTTATTGATGGACGGAGGAGTCGACGGGCATGGGTTCAGGGCATTCTAGTGTATGCAGTGGGCCGGTGGCGTTGCGTTGATGAATGATGGAAGAGTGAGAAAGGAGTGTTATAGCAGGAAGGAGGGGGTGCGAGCTGATGAAGGGGGAGGCGTTGGGAGAATGGCAGCAGTCAAGTGGTGAGATGGTGCGGTGATGATGGTAACTAGGTGTTGAGTGGTGGCGTGAAGTTTGGGTCACAGTCCGGCTTAGAGAAACTTTGAACTGGAATGAAAACAGTTCAAGGGAGATCAAACTGTTTTCGTGAAGGAGCAGAAAGTATAAAGAAGAAAGACTAGGAAGTAAAGGTGCGGTGGTGTAGGGATTGAGGACAGAATCAATTTGGAACCTGGATATTGAAGAATGCAAGTAACGAAGAGGAAATGGGTCTGCCGTCGATTACCAATGTAATACGGTTTCTAAAATGAATTGGACGAAACCAGTCACCTTCGTGTTGTAGCGATGAGGTCCTTGTTATGGAACTGATCTCATGGTTGAAAACTGAGCAATTGGAATTTCGTGATAAAATGAAATGCCTGTTTGATTTTAAAACGAAACCAAAGCAGAATCGTCAACTGCGAATTCAAGGTGAGTTAAACTCACTCAGTTTTCCCATTTATATTTTTATAAATTGGGTTTTTATTTTGTGTGTTCTATTTGCTTATGGTTGACTGTTTGCTAATTAGATATTTATTTGTTGATATAACTAATGAAATTAAACCGTCGTTTAATTTCAGTGAAATACCAAATCGTTATTTTTAACGATTGGTTCCAATAAAGGTAAATTACCTTGTTGGTCACGTTTATAAGATAAACGTGTTTAATTGGTTGGATTGTTTGGATTGCTCGTGGTTGGGATTGAATTGCTTGTGGTTGAATTGTTTTAATTGTTTATTTTCGTATTATCATATATGAACTGTCATGATTGGGTAATTGATTTTGGTAGTGACCATTGATTGAAAAGTCAACCTGTGTTGGGTGTTAACCAATGGGCTATATTGGTTGAGTAATCGGCAGTTAATGGCCTAAAAGTAAATTGTTTGTTATATCAATTTACCGTCAGGTGAATTGATAGAACTGAAATTATGAGATTTATTTTCTGACTAAAGATAGATTTTGAAATATATTATTTGAATAAAGGTTTATAAAAAAAGGAAATTTAGGAAAAAGGATTTTATAATAAACCAGGGTTATATTAATGAGGTTTTAAAGTGTTAAAGCGTCGTTACTTAATAACGAGATAAAGTAAGAAGGGGAATTAAAAATAAAATTTCCAAAGCAAAGATGGTTGAATGGGTCGAAGGAGAATTAATTGAAGTGGATTGGTAAAGGAAATGGATCATAGGATTTTGTAAAAAAACCTGAATTATGAAATAAATTTGTTTAAAAAGAGGTAAAGGGTAAAGGGTAAAGAGTGGTGTTTTATAAGGAATTACTTAATTATTAAATTAAAGAAAATGTTATGTTCGAGAAAGAGATTTTTCAAAGAATAAGGTCGTATGAAATCGTATTTTGTATAAAATAGTTTAATGATATTTGAATTTGATATTAGAATGAGGAATCGGGTTTTGAATTACGACTTGTGTCAATCTTAAGATATGAACACTGTTGATCAAGGTCTGAGAGGTAATTAAAATACCCTAACTTGAACGACTTCAGAATTATCTGAGGATGGTATAAGTTGTAATGGTAAAAGTGATTAGTAAAATTATCATTTCATTAGAGAAATAATAACGCAACATTTATGACGAAGATTTGAGGATTTCAAAGTAAAAGGGGATATGAAAGGAGTTGCCGAAAATATAACGATATTTTTGAATTAGAAGAAAATGTAAAAGATGAGTTTTATTCTATTAGAATAAGCATTGGTATTGTTTCAAGTAATTTCGTATCATCGTTTGATGAGAAATAAGTTAAAATGGTTTCCCAATATGATAATAATGTGGCAAATGTTTGGAAGTGAAAATATGATATAAGATTTTCCTAAGTGTTAAAATGGATTTATTTATAGAATAAAAAGCGAGAAAAACTATATCTTTATCGACATATTTAAGAGTTTGAATCTACATTTGTTTTAATTAAAACGCCAAGTGGTGCTGAATGCTGAACCAGTGAATCTATTGGATTGTCATGATTGAAAGACTATTTATTTTGATAGTTAAATCACCGACTATCAAACCTGACCAATACGCTTGTTGGTACGGAAAGACCGGGATCGAATTTATATTCGAAAACCATTCCGACCAACAAATACGTGGAGATATCAGAAGACGGTCGAGATGGAGCATTGAAGACCGTGGATCTTAATTAAACGGAAGAACTACTAATAATCTCTGGTTAGCTCCCAGAGATAAACTGTGGTTCTGTCGTGGCTGGAATCTACGGGTTGCAAGGACTTCTCGCTACTGATCTGTAGGGTGATTCCTTGGATGTAGTAGGAGAGTGCCTTCGGTTCATCCTGTTCCTGGATGACTTGTATGGACGAATGTCTGACAAAATATTTCCAAAGGGATCGCGTACGTTGATTTCTTTAAACGTATCATGGTGGTACGGAGGACGACGATTCTCTGAACTACTAGGGTATTTTTGTGGACGTCAATTAGTGATATCTGGAAGATCTGACGATGTGGCATTCAAAGTGAATGGTGGCCAGATGTTGTAAAAGATAATTCAAACCTCAAGCCTCACATCCGAGAATGAAAAAAATCGGGCAGGCAGCATGGCTATGTGAGTCGCTCCCATTAGGGTGTATAATTACCTATCTAGAGAAATTCCTTTTGTTTCTTATTCTATCGATTCTGCCCATTCGGGAACGGTGGTTTGAGTCCAACCATTGGTGATATACATTCGATACACTCAAGCGAAATGAGTGGTCGGTCATGTGAGGGCCGGGTTGTAAGACGTTCTTGTTGTACCCAGTGTATTCGCCTCTAGAGATACACGAGCGGCAGGTGGTCCCATACCTTGTCAAGGTCGGAATCCAATTCCCAGTAAGTGCCTACGGGTTTTGTTTGTATATATATATATGTGGAGCGTGAGATGCAAGCGTTCCACTAGATTGATATTTACTTGTATTTAGACATTATCATAATATCAGAAAAGATACTGATTTCGAAAGCTGTTTTGGGTTATCGTAAGGTAAAAACCGTCCGTGTTTATGTATGGATCGGTCTTACGATTATCCTTTTCTTTCGAAAGGATTTTTACTTAAAAATCAATTTGTATGATACCCTAAATGCTGTGCGAGTTTTTCTCACTCTGGTTCACCGGACTGACCCGGTGTTTTGTAAATGCTCGGGTTAGCCCGGGGTGTACAGGTTCAGGTTATCAGGTACTGAGAAGTCCAGAGGCGAGTTGAAGATGTTCAGACGAATGATATTCCGCTTTGTGTTGTATCTGAGGACAGGTTATTTTAACTGTCCAGATGTGTGATATACTCTGATGATTGTAAGTATTTTAAAGCTCTCAATAAAGTTTTATTTCTGTATTATATTTTGTTCCGCTGCATATGAGACTCTGTGTTGTGTTGTACTTCTTCTTCTTCTATTCTAACTTTCTTTCTTTCTTATCTCACCCTCTAATTTCTTTCTATAAACGTTCCAGTGTTTTCGAAGTTGGAAAGTTGGCATGAATACAGTAAAGGGTATTTGTGTCGATTTTCGAAGCCGAAATCTGCTGGGTCGTTACAGTGGTATCAGAGCTATTGGTTTAGTAATAACCTTGGCTCTGTGGTATAACTCGATAGAGATTGGGTTATTAATACCCTAGATCGAGTTTGAGTGTATATATATATATATATATATATATGAGAACGTAATTGTAAATTTCATATACAAATGATTTGTATTGTGTTGGTTGATCGGTTCAAGTGTTGAGAAGCGTTGAACTGGCAATCGACACAGTGTTGTTTTGTAAAGAGGGTAAATGGAATAATTTTGCCCAAATTATATTTTTGTATAGAAAAGAATAATTCTATCAATTATTGAGATATTAGTGTGATTGATCGATTTGAATGGAATTCAAATTGAATTGAAAATTTGAATTAAAATTTAACTTGATTAAGTGAAATTAAATTACTAGTGATGTTGAAATTAAAATAGATAAATTTGAAATGTGATGGATAAATAATAATCGAATAGGATATTAATAGATTGATGTTCAGTTTTGAGAAACCAAAGTAAAATATCGATATTGAATGTAAATTCAATTAATTTGGTTGATTTGGTTGTGTATTGGTTGCCTTGATTGTGAAATGTTTGTTATTGGAAGATGGTTTGTTTGAATGGGAATAATCAACAATTTAATGAAAACTGAATGATTTCTAAACTAAAGAATAATTTCCAGTATAATTAAACTGGGATGGAACTGAATATAAATTTGAATTTACGATTTAATCTGGTGTTTAAGAATGAATTGATGTTGTGTGTTTGATTTGGCAATTGGCGTAGTTATACCAGTTGATTAGTGAAATATTATTTCAGAATTTCATATATTCGTGACTCATATGTGAATTGAGTTAAATACAGGTGCCAGATGGTTAGACAGATTGATATTGGTTGAGTAAATCGCGTATACACTGAGCAAATACGCTCAATAGCGCTCGCAAAAAGGCATGCCTACGCGAAAATATAAAATTTTGAATTTTGGGGTTTTGATTTTTGTTTTTCGACCGTTGGTCGATGTATATATATTATTTATTCCTGCGATATCGCAGATGTCACTCCGTGTATGGGAGACTCTGCCGAATTTTCCGGGAATTTAAGGTGTTAGAGAATTTTCGATATTTTTGAAAATTTATATTTATTATAATATAATGGTTTTTGATTTAAAAATAAATTGGATTTGGAAATTAATGGATTTGCAACGTTCTTTCTTACTTTAGCAATTTCGAGGACGAAATTATTTTAAGGGGGGAAGAATGTAACGACCCGTGTTTTCCGACCCTTTGAATCTGAATATTTAAATTGGTTTTAAATATTTTATTTGAAAAATAAATGGATTTTAATATTTAAATCGCTATTTAAAACGAAGTTGAACGATATATATTCATATATATTATAAATCAAGCTTGAAAATGGCGTGCAGTTCGTAATTTGGAGTTTTGAACTTCAAATGAATATACAGGATCCGATATAAGTCGGATTTCTGTGAAACGAGAAACGTTGGGACCGTATTGATTATAATTTTATATAAAAGAGAAAAATCCAGATTTCGTGTTATAGATTTGAAGTTATGGCCAAATCAAATTTTGAAATAGTCGCTGTGATAATCGTTATTTAAATATCGACCTTTAAAATGGCCATTTTGCAAACAGGCTCGGATTTCGACGAAATCAGTTTCATTGGGACTGTATCGTTAAATTATTGTACGGTGTTAAATGGCGTGGCAAACCGATGTCGTATATGACCACGACAGCCAAAAACGCTCGTTCAAATTTCTATAGCGCGTAATTAATTTAATAAAGGGTTATTTGGGTATAACTTGAACAGACGATCGAATTAAGCCGCGAAACCAATTCCGTTGAGTTGTATCGTCGATTAGAGTCAGGATAGGTATATAATTTGTTATTTTTGAGGACCGTGCAATTTGGTGTCCGAAATGGCATTGCGGTGCGCGTAAAAACGGCCTACCGGGGAAACAGTCTCAGAATGCGACGAAACTGGTGCCATTGGGTTCGTATCGGAAAATTATTTTGGGATATCAAGGTTTCAAGTTGATTCGATTTATCTGGTGATCGTGAAAAAATTAAACGCGTGTTTATTTCTGGTTTTATAAAGGAATTTTTTTCATACGACCTCGGATTTCGATGAAACTTGTCTCATGGGATTCGGAATATATTTTTATACCAAGATTAGCTTTTTTATCAGAAAATGAAAATCGTATGCGGTGGTTTTTAATCCGATTTCTCACAACAAAGTTAGTTGTATTATAATATTATATTATAACTATCCCACTAACACTAACTTTCCTTTTTGCTTTTGTTTTTGCTTACGTCCCTTTGATTTTCTTGCGTCCCAACCTCACTAGTTGCTTGCGTCCCAAAACATTTCAATAGGTGGCCAACAAACTTTATGACATCGTGTTAATTCTACTTGTTTATGCAAGTATGCTCAAACCATGTTATTGGTTTAAAATGACATTTCTTTGTAAAGCCACATACATAAACATGCAGTACCTCCAACTGCTCCATAATATTCATTCCTAACCTAAAGGTGAACGCTGCATACCTATGTGAAAAGATAATACAAAGACTACCCCATCAATCCATCAATGCCAACGTCAAAATATAGCCATGCTGTGCAAAATCAAAAAAAAACACATGCAAACATACCTTATATCAATCCTTTTCAGCTGTCTACGTGTTGTCACCTTTCAAGAAAAATATACATCCTACCGTGATATGAACGAACGCAACTATGCATGAAAAGAAAAGGCATAACCCTACGAATAGAAAACTCATCACAGGCCTATACTTTGAAAAGAAATTTCAAAGCTGCAACCCGTATGACAACTCCATCGAATTAATGAACCCGCAGCTCACCCTCATACTTTCTAGCAACAGCCTATGTTTGAAAATTTTGCTTCCTATCTTGTACTATTTGATGGGGACATTGATCCTATCTATTCGTATCTCGCTTATATATATTTGCACTGTGCCTCCAATTTGTTCGAGCAAACTCCATCTTTCAACAGAAGCTCCAAACTCCCTCTTCCCTTAACTCTAAACTCCGATCTGTTATACAGAAATTGTCCGAAAGCAAAAGCATTTGGGACATTGAGATCTAGTTTTTAACGGTTGTGATGGGGTCTCTCGCCTCAGGGTAGCCAGAGTCGGTGAGGGAAGGTGCTGCTATTTCGGGAGATTTATTGATGGACGGAGGAGTCGACGGGCATGGGTTAAGGGCATTCTAGTGTATGCAGTGGGCCGATGGTGTTGCGTTGCGTTGATGAATGATGGAAGAGTGAGAAAGGAGTGTTATAGCAGGAAGGAGGGGCTGCGAGCTGATGAAGGGGGAGGCGTTGGGAGAATGGCAGCAGTCAAGTGGTGAGATGGTGCGGTGATGATGGTAACTAGGTGTTGAGTGGTGGCGTGAAGTTTGGGTCACGGTCCGGCTTAGAGAAACTTTGAACTGGAATGAAAACAGTTCAAGGGAGAGCAAACTGTTTTCGTGAAGGAGCAGAAAGTATAAAGAAGAAAGACTAGGAAGTTAAGGTGCGGTGGTGTAGGGATTGAGGACAAAATCAATTTGGAACCTGGATATTGAAGAATGCAAGTAACGAAGAGGAAATGGGTCTGCCGTCGGTTACCAATGTAATACGGTTTCTAAAACGAATTGGACGAAACCAGTCACCTTCGTGTTGTAGCGATGAGGTCCTTGTTATGGAACTGATCTAATGGTTGAAAACTGAGCAACTGGTATTTCATGATAAAATGAAATGCATGTTTGATTTTAAAACGAAACCAAAGCAGAATCGTCAACTGCGAATTCAAGGTGAGTTAAACTCACTTAGTTTTCCCATTTATATTTTTATAAATTGGGTTTTTATTTTGTGTGTTCTATTTGCTTATGGTTGAATGTTTGCTAATTAGATATTTATTTGTTGATATAACTAATGAAATTAAACCGTCGTTTAATTTCAGTGAAATAAAAAATCGTTATTTTTAACGATTGGTTCCAATAAAGGTAACTTACCTTGTTGGTCACATTTATAAGATAAACATGTTTAATTGGTTGAATTGTTTGGATTGCTCGTGGTTGGGATTGAATTGCTTGTGGTTGAATTGTTTTAATTGTTTATTTTCGTATTATCATATATGAACTGTCATGATTGGGTAATTGATTTTGGTAGTGACCATTGATTGAAAAGTCAACCTGTGTTGTTTGTTATATCGATTTACCGTCAGGTGAATTGATAGAACTGAAATTATGAGATATATTTTCTGACTAAAGATAGATTTTCAAATATATTATTTGAATAAAGGTTTATAAAAAAAGGAAATTTAGGAAAAAGGGTTTTATAATAAACCAGGGTTATATTAATGAGGTTTTAAAGTGTTAAAGCATCGTTACTTCATAACGAGATAAAGTAAGAAGGGTAATTAAAAATAAAATTTCCAAAGCAAAGATGGTTGAATGGGTCGAAGGAGAATTAATTGAAGTGGATTGGTAAAGGAAATGGATCATAGGATTTTGTAACAAAACCTGAATTATGAAATAAATTTGTTTAAAAAGAGGTAAAGGGTAAAGGGTAAAGAGTGGTGTTTTATAAGGAATTACTTAATTATTAAATTAAAGAAAATGTTCTTTTCGAGAAAGAGATTTTTCAAAGAATAAGGTCGTATGAAATCATATTTTGTGTAAAATAGTTTAATGGTATTTGAATTTAATATTGGAATGAGGAATCGGGTTTTGAATTACGACTTGTGTCAATCTTAAGATATGAACATTGTTGATCAAGGTCTGAGAGGTAATTAAAATACCCCAACTTGAACGACTTCAGAATTATCTGAGGATGGTATAAGTTGTAATGGTAAAAGTGATTAGTAAAATTATCATTTCATTAGAGAAATAATAACGCAACATTTATGACGAAGATTTGAGGATTTCAAAGTAAAAGGGGAAATGAAAGGAGTTGCCGAAAATATAACGATATTTTCGAATTAGAAGAAAATGTAAAGGAAGAGTTTTATTCTATTAGAATAAGCATTGGTATTGTTTAAAGTAATTTCGTATCATCGTTTGATGAGAAATAAGTTAAAATGGTTTCCCAATATGATAATAATGTGGCAAATGTTTGGAAGTGAAAATATGATATAAGATTTTCCTAAGTGTTAAAATGGATTTATTTATAGAATAAAAAGCGAGAAAAACTATATCATTATCGACATATTTAAGAGTTTGAATCTACATTTGTTTTAATTAAAAGGCCAAGTGGTGCTGAATGCTGGACCAGTGAATCCATTGGATTGTCATGATTGAAACACTATTTATTTTGATAGTTAAATCACCGACTATCAAACCTAACCAATACGCTTGTTGGTAAGGAAAGACCGGGATCGAATTTATATTCGAAAACCATTCCGACCAACAAATACGTGGAGATATCAGAAGACGGTCGAGATGGAGCATTGAAGACCGTGGATCTTCATTAAACGGAAGAACTACTAATAATCTATGGTTAGCTCCCAGAGATAAACCGTGGTTCTGTCGTGGCTGGAATCTACGGGTTGCAAGGACTTCTCGCTACTGATCTGTAGGGTGATTCTTTGGATGCAGTAGGAGATTACCTTCGGTTCATCCTATTCCTGGATGACTTGTATGGACGAATGTCTGACAAAGTATTTCCAAAGGGATCGCGTACGTTGATTTCTTCAAACGTATCATGGTGGTACGGAGGACGACGGTTCTCTGAACTACTAGGGTATTTTTGTGGATGTCAATTAGTGATATCTGGCGGATCTGACGATGTGTCATTCAAAGTGAATGGTGGCCAGATGTTGTAAAAGATAATTCAAACCTCAAGCCTCACATCCGGGAATGACAAAAATCGGGCAGGCAACATGGCTATGTCGGTCGCTCCCATTAGGGTGTATAATTACCTATCTAGAGAAATTCCTTTTGTTTCTTATTCTATCGATTCTGCCCATTCGGGAACGGTGGTTTGAGTCCAACCGTTGGTGATATACATTCGATACACTCAAGCGAAATGAGTGGTCGGTCATGTGAGGGCCGGGTTGCAAGACGTTCTTGTTGAACCCAGTGTATTCGCCTCTAGAGATACACGAGCGGCAGGTGGTCCCATACCTTGTCAAGGTCGGAATCCAATTCCCAGTAAGTGCCTACGGGTTTTGTTTGTATATATATATGTGGAGCGTGAGATGCAAGCGTTCCACTAGATTGATATTTACTTGTATTTAGACATTATCATAATATCAGAAAAGATACTGATTTCGAAAGCTGTTTTGGGTTATCGTAAGGTAAAAACCGTCCGTGTTTATGTGTGGACCGGTCTTACGATTATCCTTTTCTTTCGAAAGGATTTTTACTTAAAAATCAAGTTGTGTGATACCCTAAATGCTGTGCGAGTTTTTCTCACTCTGGTTCACCAGACTGACCCGGTGTTTTGTAAATGCTCGGGTTAGCACGGGGTGTACAGGTTCAGGTTATCAGGTACTGAGAAGTCCAGAGGCGAGTTGAAGATGTTCAGATGAATGATATTCCGCTGTGTGTTGTATCTGAGGACAGGTTATTATAACTATCCAGATGTGTGATATACTCTGATGATTGTAAGTATTTTAAAGCTCTCAATAAAGTTTTATTTCTGTATTATATTTTGTCCCGCTGTGATATGAGACTCTGTGTTGTGTTGTACTTCTTCTTCTATTCTAACTTTCTTTCTTTCTTATATCACCCTCTAATTTCTTTCTATAAACGTTCCAATGTTTTCGGAGTTGGAAAGTTGGCATGAATACAGTAAAGGGTATTTATGTCGATTTTCGAAGCCGAAATCTGCTGGGTCGTTGCAAATTATGTCCAAATCAAATTTGGAAAAGGTCTCTGTAAGTGCAGTTCGATGGCCTTTGATGGAAATCGACTGTACGGGCCTTGATAAAATTATTAAAAATATCAATAATTTGTATAAAATCATAATAAATGATTTAGAAAGAATTGGGATGAAAATTCCATATTTGAAAAGATAAAAATATATTTTTATCGAAACGAACTAGTTATTAACTAGAAAAATAATCCAATTGTTATAAATAAATAAATTGGATTGGATTTGAATTGAGATTATCTTTGGATATTTTCGATATTGGATTCCGTGATTATACAGATATTGTGATGGGAATTTAGAAGATATCGATATCGTTATTCCCGATATGTTATCTGTTGGTTTCAGGATTTGATATTGAATATAAGTCGATACTATCTCTATTCAAAACCTTATATTTAATGTCAAATTGGATTAATTGATTGTTTGGATTGTGCTCGACCAGTTTATGAGCAAAATATGCTTTACATTTAGCATTGGGTTGGGTAGAAATATCTATGTGTTAACACCTTGTGAAACACTTCACGATTTGACGATAAGGTGTTTAGCGATGTTGAGTTCATTTCAAGTTTAATGAATGATTTTGAAATGATATTTTCCTTAAGTGAAAAGAAATATATTCCCGATTTTAGACAGGTAATGTTTTATAAAAATGTTTTATAAAACAGAAAGGATTTCGAGGCCCAGAACCCGATAATTTCGAAATGATTTAGAAATGTATTATGGTTTTACATTGTAGTTCATCACATATTCGATTAGTTGCTATTAATGATGTATCTGTTTGGTGGCGGAGAATTTATTCTCTTGCTTAACACCCTTCTTTGAGACGTACGAGCTCAAAGGTTATGTGATTAATAGTGACTGATCATATGTGTGAATTACTGATGTGAAGTACTATATTTTGAAAGTACTTGTGATTATTATGTTGTGAAATGATTTTCCCTACTTCGGGATATGAAATGATTTAGTATGTGGCTAAAGAGTCGGGTAACCCTGAGACTAAAAGTATGGGTGAGAGGGCAGTGTATGCTCTCCATGTGTGGGAGGTGCATCGTCGGTGTAGCCTGCTCCTATGTGGGGTAGGTGCACATTTATATATATATTGAGTTGCGAGGTGCGTACCCTTTGCCTTGTCGATGGGGAGCACGATATTTGGTTGCATACTTGTTTGTATGCATTGTTATGTTTTGGAATTCACATTTCCAGACGATTTGATTTGAGATCCCGAAGTGAAATCTACTTTGATATAGAAAGTTAGATATGTATTTCAAATGATTTGAAATAAGAAATCGGGAATAAAATCCAAAGGAATAATTTCTGTAAATTGAATTGGATTTGGAAAATCAAAGTGTAGTGATTAATCTAAGTGGGTAGATTGGGATATTGCATGTTGATTGATGCATAGTAGATCCAGATATCTATATTGATTGTTGTTTATACACTGGAATTCATGGGGGTAAACCCGTTCCGCGTTAGCGGCGTGGTCCCGTGATATGCCATATGATTTATATAAGGTTATAACTGTTTAGAGTTTCTCACACCAGTCCCATGACTAACCTGTAGTTTGCTTTTCCCTTGCAAACTCGGGTGCCCCTATTTTCCACATGGGTAGTCAAGTAGTTTTATTTTGCAGATTTATTGAGCAAGATTCTGGATTGAAGCTTTAAGCTGTGTCCAGGCATTTACAGTCTTCTGCTGTGTAGTTTATATTTTCGTTGTGCATTGTATTACATTTATGTAAATTTATCTTCCGCTTTGTATTATTTTCGATATACTCTGATATTCTGTACTCTGATGTAACATTATTATGATGTTTATAAAAGTCTTCTGTTATTTGTTCTGATGTGTTGTATACCCAGAGTTAGCGTATGCGGGATTCGAATGGTCTTGGTCGATTTAACGATCGATTAGGTCCGGGCGAAATCCGTGTCGCTACAGCTGGTATCAGAGCCTTGGTTAACTCAAATCTTTGGGGTACAACTCATTAGAACTGAATAAAAGGCTCATCAGAGGAAGGATTAGTAATATCCTATAAAAGAATCCTCATTAGAGATAGAATCAGTAGCATTCTAGAATGAGTGACTCGTTAGAGACGGGCTTAGTAATGCCCCAGAATGAGTTGAGAGTAATATGATTATATATAACGTATTTGTGATTATATATATAATCTAGTCTTAGAAAATTTGATTTTTGATTATATAAAATTATATGATTGAAAAGTTAATCAACGAATTGATTGCTGGTTGTGTTGTTTGATTTTTGGTTGATTAGTTAGAATTTTGAACCATTTAGCCAAATTGAACAAATATTGAACCGAATTGAAATTGTTTGGAAATGCGTGCATGTACATATACATGTGTATACATTGAACAAGTCATAGCAAAGAGGCTAGAGCAGAAGAATAAAATTGTTTGCCCGACAAATAGGTACATGTTTACCATAATTTACTGTTTTGTTTGGGTGATAATGATTTTATGAGCCGATTGGCTAGCCGCTTGGCCTTTTCTTTTTCTTTTTGATTGAAGAAGGCCATGGGAGGCTATATGAAATATCCCGAAGTCCCCGGTGCAGGGGAGGTTATGGCGAAATTTTTCGAAAATTTAGGGTGTTAGCCAAGTTTTTGAAAATTTTGAAAAGTTCTTAGAAACTAAAAAGTTGAAGAACTTAAGCCGTAGTGAAAATAATGAAAGTTGAGTTGATTTAGTTAAACAACTTTTGGCTTCGTTCCTTTTCTGGGACGAAAAGTTTTAAGTGGGGGAGATTGTAATAACCCGGAAATCTGGGCCAATTTAAAATTTTTATTTTGGCAATTTTAGCGAATTTTGAATATTTAAAATGAATTATTTTAAATAATAACGATGAGAAATTTATTTTGAATAAAATTCGAACAAATATATTTATATAGATCGTCGTTAGAATATAAATATTTATTTATAATTATATAAGGAATTGAAAATGGCGCGGTAGTTCGATAATTCGATTTCAAAGTTCAAATGAATGTACCGGGTGCAAAATAAACCGGATTTTAGCAAAACAAAAAATATTAGAATCTGTTTATGAATATCTTTCTAACGAATCTGAAAAATCGAAGTTTCGTAGCGGGAATCAAAAGTTATGGCTAAATGAATTTTCAGAAATGTCACTATAGAGAATATATAGCCCTTGAAAATAGACATTTTGCAAACGACCTCGGTTTTTGATGAAACCACTTTTGTTGGATCCGTAATATCAAATTATTGCTAGGTTTCAAATTCCATAATTTTTGAAGTTAATATATGTAAGCGTGGCGAAGAAAAATGTGTTAGGTCAATTACAGTTAAATTGGATCGATCGGAAAATGGCCATTTTACAAATGGTCTTATAATTCGACGAAACTAGTTTTTTTGGGACCGTATCATCAAAACATAGCTAGATTTATTTTTTGGGAATTTTTAGAATCAGTATGTGGCCCCGGCAAATTAAAATGTACGTTCAAAACAGAATTTGAATGTTTTATACTTTAATTTGAAGAATAACTGACTGTAACAGTCGAATTGGCCTACGAAACATATCCCATTGTGTTCGGAATGGGGGTATTTAGCTAGAGGCGACAGTCGTTGGGTTTGATTTGGAGTTCAGAATGATAGTCGAGTTATATTTGAATTAAATAAAATTATAGAATATTAAAATATAATATAAATTTCTATAGAATGACCTAACCCTAGTCATAACAGCAGCCGCAACTCAAGGAAATAAACGAACGAAAACCTCTCTCATTTATCCCTCAAATTCGCGAAAAACACTTCAAATCAGGAGATCCATTCAAAGCAAAGATCAAAGAGAAAAATTTGATCTTTAAATTGATTATGGTATGATCCTTTTTCATTAGGTAATTTGAGAGGAATTCGGGCCAGAACTCGCGGGTTTTGAACGAGATTTGGGGGCTCGATAGGCGTGCGAGTTGCACGTTCTCCTCGGCGGCGACGGAGGATCTGGATGGCGACGACATGGTGGTGCCTGATCGAGTTCAGGCACAGCGTGGGGGGAGAAAATTAGAGCCCTAGAGATCGATCAATGGGTTGGAAGGCGATCTGAAGTTTTTACCGGCAACGAAGGAAGAAGGGGGTTAAATTTCCAAGGGAAATTAATTAAATTTGTACATTAATGAATACTAATTTGTATTCAACCTTGCGAACTACATATCTATTTCATGCTTGTTCAGAATTCAATGAAACCGAAGGCGTTAGAATCGTGACGGCAATACCTACGCTATGGAATTGATCGGAACAGATTTGAAGCTCGTCTCAAATCTAGGAGTGGAAACCAAAAGTGAGAATTCTCTCACTATAATTCTCTTTGTACATTTATCTATTTTATAACTGCGTATATGAACTGTTCCCCGTCGTCCACAGACCATGGACGACTTGTTTGTTTGGTTGTATTCTATGTGAAAATTGATCGTGATGTGAAATGAATTATATATATTAGAAGTGTATGAAATATATATATTGAAAGTGAAAATAATATATATATTGAAAGTGAAAATATCGTATATATTGAAAGTGAAAATAATATATATATTGAAAGTGAAAATATCGTATATATTGAAAGTGAAAATATCGTATATATTGAAAGTGAAAATATCGTATATATTGAAAGTGAAAATATCGTATATATAAAAAGTGGAAATATCGTATATATTGAAAAGTGAAAATATCGTATATATTGAAAAGTGAAAATATCGTATATATTGAAAGTGAAAATATCGTATATATTGAAAGTGAAAATATTATATATATGAAAGGTGGAAATAATATATATATATATGAAATGAAAACGATATATATGAAATGAAAATGATATATATATATATATATGGAATGTGAAAACGATGTATATATGAAATGAAAACGATATATATATATATATATGAAATGTGAAGATGATTTGATTGTTAAAAATATAATTTTTAACATATATATACACTGTATAAAATTGTCGTTTATATGGAATATTCAATTTTGATTAGAAATTGAATATGAAGTTGAAATTGTTTTGAAAACGAATTTAAAACGATTTATAAAATACGTTTTAAAAGGAAATCGATGAAATATATATTATATATATAATATAATGGCCTGAATAGAACGCGCCGCGCTGCGGCAGTTCGCGAATTTCGACCATTGATTTCGAATGGACATTACGGGAGATCCGATCGTCGGATTCTCCTGAAACCGGAACCGTTAGGTTCGTATCGAAAAGAGCTTTCTAACGAATATGAGAAATTTGAAATCTAACGGTTGGATTTGGAATTATGTCCAAATCAAATTTGGAAAAGGTCGCTGTAAGTGCAGTTCGATGGCCTTTGATCGAAATCGACTGTACGGGCCTTGATAAATTATTAAAAATATCAATAATTTGTGTAAAATCATAGTAAATGATTTAGAAAGAATTGGGATGAAAATTCCATATTTGAAAAGATAAAAATATATTTTTATCGAAACGAACTAGTTATTAACTAGAAAAATAATCCAATGGTTATAAATAAATAAATTGGATTTGAATTGAGATTATCTTTGGATATTTTCGATATTGGATTCCGTGATTATACAGATATTGTGATGGGAATTTGGAAGATATCGATATCGTTATTCCCGATATGATATCTATTGGTTTCAGGATTTGATGTTGAATATAAGTCGATACTATCTTTATTCAAAACCTTATATTTAATGTCAAATTGGATTGATTGATTGTTTGGATTGTGCTCGACCAGTTTATGAGCAAAATATGCTTTTACATTTAGCATTGGGTTGGGTAGAAATATCTGTGTGTTAACACCTTGTGAAACACTTCACGATTTGACGATAAGGTGTTTAGCGATGTTGAGTTCATTTCAAGTTTAATGAATGATTTTGAAATGATATTTTCCTTAAGTGAAAAGAAATATATTCCCGATTTTAGACAGGGAATGTTTTATAAAAATGTTTTATAAAACAGAAAGGATTTCGAGGCCCAAAACCCGATGATTTCGAAATGATTTAGAAATGTATTATGGTTTTACATTGTAGTTCATCACATATTCGATTAGTTGCTATTAATGATGTATCTGTTTGGTGGTGGAGAATTTATTCTCTTGCTTAACACCCTTCTTTGAGACGTACGAGCTCAAAGGTTATGTGATTAATAGTGACTGATCATATGTGTGAATTACTGATGTGAAGTACTATATTTTGAAAGTACTTGTGATTATTATGTTGTGAAATGATTTTCCCTACTTCGGGATATGAAATGATTTAGTATGTGGCTAAAGAGTCGGGTAACCCTGAGACTAAAAGTATGGGTGAGAGGGCAGTGTATGCTCTCCATGTGTGGGAGGTGCATCGTCAGTGTAGCCTGCTCCTATGTGGGGTAGGTGCACATTTATATATATATCGAGTTGCGAGGTGCGTATCCTTTGCCTTGTCGATGGGGAGCACGATATTTGGTTGCATACTTGTTTGTATGCATTGTTATGTTTTGGAATTCACATTTCCAGACGATTTGATTTGAGATCCCGAAGTGAAATCTACTTTGATATAGAAAGTTAGATATGTATTTCAAATGATTTGAAATAAGAAATCGGGAATAAAATCCAAAGGAATAATTTCTGTAAATTGAATTGGATTTGGAAAATCTAAGTGTAGTGATTAATCTAAGTGGGTATATTGGGATATTGCATGTTGATTGATGCATAGTAGATCCAGATATCTATACTGATTGTTGTTTATACACTGGCATTCATGGGGGTAAACCCATTCCGCGTTAGCGGCGTGGTCCCGTGATATGCCATATGATTTATATAAGGTTATAACTGTTTAGAGTTTCTCACACCAGTCCCATGACTGACCTGTAGTTTGCTTTTCCCTTGCAAACTCGGGTGCCCCTATTTTCCACATGGGCAGTCGAGTAGTTTTATTTTGCAGATTTATTGAGCAGGATTCTGGATTGAAGCTTTAAGCTGTGTCCAGGCGTTTACAGTCTTCCGCTGTGTAGTTTATATTTCTGTTGTGCATTGTATTACATTTATGTAAATTTATCTTCCGCTATGTATTATTTTCGATATACTCTGGTATTCTGTACTCTGATGTAACATTATTATGATGTTTATAAAAGTCTTCTGTTATTTGTTCTGATGTGTTGTATACCCAGAGTTAGCGTATGTGGGATTCGAACGGTCTTGGTCGATTTAGCGATCGATTAGGTCCGGGCGAAATCTGTGTCGCTACATTTACTTTTATTTATTTTCTATAAATAAATAATCCTTTTATACTTTTATTTATTCCCTAAATAAAAAAATTCTTTTACTTTTATTTATTATCTAAATAAATAAATGATCCTTTCTATTCTATTTGTAAATGTTTTACAAATAATTTCTTTTAAATTCTATTTGTAAATGTCTTTTTTACAAATATTCCCTTTTTATTTGTTTTACAAATATTTTCCTTTATATTTGATTTCACAAATAATTTCCTTTATATTTGATTTCACAAATAAATTCCTTCATATTTGATTTCACAAATAAATTCCTTTATATTTGATTTCACAAATAAATTCCTTTATATTTGTTTTGATTTTATAATTAATTTCTTTAAAAAAATCCTTTTCCCTTTTATATATAAAATCCATCGATTTTATATAAATAATTTATTTTCAAAATCTATCCTTTCTATTTCCCAGTATTTCTTACGGTATTTAATATACCAAATGTAACAACCCGGAAAATCTGGGCCAGTTTAAAATTTTTATTTTGGCAATTTTAGCGAGTTTTGATTATTTAAAATGAATTATTTTAAATAATATCGACGAGAAATTTATTTTGAATAGAATTCGAACGTATATATTTATACACGTCGTCGTTAGAATATAAATAATTATAAAAGGAATTGAAAATGGCGCGGTAGTTCGATAATTCGTTTTCAAACTTCAATTGAATGTACCGGGTGCAAAACAATCCGGATTTTAGTGAAACCAAAAATAATGGAATCTAATAGTGAATATCTTTCCAACGAATCCGAAAAATCAAAAGTTCGTAGCGGGAATCAAAAGATATGTCCAGTTGAAAATTCTGAATAGTCGCTATGGAATTCAGGCCCTTAAAAATGGACATTTTGCAAACGACCTCGGATTTCGACGAAACCAGTTTTGTTGGGTCCGGGATGTAAAGTTATTGCTAGGTTTCAAATTTCATAATTTTTCGAATCAATATGTGAGCGTGGCAAAGGAAAACGCGTTTGACCAGTTTCAGTTGATTTTAATCGACTGGAAATTGGCCATTTTTCCAACGGTCTCAGAATTCGACGAAACTAGTTTTGTTAGGACCGTATCGTCAATACGAAGCTAGAAAATATTTTTATGGAATTTATAGAGTTAGTATGTGACCCCGGTAATTTGAAATGTACGTTTAATATTCAATATAGTGATTTAAATGTAAATTTAACGGAAACTGATTGTAACAGCCGAATCAGCTTGCGATACATATCCCATTGTGTTCGGAATGGGGGTAATTAGCTATGGACGACAGGCGGTGGGCCTCGTTTAGAGGTCGTTTGTGAAAGTCAACCTTCTTGCAATTAAAAATAAAAATAAATTAAATAATATAACTTTTATAATAACCCCCCCCCCTCATTTCTCTTCCCCGTTCAGGAAATAAAAAAAAAAAAAAAAGAGAGGCGACGCAGCCTCGATTCCCCCGTCGCCCTCCCACGCCACCACGACGGAGCGCCGCCGCCATGCCCCAGGCCGTCGCCCCCTCGTCTTCTCTCTCTCCTCCACTCTCTTCTCTCTCCTTTCCCTCCAACCCCAAGGTCCTCCGCCCCAAAACCCAACAGCGCCGCCGCCTAGCCTAAACTGCCCACCACCCCGCTGCTCCGGCGACGTCAGCAAGCATCCCCGACCCCTTAGAGCCCCCCTGGCGCCGACCTCGCTACGCCGCCCCTGTAAGTTTATTTCTTTTCTTTTTTCTTTCTGATTTTTATTTTACTGTTTTTTTTTTCTTTCTTTCTGATTTTTTTTTATAAGAAAGAAAACTGATTTTTTTTAAAGAAAGTAAAACTATTTTTTTTAAAAGAATTTAAAACTGATTTTTATATAAAAAAGAAAACTGATTTTTATAAAGATGTTAAAACTGATTTTATTTTATGTTATAAAGCAATGATTTTTATTTAGAAATCTTTAAATTTAAAAAGGTGAAATCTTTAAATTTAAAAAGGTGAAATCTTTGAATTTAAAAAGGTGAAATCTTTGAATTTAAGAAGGTGAAATCTTTGAATTTAAAAAGGTGAAATCTTTAAATTTAAAAAGGCGAAATCTTTATATAGAAAATAGCGTGATAAAAATATAATTTTTATCTATATAGTAGCGTTGTGAAAAATTCGATTTTTATATATTGAACTTTGAAATAAAAATTCGATTTTTATATATTGAACTTTGAAATAAAAATTCGATTTTTATATATTGAACTTTGAAATAAAAATTCGATTTTTATATATTGAACTTTGAAATAAAAATTCGATTTTTATATATTGAACTTTGAAATAAAAATTCGATTTTTATATATTGAACTTTGAAATAAAAATTCGATTTTTATATATTGAACTTTGAAATAAAAATTCGATTTTTATATATTGAACTTTGAAATAAAAATTCGATTTTTATATATTGAACTTTGAAATAAAAATTCGATTTTTATATATTGAACTTTGAAATAAAAATTTGATTTTTATATATTGAACTTTGAAATAAAAATTCGATTTTTATATATTGAACTTAGAGATAAAAATTCGATTTTTATATATTGAACTTTGAAATAAAAATTCGATTTTTATATATGGAACAGCGAAGTAAAAATTCGATTTTTACATATGTAGTGAAAGCGGACAACGAAGATGACGAAGATGCGATAGCGGTGAAGATTTCTATCAATGAAGTGCCGTGGAGCTAGGATAGCTATTGGTGAGAACTTCTCACTCAAATTCTACTTTTCTAGTTATATATATATATATACTAGGATGCAGACGGTGCTTATTAGAAGCACCCGACACCCGTCCACAGACCATGGACTTGTTTGATTGGTTGTGTAGTTGGTTAGATTATTTGATTGAAATTGAATTGTTTGGTGAGATGAAATTGATTTGATTGATGTGTGAATGGCGTGGGCCTTCACTAGACCGGGGATAAGGCTAGGCCTTGTCCCGTTTCTAGTATCGTGCCGTTATGCCGCCGAAATTTTCTAAAATATGTTAGAAAAATAAAAATATCATTTTATTTAAAGAATGAACTGAATAGAAATTCATATGTTAGAATAAAATGTTTAATCGTTAAAAATATAATTTTTAACGTGAATGTGAATAAATAAATATCCATTTACAAACCAGACGGTTTGTTTATGTACACCTATTTGAAGGACATTGATTGGGTCGATAAATTTTACACATCGCCCAACTGCACGAATAAAATATGTGTTTGATTGTTTGAAACCCCACACGGGTGTTGGGATGAAATTTGAAGTTCACTCATCCTGATTGATTAAATATGTCGATCGATTGATTGACAGGCTGTTATAAGCGTTAGATATCTATATTTGATGCTTATACAGTGTAGTGCACTTTGGTTGATGGTTGATTATTTTTCAATGCTATTATATACATGTGTTGTATGAAAATCCATATAATTAACTTTATATGGTAATTGATTGGGCCTCATTCCAGTTTAGAAAATAAAGTATATTATAAAATAAAGGTTCATGTGTTGACAGTACTCATTCATTGAGATTGGTCATGTGTTGAACGAAATATTTTGATAATAACAACTATTTTGAAAAAGAAATATTTAAAATAGAATATTTGAAAATAAAGGAATATATGAAGCCGTGTTGATTAGATTGACGCCATTTCGACGTGAACGATATTTATATCGATTTTATAACGAATTCAAAATGAATTGAAAACGATTTCGAAAAGAATTGAATTGAAAACGAATTCAAAATGAATTGAAAACGATTTCGAAAAGAATTGAATTGAAAACGAATTCAAAATGAATTGAAAACGATTTCGAAATGAATTGAATTGAAAACTAATTCAAAATGAATTGAAAACGATTTCGAAATGAATTGAATTGAAAACGAATTCAAATTGAATTGAAATTTGAATTGAATAAGAATGAATTTTAAAACGAATTTATAATGAAGAATTCAATTTCGATTTGAATTGAAATGGAAGTTGAAATTGCTTTTGAAACGAATTTAAAACTAATTATATAATTCGTTTTAAATAGAAATCGACGAAATATATATTATATATATTATATATATAATATAATGGCCTGAATAGAACGCGCCGCGCCGCGGCAGTTCGTAAATTTCGACCATTTATTTCAAACGGACATTACGGGAGATCCGACCGTCGGATTCTCCTAAAACCGGAACCGTTGGGTTCGTATCGAAAAGAGCTTTCTAAAGAATATTAGAAATTTGAAATCTAACGGTTGGATTTGGAATTATGTCCAAATCAAATTCGAAAAAGGTCGCTGTAAGTGCAGTTCGATGGCCATTGATGGAAATCGACTGTACAGGCCTTGATAAAATTATTAAAAATAGTAATAATTTGTGTAAAATCATAAGAAATGATTTGTGAAGAATTGAGATGAAAAACTCCCTATTTGAAAAGATAAAAATAGATTTTTATCGAAATGAACTAGTTTTAAACTAGAAATATAATTCTATTTATTTTTAAATAAATAAATTGAATTCGAAAAGGGTTTTAAAAATAACCAAAATTTCCAATGATTGCATTGGAGTGGATTTGAATCGAAATTGTCTTCGGAATATTTCGATGTTGGAATTCGTGATTATACAGATGTTGTTATGGAAATTTGAAAGATATATATTTATATCGTTATTTCCAATACGACATTTGTTAATCGTAGGATTTGATATTGAATATAAGCCGGGATATTTTCTATTCAGAGCCTTATATTGAATATCAAATGTGATTTGGGTTTGTCGTGAATGGTGTCTTCACTAACACTGTTCTTGAACCCAGTTGAGAAAAGATTAAATCTTTTTATTTAGATTTAATGAAGTGTACCAATTAAATAATATTTAATTGGAATTGAATCGATATTGATTTTTGGGTTTATCGTGGACAGTGTTTTAAATAACACTCGTTCTTTAACCCGATCATCGATGAAATATGATTTTAGGTTGTCGTGAACGGTATCTTCAATAATACAGTTCTTAGACCTAAAGGAGTTAAGAAAATCAGAAACTAACTGGAGATTAGTTAAGTTGAGTAGTTTCCGAGGTATTGATCTGATGTTGGTTTCGGCCTTCGGGATTAATACTTAGGGAATTGCTCACTTGCTAATTTACAATTAGGGACTGATTGAAATGTGATGTGATTTTGGGTTCACCGTGAACCGTGTTTTAAATGACACTGATTCTTTAACCCAGTCACAGATTAAAACTAAGTGGAGTTTTAATGAATCTTTAATTAGATTGAAATAATCGAAATGGAGTATCACCAGTTTTGCTCCAGGCGATAGTTAAATCTTTAATTAGATTTGAACGTGAAATGGTAATTGAATTTACCGATAACACTGTGGTGTTAGATATGAAGTATTACCAGTTTTACTTCATGGGATGAATAGGTTGGGATTGGGAAATTAAAACAAATGATTACTTCGGTAAGGTTCGTTAATCTCGACTAGTTGAATCGAAATTCAAAAGAAGAATAAATTCAAGAAATTTATCTTGGATAAAATTAATGGGAATATTTCCCTATGAATGTGAAATTTAGAAACTAACTGTCGGTTGGCCAAGCAGAATGGTTTTCTGGATATTGATCTGATGTTGGTTTCGGCCTTCGGGGTTAATATTTAGGAAGTTATTCTCTTGATTAATTTACGGTTAGTGACTAATGAATTGGAATGAGGCGTATGTTGTGTTTGTGTAACACTGGTTTAAAATATACGCGAGTTATTCGGAAAGACCGGGTTTATCCCATTCTGGATACCTGTTACGACGATAAGTCGAAGACGAAGACGATGGTCGAAGACCGGAGGTCTTCACGTCGTATGGGTAATTACTGATGATCTTGATTGGGCTGTACACCCAAGAAGATGGAAACAGTTAGTGATCGTCCAGACGTACTTGGAGATCGATGGATATGCGGGGTACTAGGTGCCTCCGGTTTCGTTCAGACCCAGGACGGACTTGTAAATGGACTGTGTGTCTGACATCGGATTTCATTCTGTGTGACTGATATCGGTCGCATAGGATGGTTTGCCTGTGTGGCATGCTAAGATGCAAATGATCAAGGCTTCTGTTGAAAAGCAAAGTCTTGTGGTGATGATCAAAGCACGGCCTTTGTGGCGTAGCTTTGTGTAACGTTTACCTCGCGTGTTTCACACCCGGTATGAACCAAAAACGGGAGAGGACCTCAGGGAGGGCATGCGTTTCTTCCTAGTTAAAAGTGGCGTCAGTGGTTTTACACGCCCTGACGAGTTTGACTTATGTGGTTGTTGCTGTTGCGAGGCGCCTCGGATTGATCGGTCGTTCTCGAACCGATGGAGTCATTTAGTTGGCTCGTTTACGCCCCATAGGGCGGAGAAACGCATGTTCAGGCATTTTAATCCACTCCGTGTGGACCGGCCCTGACGATCCAAGGGTCACTCGAGCTCTGATCCTGAGACTCGGACTAGGCAGTCTCGAATCGGTTGAGGACTATCTTTTGCCTCGGTTCATAGACGGAAATCCAATTTCCAAATACGTGATTTTGCGGTTTTATTTGTAAACCTATATATGGCGACATAGTGGTATGGGGCATTCATGCCGCCTATGATTGATACTTATGATTTGAAGTTGTTTTATACACTATGCATTTATTATGGTATTAAATGATTTGTTTTAAACGTATCAAGCATTCTTGGCTGTTATAAGGTAAAAACCCTATCCCCCGGCTTGCGTTGCATTGTGTGATAGGACCTGGGTCTTATAACAGCTTCATTTTTCTTTATTTAGCATTGCGCTGTTTGTTTTATGCACTGGTATTCTTGGGAGGAAACCCGTTCCGTGTTATACGGCGTGGTCCCTTGATTTACCTAACTTTAAAAATAAAGATTAACTGTTTTAGTTCTCACACCAGTCACATGACTGACCTGGAGTTTATTGTTTTAACCTAAACTCTGGGTGCCCTTATTTTGACACGGGCAGCTAGTAGTTTCGGTTTTGCAGATTTATATTCACAGGATCCTGGTTTACAGTTGGAACGATATCCGGAAAGCTTTGTATCCGTATATCTCTTCTAGTTGTTTATTGTATTATTTTCCGCTGATATGTATTTAAATGTAATTTAAATCTCTGATATTTCTGTGTAATATTTATTCATTTTTACTCTGTATATTCTTGTATTCTGATGCATTGTTGTAATATACAATGAAATGTTCTTCTGTATGCGTTCTGTTGTGGCTTGTTCTCGAACTATCCGACGCTTTCCTTTACGGGGAAGTTACGGGTTTTCACAGTTGGTATCAGAGCTTTGGTTTACAAAGCTAGAGAACAAGGCACATTAGAAACATACGAAAGAATTCATCAGATATTGGAGTAGCAATACCCAATTAGAATGACTCGTTAGAGATAGGATCAGTAGTATCCTAGAACGAGTGTGAAGAGTATATTTTTCAAATGAAAACAATTTTTGTTTTGAAAATTTAAATCAATTATTCGTATTTGATTATCTATTTATATTGAGTTGGACAGTCCAGTATATAAAGATTTTGCGTATACGTCTGATCCACGTGTATTTGAAATTTTAATATATTGGATAGATATAGAATTACACTCTAGACACCCGGAGATGGTTCTAATGATTGATCGATCATCATCAGAACTTATGTTCGTGTTTCGAAGGTGGGATTTCTATATATTTCCATTAGACTGGTGTGAGAACCAAAATTAGATAGGACCTATTGTTGTGATTTGGCATCAAAAACATGATTTTTGTATATGTATCAAAATTATGAATTTGAAACGTTAATCCACTAATTGATTGATGTTTGGTTGTTTGTTTAATTGTTTGATAATTTTGAACCATTATGCCTAACTGAATCAAATATTGACTTGTATTGAAATTTGGTCGCATTTGCTTGCATATACTTGTATATCATTGAACAGGTCATAGCAAGGAGGCTAGAGCCGAAGAATAAAATTTGTTTGCCCGACAAATAGGTACATGTTTATTACATAATTTCCTGTTTTGTTTGGGTGATGATGATTTTGTGAGCCTATTGGCTAGCCGCTTGGCTTTTTCTTTTTCTTTTTGAGATCTGAAGGACCGGGGAAGCTATTTGAAATTCCCCGATGCTCCCGGTGCAGGGGAGGTTATGGCGAAATTTTTCAAAAATTTAGGGTGTTAGCCAAATTTTTGAAGTTTTAAAAATTCTCAGAAACTAAAGAGTTGGAGAATGGAAGCCAGATCGAACGTAAAGTTGAATAATCAAACCACTTTCGACTTTGTTCCTTTTCGGGGACGAAAAGTTTTAAGTGGGGGAGATTGTAACAACCCGGAAAATCTGGGCCAGTTTAAAATTTTTATTTTGGCAATTTTAGCGAGTTTTGATTATTTAAAATGAATTATTTTAAATAATATCGACGAGAAATTTATTTTGAATAGAATTCGAACGTATATATTTATACACGTCGTCGTTAGAATATAAATAATTATATATAATTATAAAAGGAATTGAAAATGGCGCGGTAGTTCGATAATTCGATTTCAAACTTCAATTGAATGTACCGGGTGCAAAACAATCCGGATTTTAGTGAAACCAAAAATAATGGAATCTAATAGTGAATATCTTTCCAACGAATCCGAAAAATCAAAAGTTCGTAGCGGGAATCAAAAGATATGTCCAGTTGAAAATTCTGAATAGTCGCTATGGAATTCAGGCCCTTAAAAATGGACATTTTGCAAACGACCTCGGATTTCGACGAAACCAGTTTTGTTGGGTCCGGGATGTAAAGTTATTGCTAGGTTTCAAATTTCATAATTTTTCGAATCAATATGTGAGCGTGGCAAAGGAAAACGCGTTTGACCAGTTTCAGTTGATTTTAATCGACTGGAAATTGGCCATTTTTCCAACGGTCTCAGAATTCGACGAAACTAGTTTTGTTAGGACCGTATCGTCAATACGAAGCTAGAAAATATTTTTATGGAATTTATAGAGTTAGTATGTGACCCCGGTAATTTGAAATGTACGTTTAATATTCAATATAGTGATTTAAATGTAAATTTAACGGAAACTGATTGTAACAGCCGAATCAGCTTGCGATACATATCCCATTGTGTTCGGAATGGGGGTAATTAGCTATGGACGACAGGCGGTGGGCCTCGTTTAGAGGTCGTTTGTGAAAGTCAACCTTCTTGCAATTAAAAATAAAAATAAATTAAATAATATAACTTTTATAATAACCCCCCCCCCCTCATTTCTCTTCCCCGTTCAGGAAATAAAAAAAAAGAGAGGCGACGCAGCCTCGATTCCCCCGTCGCCCTCCCACGCCACCACGACGGAGCGCCGCCGCCATGCCCCAGGCCGTCGCCCCCTCGTCTTCTCTCTCTCCTCCACTCTCTTCTCTCTCCTTTCCCTCCAACCCCAAGGTCCTCCGCCCCAAAACCCAACAGCGCCGCCGCCTAGCCTAAACCGCCCACCACCCCGCTGCTCCGGCGACGTCAGCAAGCATCCCCGACCCCTTAGAGCCCCCCCTGGCGCCGACCTCGCTACGCCGCCCCTGTAAGTTTTTTTTTTTTTCTTTTTTCTTTCTGATTTTTATTTTACTGTTTTTTTTTTCTTTCTTTCTGATTTTTTTTTATAAGAAAGAAAACTGATTTTTTTTAAAGAAAGTAAAACTATTTTTTTTAAAAGAATTTAAAACTGATTTTTATATAAAAAAGAAAACTGATTTTTATAAAGATGTTAAAACTGATTTTATTTTATGTTATAAAGCAATGATTTTTATTTAGAAATCTTTAAATTTAAAAAGGTGAAATCTTTAAATTTAAAAAGGTGAAATCTTTGAATTTAAAAAGGTGAAATCTTTGAATTTAAGAAGGTGAAATCTTTGAATTTAAAAAGGTGAAATCTTTAAATTTAAAAAGGCGAAATCTTTATATAGAAAATAGCGTGATAAAAATATAATTTTTATCTATATAGTAGCGTTGTGAAAAATTCGATTTTTATATATTGAACTTTGAAATAAAAATTCGATTTTTATATATTGAACTTTGAAATAAAAATTCGATTTTTATATATTGAACTTTGAAATAAAAATTCGATTTTTATATATTGAACTTTGAAATAAAAATTCGATTTTTATATATTGAACTTTGAAATAAAAATTCGATTTTTATATATTGAACTTTGAAATAAAAATTCGATTTTTATATATTGAACTTTGAAATAAAAATTCGATTTTTATATATTGAACTTTGAAATAAAAATTCGATTTTTATATATTGAACTTTGAAATAAAAATTCGATTTTTATATATTGAACTTTGAAATAAAAATTCGATTTTTATATATTGAACTTAGAGATAAAAATTCGATTTTTATATATTGAACTTTGAAATAAAAATTCGATTTTTATATATGGAATAGCGAAGTAAAAATTCGATTTTTACATATGTAGTGAAAGCGGACAACGAAGATGACGAAGATGCGATAGCGGTGAAGATTTCTATCAATGAAGTGCCGTGGAGCTAGGATAGCTATTGGTGAGAACTTCTCACTCAAATTCTACTTTTCTAGTTATATATATATATATATACTAGGATGCAGACGGTGCTTATTAGAAGCACCCGACACCCGTCCACAGACCATGGACTTGTTTGATTGGTTGTGTAGTTGGTTAGATTATTTGATTGAAATTGAATTGTTTGGTGAGATGAAATTGATTTGATTGATGTGTGAATGGCGTGGGCCTTCACTAGACCGGGGATAAGGCTAGGCCTTGTCCCGTTTCTAGTATCGTGCCGTTATGCCGCCGAAATTTTCTAAAATATGTTAGAAAAATAAAAATATCATTTTATTTAAAGAATGAACTGAATAGAAATTCATATGTTAGAATAAAATGTTTAATCGTTAAAAATATAATTTTTAACGTGAATGTGAATAAATAAATATCCATTTACAAACCAGACGGTTTGTTTATGTACACCTATTTGAAGGACATTGATTGGGTCGATAAATTTTACACATCGCCCAACTGCACGAATAAAATATGTGTTTGATTGTTTGAAACCCCACACGGGTGTTGGGATGAAATTTGAAGTTCACTCATCCCGATTGATTAAATATGTCGATCGATTGATTGACAGGCTGTTATAAGCGTTAGATATCTATATTTGATGCTTATACAGTGTAGTGCACTTTGGTTGATGGTTGATTATTTTTCAATGCTATTATATACATGTGTTGTATGAAAATCCATATAATTAACTTTATATGGTAATTGATTGGGCCTCATTCCAGTTTAGAAAATAAAGTATATTATAAAATAAAGGTTCATGTGTTGACAGTACTCATTCATTGAGATTGGTCATGTGTTGAACGAAATATTTTGATAATAACAACTATTTTGAAAAAGAAATATTTAAAATAGAATATTTGAAAATAAAGGAATATATGAAGCCGTGTTGATTAGATTGACGCCATTTCGACGTGAACGATATTTATATCGATTTTATAACGAATTCAAAATGAATTGAAAACGATTTCGAAAAGAATTGAATTGAAAACGAATTCAAAATGAATTGAAAACGATTTCGAAAAGAATTGAATTGAAAACGAATTCAAAATGAATTGAAAACGATTTCGAAATGAATTGAATTGAAAACGAATTCAAATTGAATTGAAATTTGAATTGAATAAGAATGAATTTTAAAACGAATTTATAATGAAGAATTCAATTTCGATTTGAATTGAAATGGAAGTTGAAATTGCTTTTGAAACGAATTTAAAACTAATTATATAATTCGTTTTAAATAGAAATCGACGAAATATATATTATATATATAATATAATGGTCTGAATAGAACGCACCGCGCCGCGGCAGTTCGTAAATTTCGACCATATATTTCAAACGGACATTACGGGAGATCCGACCGTCGGATTCTCCTAAAACCGGAACCGTTGGGTTCGTATCGAAAAGAGATTTCTAAAGAATATTAGAAATTTGAAATCTAACGGTTGGATTTGGAATTATGTCCAAATCAAATTCGAAAAAGGTCGCTGTAAGTGCAGTTCGATGGCCATTGATGGAAATCGACTGTACAGGCCTTGATAAAATTATTAAAAATAGTAATAATTTGTGTAAAATCATAAGAAATGATTTGTGAAGAATTGAGATGAAAAACTCCCTATTTGAAAAGATAAAAATAGATTTTTATCGAAATGAACTAGTTTTGAACTAGAAATATAATTCTATTTATTTTTAAATAAATAAATTGAATTCGAAAAGGGTTTTAAAAATAACCAAAATTTCCAATGATTGCATTGGAGTGGATTTGAATCGAAATTGTCTTCGGAATATTTCGATGTTGGAATTCGTGATTATACAGATGTTGTTATGGAAATTTGAAAGATATATATTTATATCGTTATTTCCAATACGACATTTGTTAATCGTAGGATTTGATATTGAATATAAGCCGGGATATTTTCTATTCAGAGCCTTATATTGAATATCAAATGTGATTTGGGTTTGTCGTGAATGGTGTCTTCACTAACACTGTTCTTGAACCCAGTTGAGAAAAGATTAAATCTTTTTATTTAGATTTAATGAAGTGTACCAATTAAATAATATTTAATTGGAATTGAATCGATATTGATTTTTGGGTTTATCGTGGACAGTGTTTTAAATAACACTCGTTCTTTAACCCGATCATCGATGAAATATGATTTTAGGTTGTCGTGAACGGTATCTTCAATAATACAGTTCTTAGACCTAAAGGAGTTAAGAAAATCAGAAACTAACTGGAGATTAGTTAAGTTGAGTAGTTTCCGAGGTATTGATCTGATGTTGGTTTCGGCCTTCGGGATTAATACTTAGGGAATTGCTCACTTGCTAATTTACAATTAGGGACTGATTGAAATGTGATGTGATTTTGGGTTCACCGTGAATCGTGTTTTAAATGACACTGATTCTTTAACCCAGTCACAGATTAAAACTAAGTGGAGTTTTAATGAATCTTTAATTAGATTGAAATAATCGAAATGGAGTATCACCAGTTTTGCTCCAGGCGATAGTTAAATCTTTAATTAGATTTGAACGTGAAATGGTAATTGAATTTACCGATAACACTGTGGTGTTAGATATGAAGTATTACCAGTTTTACTTCATGGGATGAATAGGTTGGGATTGGGAAATTAAAACAAATGATTACTTCGGTAAGGTTCGTTAATCTCGACTAGTTGAATCGAAATTCAAAAGAAGAATAAATTCAAGAAATTTATCTTGGATAAAATTAATGGGAATATTTCCCTATGAATGTGAAATTTAGAAACTAACTGTCGGTTGGCCAAGCAGAATGGTTTTCTGGATATTGATCTGATGTTGGTTTCGGCCTTCGGGGTTAATATTTGGGAAGTTATTCTCTTGATTAATTTACGGTTAGTGACTAATGAATTGGAATGAGGCGTATGTTGTGTTTGTGTAACACTGGTTTAAAATATACGCGAGTTATTCGGAAAGACCGGGTTTATCCCATTCTGGATACCTGTTACGACGATAAGTCGAAGACGAAGACGATGGTCGAAGACCGGAGGTCTTCACGTCGTTTGGGTAATTACTGATGATCTTGATTGGGCTGTACACCCAAGAAGATGGAAACAGTTAGTGATCGTCCAGACGTACTTGGAGATCGATGGATATGCGGGGTACTAGGTGCCTCCGGTTTCGTTCAGACCCAGGACGGACTTGTAAATGGACTGTGTGTCTGACATCGGATTTCATTCTGTGTGACTGATATCGGTCGCATAGGATGGTTTGCCTGTGTGGCATGCTAAGATGCAAATGATCAAGGCTTCTGTTGAAAAGCAAAGTCTTGTGGTGATGATCAAAGCACGGCCTTTGTGGCGTAGCTTTGTGTAACGTTTACCTCGCGTGTTTCACACCCGGTATGAACCAAAAACGGGAGAGGACCTCAGGGAGGGCATGCGTTTCTTCCTAGTTAAAAGTGGCGTCAGTGGTTTTACACGCCCTGACGAGTTTGACTTATGTGGTTGTTGCTGTTGCGAGGCGCCTCGGATTGATCGGTCGTTCTCGAACCGATGGAGTCATTTAGTTGGCTCGTTTACGCCCCATAGGGCGGAGAAACGCATGTTCAGGCATTTTAATCCACTCCGTGTGGACCGGCCCTGACGATCCAAGGGTCACTCGAGCTCTGATCCTGAGACTCGGACTAGGCAGTCTCGAATCGGTTGAGGACTATCTTTTGCCTCGGTTCATAGACGGAAATCCAATTTCCAAATACGTGATTTTGCGGTTTTATTTGTAAACCTATATATGGCGACATAGTGGTATGGGGCATTCATGCCGCCTATGATTGATACTTATGATTTGAAGTTGTTTTATACACTATGCATTTATTATGGTATCAAATGATTTGTTTTAAACGTATCAAGCATTCTTGGCTGTTATAAGGTAAAAACCCTATCCCCCGGCTTGCGTTGCATTGTGTGATAGGACCTGGGTCTTATAACAGCTTCATTTTTCTTTATTTAGCATTGCGCTGTTTGTTTTATGCACTGGTATTCTTGGGAGGAAACCCGTTCCGTGTTATACGGCGTGGTCCCTTGATTTACCTAACTTTAAAAATAAAGATTAACTGTTTTAGTTCTCACACCAGTCACATGACTGACCTGGAGTTTATTGTTTTAACCTAAACTCTGGGTGCCCTTATTTTGACACGGGCAGCTAGTAGTTTCGGTTTTGCAGATTTATATTCACAGGATCCTGGTTTACAGTTGGAACGATATCCGGAAAGCTTTGTATCCGTATATCTCTTCTAGTTGTTTATTGTATTATTTTCCGCTGATATGTATTTAAATGTAATTTAAATCTCTGATATTTCTGTGTAATATTTGTTCATTTTTACTCTGTATATTCTTGTATTCTGATGCATTGTTGTAATATACAATGAAATGTTCTTCTGTATGCGTTCTGTTGTGGCTTGTTCTCGAACTATCCGACGCTTTCCTTTACGGGGAAGTTACGGGTTTTCACACCAAAACACAAAGATCGATATCATTTAAACAAACATAATCAAACAGATTATATATCACATCATATATTACAATATATGAACAGAACAATATTATAAATATTGAGGAGTCCAGTTGGACCCCTCCAACCTGTTTCCCTGCATCACAAATGTTAAACAATATAATAACATCGATTTCACTTCGATATGAAATATTTTGATAAACAGAATCGATATTTAATTAACGAATATATATAAATCTCGTTATCTATAATTTCAACCAATACGTACGCAATTCAACCAAACAGTTAACACACATCAATCAACAAAGAATTATCAGTTCTAAATATACGTTAGAAAAATATAACTGTTCAGAGTTGGTGAGTTTTACTCACATTGGACTGTTATCGTTAAAAACGATTAACTTTCTTTGATTCAGACGGACAATTTATTTTGCAATAAATTGTAATGAGCTTCGATCCATTCTCCGTCAGTTCCATGTTGTAGTGTCCGTCCGTACGATCCCGATGGATCTTGTTTCGTCGGATTCTGATCACGTATGATGAAGTTATACATTTTACAAGTTTTGATTGAATTTAAATTAAAACAAAACTAATTTAATTTTCCATTGGGCCTTATTCCTTTTAATCCAATATGGCCCAAGTTCTTGAAACCCGACCCGTACATTTTATTCTCCTACCTACAGGCTACCGACCCGCAAAACTCCACTGCACAAACGTTTGTACTTGCCAACTTCCTCCATCATCAATATTTCATAGTAACTCCACCCAACAAATATCATTGTTAACCTTCCCATTTAAAAGATAATTAACCTTGTTAATGTTTGCAAATCACTCGATTTAGGCTCTTATGTATTGGTAATGGCTACGGCAACAAATGCACCAACTTTCCAGCGATCAACAGCCATGCAAGAGATCACCGAGCCTCACCCTACTCCGGTCAGTGAAAACGCCGACCTCTCTCTCTCGATCGACCCCGCAAACTCCGTCCACCATCAACCAAAACGACGTCAGAATCCACTAAACCCGTTTGCCCTATTTTGACCGCCGCTTTGACCAATACCGGCCACCCCCACATCCACCCATCGACGTCGCCATGATCACCAAAACGACCTACGCCTCATACTGTTCTCGATCGTACCCTCAAGTCCAAGTTCGAACTCCCAACAAGAAAACCCGCTCCTCCTTATAACCAAGCCCGACGTTGACCACTTCCTGCCATCGCTCCGGTCACCGATGACCACCCAACCACTGCCAAAAGAAGCGTCTTGCTCCCTCCCACTCACGCCTGAAGTGGCGGCTCTCAATTTTACCCTAGCTCGTCGAAATCAGCCAAAGACTATGGCGACTTCGAGCACCAATACCTACCACTACACTGCTTCGTTCACTTCGAGATTCAGCCAGACTAGAGAACTCCATACCCACTTCAATCTTCCAGTTGAAGGCCTCTTCAAATTTTCCACGACTTCGAAGATAAATTTTGATTTCGGTTTTGAAGTTTTGGTTGTGATTTTGAGGGTGGAGGCGCTAATTTTAGTTTACCCGAAGACTAGGTTTAAGCAAATTAAAAAGGGTATATATATTAGTAAATTTACTTTGTTGGGCAGTTTTGCTTTGTCCACGTTGTGTTTTTTTGAGGAGAAATGTGCGGCTAGAGAAAGATGAAAACGTGGACCTCGTTTTGATCGGAGAATGAATAATTTGGTTAAGGGATGAATACCTTATTTATAGGACATGAACAATAAATTTTATATTCATTTTTACAAACTGTTATAGACAGAAATAGAAACACCATTATATTCAGCAAAGTGCCACGATCCCAAAAATATAATAATACCGGTAGGTTAACTCATATTGTGGAACCCTAAAATGTTGACTACAGGGTGCCAAATACTCCAAATAAAAAGTTGCTTATTTAATTAATTAAAAATTACAGTAAAATTCTAAAAATTAAATTATCGTTATATCTCAAAAGAACCTTGTCTAAATTCAAACCCCATATTCAAATATATTGAAAACCCTTTTATAACGTAAATAAAGCGTTGCAAATTATAAAGGAATTCCATAGCGACTTTTCTGAAATTTGATTTGGACATAAATAAAAATCTACACGATGAAATCTCGATTTTTCTCTTCCACTAGAAAAATATACTTCACCAGCTCATAACATTTCTTGTTTCACAGAAATCCGATTTAAAACGGCTTCTGTATATTCGTTTAAAGTTCGAATTGCCAAATCTCGAACTGCCGCGCCATTTCGAGCTCGATTATAATTATATTATAATTTATACGTTCAACCATCGTTAATTAAATATATTCATTATCGTAATTCAATTCTAAACTAAATAATATATTTTGAATTTCCCAATTCACACCATATCGCCATTTCAGCCAATCCTGATTATTTCATAATTTAATATATTATTTAGTTATTATTTTAATTAAATATTCACTATTATTTAATTAACAACCATTAAATCCTTTTAATCACCTTTTAAATAATTAAATAAATTAATTATTATATCGCTGAAAATGCGGGTCATTACAAAGTTAGTATGGATCAAGCCAAATGTCATACATGAATGACACAACACATACATGGAAACATGTTGGTCGAGCTCAATGGTATAGTTTCAAGTTCAAGTGGTTAAGGAATGTCAAAACAGTTCTCAACATTCATGATCAAATCAAATGGTTTGCAAGAGTCATCAATATATTTCCAGTTTTTATCATGCATCATTTTGGGGGCAGAAATCATTTTCAGATTGAGCAAATTTCTATTCAATATTTTTTGGGCAAGACATCATAAACAGTTAAGAAGATTGTGATTTATATTTGGCAAAGATTCAAAGAATGGGAAATCATTTGTTTCCTATTTTACATGAATATACATGGCATATGTTTTTTTTTGGAATCAGCATTCAAGTTTCAAATCAGATTAAAATTGGCAGGGCAAAATTGGCAAGTTTGAAATCAAGGAGGTCCACAAAATCAAGTCATTCATTTCAGAAACCAGACTTCAATTTTGGGCAAAAATCAATTTGTGTCTATTTTTTCCAAAGTTCGTAATGCTTAAAGAAATCGATTAACTTCTCTGGGTGCATCTATAATCATGCAAGTGTGTCACAAATAGTATTTCCAGAAAGTCATTCAAGACAGTGTTAAGACAAGGCACAAAAGGCAACATTTTTCATGCAAGAAATCAAAAGGGGAATTCACGCAATCAGGCCAAGTCATAATCGAGGAAATCAGAGAAAATCTAGGGTTTGTAATCCCTATAAATTACACCTATCATCACAGGCAATGGGGCATCGAATATCAACAACAAAATCTAGAGAAATAATCAGAGAAACCATCTTCAGATTAACTCACATATTTTCGATCGCCAAAAATTCCCCAAATCAGATAACATTCAATCGAAGAAGCAAGCGGCTTGAGACTAAATCCATACAAGAGATCTTTCAGCAATCGAATCGATTTGAGGATTTCAAAAACCCTAGGATCCGCCGCCACGTTTTTCAAAGGAAAGTGATCGGGAAATAAAATGAACAAAGGGTGGAGTCTTTTTGAAGTGGTCGGCTTAGCTTGAAGTGTTAAAGGGGAAATTTAAATTCTTTTTAAATCTTATTTTATTTTGTGTTTTTTTAATTTGTGTTGTAATTCATCGAATAGTTTCTAGAGTTTATAAAATTATAGGGAATCTAGTTAGGGTGTTAACATGTTGTTTACTAGAGTCTGTAAAAACTAGGGTTACAGGCTACGGGGTTGTAGCTAGGGGAAATCCGATCTAGGTGATATAGATCAGTCTAGGATTTTGAGCGTAGGGTTAGAATAAGAGCGAGGGGTTCGCGATTTTACATGGTCTTGTAAGTGGGATCTGTTTTATCACCTAATAGAAACCTTAGAAATGCAGCAGTAGGTAGGATTTTGTCGAAGCTGGGTATATCTTGTGTAATTAACTTTTCTGCATTTACTTTCTAGTGCATTCTGTGATCTGATAATTTTTATATCTCGCTTAATTTTCAATAAACCCTATTCACCCCTCTAAGGATAATCTAGATACAGTAGTTTATGTTGAAATCATTTCTTAGTTCACACGACAATCTCTCTTCAAACCCTTCAAGTAACGTGTTTGGAAGTTTCAATTCCTCGTTAGCACATTCATCAAAGGATCAAGCCATCAGGATTTAGATCTTTTTTTCTTTTCAAAAACCGATTTTAATTTATACGATCTTATGCTGAAAATCAGCCATCTCTCCAAACAATCCATTGATACATTCAGACTAATATAGGAGGATGTCGCTTTCAATCTATTACAAAGGGTAAGAACTGAACTAATTTCAAAATTTTAGATTTGGGTAATTATGATGTTTGTTTGCTATAAAGCTTTAATTACCCATCTTCTAGGTTCTTTTCACGTTATCGGAGAAAATTGGTTTTCCTTATCAAATCCAACCCATACTATTAGAATATGTCTTTTACGAATTGATACACATCCAAGGTAATAAATCGTGATTTATTTTCAACTTCAAATCTCAAGTTCTATTTCGTTCACTGAAAAATCAACTGCTGATTAACTGATGTGTAAAATAGGAAGATTTTATGTTAATTTCCTATCTTGGATCCCAACAAAAACTGAATTATATCATCAATCTTCCTTATGGATTTTGATTGGATTATGCCATAGATTTTCGTATCATTTGATTCCTGCCAAAATTTACAATATGTTTTTCTTCTTCTTTCCCCTTCCACGTCAAAATGTATCGTTTATGTCAAATTTTGGTTATGCACAAAAAGTGAATGAAATTGGGCTTATGCGAAAATTGGATAATTAAATTATCAATAGGCGCAAAATTATTGAATTATAGTTATGTGCAAATTAATTGAATTAAAAACAAAGGGGAATTCAGTGATTTGTGGCTAAAAGAACATACTGTGTCAATATTGTAATAAATGAAGGATTTGTGAATTTACATATTATTTGTAAGAAATCCCTTTTCACATTTAAATGGAAATAGTGTGGAAATTGTAAGGATTAAAAGAAAACAAAGGGTAAATGAAATTGTGTCAAATTTTATTGTAATTTTGAAAAAAAAAGTTAGAGACAATAATTGTTACATATTATCCAAATCTGAAAGTTAGTAGTAGTCTAGATTGATTGGTTAGAAAAGAAGAAGGAATGTAGTTGCATAGTTTGGTAAATAAAGATAAATAGGAACTCGATTGCAAACTGAAATTATGATTAAACGGAGATTAGTGTGAAATAGGGAGTTAACTGTATTGCACACAATTTTGATGACTTCAAAAATATGACCAGAAATGTTTTGTAACTATGAGTTCCTATTACAGTAATTATTTGAAACTATGGAAATGGATTTTTATTACGGTTTCTATAACCAATAAATTTAGAATAGGCCTAACTCCCTAAAAAGAATGAATTGTAAAGATAAGAAATAAGGGTAACATAACTTAAGGAGGTTATGAAAAGGAAAAGAGATATTAACGGTTTATTGTGTAAATTTATAAAGACGGTAAATAAATTAATGTCATAACTATAAATGTTATGTTAGATAAAAAGAAACCTGTAAAGTGTGAAAGGAATAGGGAATGTAACCTATTATAATAAATTATATCAGACGGGAATGTAATATAATAGGTTGACCCATCATAGGATAAGTGGGATAATAACACACAAGTTATAATTAAAAAGATGAAATAAGAAGTAAGAGGCTTATTATAAATAAACTTAGACAATGGGGAATAAGTTTAATAAGAGACTAACTAAGGCTAATAAACAAATAACTTGGATGTAGAATGAACAAATTAATGTATAAGTTTGTTAGTAATGCAGTAAATAAAACAAGCGTGTAGTTGAAGATTAGATATAGGGTCTAATAACGTATTGACGAGATGCGCTTGGACCAGTCCGTACGTTTTTGGGGATGAAGAGCGAAACGGGGCAGATCATCGTGGGTTTTTGGAGACACGAGGGAAGCATGTCCAATTTATTCTATGAGACTTGAAGGAAGTGAGGAAATTCTACGGGACAAAGGCATGTCCAACTTATTCAACGAGACTCTGTGATGGTCCTCAGTGGTAAGCGTAATGAAGAAGTACACACAAAGGCATGGTCTGTACGGTTCCATCCACTGAGTACGGCTTTGATGCATCATGGATGATGGACAACCTAAAGACTGATCGAGATGATCTTAGGGTGATTCGTGGCTGCCTCAAGGAGGGAAGCTTTGTGGCAAGGAGATAATAAGGATAGTAGGTCGTCGGATATCTGTCATCATCAGTCGTAATGTGTTCGGGAAGACTGGGGCTAAGCCAATAGGTCAGTGATCTTCACTATCAGTTCATTCAATGAGGGACCACATGTTTGTTTAGATTGGATGGTAGGGAGGTCATGTAGCTTTTTAATTGTCTTTTCATTAGAATGGGGGTAGACTGGAGTGGGGCCTTGGAGACCCACCAAAGAGACAAACCTAAATTTTGATATTTGTATTGTAGCCCTAAATGAGGTTGTCTTGTATAGGTATGTGTAAAGTCCCCTGACCGAGTTTTGTTGCGAAACTCAAAGATTAGGGCACTCTTATGGCGCAACAATAGATGATTATTCTCTTACGCAGCATAGCCTAGTATGTTTTCGTTGCGTGACGTTAGAGATTATGGCTTCGTAGCATAGTCTAGTACGCTTTCTTAGCGTAGAGATGAAGCTTCAATACATTTTTCGTAGTATGACAATGGTGGCTACTTCAGGAGGGTACCGTGAGAAGTACCTTGGTATTTGGTATATAGCTACATATATATTATTTATTAGGTTAATCTATTGGGGAGCAGATGAGTATGAGTTATGCGGAAAAATCAAAAAGTGCATTGTGAAATAAACTCGAACAACTTAATAAATATAAACCAGTGATAGAACGGTATATGTAGTGTTCTTTGTAGAAGGTATAATATATCCATTCACCATAACTTTTTTATGACTCCCTCCTCATAACAAACCCGCATGTTAGACAGGTGGTGGAGATTCTATAGCTTAGAAACACTTGTTACACAGTGTCTGTAACACCCCGAATTTGTACCAACACTAAAAGAGGATAAATTAAATAATAATTAATTTAATATACAGAATTAAAGGAAACAGACTACACCATTGTGTTCGTCTCAAAATTTTGGTCAAGATAGACACTTGGTTTGCGTAAAACGGACACCGTATGAGGAAGTTATGAGGGTTTTAAGTTTGTATACGTGTAGAAAAATTATATACATACGCATAATCTAGAGATGAGTCGGAATTTTATCCAGAATGATTCAAATTTGAAAATTCATCAAAGTGGCAAAATTCCCGCTCTATGGGGTGGGGTCGACCCCCCTTAAGGGGTGTCGACCTATGGGTCGACCCACCCACAGGGGTGTCGACAACCTTAGGGCTGTGTTGTCAGTCGGTTTCAGAGGGTTCTACAGCTATAAATATGTGCTCAAATCTCCTATTTCTTCATTGAAAACTATGTGAGCCATATGCTGCCGAAGTGCGAACTAAGACAAGACTGTTTTCTACAAACAACATACTTTGCAAATCAAATTCAGAATTCAAGATCCGTTCTTTCTCAATTCTCTAAACCTAACGCTATGACTTTCTAGATTGCTTTTAGGTTTAGATAAATAAAAGTAAGTTGTGAAATACTGTAAATTGGATATGTTGTAAAGTATGATTCTGTGCAAGTGTTATATCCTATACTATGTCATGATAGATCTGTTTCTCTCCATCTAATATAATTGTGGTTATTCTATTATGTTGTTTATGTGGATCTTGACTTGTAACTATATTGTGGTGAATGTACATCTATTAAATTGGACAGTTGTAACATTGGCTAGATCTAGTTCTTTATGTAAATTCCCTTTTTTCACCTGTCATATTGTGATCAATCTAGATATGTTGTAAACTTGACGTGTGAATCCATCTTTAGATCTAAATATGTTACTATGTCACCCTAATTATGCTAGATCTAAATAGTTGGACACCTAAAATGGTTAATTTAGATCTCATTATGCTCGCTTTGACATCGTAGTAATTGCCACAAGTTATCAGTTTTATGTCCACCTTGTGATGATGTTAATTACATATCCATTCACCTTGTTATCATGCTAGTTTATGCCAAGATATGTTGAAACTATCACCCTTGTCATATTCCCTTTTCATTGTTATGGCTAGGCTGCTTTATAGCCTATATGCCGCCAAAATACGTGTGAATATGTTAGTTAGGAAATGGGGAAAAGGGATTTATAATTGGCATAATTTATGTAATATTTATACAAATTGGACATCTAATTCAAATGGGGAAACAAAGAAATAATCACCTATAATGACATAGGTAGATTTGGATAAAAATGGAATGTTTAGTAATTACAATAAGGAATTGTAATTGCACTTATGACACGAGGTTAGGTTGCATTAGTGGCGGAAGACTGCCTGGACCCGACCGGCATATCCAGCAGCCACTAATGCTGAACCTAATGTGAGAGGTCTAAGTGCACAAATAAGAATTGGGCTAAGACATGAGGTTAGGCCCAACTGTGGAATAAGACTGCCCCGACCCAACCGGCATATCCTTCATCCACACGTTGTAGGCCTAATCTGGGAGGTCTAGCCCATTATAACCATAATTGGACATGGTATTGAATTGGACTACTTAACCTAATTTAATCCCTAAAGATTGTATGATTATGAACTTAAGTTAGGGTTAAGTAAAAATTGGATGGGTAGTGGGTGGGTTAAGTAAATTAGAGGGCGTGGGTAATATTTATATATAGACCCATGAACTTAACCCAATAAGGTTATGTAATAAAAGACACCTAGTGGTATACATAACCGGTGGAAAATATAATAAAGTTATGTAATTAAAGACACCCTTTAGGGTAAACATAACTGATATAAGGCTATGTAATTAAAGACACCTAAGGGTATACATAGTCAGTGGAAAACCTAGTGGAGATACAAGACAATGGGGAGAGCTTGTATCATATTGTGTGGGACCCATTTCAGTCAGTAACCCAGAGTTGGTATCAAATAAAGAACTCCGTACTAGGCGGAGAAGGGGCATTCTTACTGATTGATTATAAGAGATCCAAACGAGACGGATGGTGTGGGCGACGCAAACCGACCGGGCCATGTGCGTGCATGAGCCGGGCAGATGGGGATAAGACGACCGTGACACCAGTAGGTATGGTTGTGCACACCTTAATGGTTGCCACTTTAGGAAGTGATACCTCCTACCGTGGGGCCAGCACATGATATCTACTGGTTAGACAGCCGATCGATTAGGGTAGTGGTTAGGGTACACTCGGACGTATGCCCTAGGACTACCAACTTAGAGTGGAAGGGAACGTCCCATTTTAGTTATACTAGTAATAGTGCAGAGTAATCATTAGTGAGACACATACACCTTATCCTGCTTACCTTGTCGCACCTGCCATTTATGTAGAGATCTCTCTTTTATCCACTTTATATGCCTATCATGTTACTTTTATTTATTTACTGGCTAAAAGTAACAAAACTCACCAAACTTTATGTCTGACCCTTTTGTTTCTCCTTCTTTCATCCGTTTCCCCCCAGGTTCTCAGGGAGGAAACACACAGGGTTAGTCAGGACACATATATCATCTTGCTAGGAGCTACTTCTGAAGTATGGCTCAATTTATTGTCTCTACTATGACTTAACTCTTTTAATTGGGGAATTATGTTTTTCATATTCTTATGTACTCTGATGATGCAAGACAGAAGTTGTTTTATTGTAATGGTTTTTGTGACTTATGGTATTATGGACCACAGCATTATTATTTATGTTTGAAATAAAAATTTCCGCGGGTATCTTGTTTATATTTGTTTTGCAATTATTCTGTGTTTGTTTACCTATAGCACTTCACGAAACTTAATGCATTCCATTAGTGAGTGACATTAACGGACGTGGGGTGTCACACTTGGTATCAAAGCTGAAGGTTACAAGATTAGATAAAAAAAATTGGAAATTATTTTCAAAAAGGTTTTAAAAGAAAGTATTTTCAAAAGAAAAGTATGTTTTGAAAAACATTCCCAAAAAGCCATATGTAGTATCCTTCGGTCCTTTATCTAAATTTCTTCCTTTTCCCTTTTTTCAGCATGTCTGGGGAACAAAACATCCCTAATATCCCAAAGGGCGTCACAATACTCGGATGGTTCCATAGGTATTTGGAGGCACGGCGCCGGCCGAAGGCCAAAGAGACGTTCCTCCCCCAGCTACACCATTCATTCCTTCCCCTCCCCTCCTCCAAGAGCTAACAACTTTGCCAAAATCTAGAAAGACTTCCGGGCTATGGGAGGAAGGCCATTCCATGGGAACGAGACATTCGTAGAAGCTCAGAATTGGATTAAGGAGATTGAGGACTTATTCAATCTTTGAAGTGGAGGACCAAAGAAAGATTCAGTTAGCTGCTTGGCTGTTAAAGGACGAAGCCTCATTTTGGTGGGAAATCACCCAAGCTGGACGTCCGGTGGAAACTTAGGAAGATTTCAGACAGAGGTTCGAAATGAAATTTCTTTCCCAAGCTGAGAGAAGCATATAGATGAAGAGGTTCTTAGCAATCAAACAAGGAAATTTGACGGTAAAGGAGTATGTGAAAAAGTTCAACCAACTGGTAAGGTTCGGGTTAGAGTTGGTGGATACACCGCACAAAAAGGCTTTGCGGTTTGCTAAAGGGCTGAACGAGCCTCTACAAGGTTTAGCTATGTCCCATATTCCAATGAGGGCCACATTTGAAAAGCTTGTTGATATTGCCCTAATGCATGAGGAGGACAAGGGAGAAAAGAAGGAAACAAAAACTGAGGGGACATCGCAGAATAAGAAGGTGTGGCCCAAGAAGGGGCAGCAACAACAGTAAAAGAAAGGAGGGAAAGATGATAAAGGCAAGGATAAGAGAAAATGTCACAATTGTGAAAAGGAGGGTCACTTGATCAAATATTGTATGAGAAGGAAGGCCAATTGCTTTAATTGCGGAGAGGCCGGCCACTTCTCCAAAGAGTGCCCGAAGAAATAGAGAACGCAGGGATATGGTCAAAGCGTAGGGACTTCTGGAGGGCAGGTGCATGCTCTCGCGATCAGTGCTCCTGAAAGAGGCAAAAAAATTTCCATAGAAAGTTTAGTTTCTCTTTCAAACCTTCCAATTAGAACACTTTTTTTATTCTGGTGCTTCACACTCGTTTATATCTAGTTCTATGGTTGAATCTCTGCACTTAATTACTAGTATGGTAGTAGATTCCATAGTTGTTTCAAACCCCATTGGTGGTTCATCTCATTTATCGATGATTTGTCAGGGTTTGAAAATATCTGTGCTAGGCGTCGAGTTTGAATACGACACGTATGTGCTCGGGTTTATGGGCTATGGGTTGATTCTAGGAATGGATTGGCTTACCACGTATGGGGCCATTTTGGATTGTGAGAGGAGGGTTGTTAGACTCCTGACTTGTCGTGGGAAGACCCTCGAAGTTTCTTGTGACCCCTAAGGGTCTGTTATGCTTAGCTTCCTAGAATCTCTAGATGCATCCATAGATGATTTGCAATCCGTTCCAGTGGTTCGAGATAATTTCGATGTTTTTAATGAGGTATGCGGTTTACCTCCAAGGCGCGAGATTGACTTCCGCATATATCTGGTGGACAATGCAAATCCAGTTGCATTACCAGTGCGCCACATGGCTCCAAGAGAAAGGAGGAAGCTGAGTAAGCAAGTAGGGGAGCTACTTGAGAAAGGGTTTATCAGGCGAAGCATATCTGAATAGGGTGCTCTAGTAGTATTTGCAACTAAAGCGGATGATTCCCTTCGTTTGTGTGTTGACTATAGAGAACTGAATAAGCTCACCAAGAAGAATAGGCACCCGCTTCTGAGGATTGATGATTTATTTGATCAGCTTGTTCGTGCCTCGGTATTTTCTCAGTTGGACTTGGCTACGGGGTTCCATCAGTTGAGGGTGGCTGAGGATAGCATAGATAAGACCGCTTTCAGAACTCCGGACGGTTTCTTTGAATGGCTTGTTATGCCTTTTGGGTTGACAAATGCACCCGCCTATTTTGTTGATTTGATGAGTAGGGTGTTTCGGGAGTTCCTAAACAAATTTGTCGTAGACTTTGTTGATGATATTTTGATCTTCTCCAAGAGTGAAGAAGAGCATCCTAACATTTGAGAGAAGTTTTGAAAACTCTCTGTGACCATCAGCTTAAGGAAAAGTTCTCCAAATGCCATTTTTGGAGAAAAGAGGTGAGATTCTTAAGGCATGTAGTCCTCAAAGAAGGGATAGCTATAGATCCTGGTAAGGTGGTTGCAGTGCAAGATTGGCAGATTCCAAAAACTGCAACCGGGGTGAGAAGCTTTCTTTGGTTGGCAGGTTATTATAGGAAGTTCATTAAGGACTTCGCGAAGATATCAGGCCCTCTCACCAGGCTGACATAGAAGAATTTAGCATTTTCATGGGACATAGACTGTGACTTTGCTTTCCAACGACTAAAAAGGGCTCTGACAACAACCCCAGTCTTGACCATGCCTGATGGAAGTAATTTGTTTACTGTTTACACTGATGCGTGCAGTATAGGGCTTGGTGCGGTTCTGATGCAAGAAGGGAAAGTAATATGTTATGGGGGTAGACAGTTGAGAGTTCATGAGAAGAATTATCTCACCCATGATTTAGAGCTAGCTGCCGTAGTATTCGCGTTAAAGACGTGGCATCATTATTTACTTAGAGGAAAGTTTGAGTTATACACCGATCATAAATCTCTCAAGTATCCATTCTCACAGAAGGATCTCAACTTAAGGCAACAATGGGGGATAGAGTTCTTAGCTTTATATGATTTTGAGATTGCTTATACCCTTGGCAAGGGTAAAGTGGTGGCAGACGCACTAAGTAGGCAGAGGCTGGCCCTGAGTCCTCTGTTTATGGAAAGAAAGAACTTGGAGTTCATATCAGCTTTTGATTTTAGACCCTCCATCGAGGGTCTGTCTGATTTGTTTGCATCCTTGGAGATACGACCAACTCTTACGGACTAGATAGGAGCTTCACAACAAGGTGAACCATAGATTCTAAACATCATGGATAAGCTTAGAAGAGGGGAGACTTCTAGTCACCTCAGTAGTTATGCCATAGATGAAAAGGGGTGGTTGCGACGAGATGGAAGGCTTTGTGTTCCTCAAACTGGAAGCTTGATAAAGGCATTCCTAGAAGAAGCCCACCATTCTAAGATGACTATTCATCCAGGTGGTGCTAAGATGTACAGGGACATGAAGAGGGTTTTCTTTTGGGCTGGGATGAAGAAAGATGTTGCCGAATTTGTTTCTCAAAGTTTAGTTTGCCAGCAAGTCAAAGCTGAGCAAAAGAAGCGCAGTGGATTACTTCATCGATTGGAGGTTCCGCAGTGGAAATGGGGAAGCGTCTCTATGGATTTCATAAATAGTTTGCCGAGATCGAAGAAAGGTAACCCCAGTATATGGGTGGTAGTGGATAGACTCACTAAGAGCGCTTACTTTATTCCAATTAAGATTAATAGGACGGCATTGTGGTTGGCAACAATTTATGTTCGTGAGATAGTTCATCATCATGGAGTACCTTCCAGCATCGTGAGCGATCATGACCCCATCTTTACCAGTGAATTTTGGAGGGGCTTGCAAGAAGCATTAGGTACACAGTTGTGTTTGAGCACTGCTTATCATCCTCAGGCCGATGGGCAGACGGAGAGGGTGAATAGAATTCTTGAAGATCTTTTAATACTGTGTATCCTAGACTTCGGAGGGACTTGGGAAGAGCATCTTCCTTTAGTAGAATTTGCCTATAATAACATTTATCAAGCTAGCATCGGCATGGCACCCTTCGAAGCATTGTATGGGCAACCCTGTAGATCGCCAACTTGTTGGTGAGAATCTACAGAAAGATTATTACTTGGACCACATATGGTTAGGGAAACGACCGAAAAGATTGACCTTATTCGACGGTGGATGAAGACAGCTCAAGATAGGTAGAAGTTCTATGCAGACAAGAGAAGGACTGACATCGAATTCGAAGTGGGAGACTTGGTTTTTATCAAAGTATCTCCTTTAAGGAATGTAGTTCGCTTCGGATCAGTGGGGAAGTTGGCACCTAGGTTTGTGGGACCATTTCCCATAACCGAGAGGATTGTCCAAATGGCCTACCGAGTAAAGCTCCTAGAAAATATATCCAGTGTTCATGACGTTTTCCATGTCTCTCATCTACGGAAGTGCCTGCATGACACCGCAGAAGTTGTTGAGCCGAGTATGTTGGAAGAAGTCAAAATGGAACGGGAGGCGACAGTCAGACGAGTCCCTACCCGTATTCTTGGGTCAGAAGTTAAAAAGCTGCGCAATAAGGAGATCAAGTTGCTAAAGGTTCAATGGGGAGATAACCCAGAAGATGCGACTTGGGAGACCCAAAACAAGATTCATGCTTCGTACCCTTTTCTTTTCGAGGGTACGTTCTTAACTCTTTTTCCTAAGTTTATCAGTGCTTGTTTCTGTCAATAGAATGTATCTTATCTATAGTATTTTCGAACTTTAGATAGTAATCCTATGGATGTAAACATGTGTTTGAAACATGTTATGATTGATGGATGCAAGTGGATGCAAGCTTTTGCTAGTGGTTTCCTGTGGACGCATATACATACAAATTACGCACTAAGATCGGCTCAATCACTCTCATACTGCATATGGATGTGTGTGCATTTTCTTCTCTTTTATGGATGGAAATGGACGAGTTAGCATATGGATGTTGCATTTGGACGAATGAATGTTCATACATATAGAACTCACATGATATAATAGGATTAATCGCATACATATTGGATTCATGGCACTAACATACATTGCATTAAGGAAGCCAACTGAATCAGTAGACCGCCTGATCTTCGCATTAGTGTTGGGACATATACACACAGCTTCGCATATATTCATATAAGCATTAGAAATCTTTAAGGACAATGGATGTCAGTGGTTGGTGGATAAGTAGATGGATGATGGAGGGTAGGACTGCATTCTTCTCAACTTAGAGATTTCGGGACGAAATCCTTTGAGTACGGGAGAATGTAACACCTCGAATTTGTACCGACACTAAAATAGGATGAATTAAATAATAATTAATTTAATATAAAGAATTAGAGGAAACGGACATCGTATGAGAAAGTAATGAGGGTTTTAAGTTTGTATACGCGCAGAAAAATTATATATATACGCATGAGTCAGAATTTTATCCAGAACGATTCAAATTCTAAAATTCGTCATAGTGGCAAAATTCCTGCTCTAGGGGGTCAAACCCCCTAGAGGGGCATCGACCTGGGGGTCGAACCCCCTAGAGGGGCGTCGACCTGGGGGTCGAACCCCCTAGAGGGGCGTCGACCTGGGGGTCGACCCCCCTAGAGGGGTGTCGACCTATGGGTCGACCCCCTTAAGGAGTGTCGACCTATGGGTCGACCCAGCCACAGGGGTGTCGACATCCCTAGGGCTGAGTTGGTAGTCGGTTTCAAAGGGTTTTGCAGCTATTAATATGTGCTCAAATCTCCTATTTCTTCATTGAAAACTATGGGAGCCATATGCTGCCGGAGTGCAAACTGAGACAGGACCGTTTTCTACAACAACATACTTTGCAAATCAAATTTAGAATTCAAGATCTGTTCTTTCTCAATTTTCTAAACCTAATGTTGTGAGTTTGTAGATTGCTTTTAGGTTTATATAAATAAAAGTAAATTTTGAAAGACTGTAAATTGGATATGTTGTAAAGTATGATTCTGTGCAAGCGTTATATCCTATACTATGTCATGATAGATCTGTTTCTCTAGATCTAATATAATTGTGGTTATTCTATTATGTTGTTTATGTGGATCTTGACTTGTAACTATATTGTGGTGAATGTACATCTATTAAATTGGACAGTTGTAACATTGGCTAGATCTAGTTCTTTATGTAAATTCCCTTTTTTCACCTGTCATATTGTGATCAATCTAGATATGTTGTAAACTTGACGTGTGAATCCGTCTTTAGATCTAAATATGTTACTATGTCACCCTAATTATGCTAGATCTAAATAGTTGGACACCTAAAATGGTTAATTTATATCTCATTATGCTCGCTTTGGCATCGTAGTAATTGCCATAAGTTATCAGTTTTATGTCCACCTTGTGATGATGTTAATTACATATCCATTCACCTTGTTATCATGCTAGTTTATGCCAAGATATGTTGAAACTATCACCTTTGTCATATTCCCTTTTAATTGTTATGGCTAGCTTGCTTTATAGCCTAGATGCCGCCAAAATACATGTGAATACGTTAGTTAGGAAACGAGGAAAAGGGATTTATAATTGGCATAATTATGTAATAGTTATACAAATTGGACATTTAATTCAAATGGGGAAACATAGAAATAATCACCTATAATGACATAGGTAAATTTGGATAAAAATGGAATATTTAGTAATTACAATTAGGAATTGTAATTGCACTTATGACACGAGGTTAGGTTGTAATAGTGGCGGAAGTCTGCCCGGACCTGACCGGCATATCCAGCAGCCACTAATGCTGAACCTTATGTGAGAGGTCTAAGTGCGCAAATACGAATCAGACTAAGACATAAGGTTAGGCCCAACTGTGGAATAAGACTACTCGGACCCGACCGGCATTCCAGCATCCACACGTTGTAGGCTTAATGTGGGAGGTCTAGCCCATTATAACCATAATTGGACCTGGTATTGAATTGGACAACTTAACCTTAAATAATCCATAAAAATTGTATGATTATGAACTTAAGTTATGGTTATGTAAAAATTGGATGGATAGTGGGTGACTTAAGTAAATTAGAGGGGGTGGGTATTTTTACATATAGACCTACGAACTTAACCCAATGAAGTTATGTAATTAAAGACACCTTGTGACGGCCCGCCTCGCACCAGTCTGCATTTCCTCCAAAAGAGCGCTGAACACATGCCCGACTAGCACAAGACGGTCGTCATAAGAAAGGAAAGAAGGGAATGAACTAATCAAAGAACCTGTAGAATGTCTCACAGCGCATGGAATAAAATACAATAATAATGTACTTGACATAAAACAGGCGAGACAGTGCATAAGCTGATAACTAAAACCAACATCAATCTCAAAGCAGCGGAAAACCAAATACAGCTTATTACAACTTTTCAAAATCTACTGTCTCTGAACAACAGAAAGCCAAAATAGAAGATACACAACCAATGCCCAAGCAGTGATCTTCAACAATACAGGGAGAATACTATATATGTATATTACGTGGAAGCCTCCTGCTCGTCTCCGGATCATCTACCCGTGCATCACCAGCTAACCTGTCTCTAGTCTGCTCGTGTGAGCACCCAGAGTAATAAGAGGAGACATAAAACTCTGGGTCAGACATAAAGCCTGGTATGAGCGATAAGCATCTAAGCAGAATAATAACAGGTATACTAAACCATACCTGAACCTGGACCTGCAACCAAAGAGTTAGTACCACATACCGTACAGTACTCCAAGGTGCCAAAATAAATAGTGTAAGAATACGGGGGTGGGGTGTGCATGTCATAAGGATAGCAAACAAATCGTCCATAGCAACCATCCTCACATCTCTCACTCAGTGCGTAAAGCGTACGACATCTACCACTTTGGAACACTAGACAAACTGAGGCAACGACGAATCCCGACTTGTAGAAACCCTGCTGTGACCAAGCCAAACACTTGGAGTCATGACCAAACATTTCAATGACCCACTTCATTGGTCATAGCCCTTGGTTCTACCAATGCCATAATGGCCCTGAATCCGCCTTCGTACCTCCTACCATAGTGGTCCAAAGCTATAGGTGTCGATAACTCCTTAGCACGCGTCCCGCAGCAAAGCCCAATCATGAAGTGAACTCGTTGATTCCCATCTGAATCTTAAGCTCTAACTTCCCATTTGGACTTCCTTTGCATCTCGGGTTTGGTCGAATTGGAGTGGGTCTTCAGAAAAGTTGTCGTGCAGTAACAGCTCTAGGATTCGGTTCGGTTCGGTCACCCATGCTCGGTTCGGTTCGGAGTGCCACCTTCCTCTGGGTTCGGGTCCTTCTCCTTGTCTTCTTTCATTCGATTCGGGTTGGATACTTCGCTCCGGGTCGGGTCGGGTGTCCTTCCTTCCAGCGCTCTGATCCGCCCCCTTATTTCTTCACGTATTCCGATCCGATCCCTGCATCTCCGAGTCGATCCGATCTGGCCTCCAATCACTCTTCCGATCCGATCCGCTCCGCTCCCTAGCTTACTCCGATCCGATCCCCTTGTCCACTCCAACTCTAAGTAAACAGCCTTTCTTTTTGCCAAGCCTTCTCCAGCGACAAGTTCCAATCCAGTTCGAATCCCCTTGGTCAGTTCACAAATCCGATCCGACCCCCTTTCTCCGATCCGAACCGGTTCGGAACCTGCACACTTCTGCAACTTTCCAGCAAGCTTTCTACGCCATTCAACGACGTTTTCGAGCAATTTAACTATTCTAATCAATCATGAAACATACCACAGAGTCATAGCAACATGTAATAGCAACCACAAACAACAACCAACAATTCAAATGAATCAAAATGGATCAAAAGTAGCTAAAACTTCATATTTTCCCTTAAGCACTCTTAATCATGTTTAGGCATACAATTAACAAAACACATCGAAATTATCTTAAATTTCTAACAGAGCCTTAAAACATTATTTTAGAATTTTAAGAATTTTTCCAGAATTTATTTACGTATAAATTCGCTAATCTTCACTAATTACCCTTAATTAACCGTAATTAGTGTCAAAATGATGCTATCACTCACCTTGGCCACAAATGAAATTCTCAGAACTGAAACTCCTCTGATTTGGGGCGAATACTAATGTCTAACAGCAGCTCTAACCTTGCTTTGGTGCTTTTTCTCCTTAATTTGGTGTTGCTAAGCCTAATCTTCAATTAGAGAGTGATTTGGGGTGTTTTAGATGTAGGAAGCCATTACTAAGGTCTCAAGGAGGTTTGTGGCGGCTCAAAACTGAAATGAAAGTGATAACCTAACCCTAATCAGTCCTCCTATACCTCTAAACCCGAAATTCCCCTTGGGCCTAACTGCTAATCACCCGGTTAAGCCCAATTAAGCTGTCTTTCACCATCTGAAACTTGTTTCAGCCATATCTCCCAAACGGTGAGTCCGTTTGGCTAATGTGACCACTCTACGGAAAGAGAAACCATCATTCGAAGCCAATGGAAGTGGTTTCAGGTCAAAATTCATTTCCAGTCAAAAGTTATGGCCAAAACAGTGATAACTAGGGGTAAAATGGTCATTTAAAAATCGAGAAAAATCATGAACATGGGAAATGACCCCAATAGTCGTCTCCCAAAGTTACATGACCATCCGACTTCGTATGTGAAAGAAATAAATATCCTACGATCCTATGATGCGTAGAAGGCGGGTCGTTACATTCTTCCCCCCTTAAGAAATTTCGTCCCTGAAATTCCTTAACCCAAAACATACAAAGGATCCCGCATGCCTTACCACCACATACAACAATCAAACAAGCAAAGCAAGCAAACAAGTCTATCCTAGCATGCGGAAAACTAAATCGCTTATAAAATCTTACCAGACAAAGAGTTCTGCATACTTCTTCTTTATGTCCTCCTCTGTTTCCCAAGTACAATCATTCTCGTCCTTGCTCCACTGTACCTTGACTAGCTTCACTGCCTTCCTTCGAAGTTGCTTCATGTCGTGCGCGACAATACGGGCCGGCTTGCGGTTCCCAACCGCCTCGGGTTCTACTTCGAGGTCCTCTAACTGATCAGGTGAAATAGTCACATCTGAGTCGTGAACGAACTTCCTTAGTTGGGAAACATGAAATACGTTGTGAACTCCCGCCATCTTCTCTGGTAAGTCAATTCTATATGCCAAATTCCCGACTAGTTCAAGAAAAGGGAATGGACCAACAAATCTTGGTGCTAATTTGCCTCTTCTGCCAAATCGTATTACGCTCTTCAACGGAGAAATCTTGACAAACACCAAGTCACCAACGGAGAATTTTAAGTCTCTTCTTCTCTTATCAGCATAGCTCTTCTGCCTATCTTGGGCTGTCTTCATTCGTTGCTGAATGGTCTTGATTTTATATGAAGTTTCCCTCACCACATCTGGTCCAAGCATAAACTTCTCGCCAGTTTCTATCCAACATGATGGTGAGTTGCACGGTCTTCCATACAAAGCTTCAAATGGAGCTATACCGATACTGGATTGGTAGCTATTATTATATGCAAACTCTACTAGATGCAAATGGTCATCCCATGATCCACCAAAATCCAATATACATGCTCTCAAGAGATCTTCCAAAATACGATTCACCCTTTCCGTCTGACCGTCGGTCTGAGGATGATATGCGGTACTGAGATGTAACTCTGACCCTAGCGCCTCTTGCAAGCTCCTCCAAAACCCACTAGTGAACAACGGGTCTCGGTCGCTCACAATGCTTTTAGGTACTCCATGAAATCTCACTACCCACTTCATATACAATTCTGCTAACTTAACTGCCGTTCTAGTCGATTTGACTGGTATAAACCTTGCACTTTTAGTCAGTCGATCTACAATTACCCAAATGCTGTCATATCCCGATCTAGTCCTTGGTAACCCATCGATGAAATCCATCGAGACTTGCTCCCATTTCCATTCGGGAATCTCTAAGGGCTGTTGCAACCCACTAGGCTTCTTTTGCTCGGCTTTAACTAGCTGGCAATTCATGCACTTGGATATAAACTTCCCAACATCTCTTTTCATCCCTTCCCAGTAGTAGGTCTGCTTCATATTTCGATACATCTTATTACCACCGGGGTGTATAGTCAGCCTTGAGTGATGACATTCTCTAAGCACTTCATCCCTCAATCCATTTACATTGGGTACAACAAGCTTTCCATTCTTTCTAAGCCATCTATCTCGATCAAGCCCATACTTGTTCATCTCCTCATCGATTCCCATCTCTAACTTGGAGATGATTTCCAATAGGTTAGGATCGTCCCTCTGACTAGAGCCGATCCGCTCAATCAAAGTGGGTCTGATCGTCAAACTCGCTAACATTTCTGGATCCAATTCGCACTTTGGTCTGAAATCAAACCCCGCGATAAACTCCAGTTGCTTCCATTCAAGGAACATAGCTCCTAAGCTGGCATGTCTTCTACTCAATGCATCAGCCACCGCATTGCCCTTTCCCGGTGTGTATGCGATGTCAAAATCATAGGAAGCTAAGAACTCTAACCACCTCTGCTGACGGAGATTTAAATCCTTCTGGGAGAATAGATACTTTAACGACTTATGATCTGTAAATAGCTCAAATCTTTCTCCCAAGAGATAGTGTCTCCACATCTTTAACGCGAACACGATCGCTGCCAATTCTAAATCATGGGTAGGGTATCTTCTCTCGTGCGGTTTCAATTGCCGACTTGCATAAGCTACAACCCTACCGCCTTGCATCAATACAGCACCCAGCCCGGTACCGCAGGCATCCGTGTATACCGTCATCTCTTCATCCCCCTTAGGAATGACTAACACTGGTGCGCTTGTCAACTTGTCCTTTAGACTTTTAAATGCATTCTCGCACCTTTCATCCCAGACAAAAGCTTGATTCTTCTTGGTCAACTGGGTCAATGGTGTTGCTATCTTGGAGAAACCTTGGATAAACTTACGATAATATCCCGCTAATCCCAAGAAACTTCTTACATCTGTTGCATTCTTGGGCGTAGGCCAATCTTGTACCGTAGCCACCTTTGCTGGGTCCACGGCAATACCACTCTCTGATACAACATGGCCCAAGAACCTCACTTCCCTCTTCCAGAAGTGACACTTAGAAAACTTTGCTTTCAATTGGTGTTTTCTCAACACCTCCATCGCTACTCTTAAATGTTCCTTGTGTTCCTCCTCTGTCCTCGAATAGACCAAAATATCATCAACGAACACAAGGACAGACTTATTCAGCTGATCTCTGAATACCCTATTCATAAGGTCCACAAAATATGCCGGGGCATTAGTCAGCCCAAATGGCATAACCAACCATTCATAAAACCCAGACGGCGTTCGAAATGCCGTTTTAGCTATACTCTCAGCTTCCACTCTAAGCTGATGAAAACCTGTCGCGAGATCCAACTGAGAAAATACTCTCGCGCCACTCAACTGGTCAAACAAATCATCTATCCGCGGTAGAGGATACTTGTTCTTCCTCGTCACTTTATTCAACTCGCGGTAGTCTACACACAAACGAAGGGAACCATCCGCCTTGGTAGCAAACACAACTGGTGCCCCCCATTCAGAAACACTCCTTCTGATAAATCCCTTCTTCAAAAGATCGCTGACTTGCACCTCGAGCTCCCGCTGCTCTCTTGGTGCCATACGACGAAGTGGCATCACTATAGGTCTGGCATCCTTTACCAAATCAATACGAAACTCAATCTCTCGGTGTGGTGGAAGTCCGGTCACTTCTTCGAAAACATCCGGATACTGGCCAACCACGGGCAAACCTGACAACTCACTATGCGGAATGTCGAGGGAGTTTAGAAAACTAGCCAATACCCCCTTACTGGGTAGACCACCAAACACTATCCTCCGCCCATCATCCGCTCTAGCTGTCACCAACAAGCCCTCACAGTCTACCACCACCCTGTACCTTTGGAGCCAATCTACTCCCAAAATAATGCCAAACCCAGTAAAGCCCAAAACAAAGCAATCACAAACAAACATGCATCCATGACTCGATAGAACCACATTACGACAAATCATGCTAAGACTAGTCGAACCACCAATCGGGTTCGTTACTACTAAAGGTCTATCAACAATCTCGGGTTCCAATCCCAACCCACCTACCAGGTCACTAGATATGAAAGAACTGGAAGCTCCGGTATCAAACAAAACTCTAACAGGAACATCATAAACAGAAAGCATACCTTGAATGACGACATTCTTTCCCTTCTCCGCCGCAGTTGGGGCATTCGACGAAGAAGGAATAGCATTAAGAGCGTAGGCTTTCACCATTTGCTTTTCCTTAGGGGGTTGGGGACACTTGTCCTTGTGATGTCCCATTTGGCCACAGTTGAAGCACTTCCTATCCGCTGGCTTGGCCCGACAATTACTAGCATAATGGCCCTTCTTACCACAGCTGAAGCACTCCACATCTTGCTTATTCTTTTTCTTCTGGCCATCCTTAGCCTGATTCTGCTTTCTCTTATTCTGGGAACCACCTTTGCCTCCACCACTAGCTTGTGGCTTTGGCTCATCTGCGGATGCAACTTCAGTCTTCGGCTTAGGGTAGAGACTTTCTGACCTTAACGCTTTCCCCACAATCGATTCAAACGTCTCATCGATGTGGTTAATAAGTTTTTCCCCCAAGTACTGATCCAATCCAGTTATGAATTTCTCATTCTTTTTCTCGGCAGTATCTATAAGAGATAATCCATATTTTGACAAAGTGTCAAATTCAGCAATATACTCCGAGACAGCCCTGCCATTCTGCTTGAGCTCCAAGAATTTCTTAAACAACATTGACTTCTGAGCAGCTGGGATGAACTTCTCACTGAAGCGAGCTTTAAACTGCTCCCAAGTAATCTGATCTTCGGGAGTAGCTGCCTTTATAGCATTCCACCAATTCATTGCCCGCCCTTGCAGCTGACGGGACGCTAACTTTCTCTTCATCGCATCCTCGATACCCAAATCCTCGAAGATACGTTCGCAACTATCCACCCAATCCTGAACATCCGTAGCCGACTCCGTTCCATGGAACGGCTTTCCACCAAGGCTAGTATAATCCTTATTTAGCTTGGCGAAATCAACCCTCGGCGCCTGCACTATTGGACCATCACCATTTCCATCATTGGGAGCTGCCCTCCGAACATCCCTAAGCATCTCTCTCATGAGGTCAGTAAACATCGTCCTCATGTCAGCAGCATTCCCATTATTGGCCCCTCTACCGGTACCTCTAACATATCGGCTCATCGTCAATCTGAAAAAAAGAAATGATTAACGACTCCATAGTGGTGTTAGTGCAGTACAACTCCAACCCTATACTACTAATAGTATATATATAGCTTTTGAAAACCAAAATAATCACAAATACGCTCTCTCGTATACGTATACTATCTCTCCCTGATAACTTCCCTAGGTTAACTACGCAACCTAGAGCTCTGATACCAAGTGTGACGGCCCGCCTCGCACCAGTCTGCATTTCCTCCAAAAGAGCGCTGAACACATGCCCGACTAGCACAAGACGGTCGTCATAAGAAAGGAAAGAAGGGAATGAACTAATCAAAGAACCTGTAGAATGTCTCACAGCGCATGGAATAAAATACAATAATAATGTACTTGACATAAAACAGGCGAGACAGTGCATAAGCTGATAACTAAAACCAACATCAATCTCAAAGCAGCGGAAAACCAAATACAGCTTATTACAACTTTTCAAAATCTACTGTCTCTGAACAACAGAAAGCCAAAAAAGAAGATACACAACCAATGCCCAAGCAGTGATCTTCAACAATACAGGGAGAATACTATATATGTATATTACGTGGAAGCCTCCTGCTCGTCTCCGGATCATCTACCCGTGCATCACCAGCTAACCTGTCTCTAGTCTGCTCGTGTGAGCACCCAGAGTAATAAGAGGAGACATAAAACTCTGGGTCAGACATAAAGCCTGGTATGAGCGATAAGCATCTAAGCAGAATAATAACAGGTATACTAAACCATACCTGAACCTGGACCTGCAACCAAAGAGTTAGTACCACATACCGTACAGTACTCCAAGGTGCCAAAATAAATAGTGTAAGAATACGGGGGTGGGGTGTGCATGTCATAAGGATAGCAAACAAATCGTCCATAGCAACCATCCTCACATCTCTCACTCAGTGCGTAAAGCGTACGACATCTACCACTTTGGAACATTAGACAAACTGAGGCAACGACGAATCCCGACTTGTAGAAACCCTGCTGTGACCAAGCCAAACACTTGGAGTCATGACCAAACATTTCAATGACCCACTTCATTGGTCATAGCCCTTGGTTCTACCAATGCCATAATGGCCCTGAATCCGCCTTCGTACCTCCTACCATAGTGGTCCAAAGCTATAGGTGTCGATAACTCCTTAGCACGCGTCCCGCAGCAAAGCCCAATCATGAAGTGAACTCGTTGATTCCCATCTGAATCTTAAGCTCTAACTTCCCATTTGGACTTCCTTTGCATCTCGGGTTTGGTCGAATTGGAGTGGGTCTTCAGAAAAGTTGTCGTGCAGTAACAGCTCTAGGATTCGGTTCGGTTCGGTCACCCATGCTCGGTTCGGTTCGGAGTGCCACCTTCCTCTGGGTTCGGGTCCTTCTCCTTGTCTTCTTTCATTCGATTCGGGTTGGATACTTCGCTCCGGGTCGGGTCGGGTGTCCTTCCTTCCAGCGCTCCGATCCGCCCCTTATTTCTTCACGTATTCCGATCCGATCCCTGCATCTCCGAGTCGATCCGATCTGGCCTCCAATCACTCTTCCGATCCGATCCGCTCCGCTCCCTAGCTTACTCCGATCCGATCCCCTTGTCCACTCCAACTCTAAGTAAACAGCCTTTCTTTTTGCCAAGCCTTCTCCAGCGACAAGTTCCAATCCAGTTCGAATCCCCTTGGTCAGTTCACAAATCCGATCCGACCCCCTTTCTCCGATCCGAACCGGTTCGGAACCTGCACACTTCTGCAACTTTCCAGCAAGCTTTCTACGCCATTCGACGACGTTTTCGAGCAATTTAACTATTCTAATCAATCATGAAACATACCACAGAGTCATAGCAACATGTAATAGCAACCACAAACAACAACCAACAATTCAAATGAATCAAAATGGATCAAAAGTAGCTAAAACTTCATATTTTCCCTTAAGCACTCTTAATCATGTTTAGGCATACAATTAACAAAACACATCGAAATTATCTCAAATTTCTAACAGAGCCTTAAAACATTATTTTAGAATTTTAAGAATTTTTCCAGAATTTATTTACGTATAAATTCGCTAATCTTCACTAATTACCCTTAATTAACCGTAATTAGTGTCAAAATGATGCTATCACTCACCTTGGCCACAAATGAAATTCTCAGAACTGAAACTCCTCTGATTTGGGGCGAATACTAATGTCTAACAGCAGCTCTAACCTTGCTTTGGTGCTTTTTCTCCTTAATTTGGTGTTGCTAAGCCTAATCTTCAATTAGAGAGTGATTTGAGGTGTTTTAGATGTAGGAAGCCATTACTAAGGTCTCAAGGAGGTTTGTGGCGGCTCAAAACTGAAATGAAAGTGATAACCTAACCCTAATCAGTCCTCCTATACCTCTAAACCCGAAATTCCCCTTGGGCCTAACTGCTAATCACCCGGTTAAGCCCAATTAAGCTGTCTTTCACCATCTGAAACTTGTTTCAGCCATATCTCCCAAACGGTGAGTCCGTTTGGCTAATGTGACCACTCTACGGAAAGAGAAACCATCATTCGAAGCCAATGGAAGTGGTTTCAGGTCAAAATTCATTTCCAATCAAAAGTTATGGCCAAAACAGTGATAACTAGGGGTAAAATGGTCATTTAAAAATCGAGAAAAATCATGAACATGGGAAATGACCCCAATAGTCGTCTCCCAAAGTTACATGACCATCCGACTTCGTATGTGAAAGAAATAAATATCCTACGATCCTATGATGCGTAGAAGGCGGGTCGTTACACACCTAGTGGTATACATAACCGGTGGAAAATATAATAAAGTTATGTAATTAAAGACACCTTTAGGGTAAGCATAACTGATATAGGGCTATGTAATTAAAGACAACCTTTAGGGTAAACATAACTGATATAGGGCTATGTAATTAAACACACCTAAGGGTATACATAGTCAGTGGAAAACCGAGTGGGGAAACAAGACAAAGGGGAGAGCTTGTATCATATTGTGTGGTACCCATTTCAGTCAGTAACCCGGATCTGGTATCAAATAAAGAACTCCGTACTTGGCGGAGAAGGGGCACACTTACTGATTGATTATAAGAGATCCAAACGAGACGGGTGGTGTGGGCGGGGCAAATCGACCAGGCCAAGTGCGTGCATGAGCGGGGCAGAAGGGGATAAGATGACCGTGACACCAGTAGGTATGGTTGTGCACACCCAAATGGTTTCCACTTTAGGAAGTGATACCTCCTACTGTGGGGCCAGCAAAGGATATCTACGGGGCAGGGAGCCGATCGATTTGGGTAGTGGTTAGGGTACACTCGGACGTATGCCCTAGGACTACCAACTTAGAGTGGAAGGGATCATCCCATTTTAGTTATACTAGTAATAGTGCAGAGTAATCATTAGTGAGGAACATACACCTTATCCTGCTTACCTTGTCACACCTGCCATTTATGTAGTGATCTCTCTTTTATCCACTTTATATTCCTATCATGTTACTTTTATTTATTTACTGGCTAAAAGTAACTAGACTCGCTAGACTTTATGTCTGACACTTTTGTTTCTCCTTCTTTCTTCCGTTTTTCCCCCAGGTTCTCAGGGAGGAAACATTCAGGCTTAGTCAGGACTCAGATATCATCTTGCTAGGAGATACTTCTGAAGTATGGCTCAAGTTCTTATCTTGACTATGGCAGAACTCTTCTAATTGGGGAATTATGTTTTCATATTCTTATGTACTCTAATTATGAAAGACATATGTTGTTTTATTGTAATGGTTTTTGTGACTTATGGTATTATGGACCACGACATTATTATTTATGTTTGAAATAAAAATTTAAAATTTCCACTTCTATCTTATTTATATTTGTCTTGTAATTATTCTGTGTCTGTTTACCTATAGCACTTCACGAAACTTAATGCATTCCTTTAGTGAGTGACATTAACGGACGTGGGGTGTCACAGTGTCATTAAAGTAGGTGAGTTTTTACTTACTATTATATTTTATTTCCTTCCACTGTGAGATTTCTATTCCGAGCTCTGGTATGTTTATCTTTGACTTTGTGCAGGATACTAGATAAACTAGCTTGGGTTTAGATAGATTTGGATTTTTGAAAAAAATTCGGTTTGTCAAAAATCGGGTTGTTGCATTTGGTATCAGAACTTATGTTTAGGATTCCTGTATAGATAGTGAGTGAGCGTATTTGTATTTCTAAAATATAAAAATAAATTATTTATATACCTATATCCATAAAGGAACCCACTAATTAAGTAAGTAACACATGGACGAAGTTGGGATGTCAATTTTATATGCTTAGGAAATGGTTATGAAAGTTTGAGGATTGTAGACCCATGAGTGGGTAGGGTGGAAAATGTACAAAAGTTTGAAAAAAGAGAGAAGATTCCATGTATTAATATTTGAAATTTTGGTATTTCAGATTAGTGGATTAGGCTCTATGGCTTTGTAAATTGAGAAAAGATTTAGAAAGAGAGAAATTGATTTTGAATATATATATATATATATATATATATATACACACACACACATTTGGTGCAAAGGGGGCGCGAGTGTTATTCTTCCGTTCAAAAATAGTTTGGTAGAAATTTATGTAAAGAAGAAATTTAGGACAAAGAATTGTAATTTCTCACAAAAATTTTGGAAAATGCGAAAGTTAGAAACCACTTTTCAATTTTCCCCACAATTAGAACTTTTAAAAAGAACTTAAGAACAAATGATGAAAGCGTAGGAAGAGATTTCTAGAAAAGTTTTCAAATTTCAAATTTAAAAGTTTACAATTTTATAAATTTATTTGATCGCAATGTTAAGAGTTGCATTAAAAGGATTTTTGAGGTAATGGTGCAAACTTGTTTTCAAAAGTATTAAATGCGTAAGCAAGTGGTGGGATTAAGCGACATAAGTGGTTAAGAGAAAGCGCGAGTAAATGAATTGGCCTTATGAGGGTTTATGAGTGACCTTAAGTGAAATAAAACAAAAAAGTTTGCTTAAAGGATGGATTGTGAAACACTTTAACTTGTTGGAATAAGAAGAATTACAAGATAACATTTTATGAATCAACAAATTTGTAAGCAAACAAGTTTTGTTAAAGAGGCAATGAAATGTGCAGCAAAAGAGGTGTACAAAACACAAAAGTCCTCTCTAGAAAAGGTTAATAGAAATTTAATCTTGTTTAATAAAGAATAATTTAGTGAGGAGAGCCCTATTAGTGTGCATAGACAGTTAAAAAAGGTTGAGAAAATTTTAAAAAGACATTTCAAGTGGTTACTGTTCAAAGAATCCGAAAGTAAATCTAAAACTTACATGGCTCAAGGGAAGAGGAAACGAATAAGGAAAAAGCAAGTTGAGATTTTTATATGTAAATTTATGACATGGTTATTAATCAACAAAAATCTTGTTCAGCACCCTTTAGGAAATAGAAAAGTTTCTTTTAGTATAGATTTTCATTCCTATGTAGTGTTCTATTTTAGAAAACTAGATTAGTTTACTGGGATATTTTCTTTCTAGGTATTTATGGTGATTTCTAGGTAAGAAAAAGAACATAGGACATTGTGAGTAAAATAAAATGAAGGTAAAAGATGAACAACTAAAAGAAAAACAAATAAAAATGACAACTGCAAAAAATGAGAACTGTAAAGGAAAATGAATCCTTCCAAGTAAGCTTGGAAAACTGAAAAGAAAATTTTCTTATGTAAATTGTGCTTGGAATAGAAAAGTGAGAATTTTGGTAAAATTAGCAATTAAGGTTTCCATGTATTGAGAAAAAGGTGGGTAAGAGTAAATGGAAAATATAAAATTTTCCATTTTCTACCTCTTTCCAACATAAGAAATAAAATTCAGAAAATTGGACTTTTCAAAAATTCGCAAATTTAAAGTTGATTGGTTGGGTTTGGATGCGAAAATTGGACGAACTACACTCTTACTTTGTAATTGTGTGGGAAAAGTTGGTTGAAAATGCATTTTTTATTTTCAAAATATTGCATTTATATAGAAATTTCCAGCATATTTAGGGTGTGTGCATCATGTTTTCAAAGAGATTTTTAAGAAAATTTACATTTATATAGGAGGTACCGCTTAAGCATTCATGTATTTTTATGTTTTGTTAAACTTCGCATAAGTGAACAAAAGGTTGCAAAATTGGATGTACGCATGATGGTTGTAAATTATGCGAGGAATTACTTAATTTTACCCTTACCAAATTTCGAGGATGAAATTTCCTTAAGTTAGGAGAATGTAACACCTCGCATTTTTTAAATTAAATAGTAAAATAAAACTCATAAAATTTTCAGAATTTGAATATGATGCTAACGTCATTGCGTCCGTGGCGATTTTCTAATCATTTCTGACATATGATTTACAAAAAACAAATTTAAAAGTTCGAAGATATCATTAAATGAAGTTTTAGAACAAATACGAAAAAAAGAAATAAGAGAAACACAATAAGAACAATTTCTACCAAGGTTTTAGTTTTGTGAACAAAAAGCTAAGTTAGGTGAGTTGGTAGAGCATGCACTTCCCAAAGTGGAGGTTAGGAGTTCAAATCCCACCAGCATCATGTTTTAAACTTTAAGAAGGCCAACTAAAAAAGATGCATGTTATAAGAGAAATATATATATGCATATAAGGAAAAAATTGTATATAGATAAGAGCATGTGTATATATGTATATGTATATATGTGTGAGTGTGTGTGTATATATAAGTGTGTGTGTATACGTATAGGCCATTCAAAAGTAACACGCAATAAATTTAAAACAGGTAAGAAGTAAATGTAGGAAAAGCGTTGTTTGAATTTTGAAAATAAACGGAGTTGTGCGTAAATATATATGCATAGATCCAAAAACTGAAATTAAAATGTAAATTTAGGGCCGAAGATAATAATGAAATGAAAATACGCATATTGATTTACGCATGTGAACGTGCGCTGAAAAGATTGGAAATATTTAAATAGATTAGAAAGAAATTTGGAAAAATAATAATGTTAATAATAACATTTATTACGCAGCTATTAAAGAATACAAGTTTATGAAGTTACGCACTAATATATATGTGCAAGTTTGAATTTGAAATATAAAATGTGCATTATAAATGGAAGAAATTAATACAGGGAAGAATAGAAAGAAAGAAAAACAACGTTGATTGAAAATGTTAAACAAGAAATTTAGAGCAGCGAAATTCAAGTTCGCACCCAGTATATGGGTCGACCCATCTTAGCACCAAGTCGACCCATCTTAGGACCGGGTCGACCCAGGGGTCGACCCAATACTTGGCAAAGTTACGGATTTTGACCGCTTTCTATGGCTTGAATTTTATTTATTTCAATCCAACGGACGAGATTCTTCTGAGCACCGATAAATAGACCAGTAGGGCCTAGCCCTCAACTCAAAATTTCTGTGAGGGTGCCAGAGCTCTGCCATTTCTTTTTTCCTCCAAACTCTTTAAAAAATAAATATATTAGTTTTAGGATTTTTGATTCTAGATTTAGGGATAAAAGATTATCGAATTAAGCTACAGTTGCTCGGATCCTTCATCTAGACAAATCTACAAATCCGAATCAAAATAGAAAGCAACACAGATTCAAATCAAATTCAAGAATTGTGCGTAGCCAGATGGGTGGATCAAATTATATTTTCTGATAACAGTATATTTGTATCATTTGATTCCTTCTAAAATTTACATTATGTTCTTCTTCTTTCCCCCTTTTTGCATCAAAATATACTGTTTATATCAAATTTTGGTTATGCACGAAAATTGAATAAAATTTGGGTTATGCGCAAACTGAATAATGGATAGGCGCAAAATTATTGAATTGTAGTTACGTGCAATTTATTTGAAATTATAAACAAAAAAGGGGAAACTTTAGTGATTTGGGGTTAAAAGAACACGTTGTGTCAATATTGTAATAAATGAAGGATTTGTGAATTTACATATTATTTGTAAGAAATCCCTTTTCAAATTTAAATGGAAATAGTGTTGAAATTTTAAGGATTAAAAGAAAATGAAGGGTAAATCAAATTTTGTCGAATTTTACTGTAATTGTGCAAAACAAGTTAGAGACGGTAATTAATGCATATTAATCATTTTGAAAGTAGTAGTCTAGATTGATTGTTTAGAAAATAAGAAGGAATTTATTTGCATAGTTTGGTAAATAAAGAAAAATAGGAAACATGATTGCAAAATGAAATTATGAATAAATGGAGATTGTGAAACAGGGAGTTAACTGTATTGCACACTAATTTGTTGACTTCAAAAATAAGAGAAGTTATATTTTGCAATTATGAGTTCCTATTATAGTAATTATCTGAAACTATGGACATGGAGTTTTATTATAGTTTTGGTAACCAATCAATTTGGAATAGGCCTAAGTTCCTAAAAAGAATGAATTGTAAATATAAGAAAGAAGGGTAACATAACTGAAAGAGGTTATGAAAAGGAAAAGAGATATAAAAGGTTTATTGTGTAAACTTATAAAGACGGTAAACAGATTAATGTCATAACTATAAAGGTTATGCTAAATAATAAGGAACCTGTGAAGTATGAAAGGAATGAGGAATGTAGCCCATTATAATTAATTATATCAGACGGGAACATAATATAATAGGTAGACTTGTCATAGGGATAAGTAGGATAATAACACACATGTTGTAATTAAAAGATGAAACAGGAAGTAAGGGGCTTATTCTTAATAAACTTAGACAACAGGGAATAAGTTTAATAAGCAACCAACTAAGGCTAATAAACAAATAAGTTGGATGCAGAATTAACAAATTAATGTTTAAGTTTATAAGCAATATTGCAAGTAAAACAAGCACATAGTTGATGATTAGACATAGGGTCTAATAACCTATTGATGAGATGCACTTGGATCAATCCGTACGTTTTCGGGATGAAGAGCTCAACCGGTTAGATCATCATGGGTGTCTAGAAAGAAGAGGGAAGCATATTTAACTTATTCGATGGGACTGGAAGAAAGCGTGGGACTTCTACGGGACGTGAGGACACTCCATGATGGCTCTCTGCGATAGGTCTAATGAAGTTGTACCAACAGAGGCATGGTCTGTACTTCCATCCGGTGAGTATTGCTTGACTGGATCTTGGATGATGGACAACATAAAGACTAATTAAGATGATCTTAGGATGATTCAGCGGCTGCCTCAAGGAGGGAGGCTTCGTGGTCAGGATCCAACAAGTATAGTAGGTCGTTGGATACTTGTCATCGTTAGTCAGAGTGGGTGCGAGAATGACTGGAGTTAAACTAATAGGTCAATTATCTTCGCTATCAGGTCATTGGATGAAGGATCGCATGTCTGTTTAGATTGGATGGTTGGGCAGTAATTTAGCTCTTTTGAATAGTCTTTCATTAGATTGGGCGTAAGCTAGAGTGAGGCCTTGGAAAACCATCAAAGACACAAACCTAAATTTGGATATTTGTACTGTGGGTCTAATGAGGCAATCCTTTACAGGTATATGTAAAGTCCCCGATCGAATTTTGTGGTGAAACTCAGGGATTAGAGCTTCCTATGGTTCGCGATAGAGGCTTATTCTCCTTTGCAGCATAACTTAGTACGCTTTCGTTGCATGGCATTGGAGACTTGGTATACCTTCATAGCATAGTCTAGTACGCTTTTGTAACGTGGAGATGGAGTTCCGGTACGTTTTTCGTAGTATGGTGATGAGGACCACTCGAGGAGGGTACCGTGGGAAGTACCTCGATATGGGGTATATATTTACATATATATTATTTATAAGGTTAATCTACTAGGGAGGAGATAGGTACGATTCATGCAGAGAAATCAAAAAGTGTATTGTGAAATAAACCCCAACAAATTAATAAATATAAACCGGTGATAGAACGGTATATGTAAAGGTATAATTTATCCGTTTATTAGAACTTTTGTTCTGACACCCTCTTCGTAACAAACTCGCAGGTTAGACATGTGGTTGAGATTCTATAGCTTAGAGGCACTTGGTAGGTAGTGTCATCAAAATTGGCGAGTATTTACTTGCTATTATATTTTATTCCCTTTCGTTGTGAGATTTCTGTTTTGAGCTCTGATATATTTATCTTTGACTTTCTGCATGATACCAGATAAACTAGCTTGGGTTTCGATAGATATGGCTTTTTGAAAAAAACTCGATTTGTCAAAATTTGGGTTGTTACAATGTGAATGCATATGGATTGAACATACTTAAAATGGTGTATATATACACACACTTTTATAGTCAAAATTGTTTCTGATTACAATGCTTTGTAATTTTATTACAAAACAAACCATTTATACGTTTTTTTATTAATACTTTTAGTTAAATTAATTAGTTATCATACTAGGTATATAATCGAAAGAAAATACCTTTTGTTTCGAATGAAATTGGCTATCAGGTCAGATATATAGAACAAATTACATGACCTCCCTTAGGACATATCCTAACTCTATCAATATCCCTCACGCACTTAGGGTGTATTAAGGAATCTTACTCCAACTTCTCAAATCGATTTCCTTAAAACCTATTTGGTTAGTCCATTAGTGAAATTGTATGTTATTATGTTTAATTATCTACTCTATCAACCAAATTTCCGTCACGCTACTATTCTAAATTTATCATATGGAACAACTCAAAGTGTGTCTCTTGAATTTCAATAAGCTTCAAGTTATGCTATGAATAATGTTGTAAAATATCGTATAACAATGTAACTATAAGATATGCCTTAAGACAAGGGTTTTAGTTAATCATCCTTGTAAGTTTATGGTAAGTTTGCAATACAAATTTGGTATTATACTCTAAACATATAGAATAACGTGCGATGACCGTGACTACAAAAATTGACAATTAAGGTACAGAGTACGAATGATATTGGGTACAACAGTTGTATGCGGAATCCAGAATCAAGTTTTGTTATTGTTGAAACATTTAGTGTTGTTTTGGTTTTGCTGAGCGAACATACGAGTTGTAAGTTTATACAAACATGTGCCCATCCAAGCTTGTTAAATCAACCTATAATTATGATTATTAGCTACATCAATAACTCATATTCTATTAATAATAACTCCATCCTGTAATAACCCGAAATTCTGAACCAATTTAAAATTTTTATTTTGGCAATTTTGATGAATTTTGAATATTTAAAATGAATTATTTTAAATAATAACGACGAGAAATTCATTTTGAATAGAATTAGAATGTATATATTTATTTGAATCGTCGTTAGCATATAAATATTTATTTTAAATTATAAAAGGAATTGAAAATGGCGCGGTAGTTCGATAATTCGATATCAAATTTCAAATGAATGTACAGGATTCAAAATAAACCGGATTTTGGCGAAACCAAAAATATTTGAATCTACTTGAGAATATATTTCCAATAAATCCAAAAAATTGAAATTTCATAGCGGGAATCAAAAGTTATGTCTAGTTGAAAATTCAGAATAGTCGTTGTAGAATTCTAGCCCTTAAAAATGGAAATTTTGCAAACGACCTCGGTTTTCGAAGAAACCACTTTTGTTGGATCCGTGATGTCAAGTTACTGTTAGGTTTCAAAATTCGTAATTTTCTGAATCAAAATGTGAGCGTGGCAAAGGAAAACGCGTTTGACCAGTTTTAGTTGATTTTAATCGATTGGAAAATGGCCATTTTTCAAACGGTCTCAGAATTTGACGAAATTAGTTTTGTTACGACTGTATCGTCAATACGAATCTAGAAAATATTTTTCGGGAATTTTTAGGGTTCGTATGTGGCCCCAGTAAATTGAAATGTGCGTTCAAATTCAATATATAGATTTATATTTTAATTTTGAACGGAAACTGATCGTAACATTAGAATTGGTTTGCGAAACATATCCCATTGTGTTCGGAATGGGGGTAATTAGCTAGGGGCGATAGTCGGTGGGCTTGATTATGAGTTTTTATTAAAAAGTCACCATTTTGAAATTAAAAATAATAAAATATTTATATATAAAAAGTCAACCTCATCTCTTCTCCCCCCTATCTTTCATCGATCTGAGAAAATTAAAAAAAGAAAAAAAAAGACGAACGATCGTCGGCGCCCCTCAACCCACCGTCGCCCCCCACCACTCACGGAAGCGTCGCCGCCTCCACATCCACCTCCGACCCCCTCCGTTGAACCCTAGCGCCCCACCCCTTTCTCTCCTTCTCCAAAGCCCTATCCTCCCCCCAAAACCGACGGAGACCGCCCACCACCGCCTCCACAGGCCATGCGCTGCCCCCGGCCACCTTCCCCGACCCCTGCGCACCTCCCCCTGCTACCTCAGACCGCAGCCGCGCCCCCACTTCACCAAAGTCCGACCATGGTCTTCCAGTGTTCAAACAAATCCAATTTTCACTGTTTCAGACCGTGTAATTAATACCCCGGGCTTCCTCCGCTACCCGGCATTACCTGTAAGTCTTTACCTTTTTATTTTATTCATATAGCGAATAAGAATGGGATTTTTATGTGTATGAATAGCTAATAAAAGGGCGATTTTTATCTATTTAGAATTGAAAGAAAAATATGATTTTTATATATTCATATAGCAAAGATTGGATTTTTAGATTAAATAAAAGTAAACAAAGTTTTGATTTTTAAAGTGAACAAGATTTGATCTCTAAAATAAAAGGAATATATTTTTATATATAAAAAGATTATATTTTTGAACAAGAAAAGATTAGATTTTTAGTTATGTAAAGGTATGATTTTTATTTATACCATAACATAATAAAAATGTGATTTTTATTGTGAACAGCGTGGAAAAGTTTGTGTTAGAATATCAAGAGAATCCGAACCGTTCAGAAATGAAATGGTGGAGTAGATCCCGAAGGTGAGAACTCCTCACTTTTAATTTATTTTCTAGTTGAAATATATACTAGGATGCAGACGGTGCTTAGCAGCACCCGACACCCGTCGACCACAGATCATGGATGATTTTTTGTTTGATTGCTGTGTTGTGAAATTTGATTGTGTGATGTGGAATGAAATAAAATATTTTATAGTGGAAAATATTTTATAGTTAAAAATATGATTTTTAATGTGTATATAAAATAAATATTTATAAACAAATCGGATGATTTGTTTATATACACTAATTTGACTGTTATTGATTGGGACGATAAATTTTACACATCGCCCAACCGCACAAATAAAATATGTGTTTGTTGATTTGAAACCCCACACGGGTATTGGGATGAGATTTGACGTACACTAATTCCGATTGTTTAGTTGTATGTCAATCGATGGATTGACAGACTATGTAAGAATTAATTATTGATGTTTAATGCTTATGCAGTTGTGTGGTGCACTCTGGATGATCGTTGATGAATTATCGTTGCTGTTATATACATGTGTTGTAGGGAATCCATATAGTAAACGTTATATGGTAATTGATTGGGTCTCATTCCAATTTGGAAAATAAGAAATATAAATTCATGTGTTGAATAGAAATATAAATTCATGTGTTTAATAGAAATATAGATTCATGTGTTGAATAGAAATATAAATTCATGTGTTGAATAGAAATAAGTATTCATGTGTTGAATAGATATATAAGTTCATGTGTTGAAGAAAATATCCATTTGTTGAATAGAATAACGAAGTTATTGAAATATATAAAGCCATGTTTATTAGATTGACGCCATTTTGACGTGAACGATATTATATCGATTTTATTCATTTTTATAGTGGATATAGAAAAGGAAGTGATTTCAAAATATAATGTTTTGAAAATATTGTCATTTGTATATCGATGATGTGGAATATTCAATTTTGATTCGCAATTGAATATGAAGTTGAACTCAATTCGAAAACGAATTTAAAACGATTAATAAAATACGTTTTAAAAGGAAATCGATGAAGTATATATTATATATATAATATAATGGCCTGAATAGAACGCGCCGCGCAGCGGTAGTTTGTGAATTTCGACCATTGACTTCGAATGGATATTACGGGGGATCCAACCGTCGGATTCTCCTAAAACCGGAACCGTTGGGTTCGTATCGAAAAGAAATTTCTAAAGAATATTAGAGATTTGAAATCTAACTGTTGGATTTGGAATTATGTCCAAATCAAATTTGGAAAAGGTCGCTGTAAGTGCAGTTCGATGGCCGTTGATGGAATTCGACTGTATGGGCCTTGATAAAATTATTAAAAAAAGTAATAATTTGTGTTACATCATAAGAAATGATTTGTGAAAAATTGGGATAAAAAATTCCAAATTTGAAAAGATAAAAATAGATTTTTATCGAAATGAACTAGTTTTGAACTAGAATTATAATCCCATTTATTTTTAAAATAAATAAAGTGGAATTGAAATTGTTTTGAAAATAACCAGAATTTCCAATATATAAAGTGGAAATGGATTTGAATCGAAATTGTCTTTGGAATATTTCAATGTTGGATTTTGTGATTATACAGATAGTGTTAAGGAAATTTGAAAGATATATTTATATCGTTATTTCCAATATGATATTTGTTGGTCGTAGAATTTGATATTGAATATAAGCCGATATATTTTCTATTCAGAGCCTTGTATTTAATATCAAATGGGATTTGGGTTTGTCGTGAATGGTGTCTTCATTAACACTGTTCTTAAACCCAGTTGAGAAAAAGATTAAATCTTTTTATTTAGATTTAATGAAGTGTACCAGTTAAATGGTATTTAATTGGAATTGAATTTGAATTGATTTTTGGTTTTATTGTGAACGGTGTTTTGAATAACACTTGTTCTTTAACCCGATAATTAATGAAATGTGATTTTTGGTTTATAGTGAACCGTGTTTTAAATGACATTGGTTCTTTAACCCAGTTAAAGACAAGATATGGTTTCCCAAGTTAAATAATCATTGATAGTGTTTATTGGGAAGATTAAAACCAAGTAGAGTTTTAATGAATCTTTAATTAGATTGAAGTGATCGAGAATGGAGTATCACCAGTTTTGCTCCAGGCGATAGTTAAATCTTTAATTAGATTTGAACATGAAATGGTAATTAAATTTACCGATAACACCGTGGTGTTAGATATGAAGTATGACCAGTTTTACTTCATGGGATGAGTAGGTTGGGATTGGGAAATAAAATAAATGATTACTTCGGTGCGGTTCGCTAATCCCAACTAATTTGAATTGATATTCAAAGGAAGATTAAAGAATAAATTTAAAGAATTTATCTTTGATAAAATTAATGGGAACCTTTCCCAAAGTATAAGAATATTTGAATAAAAGAATATTCTGAATTAGAATGAGGCGTATGTTGTGTTTGTGTAACACTTGTTTATTATATACGCGAGTTATTCAGAAAGACCAGGTTTATCCCATTCTGAATAACTGATTCGACGTTGTGCCGAGAATGAAGACGGTGGTTAAAGACCGTAGGTCTTCACATCGTTTGGGTGATTACTGATGATCTTGATTGGGCTGTACACCCAAGAGGAGGGAATCAGTTGGTGATCGTTCAGACGTACTTGGAGATCGATGGATATGCGAGGTACAAGGTGCCTCCGGTTTCGTTCAGACCCAGAACGAACTTGTAAATGGACTGTGTGTCTGACATTGGATTTTATTCTGTATGATTGATTTCTATTAAATATATATCTGTTTGGCGGCGGAGAATTTATTCTCTTGCTTAACGCCCTTCCCTGAGACGTACGAGCTTATGGGTTGTATATTGATGGATATCAATCGCATGGAGTGAACTGCCTGTGTGGCATGCCTAAGTGGCAAATGATCAAGGCTTTTGTTGAAAAGCAGAGTCTTGTGGTTGATGATCAAAGCACGGCCTGTGTGGCATAGCTTTATGTAGCGTTGATTCGCGTTCCTCACACCCCGGTTGTGAACCAGAAACGGGAGAGGACATCAGGGAGGGCATGCGTTTCCTTCTAGCTAGAAGTGTCGTCAGTGGTTTTACATGCCCTGACGAGTTTGACTTATGTGGTTGTTGGGTTGCGAGGTGCCTTGGATAGATCGGTGACCGTGTGGAGCCGATGGAGTCATTGGACTCATTGACACCTCGTAGGGTGGGGAAACGCAGTGTTTAGGCATTTTAATCATGCGTTCTGTTCCTGAGACATGGGCTAGAGCATCTCGAATTCGGTGGAGGACGATCCCTTGCCTCGGTTCACAGATGGAAATCCTGCTTCCAATACGTGACTTTGTGGTTTTGATTGTAGAGCCTAGTATGGCGACATAGTGGGATGGGGCACTTATGCCGTCTATGATTTATACTTATGATTAAAATTGTTTTGACACTATACACTTATAGTAATAATAAAAGATGAAATTTAGCGTATCAAGCATTCTTTGGCTATTATAAGGTAAAACCTATCCTCCGGTTTGTGTTGCATTGTGTGATGGGACCTGGGTCTTATAATAGCTTCATTGTTCTTTATTTAGCATTGCGCTGTGATTTTGTGCACTGGTATTCTTGGGAAGAAACCCGTTCCGTGTTATACGGCGTGGTCCCTTGATTTACCTAACTTTAAAATAAAGATTAATAACTGTTTTAGTTCTCACACCCGTCACATGACTGACCTGGAGTTTATTGTTTTAACCTAAACTCTGGGTGCCTTCATTTTTCCGCCCGGGCAGCTAGTATTTTTGGTTTTGCAGATTTATACTCACAGGATCCTGATTTCAAACTGGAACGATACTCGGAAAGCTCTGTATCAGTGTATTACTTTCAGTTGTGTATGGTATTATTTTTCCGCTGCGATGTATTTAAATGTAATTTAAATCTCTGATATTTTCTGTGTAATATTTTTTCATTCTCCGTATATTAAGCATTGAAATGTTCTTCTGTTTGCGTTCCGATGTGGCTTGTCCTCAATTCAATCCGTGCATTCCTTACCGGGGAAGTTCGGGTCGTTTCATTTTGGTATCAGAGCTTTGGTTTACAGAGCTCAGAGAACAAGGCACGTTAGAACCAAACGAAAGGATTCATCAGAAATTGGATTAGTAATATCCAATGAGAATGACTCGTTAGAGATAGGATCAGTAGTATCCTAGAACGAGTGTAAAGAGTGTTGGTTTGAAAAATAAAATTGAAAACAAGTTTTGTTTTGAAAATTTAATTCAATAATTCGTATTTGAATATTTATTTATACTGATTTGGACTATCAGGTATATAGAGATTTTAATATACGTCTGATCCACGTGTATTGGAAGCCTCCAATATACTGGATGGATATAGAGTCACACTCTAGTCGCCCGTGGATGTTCTGATGGTGGTTCGAAACATCATCAGAATTTATGTTCGAGTGACGAAAGTGGGATTTCTATATGTTTCCATTAGACGGGTGTGAGAACCAAAACTAGATAGGGCTTATTATTGTGATTTGGCATCAAAAATCTGGTTTTTTAGATACGTATCAAAGTTATGTGATTGAAAAGATAATCAACTAATTGATTGCTGGTTTTGTTGTTTGATTATTGGTTGATTAATTAAAATGTTGAACCTTTAGCCAAATAGAACCAAATAGTGAATTGTATTGAAAATTTATCGCATTTGCATGTAGAAACACGTACTTTCATTGAACAGGTCATAACAAGGAGTCTAGAGAAGAAGAATAAAATTGTTTGCCCGACAAATAGGTACATGTTTATTGTATTTCTTGGGTTTGGATGATTTTATGAGCCGCTTGGCTGTTTCTTTTTCTTTTTGGATTGGTGAGGGCCATGGGAGGCTATTTGAAATATCCCGAAGTCCCCGGTGCAGGGGAGGTTATGGTGAAATTTTTCAAAAATTTAGGGTGTTAGCCAAATTTTTGAAAAATTTGAAAAGTTCTTAGAAACTGAAAAATTGAAGAACTTAAGCCATAATGAAAATACTAGAAGTTGAGTTGATTTGTGAAACAATTTTCGGCTTCGTTCCTTTTTGGGGATGAAAAGTCTTAAGTGGGGGAGATTGTAATAACCCGGAATTCTGAGCCAATTTAAAAATTTTATTTTGGCAATTTTGATGAATTTTGAATATTTAAAATGAATTATTTTAAATAATAACGACGAGAAATTCATTTTAAATAGAATTAGAACGTATATATTTATTTGAATCGTCGTTAGCATATAAATATTTATTTTAAATTATAAAAGGAATTGAAAATGGCGCGGTAGTTCGATAATTCGATTTCAAATTTCAAATGAATGTACAGGATTCAAAATAAACCGGATTTTGGCGAAACCAAAAATATTTGAATCTACTTGAGAATATCTTTCCAACGAATCCGAAAAATTGAAATTTCATAGCGGAATCAAAAGTTATGTCTAGTTGAAAATTCAGAATAGTCGCTGTAGAATTCTGGCCCTTAAAAATGGAAATTTTGCAAACGACCTTGGTTTTCGACGAAACCACTTTTGTTGGATCCGTGATGTCAAGTTACTGCTAGGTTTCAAAATTCGTAATTTTTTGAATCAAAATGTGAGCGTGGCAAAGGAAAACGCGTTTGACCAGTTTTAGTTGATTTTAATCGACTGGAAAATGGCCATTTTCAAACGGTCTCAGAATTTGACGAAATTAGTTTTGTTAGGACCGTATCATCAATACGAATTTAGAAAATATTTTTCGGGAATTTTTAGGGTTCGTATGTGGCCCCAGTAAATTGAAATGTGCGTTCAAATTCAATATATAGATTTATATTTTGATTTTGAACGGAAACTGATCGTAACATTAGAATTGGCTTGCGAAACATATCCCATTGTGTTCGGAATGGCGGTAATTAGCTAGGGACGACAGTCGGTGGGCTTGGTTACGAGTTTATATTAAAAAGTCACCTTTTTGAAATTAAAAATAATAAAATATTTATATATTAAAAGTCAACCTCATCTCTTCTCCCCCCCTTATCTTTCATCGATCTGATAAAATTAAAAAAAGAAAAAAAAAACGATGAACGGTCGTCGGCGCCCCTCAACCCACCGTCGCCCCCCCCCCCCCCCCCCCGGAAGCGCCGCCGCCTCCACATCCACCTCCGACCCCCTCCGTTGAACCCTAGCACCCCACCCCTTTCTCTCCTTCTCCAAAGCCCTATCCTCCCCCAAAAGCGACGGAGACTGCCCACCACCGCCTCCAAAGGCCAAGCGCCGCCCCCGGCCCCCTTCCCCGACCCCTGCGCACCTCCCCCTGCTACCTCAGACCGCAGCCGCGGCCCCACTTCACCAAAGTCCGACCATGGCCATCCAGTGTTCAAACAAATCCAATTTCCATTGTTTCAGAGAGTGTAATTAACACCTCGGGCCTCCTCCGCTACCCGGCATTACCTGTAAGTCTTTACCTTTTTATTTTATTCATATAGCGAATAAGAATGGGATTTTTATGTGTATGAATAGCTAATAAAAGGGCGATTTTTATCTATTTAACATTGAAAGAAAAATATGATTTTTATATATTCATATAGCAAAGATTGGATTTTTAGATTAAATAAAAGTAAACAAAGTTTTGATTTTTAAAGTGAAAAAGATTTGATCTCTAAAATAAAAGGAATATATTTTTATATGTAAAAAGATTATATTTTTGAACCAGAAATGATTAGATTTTTAGTTATGTAAAGGTATGATTTTTATTTATACCATAAAATAATAAAAATGTGATTTTTATTGTGAACAGCGTGGAAAAGTTTGTGTTAGAATATCAAGCGAATCTGAACCGTTCAGAAATGAAATGGTGGAGTGGATCCCCAAGGTGAGAACTCATCACTTTTAATTTATTTTCTAGTTGAAATATATACTAGGATGCAGATGGTGCTTAGCAGCACCCGGCACTCGTCGTCCGCAGACCATGGATGACTTGTATGTTTGATTGCTGTGTTGTGAAATTTGATTGTGTGATGTGGAATGAAATAAAATATTTCATAGTGGAAAATATTTTATAGTTAAAAATATGATTTTTAACGTGTATATAAAATAAATATTTATAAACAAATCGGACGATTTGTTTATATACACTAATTTGACTATTATTGATTGGGACGATAAATTTTACACATCGGCCAACCGCACAAATAAAATCTGTGTTTGTTGATTTGAAACCCCACACGGGTATTGGGATGAGATTTGACGTACACTAATCCCGATTGTTTAGTTGTATGTCAATCGATGGATTGACAGACTGTGTAAGCGTTAATTATTGATGTTTAATGCTTATGCAGTTGTGTGGTGCACTCTGGATGATGGTTGATGATTTATCGTTGCTGTTATATATATGTGTTGTAGGGAATCCATATAATAAACGTCATATGGTAATTGATTGGGCCTCATTCCAATTTGGAAAATAAGAAATATAAATTCATGTGTTGAAAAGAAATATAAATTCATGTGTTGAATAGAAATATAAATTCATGTGTTGAATAGAAATAAATATTCATGTGTTGAATAGAAATATAAGTTCATTTGTTGAATAGAATGACGAAGTTATTGAAATATATAAAGCCGTGTTGATTAGATTGACGCCATTTTGACATGAACGATGTTTATATCGATTTTATTCATTTTTATAATGAATATAGAAAAGGAAGTGATTTCAAAATATAATGTTTTGAAAATATTATCATTTGTATATCGATGATGTGGAATATTCAATTTTGATTCGAAATTTAATATGAAGTTGAAATCGTTTCGAAAAAGAATTTAAAACGATTTATAAAATACGTTTTAAAAGGAAATCGACGAAGTATATATTATATATATTATATATATAATATAATGGCCTGAATAGAACGCCCCGCGCCGCGGCAGTTCGTAATTTCGAACATTGACTTCGAACGGATATTACGGGAGATCCGACCGTCGGATTCTCCTAAAACCGGAACCGTTGGGTTCGTATCGAAAAGAGCTTTCTAACGAATATTAGAGATTTGAAATCTAATGGTTGGATTTGGAATTATGTCCAAATCAAATTTGGAAAAGGTCGTTGTAAGTGCAGTTCGATGGCCGTTGATGGAATTCGAATGTACGGGCCTTGATAAAATTATTAAAAATAGTAATAATTTGTGTAAAATCATAAGAAATGATTTGTGAAGAATTGGGATGAAAAATTCCAAATTTGTAAAGATAAAAATAGTTTTTTATCGAAATGAACTAGTTTTGAACTAGAATTATAATCCCATTTATTTTTAAAATAAATAAAGTGGATTTGAAATGGTTTTGAAAATAACCAGAATTTCCAATATATAAAGTGGAAATGGATTTGAATCGAAATTGTCTTTGGAATATTTCGATGTTGGATTTTGTGATTATACAGATAATGTTATGGTAATTTGAAAGATATATTAATATCGTTATTTCCAATACGATATTTGTTGGTCGTAGAATTTGATATTGAATATAAGCCGATATATTTTCTATTCAGAGCCTTGTATTTAATATCAAATGGGATTTGGTTTTATCGTGAATGGTGTCTTCATTAACACTGTTCTTAAACCCAGTTGAGAAAAAGATTAAATCTTTTTATTTAGATTTAATGAAGTGTACCAATTAAATGGTATTTAATTGGAATTGAATTTGAATTGATTTTTGGGTTTATCGTGAACGGTGTTTTGAATAACACTTGTTCTTTAACCCGATAATTAATGAAATATGATTTTCGGTTTATAGTGAACCGTGTTTTAAATGACATTGGTTCTTTAACCCAGTTAAAGACAGGATATGGTTTCCCAAGTTAAATAATCATTGATAGTGATTATTGGGAATATTAAAACCAAGTGGAGTTTTAATGAATCTTTAATTAGATTGAAGTGATCGAGAATGGAGTATCACTAGTTTTGCTCAGGCGATAGTTAAATCTTTAATTAGATTTGAACGTGAAATGGTAATTAAATTTACCGATAACACCGTGGTGTTAGATATGAAGTATGACCAGTTTTACTTCATGGGATGAATAGGTTGGGATTGGGAAATAAAATAAATGATTACTTCGGTGTGGTTCGCTAATCCCGACTAATTTGAATTGATATTCAAAGGAAGATTAAAGAATAAATTTAAAGAATTTACCTTTGATAAAATTAATGGGGACCTTTCCCAAAGTATAAGAATATTTGAATAAAAGAATATTCTGAATTGGAATGAGGCATATGTTGTGTTTGTGTAACACTTGTTTATTATATACGCGAGTTATTCAGAAAGACCGGGTTTATCCCATTCTGAATAAATGATTCGACGTGGTGTCGAGAATGAAGACGGTGGTTGAAGACCGGAGGTCTTCACATCATTTGGGTGATTACTGATGATCTTGATTGGGCTGTACACCCAAGAGGAGGGAATCAGTTGGTGATCGTCCAGACGTACTTGGAGATCGATGGATATGCGAGGTACAAGGTGCCTCCGGTTTCGTTCTGACCCAGAACGAACTTGTATATGGACTGTGTATCTGACATTGGATTTTATTCTGTGTGATTGATTTCTATTAAATATATATCTGTTTGGCGGCGGAGAATTTATTCTCTTGCTTAACGCCCTTCTCTGAGACGTACGAGCTCAGGGGTTATATATTGATGGATATCAATCGCATGGAGTGAATTGCCTGTGTGGCATGCCTAAGTGGAAAATGATCAAGGCTTTTGTTGTAAAGTAGAATCTTGTGGTTGATGATCAAAGCACGGCCTGTGAGGCATAGCTTTGTGTAGCGTTGATTCACTAGCCTCACACCCCGATTGTGAACCAGAAACGGGAGAGGACATCAGGGAGGGCATGCGTTTACTTCTAGCTAGAAGTGGCGTCAGTGGTTTTACACGTCCTGACGAGTTTGACTTATGTGGTTGTTGGGTTGCGAGGCGCCTCGGATAGATCGGTGACTGTGTGGAGCCGATGGAGTCATTGGATTCATTGACACCCCATAGGATGGAGAAACGCAGTGTTCAGGCCTTTTAATCTACATCGGTGGACCGGCCCTGACGATCCAAGGGACGATGCGTCCTGTTCCTGAGACACGGGCTAGTGCGTCTCGAATTCGGTGGAGGACGATCCCTTGCCTCGGTTCACAGATGGAAATCCAACTTCCAATATGTGACTTTGCGGTTTTGATTGTAGAGCCTAGTATGGGGACATAGTGGGATGGGGCACTTATGCCGTCTATGATTGATACTTATGATTGAAATTGTTTTGACACTATACACTTATAGTAATAATAAAAGATGAAATTTAGCGTATCAAGCATTCTTTGGCTATTATAAGGTAAAACCCTATCCTCCGGCTTGTGTTGCATTGTGTGATGGGACCTGGGTCTTATAATTGCTTCATTGTTCTTTATTTAGCATTGCGCTGTGATTTTGTGCACTGGTATTCTTGGGTGGAAACCCGTTCCGTGTTATACGGCGTGGTCCCTTGATTTACCTAACTTTAAAATAAAGATTAATAATTGTTTTAGTTCTCACACCAGTCACATGACTGACCTAGAGTTTATTGTTTTAACCTAAACTCTAGGTGCCCTCATTTTTCCGCACGGGCAGCTAGTAGTTTTGGTTTTGCAGATTTATATTCACAGGATCCTGATTTATAGCTGGAACGATACTCGGAAAGCTCTGTATCTGTGTATTACTTTCAGTTGTGTATGGTATTATTTTTCCACTGCGATGTATTTAAATGTAATTTAAATCTCTAATATTTTCTATGTAATATTTATTCATACTCTGTATATTCTTGTATTCTGATGGAATTGTTGTAATAAGCAATGAAATGTTCTTCTGTTTGCGTTCCGATGTGGCTTGTCCTCAATTCAATCCGTGCTTTCCTTACCGGGGAAGTTCGGGTCGTTTCACGTCCACACTCTCCTTAGCATCCTATTCTTTAGTTCATGTATTTTTGACAATTTTACAATGTTACCAAAATGGATTGGATAAAATTGTATGCTGAAATAATGAATAATTGCATGCCTTTTTGGGATGCTTGTGATGATAAAGGAAATGCGAATCAATTATAGATTTTACTGTTGTGCTGATGTAATGTTACTGATGTAATGAAATGTTTGTTAAAATATGCTTTCATGTTATTGTTCACTTTGAATGATGGAATTAAATGGCTGAAAATTTTCCATTTTTCATTGCATGATTTTAATGTGAAACATGTTGAATATGTGTTATGTAAACACTTGATTTTGGTTGATTTCTATGATGTATATATTGCATATGTGTTATATGAATGCTTGATTTTGCATGATTTTAATGTTGAGTATGTGGTATGTGAATGCTTGATTTTAGTTGATTACTATTTTGATTATACTGCATTTGTTGATAATGTGTTTTTGAATTTTTTTCTTTAGCCACCTATGTTCAACAGCGTGCTACCCCCAGGGGCGGATCTAGGCAGTGGCCCCGCCGACCTGGAAACTAGTTTCCCTACCTGAACACGCAAGAAATACCCTACTTAGGCTCTAGGGCAAGATATTTCCTCTCAATATGCACTAACTCTTATTACTTTGCACTAAGGAAACATATCTTAGTATATATATAAGGGGATTCGAAGTTTTTTGATGGTGTGGGACTAAAGTTTTAAAAAAAATTGCCCTACCTGAACATAAATCCTAGATCCGCCCCCGGCCACCCCCAACTAAAAGTAGTTTCACTACTTGATGTCATAATTATTTTAATAATTCGACAACACATCCTCGAATTTAAGTGCTTATAAGTGTAAAAAATGATGCTTAACCATCATCCACATTTGCTCATTTCTAGTGTGCCCATTGTTCCTTAATGCTCATTGTATATTATATGGTATACCATCGTCTGTCGATTATTATTTTGGTAAGGACCCACGGTTCCAGAAAATTTAGATTATTTACGATGGTCATGTCATATTTACCTATAGTACTAGAGCAGTACGTAGGGGAACTTATATTGCATCAATTTGGATTTGACTATATATTGATTAACTTCAGTAATAGGTACTCCCCGAATAACAACACTTTTGAAGCATTATTAACGTAAATTTTAGTTATTCAACAGGAGGTTGTCGAATCCAAGTAATTATTAGTTTGACCCATCATCTACCTATTATTGTTTCAATAACCATTGTTCTCGAAAGTTCGGCCTGTTTTCGATTGCAAGTCATTGAATATACATCAACTACACCTCCAGTATGTGGTGGAACAGCTCTGTTCAGAAATGGAATTTCTATCTCTTAGAAAAGCATCAAATTATATCATCATAAAAACTACAAGCGCGCAACATATAACTGTAGTATGTATGCGAGCATAAATCAAATCTATAGAAAAAGCAAAATTTTAAAATAACTTAATCAAATTATCTTAAGAGTTTGAATTTATGTCAAACAAAAAAGAGTTAAAATCTAGAGAAAAATAAAATTATGAAATTAGAAGGTAGTTTAGAAGTAAGTCTCCTCTTACGATCATACAAATTAACATAAAATGAATTTATGATCTCTTATAGTTACATAATTAATTAATGTATTTACTATATAGTATGGCCTTATTGTAATATTAACTAACACAACTTAAATCATCAAACTCTAGTATAACATTTAACTCACTTTTAAACTCCCAGGAAGATTTTTATTTTGAATTTGTTCAAGAGGGAAACCAACCAGAGTCGTAAAACCCTCCCTAGTGCACCCAACCTGGCCCGTGAACACCACATAAGTGGCTGATGTAAGCGTATGCACATGGTAAGCTCTTAGCATGTAATTCCGGGTTTCACTTTTAAACTCCGAGGAAGATGACAATAAATTAAAATTAAAATCTACTTATAACATGTTCTATTTATTATTGAACTAGTGATATAGAGTATCATATTTTTGTTCTAGTTTCACTTTCATTAACATAATCATATTTAGATGAAAAAGTAACTTGTGTTTTCATTTGATTAGCATAACCTAATTGTTATTGGCAACATAGCTTATTAATTCTTAAGTAAACAAAAAACTTATATTAACATCAAAATTTTGATTATGCACAAATGAGGAGATCATAACTTAAATCATTATGTTAATTTCATATGATTCACAAGACCTTCATTATCTATAATTTTTAGGGGTTCAGCTACTCATATTTGAGTACTTATTAACATAAGAAGATTTTAATACAAATTTAAAGAAAATGTAAATTAATAAATAGAATAAGATCTAACTACTTGCATTAATTGAAACTAAGCTACTAGCATGAGAAGAAAATAAAACATTAAAGAACATAAGTAAGGCAACATAGAAAGGAACGCAACAAATAGAAAAACATAAAACAAACTTACATTAAAGAAAGAGCAAGGATAAGAAGCCATTAAAGAGAATCTTTTATCTCTAATTTTTGATTTATTACATATGCATAAGAAAATGATATCTAAGAAGATTATTTATACGTGCCTAAAACCCCAACCCATTTTTAAGGTGCTACCAAAAATATTGTAGACATTGTGTGGCTTCCTAGTCATCATTAAGAATTAATTCATTCTCTACTAACTCGTGATTTTTCTTTTTAATGTTGGACACAAGTAATTGATTTGGTGGACTCTTTTATGGAGCTTTATTTCTTTTCATCATTATTTTTCTTCCAAAATTTATGCATGCATTAGTCCATGAGACCCCTTCCAATATGCACTCGAATTTCTACAAAATGAAATGATAATATGGAGATTTTTTTCTTAAGACGAATACATATAGCAAAATGGCCATTTTATCATTTTTTACTTGATTTAATGATCACTTAAAAATATTTTTATATTTTTGTTTAAAACAAATAAAAACACCCTAGTATGACATTTATTTAAATAAAAGAAGATTGAGTATGAAAGTATAAATTTACAAGCACATGGCGTATAAATACAAAACCACCCTAGTACGAAATTTATTTAAATAAAAGAGTATAGTAGATGTTTTTATTATAAGTGTGAACTAATTGTATTTTTAACTAAACTAAACCACTGAATTCTAATACAACATTTAATCCAACTACAGACTCTTAAAAGTTGACAAGAAATTAAAATTAAAATCTAATTTATGCACGCTCTAATTGAACTAACAAAACAAAGCATCAAATTTTGATTCATGTTCCATTTTCATTACCACAATCATATATAGTTGAAAAGTGTTGATCCACCTTTTCGCAAGTCAATACACTTCGAACTTATTATCATCGACTCGCTCGAAACATGGGCATAACCTTAGACGATCCTGAAAACACATAAATATTGTGGAAAATTCCACAAAATTTTGATTGTTGGATGGCTAAAACCCTGTTCGGTGTGGTATACCTTCTCGGATACGACCATTGCAAAGTTTTGGATCGAACTTCAAAACTTGGCCTTGGTTTCGCCAAGTCTCCGCCCTTATGTCAGGTCCGCATACCAATTTGATCCGGATCGTTATTCCTCATACTGATCTGGATGAGTCGGTGTAGGCTAACGTGGCCCATTATCCCCAGTACTCTGCTCCACTCCACCACGTTTTCCACTACTTCCACTATTCCCGTTCTAATGTATACCGATCCAGAAGCAACCTCACTTACAATTAAACCTAGAGATTGCCATTTGATGGGATTCTTCTCACTTTTGAATGTCGGAGCTCTACTGATTTTGTGATCAATTCTCTTTTTCCTACGACTTCATAGATTATACTATATTGTTATAGTGATGATAACAGATAAATAAGCGATCACGATAAGTGGACATAATCACGATTGCCAAACCAGTATAAAATTTCTATGTCTCTTTATTTTACCGCATTCTAAGATTAGATTTGATAAGTATTTGGTGACTATTATCTTTATTTGGGTGTTGACTTGAAAGAACCAAATTTTGAGTTAACATTTTGGCATGCCAGGAATGGGACGCACATAAATTCGGATTACCTGAGAGTTTGAATTCCAGTAAAGTTCAACCATGGTAAAAAGAAAAAAGGACACCTCTACGCATTTCGAAGGTGCAAAAATAGAAGGAAAACCGAAAGGTCCCTCTAACGGGAACCCTTTCATCTACGTAACAAGGAAAGAGATGGTGGAAGCAGTTCATGGACTACAGGCTCAATTGGAGCACCATGTAAATATGATGCAAGAGACACTCTCGAGGCTTGGAGGACCAAGTGAGTAAAACCAAGGAACTAAAGTTGGAACTGGTGCAGAGGCAGCGACGAAATGCGGCCCGAGGGCACATCCCCAAAATACAAACCAGATCGGTACGTATCCAATTGGGATTGGTATGCATAGTACCAATCTGATGTGGGTTGGCATGGACTGATCTGATCTGGGCTGGTCAGAGGATAAACCCCAAGCGATGTTGAAATGATCGTTGATGCAATACTTTGTGTTTATCCATGTCAGGATTTGAGAGAAGGAAACGTTCCAAGACCCATGGCCAATACGGAATAAACCTTAGTAAATAGGAATGTTGAACAACAACATGAAGAGTATGCACCAATATACCCTTTTGGACTTAGTGTGCAAGAAATTTAAATTGCAGGTGAAAATAACAGATTAGCTGAAATGATCAGGTGTGTTATGAGAGGTGGATTTCCAAGTCAAGGATATGATGATACTAATATGTGGCGTCCTAGGACTTTCGGATCTCGAATCTCGACACTAATACATCCAGGGTCCAAACTCAAGTATCGAAAACCCAGAAAGCTAAAATAAGTAAACTAGGGGTAAGGAAAAAAGAAAGAAAGTTAAGAGTAGAAAAATAAGATGAAGAACCAACACAGAATCGGAGTCCCACATCGCAGTAGAATAAAGTATAATATTGAAAAAAAAACTTTATTAAGAGCTTAAAATAATACTTACAACTATTAGAGTACATCAATACATCTAGACAGTTCTAATAATCTATCCTCGTATACAACACATAGCGGAATAAACAAATCACATGTCCGAACTTCTCCAACTCGTCTCGGCACTTCACAGTATATGATAGCCTAAACTTTTAAAACTCGGTCTGACCCGAGCATTGCAAATGCCACAAATCAGGCTACTGATCCATCGTAAGAAAAACTCACCAAGTTTATAGGTATCATCCAACTTGATTTTTAAAGTTAAACATCTTTTCGAAAGAAGAAGATAATCATAAGACCAATCCACACATAAATACAGACAGTTTTTACCTTACCATAACCCAACACATTTTGAAACCATATCTATTCTGATATTATAATAGTGTCTAAATCAAATAAATAACCATCTAGCAGAACGCTTGCATTCTCACGCTCTACATACAAAGTCTATAGTCAGAAACCATGAGAGCTTATCGAAGAATGGACTTCCAACTATGAAAAGATGCGAGACCACCTTCGGACAGTGTACCTCTAGAGAAAATACACAAGGGTTCAACCAATGCAACCATGACCAAACATGACCGGCCACTCATTTTGCTTAACTGTTCCGAATATATTGTCACCCTATGGTTGGCCAACCACCGTATTCTACGGAGATACAAATACGAAAGAAGAACAAATGAATTTTCTAAAGATGGTAACAATACAATCTAATGGGAGCGAACCACATAGCCATGCGACCTACCCGATTTTGTACCATTTCCTGGTTGATGATGCTTAAGGTTATAATCACCTTTTAGAACATCTGGTCATAATTCACTTTGAATGCCAGATCATCATATCCGCCAGATATCAATAATTGATGTCCATAAAAATATTCTAGGTGTTAAGCTAAAAGAAGGTGTCTTCTCTGCCACCAATAGAAATACATTTGTGGAACTCAACATACGTGATCCCCTTGGAAATACTCTTCAGACATCCGTCCATGCAAGTTGTCTTGGGACTGGACAAACCAAAGGCACCCTCCTACCATATCCTAGGAATCACCTTATGGATCAGTAGCGAGTAGTCCTTGCACATATATTTCAATCACGACAGAATCACAGTCAAATATATATCTCTAAGAATCGGCTGGAGAAACTCAACTGGTAATTCTTCCGCTCATGAAGATTAACGGTCTTTAATTGCTCTATCTCGATCAGCATCAAATATCTTCTTCATATACGTATTTGTTGATTCAAAATGGTTTTCGAATATAAATTCATTCTCGGTCTTTCCGTACCAACAACGCATTAGGCCATATTTTGATAGTTGGTTATTTAATTATCAAAATAAACAACCATAAAAAGAAAAGGGATCAATTGGTTTAGTACACAACGTCACTTGGCCTTTTTAATTTTCCGTTCGTTAATCAAAACCTTTAAATATTCCAATATTTGGAACACAACCTTTAACTCTTATTTCAAAAATAAGATTATACTCAAACCCTTCTATTCAACTTATAAAACTTTTCAAATTATAGTTTATAACTATAATGAGGTCCGTGCTTCGCATACGGGCCATTGTTTCTATCATTGATGTTAGATGTGCCAGATGTACATGGTTTGAGCTTGGTTGGAAGTAAGTGTATGTTCTTCATTTGCTGAAAATATAAAAGCTACAATACCATGCAATTAATGGAGAATAGAACTTTTTTGTAGTCTGTTTATATCAACGGAAAAACTACTATTCTCCAAGCTTGATATTTTAGTTCCTATTGTAAGTTGGTGTTGGAGTAATATCTCATGTAGTAGGCATTGAATTACTCCACTTATACATACCACCTTTCAGTTGTAGCCGGTTTGGATTAATAACTATACAAACTCCACATTCCTCAGTGTCTCTTGCCATTATAACGACCAATTTATACAGCTTGGCATTAATATATAATTTGCACTACACCACATAGTTTCACACATTATTGAGCTACTCTATTTCATTAGCCTACATGTTCTCTATTTTACTATATATTACCCTGACATACCTTTGTATTCATTATCCTTAACTCTTTTTTTGGACCATGGACATCTACATTGTAGCCTTCCTTTTTGTTATCCTTGATCCATCACACAATGCCCATGGCTTTTTTTTCTTAAGAAATGAAAATGTAGCAAGTTACTATTTAATAAAACACTGGTTCGTATAGTCAGGTAGCCAAAATTAGATGAAATTGAAATAATAGTTAAAATAAACGTATATGATAGTCAGCCAAAATTACCCACATACTTGAAAATTCTATGATGTGGGTTGGGGTTATTTTGTATACGCGTAAATATCAAATTCTTTAAGAAGCCATTGACAGCAGGGTAACAAATTATTCATATAGTAGGAAACCATCAACCAATTTTCAGTTAAACATCAAATAGAAAGTATTATATATACAGTGCGTAAATTGTTATAAATTCATACGACACATATATTAATAATAGTTAATCCAAACAGCTATGTACAAGAATTTAGTTACACATTTAAACATCTTCAAATTCTGCGCTGCGCATACCTTTCTTCTGCCTCTTAGTTGCTTGTTTGCGATTGTTTGCCTTAAAAGCTGATGATGCAGTCTCCCCATCCTGTCATTCGAAAACAATGTAGTTGACAAAATCAAAAGGAAACGTAGACTGCTTGTGCTAATGGCTTCAAATGATGTTTTTAAATGGCGCAGGGGAACTGTTGATTACTATATGCGGAGACGACAATTTCTTCCACGATGTACAATCATCTGGTAATTCATTTTTTTCTTCTTTCCAGCGTTATCATCATCCTGTACAGTTTCACCTGTATAGTTTCACATGTAAATCCCCAAAACAGTACAATTTGATGTATGTAAACTGGTTTATTAAAAACAATAAGAGTCGCATAAATGATGTACATATATGTATATACATCTAGATTAAAAATAAAAGTTAGATATTTATGGCTAGATACGGAAGTGAACAAATGGGTTGAGAAGGCAGACATGCTAGGCAAAACCATGGAAATATGAGGAAATAAGAATCCGCTGAACATAGTTTATAACGCAGCGAACATCTTACTGTTACTTTCACATCAAACCGCATGCACAAATCTCACATCCTAATCATTGTAATAGCATGCACAAATATCACATCCTAATTATCGTAATACTATCGTCGAAAGCAACTTCATGGCCAATATTGTTCCAAACATAACGTGAAATATGGAACAATTTATATTTGACTAACTATAAGTAGTCTAAGTCAACATGGGGCAGAACTGAGGAAAACTACAATACAATGGGATGTACTGTCCGACACCCATATAGAAAAGAAAGAACCTCAAATCTTATCTTTATTACCAATTGTCTACTTTTATCTCAAATCATAGAAAAGATATATTGTATTCATGGGTGTTCTTTTTATTTATTTGCAAGTACCAAAAAATTGAATTACTTGTATGTTCGGATTGGAATTAAGAGGATTGTTTATTCAACATAATTTACAACCCAAATTCAAAATAAATAGCATATACAATTCAAAATAAAAATAGCAAGACAGTTATGAAATAATTTTAAGCATTTTTGAATAGACAGTTCTTACATATATTTTTTAACCAATTCCGGTTTGATCTAACACGATTAATGCATGATTGGTAGAAATAGTTCATTTTATGTTGCACGCAAGTCATACTTATGAAGTTGATAGGAAAGAGCCATTGGCCTATAGTGTATGGTGTAATAGAGTGAAGGACCTTTGGCTTATAGTACCGTACATGGCAAGCTAAATTAATTTTCTGAAAAATTGTTCATTTATTAAACTAACAAACATAAGACATACATATATACACTATATATACAAGCACATCACCATTTATCTTGTGTGCAGTCTAACCTAGTTTCATAATACACATAATCTATATACTTATTAACACTCCAAGCCCAGCCAATTATATTCACATTGAAAGACCTAATTTTTTGGCAAGCATGAATGGCCAAGCATCAGATGGAATGTTGTCATTTTCCAGAAGAAACAACCGTACATAGAAGAATTTAGCATTACTATTATCATTTTGTAGAAGAAATGGTCGCACATCGGATTAAATGAATAAAAAAGTAATAATTAAACCATTTAAAATGGGTATGTTCAAAAAAGAAATTAAGATAAAAGTTGCTATATCCATGAGAAGAATAAAAGCAACTGGTAAATTTAAACATTTTTATATGATGATGAGTAAAGAATCATGTGCATGGGATGTATTTTACCCGCTGATTTCATAAACATCATAGCTTATAAAATAACAAATAATACTTAAGTTTTAACTTAAAAACTCTTTAGTGCAAATTCATTTGTCAAGCTATATATAATATGGAAGGTGGTATAACTCAAGCAGTCATATATTTTTTGGCAAAATAAGTAAAATATATAGTAAGTAATTGAAACCGAGTTAACGGTCATGGTGTTTGGTCAGGAAGTTGTTTACATGATCAAATCATGATTTTCATATGCATTTGCGCATGTATGCATAATTTATTGTGACGACCCCATTTCCCGTACTAACGGTGACAAGGGTAATCTTTGGAATATAACACAGAAACAGATAATAGCAGAACAGAATTAGATAAATACACCAGATAAAATACTGGATAAACATAATCATCAGAGTTACACAGTATACAGGATCATACTTAGTACAAATACAGTTCAGCTATACATAAATGTCTACAGCGGAAAAATAAACATAATGTACAATAGGAGCTGAACAACATAAAAAGAGATAAATGATAGAATCCATCTTCATATCCAGCTATCCAGAGAAAGCCAGCTAAAACCTGAATACAAGGCTGCCCGTGTAGAAAAAGGGGCACCCGAGTTTGAAAGTGAAACAAACTACGAGTCAGTCATGGGACTAGTATGAGAAATCTACTCAACACATTTAAAATATGGCCAATCACTGGACCACGCCACTTTCATGGAACGGGTTTACTCCATTGGATTACCAGTGCTTTAAAACAAATCATTCTTTTAAACATCGCAATGATTTTTATAAAAATGAAGCCATTATAAGACTCAGTTCCCATCACACAATGCAACGCAAACCGAAGGATACAGTTTTACCTTATAATGGCCAAAATATGCTTGATACGAATAAAACAAAAGCATTTGGTATTATTTCTAGTGTTTATAAGTTCAAAAACAATTTCAATCATAACTATCAATCATAGACGGCATGGGTACCATATATCATGTCGCCATATATATATACAATCAAAACCGCACGATGTCGTATTTGGAAATTGGATTTCCATCATGAACCAAGGCAAAAGTTAGTCCTTACCGCCTTCGAGACTCTCTAGACCGAGCCTCAGGCACAGCCGCAACCGTACCTTGGATCGTCAGGGCCGGTCCACACGAAGTGGATTATAGTGCCTGAACAATGCATCTCTCCGCCCTTTGGGGCGTAAATGAGCCAACGAATGACTCCATCGGATCCTTATCGTCCGATCTAACCGAGGCGCCTCGCAACAGTACCAACCACATAAGTCAAACTCGTCAGGGCGTGTAAAACCACTGACGCCACTTCTAGCTAGAAAGGAAACGCACGTCCCCCCTGAGGTCCTTCTCCCGTTTCTGGTTCATACCGGGGTGCGAGGCTCGCGATTTCACGTTATACACAAAGCTACGCCATACAGGCGGTGCTTTGATCATCACCACAAGACTTTGCTTTTCAACAGAAGTCCTGATCATTGCATCCTAGCATGCCACACAGGCAATTCACACCATGCAACTGATGGCTATCAATCACACAGAATAAATTCCAATGTCAGACACACTGTCCATTTGCAAGTCCGTTCTGGGTCTGAACGAAACCGTAGGCACTATATACCTCGCAAACCCATCGATCACCATGTATGTCTGGACGATCACCACTCATTACCCATATTTCGGGATGCCTCCCAATCAGGACCTCGGTTACCATCCAAACGAGGTGAAGATCTCTGGTCTTCGACCACCGTCTTCATCTTCGATTTCTTATCGTCGATTCAGTTATTTAGAATGGGATAAACCCGGTCTTTCTGAGCAACTCGCGTATATGATAAACAAGTGCAACAAAAATACACATATGCATCATTTCAATTCATTAGTCACTAACCGTCAATCAGTAAGAGAGCGATTTCCCAAATATTAACCCCGAAGGCCGAAACTAACATCAGATCAATACCCAAGAAACCATTCGACTTAGCCAACCTTCAGTTAATTTCTAAATTTCACATCCATATCGTTTATAATATTTTATAACGATTTATCGCTATTTTTATTTATTTTAAAATAGCCAATTTATTCGAAACGACGCTTCGGGCCATAACACGACCGTGGCGCTGTTTTTCTTCAGAATAGATTTACACAAATCTGAAAATCTAACCGTTGAATCTTCACAAAATTTACATCATTAGAAAGATCTTTTCAAAACGAATCCAACGGTTCCAGTTTCGGGAAAATCCGACGGTCGGATCTCCCGGTATGCTCGTTTGAAGTTTCGATTTCAAAATACGAACTACAGCGTCATTATTCGATTAAATATAATTATATATATATAATCGATTCTGGCGTTGTTTTCCTTCAGATTTGAATTAAACATTCCAAACAATCCAACCGTTGGATTTTTACAAGGTTGGTGCCGTTGGAAAGATATTTCCAAAGCGAACCCAACGGTTGCGATTTCAGGAAAATCCGATGGTCGGATCTCCCGTACTAATCGTTTGAAATTACAGTTTCAAAATGCGAACTGCAGCGTCGTTATTCGATATATTTCAATTCTATTCAAATATATATATCGATTCTTCGATTTCAAAACCATATGAATTTCATACTTTTGATAAAAATGATATTTTTATCAAACTGTCTTCTATTTCAATACTTCACTATATTTAACAACTCATGTATATAATAAAAATGTGATTTTTATTGTAAAACAATTTGTTTCAAAACACTATTATTTTATATAGTTCATATAGGTAATAAAAATGTTTTTTTATTATAAAACAATTTATTTCAAAATACTATTATTTTATATAGTTTGTACAGATGATAAAAATGTGATTTCTATTATAAAACAATTTATTTCAAAACAAGATTATTTTATATAGTTCATATAGGTAATAAAAATGTGATTTTTATTGTAAAACAATTTATTTCAAAATACTATTATTTTATATAGTTCATATAGGTAATAAAAATGTGATTTTTATTATAAAACAATTTATTTCAAAACAAGATTATTTTATATAGTTCGTATAGATGATAAAAATGTGATTTTTATTATAAAATAATTTATTTCAAAATATGAATACCATTCAACACATGAATTTCAATTCAACGAATGAATATCGTTTCGACACATGAAGGTTTTCTATAGTTTATATATATAAATAAATATGTGCTTTTTATATTTAAAACACGAATTCCATTCCACACATGAATTTCTAATCAACGAATGAGTTTCAATTCAACACATGAAGGTTTTCAATTCAACGAATAAATATAGTTTCAAAAAATGAAAATAATTCAAACACATGAATATTATTCAAAATTTCGGCAGCATAACGGCAGGGTAGTTAAAACCGGGACCGTCCCTAGTACGGCTCCTCGCTCTACCTTAAAACCTCGCGGTTTTTGACAATGGGGAATCATGCATCTAGTTCACACGCAGGCGGCATGTATATTTATTTCATTTCCACAAACTAATCCTATGTGGTTTCAACCAAATATTTCTCAACCACAAATGGGTATTTTTCAACCACAATCGATCAATATCAACCACAAACAATTCCAATCAACCAGTCGTTATCAATCAATTTTCACACCAATCACAACCAATAAATATCGTCCATGGTTTGTGGACGAGGGGCGTAAAATAGCAGAAGGCTCAGAAAAATATGCGGTCTCTTCTAAAATGTAGAAGACGTCCACACGAGTCCACTGTCTCTTATTTCACTGAATTTCGTCAAGAAACGAAAAAGATATGATTTTTATAGTGAAAACAAAAACCGTAGCGCTTAGAACTGCTATAATATAGTTTAAATTATATTCAGCCGTATACCTCGTTTTTTCTTCGAAACTAGGTTTTTGATTTTCGTCGAATCCGTGAAGCGATATGAAGATCAGCCAACACCACGTCGCAATGCTTGGAGAGGTGAGAAAAACGAGGTAAGGGGGGTCCCACTCAGTGGCCTCTTGCGATCACGGCGGCGGCTGAAAGTCGCTGACTTTGAAGCGTTGGATCTCGACGATGGCGCAGCTACAGGGGTCGAGTCAGGTATGGATTGGAGAGGGGATCGAGATCTTCAAAAAGTTGAACTGGAGCATGGTCTAATTCTTCCTGGTTTGGTCGGAATCGGAGCTGGAAGGTTGGAAGTCTCTTCCGCCTTCGATCGGGGAGAGAGAAAAGGGATTTTTTTATTAAATTCTGATTGGCCGGTGGGTTTTAAAAGGTGTTTTCTGACACGACCACCAATATAAACCCAACGACTGTCGTCCCTAGCGTTTTACCCCCTTTCTGAACACAATGGGATATGTTTCGTAGGCCCATTCGACTGTTTCAGTCAGTTTCCATTCAAATTAAAATATAAAACATTCAATATTCGATTTGAACGTACATTTCAATTTGCCAGGGCCACAAACTGATTCGAAAAATTCCAGAAAAATAAATCTGGCTATGTTTTGATGATATGGTCCCAACAAAATTAGTTTCGTCGAATTCTGAGACCGTTTGCAAAAAGGCCCATTTCTGGTCGATCCAATTTAACTTTAATTGACCAAAACACGTTTTCCTTTGCCACGCTCACATACCAGCTTCAAAAATTATGAAATTTGTAACCTAGCAATAACTTCACATCCCGGATCCAACAAAAGTGGTTTCGTTGAATTCCCAGGTCATTTGCAAAATGGCCAATTTCACGGGCTATATAAATTCCATAGCGACCTTTCTGAAAATTCATTTGGCCATAACTTTTGCTTTCCGCTATGAAACTTCGATTTTTCAGATTCGTTAGAAAGGTATTCACTAACAGATTTAAATATTTTTGGTTTCACTTAAATCCGTTTTGTTTTGCACCCGGTACAGTCCGACAAAGTTTGAATTCAAATTTTGAAACTGCAGCGCCTTTTCAGGCCTTGTTTATTATTAGAATTAATTATATTCGTTTTCAAACGTCGATTTAAACTCACTTTTCATTGCTATTATTTAAAATATTTATTTTAAATATTTAAATTCCATTATTTTAGCCAATTTAAAATTTTTAAATTGGTTCAGATTTTCCGGGTCGTTACAATCTCCCCCACTTAAAACTTTTCGTCTCTGAAAAGGAACAAAGTCGAAAGCGGTTTGATTAATCAACTCTACGTTCGATCTGGCTTCCATTCTCCAATTTTTCAATTTCTGAGAATTTTCAAATTCTTCAAAAATTTGGCTAACACCCGGAATTTTCGAAAAATTTCGCCATAACCTCCTTTGTACGGGGAGAGGTTTGGAAATTTATTGGGCCGTATTAGGTACCCAATAAATCCTAATAAGCATACACATATTTATAGTGATATATTCTGGTGTTTACAGGGGAGCGTGTATAGATAATAACTCCAGAGAATAAATTCTCGTCACCCTGTCAAAGCCTGAGGGAGTGTGTATTTTAAATGCTCGAGAGGATAAATCCTCGTCACCTCGTCCCGTGTGGGAAATAAATAGTCCATGTGTCGTATCTAATAACTAGAGAGACGTGATTATTGTCAACTCCAGACCCGTGTGGGGTTTTTATTAATCTGGCAATTTTATCGTTACAATTTAAATAGTCCATATCAGTCATCAGTTCAACCTGTAAAATATAGTCATCGCCATACAAGCCTCTCGCTCGTATGGTAAATCTTCCACCTCGTCACACAAGCTCCAAATGCTTATGTGGTATATGATGAAGTATGCCTATCTTCCAGAAGTATGCCATGTAATGTAGTTCAAAATAAATTGTTACTATCCTATGGTGACATTTATTTTTACACATAGAATAACCAGCACTCTGCATCCAATGGCATTCACAGGAGTTGATATAATAATATTTCGCATCCAACTCATTAAGGTTTACCTATTTGTCGGGCACGCAAATAAAATCTTTACTCAACAGCTATCCATTTACCTATTCAAACATATATAATGCACATGTATATATTTCTATCTATTTTCTAATCAGTTCAACGTGTGATTTAAATGAATAAATTCTACCATTATTCTCTTATTGATTAAATTAATCATCGTTTTAATAATTTTAATTAATCAAATCTACAATCACACAACACCAACAACAATCAAATTGTTTTTAACTTTTCAAAATCATACAAATCAATTTCTATATTCTTTTAAAATCATTCAGACTATAGAATTAAAAGTGCACATCCATGGAAAGAAAATAATAACGGAATAGAGAACTAATTGGTAATGCAAAGTATGGTAAATGTACCTTGCACCGGAGTCAATCAGAAATATCCACTTGGCATCTAGGATAGGCTTTCTGAATGCACTCCTCAGTTTCCCAAGTACAATCTCGCGGATCTCCACTCCATTGCACTTTGACTAAGTGAACCTTCTTGTTCCTCAGTTCTTTGGTTTCTTTGCCAATGATCTTGAGCGGCTTTCTCCTCACAGCTAATTCTGGAGTAATTTCAATATCCTGCTGAGCTGCTTCTTCCACGATCAAGTCTGTATCATGAACGTGCTTTCGAAGTTGAGATATGTGAAATACATCATGAACTCCAGGCAACCAATCTGGCAATTTAACCCTATAAGCGAGAGTTCCGATCCGTTCCAGGATAGGAAACGGACCAATGAATTTGGGCGCTAACTTTCCATTTTTACCAAACCGGATAACTCCTCTCATCGGCGATACTTTCAAATATACATAGTCGCCAACAGCAAAGGATATATCTCTTCTTCTCCTATCGGCATAACTCTTTTGTCGGCTTTGAGCGGCCAGTAATCGTTTCTTGATAAAATCGACTTTGTCGACAGCTTCTCGGATCATATCTGGCCCCAACACAAGTCTATTACCGGGTTCGACCCAACAAGCAGGAGATCAGCACGGTCTACCATATAATGCTTCGAATGGCGACATCGTCAGGCTCGCCTGGTAGCTGTTATTATATGAGAATTCATCCAAATGCAGATGGTCTTCCCATGATCCACCAAAATCTAGAACACAAGCCCGCAATAGATCTTCTCATATACGATTCACCCTCTCAGTTTGACCGTCTGTCTGAGGATGATAAGCGGTGCTTAGATTCAGCTTTGTTCCCAGCTCTACTTGAAATGCCTCCCAGAATTTACTAGTAAATATTGTATCTCTATCACTGACTATACTGAGTGGCACTCCATGTAGTCTAACTATTTTCTTGAAGTATATCTGCGCCAGACTCTGAGCAGTTCTGTTTGATCTGACAGGTATGAAATGGGCGGTCTTCGTGAAGCGATCTACGATCACCCAAATACTGTCATTCCCTTTTCTGGTTCTGGGCAGACCATCAATGAAGTCCATGGAAATATGTTCCCACTTCCAACTAGGAACGTCTAGCGATTGTAATAATCCAGCTAGTTTCTGTTGGTCGCTTTTGACTAGCTGGCAAGTAGGGCATCGGCTAACATATAAAGAAATGTCCCTCTTCATCGACCTCCACCATAAAATGCGTTTGATGTCATTATACATTTTGCTTACTCCCGGATGGATACTAAGTTTTGACTTGTGGCATTCATCCAGTACTTCCTTTCGAAGCTCAGGAATGTTAGGAACACAGATTCGACCTTTCAGCCTTAGAATCCCCTCATTATCAACCTGAAAACTCGAGGGTTTGCCCTTCTGAATTATCTCTCTGATCTTCTGAATGAAGTGATCATCCTTCTGAAGAGCAGATATTTTATCTATCAACGAAGTCGTGATAATAAAACTAGCGATCATTTCATTTTTTCGGCTTAACGCATCGGCCACGACATTGGCTTTCCCTGGAGTGTATATAATTTCAAAGTCATATGCTGCAAGAAACTCCAGCCAACGTTGCTACCTCAGATTCAGGTCCTTCTGGGTGAACAGATACTTTAACGACTGGTGATCTGTAAACAGTTCAAATCTCTCACCAAAAGATAGTGTCTCTTAATTTTCAAGGCGAATACTATAGACAATAACTCAAGATCATGAGTTACGTAGTTTTTCTCGTGCGGCTTCAGCTGACGGCTAGCCTAAGCAATCACTTGGCCCCTTTGCATTAACACTGCGCCAAGGCTTACTCTAGAAGCATCAGTCCAGACTTTTAAATCCCGATTGCCGTCGATAATGGTTAACACTGGAGCAGTAGTTAATCTTAACTTTAGCTCTTCAAAAGCCTCCTCACTTTCTGGTGTCCATTTGAATTTAGAGTGCTTCTTTGTAAGCTTCGTTAAGTGACCAGATATCTTCGAAAAGTTTTTAACGAACTTCCGGTAATAACTAGCCAATCCGAGAAAACTGCGGACTTCTGTAGGAGTACTGGGCTGCTTCCAATTCTGAATAGCTGTGATTTTACTTGGATCCACAACAATTCCTTCTTTAGATACGACGTGGCCTAGAAATTTTACTTCATCTTGCCAGAATATACATTTGGACAGTTTGGCTTTTAATACATTCCTTCTAAGGATTTCCAGAACCTGTTCCAAATGCTTTTCATGTTCGGCCTTTGATTTAGAGAAGATTAGAATATCGTCAATGAAAACCAGAACAAATTTATTCAAAACCCCTCTGAACGCTCTATTCATCAGATCGACGAAGTAAGCTGGAGCGTTACATAAGCCGAACGGCATTACTAACCACTCGTAGAATAAGTCGGGACCTCTGAATGCTGTCATTGGAACACACTCTTCGGCAATACGAAGCTGATGGAAACCTGTAGCTAGGTCCATTCGTGAAAATACTAGTGCGCCATTTAATCGATCCAACAAATCATCAATCCGCGGCAATGGATATTTGTTCTTTATGGTCTGCTTGTTCAAATCACGATAATCCACACATAGCCGTAGAGTACCATCTGATTTTGGGACAAACACCACTGCTGCACCCCAATCAGAGAAACTAGGCCTGATCAGACCCTTCCATACTAGCTGTCGTGTTTGATTGTCTAATTCCTCTTTCTCTTTCAAGACATTCTTCGAATAGCGTGAACTACCGGCCTTGCATTGGGAATCAAGGCGATCTTGAAATCAATTTCCCTCTGCGGAGGTAAGCGAACAACTTCCTCGAACACATCCGCATAGTTCTTGAGGATAGGAATATCTTTCACTAGGTCGGGGATATTCTCTGTGATTTCAGGGATATTTTCTATTTGGGCTGGAGAAACATCGAGAGCTGCCCAGAAGTCTTTTATATTAGCATTCTGACCTTCACAGGGAATGGTTATATAATCACCTGATTTAATCTTCGCCTTTACGACTCTGTCGGCGCATTTAACTTCAGCTTCATATTTGGTCAACCAGTCCAACCCTAAGATAAGATCAAACTCTTTAAAATTCATGACGACCGCGATGGTAGGAAACCGATAACGAGAAAAAGAAACCGGTACTCCACAAACCCAACTGAGATCAATGGAACCCCCAACCGGATTCTGGATAGTCATTGGTTCTTTGAGCTTCTTCAAATTCAAATCCAGCTTCTTAGCTGCATTCTTGGCAATGAAGCTTCGTGACGCGCCTGTGTCAAACAGTACTTTAACTGGAATATCTTTGACAGTTAGCATGCCTTCTAACATATCTAGCCTTCCTTGAGCAGACGAAGATGCAGGCACTTCTGCCACTTCATTTACCTGAGCTTCTTTGGTTGTTTTTAACAGCCGACACTCTTGTTTTACATGACCAAACCGATGACATTGATTGCATCTCTTACTTTCCTGGAGCTTCTTGCCGTATTTAAACCCATCATTCTTTCGTTTCTTCAGAGATCTGCATTTTATCGAGAGATGTCCTTGTTTATTGCAGTTGTTGCATACAGCTGTCATTATGGGTTCTTTCTCAGCTCTGGCCCTTTTACTCTTGGCACTGGGCTTCTTATTGCCCTCAGACCTCGTACTGGCTTCAGGAATATCAGTTTTCGACTCTTCTTTGTCACTAGAACAGACTTCTTCTTCGTCGCGCAACATTCCTTTCTTATGGAGATCTTCATACTGATAAGCCATGTATATCATTTCTGAAAAAGGAAGCTTCACACTCCTCATTACACTATTCTGATATCTTCTTTGCAGGCCATGAATAAATCTCAGATTTTTCCTCTTTGGATCTTGAATCAGATGAGGAGAAAAGTGAGAAAGTTCGTTGAATTTCTTATGATATTCTGGGATTGTCATATCACCTTGTATCAGATAAGAAAATTCATCACATAATCGCTCAGTCACTTCTGGAGGAGTAAATCTTCCTAGGAAAATCTCTTTGAATCTATCCCAGGTGATATCACCTTCTGGATTATCTTTGATGATTGTTTCCCACCAGATTAAAGCTTCTCCATTGAGCGCCCAAGATGCTACTAATCTTTTCTGGTCGTCTCTCAGCTGGAAACGCTCAAATATTCTTTATGCATAGCTCACCCAAGCTTGAGTTTGAATAATAGATTCATTGCCCGAGAATTATGCTCCACCCAGATTTCGATATCTCTTAAATAGAGCCTCTAGATCTGGTTCTGCATTTCTTCTGTTTGTGACACTCATTTTTCTAGTACTTCTGCAAACAGCAGATCAAGTGTCAGGTCACAGAAACGATAATTTAAAATATAGAAACACATACTTCAAATGTAAATGTGTCTATCGAGGTGTAATTTCATTCTGCTTTACTCATACTAGGATATTGCTGATCCCATCTGTATAGAGTTACCCGTCCTAGAACACTACTGGTTCTATTTCTGACGAGTTCTTTAATATGTTATATTCCAGAACTAAGCTTAACCAAAGTTCTGATACCACGTTGTGACGACCCCATTTCCCGTACTGACGTTGGCAAGGGTAATCTTTGGAATATAACACAGAAACAGATAATAGCAGAACAGAATTAGATAAATACACCAGATAATACACTGGATAAACATAATCATCAGAGTTACACAATATACAGGATCATACTTAGTACAAATACAGTTCAGCTATACATAAATGTCTACAGCGGAAAAATAAACATAATGTACAATAGGAGCTGAATAGCATAAAAAGAGATAAATGATAGAATCCATCTTCAGCTCCAACTATCCAGAGAAATTCAGCTAAAACCTGAATACAAGGTTGCCTATGTAGAAAAAGGGGCACCCGAGTTTGAAAGTGAAACAAACTACGAGTCAGTCATGGGACTGGTATGAGAAATCTACTCAACACATTTAAAATATGGCCAATCACTAGACCATGCCACTTTCGTGGAACGGGTTTACTCCATTGGATTGCCAGTGCTTTAAAACAAATCATTCTTTTAAACATCGCAATGATTTTTATAAAAATGAAGCCATTATAAGACTCAGTTCCCATCACACAATGCAACGCAAACCGGAGGATAGAGTTTTACCTTATAATGGCCAAAATATGCTTGATACGAATAAAACAAAAGCATTTGATATTATTGCTAGTGTTTATAAGTTCAAAAACAATTTCAATCATAACTATCAATCATAGATGGCATGGGTACCATATATCATGTCGCCATATATATACAATCAAAACCGCACGATGTCGTATTTGGAAATTGGATTTCCGTCATGAACCAAGGAAAAAGATAGTCCTTACCACCTTCGAGACTCTCTAGCCCGAGCCTCAGGCACAGCCGCAACCGTACCTTGGATCGTCAGGGCCGGTCCACACGAAGTGGATTATAGTGCCTGAACAATGCGTCTCTCCGCCCTTTGGGGCGTAAATGAGCCAACGAATGACTCCATCGGACCCGGATAGTCCGATCTAACCGAGGCGCCTCGCAACAGTACCAACCACATAAGTCAAACTCGTCAGGGCGTGTAAAACCACTGACGCCACTTCTAGCTAGAAAGAAAACGCACGTCCCCCCTGAGGTCCTTCTCCCATTTCTGGTTCATACCGGGGTGTGAGGCTCGCGATTTCACGTTATACACAAAGCTACGCCACACAGGCGGTGCTTTGATTATCACCACAAGACTTTGCTTTTCAACAGAAATCCTGATCATTGCATCCTAGCATGCCACACAGGCAATTCACACCGTGCAACTGATGGCTATCAATCACACAGAATAAATTCCAATGTCAGACACACTGTCCATTTGCAAGTCCGTTCTGGGTCTGAACGAAACCGGAGGCACTATATACCTCGCAAACCCATCGATCACCACGTACGTCTGGACGATCACCACTCATTATCCATATTTCGGGATGCCTCCCAATCAGGACCTCGGTTGCCAACAAAACGAGGTGAAGATCTCCGGTCTTCGACCACCGTCTTCATCTTCGATTTCTTATCGTCGATTCAGTTATTCAGAATGGGATAAACCCGGTCTTTCTGAGCAACTCGCGTATATGATAAACAAGTGCAACACAAATACACATATGCATCATTTCAATTCATTAGTCACTAACCGTCAATCAGTAAGAGAGCGATTTCCCAAATATTAACCCCGAAGGCCGAAACCAACATCAGATCAATACCCAAGAAACCATTCGACTTAGCCAAACTTCAGTTAATTTCTAAATTTCACATCCATATCGTTTATAATATTTTATAACGATTTATCGCTATTTTTATTTATTTTAAAATAGCCAATTTATTCAAAACGACGCTTCGGGCCATAACGCGACCGTGGCGCTGTTTTTCTTCAGATTGGATTTACAAAAATCTGAAAATCTAACCGTTGGATCTTCACAAAATTTACATCATTAGAAAGATCTTTTCAAAACGAATCCAACGGTTCCAGTTTCGGGAAAATACGACGGTCGGATCTCCCAGTATACTCGTTTGAAGTTTCGATTTCAAAATACGAACTGCAGCGTCGTTATTCGATTAAATATAATTATATTTATATATATATAAATATAATCGATTCTGGCGCTATTTTCCTTCAGATTTGAATTAAACATTCCAGACAATCCAACCGTTGGATTTTTACAAAGTTGGTGCCGTTGGAAAGATATTTCCAAAGCGAACCCAACAGTTGCGATTTCAGGAAAATCCGATGGTCGGATCTTTCGTACTAATCGTCTGAAATCACGGTTTCAAAATATGAACTGCAGCGTCGTTATTCGATATATTTCAATTCTATTTATATATATATATATATATATATATATATATATATCGATTCTTCGATTTTAAAACCATATGAATTTCATAGTTTTGATAAAAATGATATTTTTATCAAACTGTCTTCTATTTTAACACTTCACTATATTTAACAACTCATGTATATAATAAAAATGTGATTTTTATTGTAAAACAATTTGTTTCAAAACACTATTATTTTATATAGTTCATATAGGTAATAAAAATGTGATTTTTATTATAAAACAATTTATTTCAAAATACTATTATTTTATATAGTTCGTATAGATGATAAAAATGTGATTTTTATTATAAAACAATTTATTTCAAAACAAGATTATTTTATATAGTTCATATAGGTAATAAAAATGTGATTTTTATTATAAAACAATTTATTTCAAAACAAGATTATTTTATATAGTTCGTATAGATGATAAAAATGTGATTTTGATAATAAAACAATTTATTTCAAAATATGAATACCATTCAACACATGAATTTCAATTCAACGAATGAATATCGTTTCGACACATGAAGGTTTTCTATAGTTTATATATATAAATAAAAATGTGCTTTTTATATTTAAAACACGAATGCCATTCGACACATGAATTTCTAATCAACGAATGAGTTTCAATTCAACACATGAAGGTTTTCTATTCAACGAATAAATATAGTTTCAACAAATGAAAATAATTCAAACACATGAATATTACTCAAAATTTCGGCAGCATAACGGCAGGGTAGTTAAAACCGGGACCGTCCCCAGTACGGCTCCTCGCTCTACCTTAAAACCTCGCGGTTTTTGACAATGGGGAATCATGCATCTAGTTCGCATGTAGGCGGCATGTATATTTATTTCATTTCCACAAACTAATCCTATGTGGTTTCAACCAAATATTTCTCAACCACAAATGGGTATTTTTCAACCACAATCAATCAATATCAACCACAAACATTTCCAATCAACCAATCGCTATCAATCAATTTTCACAACAATCACAACCAATAAATATCGTCCATGGTTTGTGGACGAGGGGCGTATATATATATATATATATATATATATATATATATATATATATATATATATCAATTCACTTCTATTTCAACACATATATAATTTTTACAACGCATATATAACTTATACATCGAACGTACAACTTATACAACACTTATACATGAGGTGTACAACGCTTATATAACCCATACATCGACTATATAATTTATACATCGTCGTTTTCCATATCGTTTATAAATTAGAAATCTCACTTTGTGTTCCACTCCACCAAAAATAGCAGAAGGCTCAGAAAAATATGCGGTCTCTTCTAAAATGTAGAAGACGTCCACACGAGTCCATTGTCTCTTGTTTCACTGAATTTCGTCAAGAAACAAAAAAGATATGATTTTTATAGTGAAAACAAAAACCATAGCGCTTAGAACTGCTATAATATAGTTTAAATTATATTCAGCCGTATACCTCGTTTTTTCTTCGAAACTAGGTTTTTGATTTTCGTCGAATCCGTGAAGCGATATGAAGATCGGCCAACACCACGTCGCAGCGCTTGGAGAGGCACGCAAAACGAGGTAAGGGGGGTCCCACTCGGTGGCCTCTGGCGAACACGGCGGTGGCTGAAAGTCGCTGACTTTGAAGCGTTGGATCTCGACGATGGCGCAGCTACAGGGGTCGAGTCAGGTATGGATGTGGAGAGGGGATCGAGATCTTCAAAAAGTTGAACTGGAGCATGGTCTAATTCCTCCTGGTTTGGTCAGAATCGGAGCTGGAAGGTTGGAAGTCTCTTCCGCCTTCGATCGGGGAGAGGGAAAAGGGATTTTTTTTATTAAATTCTGATTGGCCGGTGGGTTTTAAAAGGTGTTTTCTGACACGACCACCAATCTAAACCCAACAACTATCGTCCCTAGCGTTTTACCCACTTTCTGAACACAATGGGATATGTTTTGTAGGCACATTCGACTGTTTCAGTCAGTTTCCATTCAAATTAAAATATAAAACATTCAATATTCGATTTGAACGTACATTTCAATTTGCCAGGGCCACAAACTGATTTGAAAAATTCCAGAAAAATAAATCTGGCTATGTTTTGACGATATGGTCCCAACAAAATTAGTTTCGTTGAATTCTGAGACCGTTTGCAAAAAGGCCCATTTCTGGTCAATCCAATTTAACTTTAATTGACCAAAACACGTTTTCCTTTGCCACGCTCACATACCAGCTTCAAAAATTATGAAATTTGAAACCTAGCAATTACTTCACATCCCGGATCCAACAAAAGTGGTTTCGTCGAATTTTGAGGCCGTTTGCAAAATGGCCAATTTCACGGGCTATATAAATTCCATAGCAACCTTTCTGAAAATTCATTTGGCCATAACTTTTGCTTTCCGCTATGAAACTTCGATTTTTCAGATTCGTTAGAAAGGTATTCACTAAAAGATTTAAATATTTTTGCTTTCACTCAAATCCATTTTGTTTTGCACCCGGCACAGTCCGACAAAGTTTGAATTCAATTTTTGAAACTGCAGCGCCTTTTCAGGCCTTGTTTATAATTAGAATTAATTATATTCGTTTTCAAACGTCGATTTAAACTCACTTTTCATTAGTATTATTTAAAATATTTAATTTAAATATTTAAAATCCATTATTTTAGCCAATTTAAATTTTTTAAATTGGTTCAGATTTTCCGGGTCGTTACATTTATCTTATGGTCCATCTTAATGTAAGAATTAATTTACCAATGGCCCTCAATCTGCATAGTTTTTGATAGCGGTTGTAACCAAATCCATATCCTAAGCATGAACTGCAAATTCAGAAGGAACATTTAAAGAATGATTAGCGCTGGTATAACTTTGAACAACCTAGAACGATCTTTTATGGAAACCGTTATATGTTCTTATCACACATCTCATGGGCAACAAATGTTCTCATTGATTACCTTGTTATCTTGATCGGTGTGCAGTACACGCTGTCATACTATGCGTATTTTGTGATGTTAAGATAAAAATTGTGATATTCAACTCCTTCATTATATCGATAGATTACCAAATATGCTTATTTTTCATAATAAATGTTTTTAACTAATCCCAACAGTAGGCTAAATGTTAAATAGAGGAAAACTACTACCATCAATTGTGGAGTACACAGTTGCACCGCACCAATGCGCCGAATAGAAGAAAGAAAAAATATTTGGTATGTGGTTAGCACTATGTATTCAGCATTGCAAAAAAAATAAAAAACACGACGCAAGGAAATTTGGGGATGATCAAAATTTTCAAATTCTAAGATGGTCAAAACAAAGTTTGAAAGACGTCATTTCAAACAAATTCTCAGCACGGTTGGTGTAAAAAAAAGGGTCAGTACAAATGTTGCGATTAATTAGCAAAAATGGCTTAGCACATAATAATTTTATATCAACTTAATTTACCTACCATTTAGACCATAACAGTTTTGTTAGATATGCTTATTGAACATCCACCAGCAAGGTACTGGTGGAAGAGATAAAAGGGAAGAAGCACATATTTATGGAAATATGACAAGTTTATATAAACAGAAAAAAATAGGTTAACAATGCAAAACTAAGCACTAATGACACACATATACAACAATATAACAAAACAATTTTCAACATTAGATTTACATACCTAGTAAATAGCACTTTACATATACTCTAACGAAAAGCAAAGACTACATATTAGGTTTACAACAATGATTATAAAAATGTCAAATTGCTTTGTTGTTGCTGGGGTATACTTATTCATACTAACAACATGAAACAAAGGAAAGGAAATGAAAATGCAAAGGTCATAATTGTGAAACCAATTTGAGCAGTAATCAAGTTTTAAAAACTATGTAATTAAACGTACAATACAATCGTAGATGTTCTTGCTTATTTCAAGATAAAACAGAGACACATGTTACACCTTTACCATAATTTTCATTGCATTGGGACACCATAGTGAAAGAATGAAAGAGAAACCTGTTTGGTAGTGAGGGAAAAAATTCAAAGATTTCAACATTCAATATGTAAGTAATTGCAACAAACGGATAGTCAATAGCATGAAAGCACACATATAAACCAAAATAATTAAGCAGAGGCCCACATTTAGATCTCTTTTTTAGCATCATAATTATCGCAACAATTGTTGATGGGTGTGCGCTTTGTTTTCAAAACTTATAAATAGGTGTTGCATTTAGGAAATCAAAGTACAACATATAAGACAACTTAACTGGAATTTTTGAGGTACAAGTGTAAATGTAGTGAACAAACATACATACAAAACAAATACTTTGACTGGATTAAAATATAGTTGATTATAAAAATTTCAGGTATCGTAACTCTTAGAATTGCAACACCGAAATTGGTATTGTCCAAATTTAAGCAAGAAAGATGACTGACCTAGGGCTTGGATAAGCACAAATTCGTAATTTCCAGTGGAGAAAATCGAAACATCATCAACAGTATTTATGGAAAGATAGGCCGTTGAGGTCTAGCACTGCAAATGTAGTAAACAATTATGATTGTCCACTTATTTCTGGGGATGTGACCCTATGATTCAACCAGTAGCAGTAACACACTTTATGCATAAGTTGTAGCGCTGAAATCATGGATGGCAAAGTAGATACCAGTGCATGCAATGTTTTTCGTAACATAGGATAATTAGATGGCAAAATTGCATATAAATATGATACCGTATAGCAAAGCTTCTAAGTACAATAACCAGTTCAAAAGACATAACATGGTGGAATAGAGTTAGTGAGAAATTGTAGTTGAGAGAAAACAAAGTTGGTGACAAAATCAAGTTGACTGCACGTATGTTTCTAGCGCTCCCGAAGTTGAAATCGACAGTCTTCGAAATACGGCTAATGGGATAAAAAATTGAGGGTAAGTTAGTGGCAGACGGTATTGAAAGCGGTTGTTGGGAAGTTTAGCGGAAGAAGGGTACAAAGTTCAGACTATCAAGAATTGTAGGATGGCTGATTTAACGGTCTTCGATTACGGGGCTACGAAAGGAGATCGTGGAGGTAGATGTGTGGGAATAGGTAGGGTAAGCAGCGGATGGACGAAGATAGTCTGAGTGAGGGCAATCGATTTTGAGATAATCTGGGAAAGAAGTGGGGCAGGGAGTGGTTAGGGGTAAGAGGATTGGGGATTATTTTATCCGTTTTGATTTTGGGAGATGGCTTGGCTGTATTGTCGTTATTTGATAAATCTGGGAGGGTAATTTACCACATGAAATTCTGGGTTTCCTACTTTCTAGTTTAAGTAATAGATACCATTCATGGAAATACTAATTTTATTTCTCTCGACCACTCTCATTTCTAAACTAGTATCATCCTTCGATAATCAGGAAGTTGTTCAAGTTAGGTTGTTTTATTACCTTTCAGACCTTAGGTCAACAACATTCTTACCTTCAGAATAGATAGAAGTTTGTTAACGAAACTCTATCCCAGTACTATCCAAAAATTCCATTTTACTATCTAATTTTAAACATAGTTTTTACATCATACTCTCTCTTTGGAAACCTTACTTCAATCTTAGACGCGTTAACTTAATTTAAGTAATAAGTAAGCTGTTATTTAAAACCTTTTCTATTAACTTTAACAATCTTTTAAAACATTATATATAAGCCTTAATTCTATTATAGATAGAACCCTTTATAAAAAAATTGATAAGCTTATTTCAAACCCATTTTAGTTATATTTCGATAAAACCTCATCTCTTATTTAATATAGTGAATTTACATCGCATATTTATAACTTAACTCACCTAACCACTTTATTTCAAATTTTGGTTTCTGTTTCTATTTCCATCTCAACATTCAGTAGTCCCTAACCGTAAATTAGCAAGAGAATAATCCTCGAAGTACCTACCCCAAAGACTGAAATCAACATCAGATCGATACTCAAAAAATAATTTAATTCGACCGGTCTCCAGTTAGGTTCCAATTTTTTAATTTTATACCTTGAGTTTTTATTCCGTTAATAGGCCATTTTTAAATTTATAATTTAATAACTCATTCCAATAATATATTCAATAAAAACTTGGGTTTTATAACTTCATTTAACCTGGTTTTATAAAATCCAATTAAATAGGATTCCAATAAGAATTCAATTTAAATTTAACTTATATTACTATTGATATGATTTTCTCTTAAAAATTCATTAAACTATAAATAGAGTTTTAAGACTTCATAAACCTCCATTAATAAATTTCAAATTCCAAGATTACCATTTTGAATATTATTAAATAAATAATAATACAATTTCAACATTTATTAATAAAAAATATTTTACTTTACCACTAAATATTTTCATTAAACTAACAAACTAATTTAATAGTCAATTTCAGTTAAAGCGGTTGACTTGGTCAACTTTAACACGATTAATTCGTTAATCAATTCCAATTAGACTTTTCATTTAAGTTAATTAATAATGTAATTAACATAAATAATCCTATTTAATCGTCTCTTGGAAACAATTAATCCAACTATTAACCCTTAGGTTTATTTCAGCTCATAGGCTTATACATCTTATTAATATAAGAATTAGCTTTATAAACTCATTTATTTCTTATAAACTTAAATAATAAATATTTATTTCCTTTTTATAAACTTCTAGTCAAAAGAATATATTTCAAAATCTATCTTCGGTTATAAAATATTTTTTGTAACTTCATTTCTATCGACTAACCTAACGGTAAATTAACCTTTATAAAACGATGATGTAACGACCTAGGGATTTTCAGCCGAGAAAATCGACACAAAATACATTGTCAACTATTCAAGCATCGTATATACCAGATCATTAATAAAAAAAGTTAGTGGGTGAGAACTAGAAAGAGAGAAACTTAGAATAGAAGAAGAAGAAGAACACAATGTAACATAATCAGAGTAAACATTAATCTCACAGTGGAACGAACAAAATATATTATATATCATAACTTTGGAAATACAAACTTGTAATTGTATATACATACCATTATCACATAACATCACAGTGGAAATAAACTCTCTCTCTCTCTCTCTCTCTCTATATATATATATATATATATCTAATGTTGAAGCCTCCTGATCCAAGCCCCTCCAACTATCTATAAAATCCCGGCGACTTGACTGGCCGTACAAATTTGGGCACCCAAGAGTTTAGGGTAAAACAAAACAAAATAAACTCTGGGTCAGTCATGGGACTGGTGTGAGTAAACTTCAATCACTTGGTTTAACTTTTCAAAATCCTTTTCAGAGGAATGATAATCGTAAGACCGATCTACACATAAACACATATGGTTTTTACTGTACGATAACCCAAAATATTTCTTAAAATAAATATTTTTTAATATTACAATAGTGTCTAAATCAAGTAAATAGTAATCTAGCAGAGCGCTTGCATCTCACGTTCTACGCATATAATATACAATCAAAAACCGTGGGCTTTTATTATAGATCGGATTTCCAACTATGATAAGGTATGGAATCACCTTCCGATCAGTGTACTCTAGAGGGGATACACCGGAGTTCAACAGGAACATCTTGCAACTCATCTACATATTACCGGCCATTCATTTCGCTTGAATGTTACGAATATATTGTCACCTTATGGTTGGTATACCAACATAACCATTCTCGGAAGATACAAAAATGAAAGAAGTAACAAATATAAATATTCTCTTGATGGTGATAATATACCCTAATTGGGTGCGACCTACCCAGCCATGTTTCCTGCCCGATTTTGGACATTTTCCGATTGATGAGGTTTGAGTTCATAACGTATCTTCGACAGATCACACCTTTATTTACTTGGAATGCCACATTGTAATACCCACCAAATCACAAATTGATTTCCCCAAAAATACAACGGGTATAAGCTAAGAGAAACGAATTCCTTCGCCACCAACATAAATACGTTTGAAGCGATCAAGTTACATGATCTATTAGATATACTCATTAGACATTCATCCATACACGTTGTCTTGGGACTAGACAAACCGAAGGCACTTATTCTGTAATTCCGTCTTCAACAATTTCTACCTAGGATCGCCAGAACAGCCCTTGCACAAACTCCGTCTTCAATTATCTTCATTATATTTGATTCGTAAAGCTAATGCCCCATACATAGTGGTTTTCAAATAATAAATTTGATCCTGGTCTCTCCGTATTGACAATGAAAAAATGGTCAAAAACTTTGATAGTCGGTTATTTAACTATCAAAGTAAAACATACATACAAACAACGGTCGTATTTCCGAATGTAAATCTTACTGATCAATCATCAATCAACACTAATCCCCTTTTCAAATATATTTATTAAATATCATTTCATTTCCCGATTTCCCTTTAATCTCTTTACCTAAATATTTTTCCAACTGCTTAGCCTCTCACGATTTCTTGGAAAACGTTTCCATATATTCAAAACTCATTATTTATCGTATTTCAGAAATATAGGTTTTTAACATTGGAAAACAATTCCATATCTTATTCACGCATCACTATTTCTCCACATCCATCAGTCCCTAACTGTAAACTAGTAAGAGAACAACTTCCTATGTAGCAACCCCGAAGGTCAAAACCAACATCAGATCGATACTTAAAAAGCCATTCAACATAACTGATCTCTAGTCAGTTTCTACTTTCCTTAACTCCAGCCTTAACTTCAAAATCATTTCAAATATTTACCCATTTCTTTTTTTACCCAATTTAATCTGCAGAACGTTTGCTTTTAAATCGTTATTCACTTTAAAATGTGATATTATTTCTTAACCGAAAACTGAACTCGTTATCTCAATCAATCTTGATTTTTATTTATAAATGCCATGACAGGTTTAAATCATGTTTATCGAGCTATTTTTTAAATTCATATGTATATTTCACTTCATATACTCCATTTATAAATCAACTTGCTATTAAATAAATATCAAGTTTATAACTTAATCTTGATTACCTATTTAATTATAAATTATTGATTTTAAATCAAACATATATTTCCTTGTCACACTCTGAATTATATAGTATATAATTCACAAAAATAAATTATTCGACCTCGTCGAATTCTAATTACAATTCCTTATGTGTTTGTTTTAATTCCCTTTACATTCCGAATATTGAAATAATTTCACCATTTTTCTTTCTGAATGATTTCCCTTTTTCTTTTTAAATAAGTTCATTTCTTGAATTTATATTTATAAAGCTATTTAATAATAATAATCATTTTGCTTTATTTCAATTTCGTTTATAAATCAACCACTTGTTTTTATATAATCAAAAACAAGTTATTATATTCTAGCTAATTGAAATTCCATTCCTATTTTAAAATAGAAATTCCTTTTTAAAACCCCGATTTCTTTTCCAATGTATTCGAATATATTTTACGATATTTATATACCAATTATTGCAGGTCAGTGTTGTTCAAATATCCCAAAACACACAATAATCAACATCAGATTATTTATCATATCATGTAAAGCAATATATGAAAATCAACAGTAAAATTGTTAAGGAATCCAGTTGGATCCCTCCAACTTGTTTCCCTGCATCCACAAATGTTAATCAACATAAATAACATTTATTTCATATCAATATGAAATATTTAAATAAATGGAATTAGTATTGAATTAACGATTTATATATATAACTTTATATATTATTTCAACCAATTAATTAGCAAGTCATCCAAATAATCATCAAACACAGCATTCAATCATTTTTATCAATAGTAAATAACATTTATAAAATGTAGAGCTGATCAGAGTTTATGCGTTTGCTCACCTTTTTCGTTAATCACTAAAATAACGGTTAACGTTCGGTTGATCATATCAGGCGTTTAATTCTACCTAAAATTGTAACAACCTCCAAATGCCTCCAAACCAGTTCCGTGTCGTAGCCTACGATCATACGAGCTTAACGGGTCAGACCGCTCAAAATTCTGATATAGTATGGATGAGATATCAAATTAGCAACTTAATACATTATTATATTTTATAATTAAACATAAACAAATTTATATTTTTGGGCTTACATCTTTAACCTAGCCCACGTCTTCTACCTTATACCGACACCCTGTGCAACGGCCTTCTTCCCCGATGCACCCAATTCCAGTGTCCAAGATTCCAAACCATTACAACATAATGTAATTTTTCTTTTTTTTCTTTCTTTCTTATATATATATGGTGTTCATATAAATACATCAACCCAACACCCCCCACGTGCAAACTTCTCCTTCCCTAAATATAAACTACTACCTTCTTCTCTCCTTTCCCAGATCTCCTGAAGAAAAATGTGCTTCTTCCACTATATAGATACTTCAACTGCCAAAGAGTGTGCTCCTTCCAGTGTCCACGTATTCAAATACTCCACTCTCCTATAAAGCCGCATGCATTAAAACTCCTAATTCTCCTTCCACCAGTACCCACTCTCCTCATGCTCACCAAGACCATCTCGACTTTCCAAAAACGACATGAAGCTCTCCTCCCTCCCTTACAGTACCGGAACCAACGAACTACTTTGAAGCTAGAACCTTCCAAAAATTTAGGCAATGGGTAAGTCGATGCTCCGATCAAAAAAACAACAATCATTCTTTATTTGATGACCCAAAACCGAACACTAACACGTTAATACCTATGCTATTCATTTTCCAGTGAGTAAAAATATTTTTGAATACCCTGTGCTATTCGTTCTTACTAACTCACGTAACATGTATAACAGCTCCTCCTCATTTTTGTTTTCATGTCCATTTTACACTACTCGCACGCCATCCTCTCCGATCTCGAAGTCCCCAAAGTATCCATGCAGGCTTTAGTAACTTGTATTTCTTCCTTTGGGTGAGGCCATGCATTAGAAATGGGAGAAGGATCTCCTGCGCATGCAACTTCCTTCGTTAGAAAAGAGGCTGAAGACTTTTGCATGCGTGCATTTATATAGGTAGGATAAGCTTAAGGGTTAAGCTATAGGACATGGATAGGCATATAGGTTTTAATTTGGTATGAAGTTATAGGAGCTACGGTAGGATCAAACATGAAAATACATTTATGTGTGAAGTGAAATAGCTATGGTTGTACTCATTTCTTAACAGGGAAGGAAAATAATTATATATAATTAGATATTAAGTTATAGGCTACTGTTTATATCCAAGGTCTGCGCAAAATCTTTGGTTGGCAGCTGCAAATATAGTTGGAAGACATCGCATGCGCAAATCATCAGGTGAAAACACGGTACATATTTAAGTTATAAAACTTAGCGTACTTTGTTATAAAAAAATCCGTTCACTTACGAACCTCTATGGACAAAAATAAAAATACTATTTAGAATAGCAATTTGCCACGATCCTGAAAATAAAATAAAATAAAATAGACAAGTTATCTTATTTTGTGAAACCCCAAAAGAGCTGATTTAGGGTGTAAATTACGTTGAACAAAAAGCTGCATATTTCGTAAATTAAAAATTATGGAAAAATTCTATAAATCAAATAAATAATACGTCTCAAAAATCTTGTCTAAATTCAAAACCAGTATTTAATTATATTAAATAAAACGTTATGGCTTATAAACGATTCTATAGCGACTATTTGAAAATTTGAATGAGACATAACTCACAATCTATAAGACGAAATCTCGAATTTTCACTTTCATTAGAAAAATATCATTAATTAGATTTCAACGTTTCTTGTTTCAAAGAAATCTGACTTAAAACGAATCATGTATAGTCGTTTAAAGTTGAAAATTACGAACTACCGCGACGTTACGCGCTCGATTAAAATTATATTATAATTAATATGTTCAATCGTCGTTACGTTAATATATTCGTTATTAAAATTGGAATATAAACTTAATTTAATATCTTATATGATCCAGTTTATATAATATTGCAAATTCGATTATTTCGGAAATAAAAATATTATTCCACTAATTAAAATAATAAAATATTTGAATTCAAACCATTTAAATTATCAAACCAATACATTAAGCTAATTAAACAAATTAACTATTAAATCATGAAAATTCCGGGATGTTACAGATGCATTTTTAGGCCATCTACTGCTAATTTCTCAACCAATAGTTCATATTGATTAATAACAAAACAAATGTTGAATTTGGATTCAATAATCAATAACCGAGTCAATCATCAAATTAAATTGGTTAAACAGTTCATATAGTATAACATGAAAATAAACTATAAATTTGGGGAATCCAGTTGGATCCCTTCAACCTATTTTTCCTTGCATCCAAATAGGTTGCCTCAAATAAAATCATATATTCAATACGACAATATATTATCTAGTAAAATAAACCCGAATAATTAATTCAACTGAAAACAATCAACTAACAACAACAATATAAGCATCCAGTTTAATTTAAATACATTCATATTTTTATAAATGCAACCAACAAGGTAATTGCCTCATTTGGAAATAATTGTTAAAATAATGATTGATTTCGATTAAATTAAATGAACGTTTGTTTTAATAAGTTATAAAAAAATATTCATCACATATCCAAGCAATCATCCAATAATTAACAAACATAGCACACAAATATTTAACCTGACTTTTATGAAATATAAGTGGGACAATTGAGTGAGTTATACTCACCTTGATTTCCATTCATCATTAAAATGGTTTGTTTTAAATTAAATGGGCGTTTAATTTAATTAAAAATTAAAGGTTCTTCTAATCCTGATCAAAGCAGATCCATCTCGTAGCCAATGTTCATACGGTTCCAACGTGACCAATAGGGCTTATTTCCCAAACACATTCCTGCCCAAATACCCAGACCCGCAATCTATAGTAGCGTCTTCCCCAAACAAATCCTCCTGAAGCTTTCTCATGTACAATCCCGTGCATGTTACTTTATGATACCACCAAATACTTATTGAACCACCATATAAACATCACCAACCAACTTCTCCACCCACGACTGACTCATCGACACCTTCACCTCCCACTCCGACGTCCTCCTTCACCATCCAACTGTGTATTGCCCCCTTCTAGAGCCGACACTTTTTGTCACCATATTTCCCTACAAAACACATACAAAGCTAAATGCTACGAATTGGAATATAACACCCAAACTTCAAATCGCTACTCCAATCCATCAATACAGTGGACCCTAGCTAATGCTACTACAAAAACAACAAACAAATATATCCCAAAACACATCGATGCTTACACCAGATTGAAGAGGAAGAGTATTAAAGTTTACTGAATGTTGTTTTAAGATTTATAGTGGAGTATCTTTCTTGGAATATATTTTTTAAAGTATCATGATCACCATTTTGAATTTGTATTCGACATTCTGCAAAATGGAGATGGACGAGGTTAGCCTAGTATTTATAGGCAAAAGGCCATCACTGTAACAACCCAGATTTTCGGGTAACCGTAAAATGCAAATTTACTATGTTTAAATTACAATAATGAATTTAAAGTGTATATGTGGATTTTAAAATATTAATCAATGGAAAAATTGGTTTGTTGATTGTATAAAAATATAAATGTTGATGAGAATCAACATTTATAGAATTTGTATGTTTTTTTATCAATGAAAATAAATTTAAATTATTGAGTAAATAAAATGTACAACAACATTGTTGTTGTAATAAGTTGAAAATTTTGTGTTTTAATGCCAACAATACTTATATTTATATATGTATTTATTTTAGAATTTAAATAAAAGGGTAAAAGTGTTTTATGTTGCAAATATTGAGTTAAAACCATTTATTATGGCTTGATAACAATGATTGTAAATATTTGATTTGTAAAACAATTATTGTAATTTTGGGCTATAATAAATTGTAGTACTTAATAATAAAGATAAAAGTGTGTGTTTTAACATGTTAATGACTTATTTGGTTAAAATAAATCATTGGAGATATTCATTGTTGTGTTGTAGAGATTGCAAAAGTATAAATAAAGATATTTTTGGCAAACACATTTATTTTGATGGATAATGTGGAATTTGATAATTAAATTAGTGCAAATGTGTTTTATGCGTTAAATTGTGTATTGAGTTGTTAAATTAATACAACTTTATAAGTATTTCGTGTATGTGTGGGTTAAGAGGCTTAAGGATTAATAGGTATTCTTAATTGAGTATTAGAATGTGTTTAAATCTATAAATTGGTAGAACTTTGGTTAATTATCTTATTTAACCATTTTTGGGGATTTTTGGAGAGACTTAGCCCATTTTCCACTTTTATTCGGTCTTTGGAGTATCGGCTGGACAAAAAGATACGTAGCATTCTTTTTCATTCCTCTTTCTTCCAATTTGAGAAATACAGTATACATCAATGGCTGAATCCCCGTTCCTCATTCAATCAAGCATTGCATACTTCAAATTTAAACCTCTTCAGGGTCTTCCTGACTCTATAATCTAATTCCTAACCAATTTAAGTTAGAATTCCATCTCTAGTAAAGAAAATCAAAGATTGGGTTACTGTCTTTTTCCATGGTTTCTGTAGGTTGAAGATTCTTGGGTTTTTAGGCTTAGGATGCTCTAATCTACTTCCAAAATGCTGAATTCATTCTCATAATATACAATAAACGTGAGCATGCAATCACACTTTCTAGTTTACAATTTTCTGGTAGTAATCGGTAGCTTTGTGATGCAAAATACGTAGCTTTTTTGAGACAAATTGGTCATTTTGTTGCTGTACTGAAATCATAGCAAAACCCTAACTTTGAGCCTTACTAACTTTCTGATCCTTAAGTCGTTGTTCTTGATTCTTTATTCATGTTGTTTTCAAGAGTCTTGTGAGTATGTTTGCAAATTTTGGTCTCGATCTTGGTTGTTTTGGGTAGGTAATCAGGTCACCAAAGTTGAGAGTTCATCAGGAATTCAACCTGTAGCTAATCACGACAAGTGGGTCGAGCCACTTGGCACCTGGGTCGACCCACTTGGCACCTGGTTTGACCCAAGGGTCAACCCACCTTCGTTCTGGGTTGATCAGCCTTAAGACATTGAATTTTGTGGCTTCATATGACCATATTTTTGCTTTTGGGTAAAATCAACGCCAAGACCCAACTTTGGGGTGTTATATCTCCTTTGTAATCTATCTGTTTTGAGTGATTCTTTTTGTGTTATAAATTTTAGGATCTTGTCTGTAAGCTTGGAATTTATAGGACAATTTGAGGTCGTTTATCAATAGAAACCTAGTTCCAAAGTTCGACACAGAAGTGATTTCAGCCCTGGCTAAAATTCAGTCTAGAGTCCAAGTTCGGAGCCTAATAACTTTTTTTTGCGATGTTAGAATTTAGTGAATCCTTTTTCATATGAAATCCAGGTCCTTCTAGTTTGTGCATATCAAATTTTAGACCAATCGGAGGTCTTTTGGTCATTTAAAATTATCCTGAAAGTTGCAACGCTGATTGATTTCTGGGCATATTTTCATGCCTTAGTGTAATTATGAGCATCCTTCCTTAAGTGTTCTCATGCTTCTCTTGATCTAGTTTTAAGCCATGGTTTTTGTATTTTATTTTGGCTTACATTTTTAATGGAGAAGCCTTAATTATCGCTCGTGTAAAATTTTTGGTTTGGTGAATTTAATGACGAGTTTTGAGCACACATTGAACGTTTTAAACTAGTTTTCTGATATACGTATAAATAGCATTTTCGTTATAGTTTTGAGGCTAAATGAGTATTATAATCTTAGTTTCAACACAAAGTGGCCTCAAAACAATAGTATAAAAATATATTTTTAAATTACAGTTTTTCAAGAAAGTAAGCAATGGGTTTTTGGAAATCGTTTTATAAACTTGTCTTCATAAAGCCAAGTATTTTCCGTATATATAGAAACAACACATTGTTGCACCCTTTAAGATGACAAGAGTGGTTATTCCCAGTATCATGTTATATTTGTTATTGAGATATCATGTTGATTTGAGGATTTATGAGATTCTATGTTGAGTTTAACTGGATCTAATTGATCCTACATTATGTTGAGCTTTATATTTATAATCCAAATATTGAGATTTATGAGTTTTCCAGTGCAAAGTTGACGAGTGGTTAGTAAACCAGACAATGAGAACATGTGGTATGGGACGCACTGTTATCACTGTTTGGGTTACTGACTGAGAGTCAGTGATGCATTCATGTTGAGAGGTGCCGGTACTCAGCTTCGGGGAAGCTATGACTCGGGGAGCCATTTATACGTGTTCACTTGACTCAGGGAGTCAATATACTCTTGGTCGGAAGTCGTAGCATTGGGCTCCTGTTATTGAATACGTATGAGTACTTAGCAAAATGCTCAGTAAGCAGTATATAGCTCGGGGAGCTGTAACACCTCGTATTTTCTAAGAATATTAAAAGAAAGAATTAAAGAATACTTAATTTTTAAAGTGAGAATTAAGGGAAACGGGTTACACCATTGCGTTCATCTCGAAATTCTGCTTGAGATAGAGTCCGAGTTTGCGTAAATCGGACTCCATATGTAGGAGTTATGGCCTTCAGAAGATTCAAGAATTTAAATAATAAAACCAGCCCGAAATTAAAATTTAAGTTTCGAAATTCAAAAACCCCGAAGCAGGCTGGGCAGGAAATTTCCCGCCCAGAGACCAGGTCGACCAGAGGGTCGACCTGGGTACATAGGTTGACCAAGGGGTCGACCTAAGGGTCGACCTGGGGGTCGACCTCCCCATCGGGCCAGATCTGAAACCTGACGTGTTTCTTTGTGTGACGATTTTCTAAGTCATTAGGGCTTCTGTGGCAAGTTCTGGTTGGTTCTCTTAGATCTGAATGGCTTTGATTGGTCCTAGGTTGATCTAACGGCTCTTATTAAATCAAACATCTATATAAGAAACCTAAATCTAAACCCTAAACCACACTAATTCATTCCAAGGAGCCACCATGTTGTCAATGATCATCCTAACCTAGCCACCATTTCTTCTCAAACTAGAAAGCAAGATTAAAGCTACGAATCAAATCAAATCTAAATTAGAAGAACAATTAGTCTACATCAAAGGAGAGCTATTCAGTTTAAGAAAACAGATCCCAGAAAACAAGATTTGCTTTTGTTTTGTAAGTCAGTTTTTAGATTTGTACATCTAAATCTAAATGTGACATGTAATAAAATGAATATGAGAATATGCCTGATGTAAGCTATCCTTTCATTGAATCTGTGCTTAAATATCTTTGGGAATCATTTTTGACTATGAAATTGGTCCAATCATATCTCTCTTTGTTGTATATAGGAATTGTAATCCTCTTTAAGTTCATATGCCTGTGATGATTCATGATGATATTCATATCATATCTATATGCCTGCGATGTATTCTATGCAAAACTTGTCCTTTTAGTACATCAAGTTTATTGGACCAATAGTTCTTATCATCATATGACTATGCCCATCCTTATGATGTTCCATCTTGCTTCTCCCCTTATTTTATGAATCTTGAGTTAAAACTCGAAATACGTACGTTATGAATGCAGGGGTAATTGGGTATAACATGAAACTTACATTATTTGGCATAATTTGGAACATGTAGTATGACATGACTGTTAAGATGCAAATTGGGGGTAATTTGACATGAATATGTAATTTGACATATTGAACCTAGAATTGGCATGAACGACAAAGTATGAAATTGGAATATAAATCAAGTTTTGGGCATAATTATTATTATTGCGAATTTGGGGTAACTTGAGCATTAAACCTAGATTGGGCGTAAAATGTAAATTGGAACATTAAATCTAGATTTGGCCTAACTATTGATTTGGGATGCAAAGCATAATGGATATTATAATTTTGGGCATGTCTATTATTACAAACTTGGGAAGATTAGGTGTAGCCTATTTTGAGTAATAACTTGAAATTGAATTTGGGGGCTATAACTGGTAATTAGCTTTGTTGGGCATAACTTGAGAATTGGAATATGACTGGTTGGGATAATTAGCATATAAATCTGTACTTGGACATTTATGGAAAATGTGTCATAATCTGAAATTGACAACAATTGTGAATAATTTGCATATAAACTGTAAATATGTAAATTAGTGAAAAGACGAATGTGCCTAACCCGAGGTTAGATTGAGTTGTAGTGCAAAACTGCCCGGAACCGCCCGGCACATCCAGTAACCACAACAACACCTATCTAATGTGAGAGGTTAGTGCATCATGCCCAAGAAAAACCTGAGGTTAGATTGAGTTGTGGTGTAAAACTGCCCGGAACCGCTGGCACATCCAGTAACTGCAATAACACATATCTAATGTGAGAGGTTGGTGCATTAATAAATCAATTAATGCTAATGAACAAGACATGCTAAGAAATGACTAGGGTTAAGTTCATAGGAACACTTAACCAATATAACATGAATGACTAGGGTTAAGTTAATGAGAAACACTTAACCAATGTAACAGGATGGATGACTAGGGTTAAGTTAATAGGAAACACTTAACCAGTATAGCATGATGAATGGGTAGGGTTAAGTTAATAATTCTCATTTAGTCAAGCAATCGTAAATGGTGTCAAGCAATCGTTAATGGCGTCCTCCCTTCCTTCTTCTCCTCCGCTTCTTTCTAAATATCCTTCTAGATATAGGTCCATTCTCTTCCCTCGATCTGTTCCTTCTTCCTCTTCTTCTCCTCGTGGTCCTTCTTACGCTCCTTCTTCCATTATCCCTTCGCTCAAGCATTCTTGGTTAACTAATCCTCGTTCCGTTCACTTTGATGTTCCTCGTTCGTCCTCTCGTGCCTCATCTTTTCGTCCTCCTTCTTATCGTGCTCCTTCTTCCCATAACCATATTTCTTCTCGTGTTGATTTTCCCCAATCGGATAAAGGTCCTGTGTCAGCTCATCCTCGTCCTCCTCTTCCTCGCTCTTCCTTGCGGTCCTCATCTAATCGTTTTTCAGTTCTTTATGATCATTAAAATGTGACTCCATCGATGTCTTACGCTCAAGTGGCGGCATCGCAACTGTCATCGCCACCCAACCCTCCGCCCAGAAAGAAATTTAAGTCACCTTTGCCGGAGTTTGTCTCGGTTTTTCAAACTGTGGCTCAATTGAAAAAAGAGAAGAGCTGCAATTATTTTAGAAGCATGGGAAGAAGAAGTGTTTGAACCAGAACCTGTGTTGGAGCATGAATCATGGGCTAAGGTGGAAGGATTTCCGGAATTTTTAAAGTATAACAATGAGGCTGTAAAGGAAATCCTTAAACCTATAGGTAGAGTCTTAGCAGTTGATGATTGTGACTGGTGTCACTTCGATCATAGAGAATTCTTGGTAAAGCTACAATTTTTCGAAAGAATAGGCTCAAGGAATGAATTTGCAGCCCGATTCAACAACAAAGTGCATATCATTAAAGTCCAGCGCTGTAAACATGAACACCCAGGCACTAGACCAGAATTTACCTTTATTGGTAATGACGAGGAGCAAGCGGTTCCATGTATCCATAATTATCAAGATTCAAGTACGGAGAATCGAGTAGATGCCATGATTGAAGAGGCAGTGATGCTACCTCCATTTCCCTTTTTTTATAGGGAGATAAACGAAAACCCTAACTTCCTAGAATTCGATGATCAAGAGATGGATTATAATGAACATAATGAAGTGAATCAAGATTTTCATGATTATCAGAATCAGAATTTGCAGGATGACCAGAATCCACCTTTTAATTAGATCATCCCCTATGGTAATGATTTTTCTATGCTACCCATTCAATCTATCCCTTTTGACATCAGCACTATTCCATCGCCGCGATCTCCTCCTCAACAACCATGGACTGATGACAATGATTGGCCTCAATTTCTCTCTCCCATTTTTGTTTCTCGTAGTGGGAGACGCAATAATCCTAAAGTAACAGGTAGTTTCCTTACTCCTGTTATTTTTTCCTCTTCTAAACGTTTGAACAAAAAGATATCTAGCTGCATGGGAGTGAAATTACGTGACACACATTATAAAGCCATGCAGGCATTAGAACAAGAGCGTATTTATAGACATCAATGAAAGTTGTCACATAGAATGTACGGGGATTGGGGGACCATTCAAAATGTCATGCTATTAATCTAGCCTTGTCCCCACTTAAACTAGACATTCTTTTCCTTCAAGAAACCAGATTCTTTGAACCTTCTAATTACCACTTTAGTTTAATTAGTGGCTCCTTTTTTAGGGGGTGGACTTATGTTAATGCTATTGAAACCAGAGGTGGCCTTATTACTGCATGGAATGATTCTGTATGGTCATTATACCAAACTTTTCCCTCTCAATCTGCTTTACATGTTGCTCTCAGACACATTGCCTCTAATACTATCTACTTCTCTTCCAATATTTATGGTCCTCAGAACTCAAATGAAAGGATTGCTCTTTGGGAGCATTGTTATCAGATGGCTAACAGTTTTCTGGGTCCTTGGGTGATTGGGGGGGATTTCAACACTGTTAGATACTTTAATAAGAGAAAATCTTGTTCCTTATCATCGGACTCAGATGCTTTCAATTCTTTTAGTTTCAATTGTTGCCTTTTTGACCCTCCTATATGTAATAGATCTTTCACTTGGTCAAGTAACAGAATGAATCCTTCTCTTGCTAAACTTGACAGATTTATGTTTAATGCAGCTTGGGAAGAAATTCATCCCTTATCCTTTGTTTTTGGTCTTGCTTCAATCATCTCTGACCATTGCCCTATTGTTCTTGATTCGGGCTCCCTCCCTAACTCCAAGCATTCATTTAGATTTGAGAGATTATGGTCACTGGAACCAACTTTTAAGGAGTTCATTCAAAAGGCTTGGGATTTTCCTATTCAATCTCAATCAGCTATCCATAAAGTTGTCCTTAAATTGAGATCTTTAATAAAATTGATAAAACCATGGGCTAAAACAGCTTGGGGGTCAATTCGTACCCGCATTTCTAATATTCAAGATGTTATTCTAGATCTCAATATCCTAGAAGAATCTCGTCCTCTCAATGAGGAGGAATCTGACTCTTTGAAAAATCTTGAGTCTGAGTTGGATAAATTGTTTAAGTAAGAAGAAATTGGTTGGAAACAGAGATCTAAGGCTAAATGGTTAAAAGAAGGAGACAGAAATTCAGCTTACTTTCATAGAATTGCAAATGGAAGAAGACGTGCTTCCTGCATTCTGGAAATATCTCATGAAAATCAAATCTATTCAAATCCTGATGATATTCTTCTCCTTTTTTCAAACTATTATCGATCCATTCTTGGGCGATCGTCCTCTGAATCCCCTCTTATTGATTGGTATCCTCTTTATCCTTCTCCTGCATCTATTTCTATCGACCAACCTTTCTCTGAAAATGAAATTTGGCCTGCTTTAAGTGACATGAACGATGACAAAGCCCCTGGGCCTGATGGATTTGGGCCTTCATTCTTTAAATCTTTTTGGGCCATTGTGAATAAAGATATCATGGCCATATGCAATGATTTTTATGAAAACCCTAGCCACATATCTCGGCTAAATTATGCTAATATTGTGCTTCTTCCTAAATTCTTTGGTGCTAAATCTCTTTCTGATTTCCGTCCCATCAGTTTGCTCAACACCACTTTTAAGATTATCACCAAAACTCTGGAGAATCGCCTTCAATCTGTTATCCCTAATCTTGTTGGAGCTGAGCAATCAGCTTTCATTCTTGGACGCAACATTTTCGATTGTATTGCAGCTACTCAAGAGGTAATCTCTTATTGTTACAATTCTAAAATACCTGGTGTTCTCCTCAAGTTAGCTTTTTCAAAAGCATTTGACTCTGTTAATTGGGAATTTATTTTGCAAATGTTCAAACACAGAGGATTCTCACAGCGTTGGTGTAATTGGATAGATTGTATTCTTAGGACAAGTCATTCATCGATTTCGATCAACGGCAAAATTGGGAGTTTATTTAAATCCAACAGGGGTTTGAGGCAGGGAGACCCCTTATCTCCTCTTATGTTTGTGTTGGTTGCAAATGTATTCAATCAAATGATCAAAAGAGTAATAGCCAACAATTTCTTTGATGGGATTCACCTTCTAAATTCCTCTATAGCTACTTCCAACCTCCATTTTGCAGATGACACAATTATCTTTTCCTCTCCTGATTTGAATCATAATCATTGTCTTAAAGTCGTGCTTTATATTTTTGAGCTCATTTCTGGTTTGTCTATTATTTTTTTCAAAAGTTCAATCATAATGTTAGGAAATGCTGATCATCTTGGCCCACCAAATTCATCCATTTTAAATTGCTCGATTCACAATATTCCCATTCAGTATTTGGGAATTCCCCTAAGACCCACTAAACTTCATAAATCTGATTGATTGCCTCTCATTCATAAAATTGAGCAGAGATTATCTTCCTGGAAAGCTAATACCTTATCCTCTTCTGGACGTTTAGTGTTGGTTAAAGTTGTTTTATCTGCTTTACCAACATATTGGATGAATATTCACAAACTCCCTAAATGGGTAATTTCAAAAATTGACTCAATTAGGAGTTCTTTTCTATGGAATGGCAATAACGTCAAGAAACTGGTCAACTGGAAAACTGTTTGCTTAAATACTAATCATGGGGGTTTGAGCATTAACAACATTTCTAACTTCAATATGGCTCTACTATCAGAATGGTTATGGCGTACAGTTACTCCTTGTTCTTTCTTATGGAAAGATTGGGTCCTTACTCTCTACTATTCCAATAATTCTCATTTAGTCTTGCATTCTCTTCCTTCTGTTAAGCCTTCTCCCTTCTGATCTGGGGTTTTATCTTGTATTCCTCGCATCAAAAATCTATTTCAGGTCAATCTGGGAAATGGTGAATCTTGCTTATTTTGGTATGATATTTGGCATGGACAGATTCCTCTTTTTCAAGCTTGTTCCTCCCTTTTTCCTTTCATTTCCAATGAATTTTCCTCTGTAGCTAATCTGTTGCGTATTGGTCCCTCATCTCTGTGCCCCTCAACCTTTTTTAATGCAAGAGTACTAGATAATTTTCTTCTTGCTGCAAACCTGATCTCTCACACACAACCTTCCCTCTCTCCTGATTGTTATTTATGGGCTTTATCACCAAAAAGAGGTTTTTCTGTTGCTTCAGTGTATAATTATTTGAATTTCTCTGGAAGGTTATTCTCTTTTTCCAGAATCTGGAAAATTCCTCTTCCTCCAAAGGTTCTTTTCCTCAATTGGTGTTTGATTCATGGCAAAATGAATACAAGAGCTAAATTGTATAGACTTAACTTGATCGAGGATACCTGTTGTGCTCTTTGCTCTAACCATATGGAGACTATTGATCGTCTTTTCTTTGATTGTGAATACTCTTTCCTGTTCTTACAACCACTGGTTCCTATCTGCTTGGTTTTGTTCCTGAAATTTATTCAGTGTTTGATCACTGGGAGTTTAATGATGCAAATGCTGCACTGGACTCCGTTTTAGCAAAATTTTGTTGGAGTATTTGGAAAGAAAGGAATGCACTGATATTTAATAAACCTCTGAAGAGATTTAAGGGATTATGCAATCTCATAATATTCTGTTTTAACTCATGGTCAGGTCTGGCTTCTTCCTCTGCCAGCTTCATGCTTGCTCTGCCAGCAAACAATAGTCCAGAGGAGTCAGTGGGTTCTAACCATGGCGATTCAAGTCCAGATTTGCAGTAAGTTTTATATGGTCGTCTGTGTTAGCAAGTTATTCTGCTATGTCTTCTTTTGGCTTATGTATAATCTGCATATTTCTCTATCTACGTTTTGGGGTGTTCTAGCTTCTGTTGTAATGTTTGTTTTGGCTTGAACTATTGTATAATTATCACTCTCAGGTAATCGCTAAATGGGCCACCAGTTGGGCTTGTCAACTGGGCTATATATATTTTAATATTATGTTTAATCGGCTATGTAGTTTCGTACTACACATCCGTCCTACTCAAAAAAAAAGTTAATAAGAAACACTTAACCAATATAACTTGATTTGTGGTAAGGTTAAGTTAAAACAAGAGGGCAACACTTAACCAATATAACTTGATCTGTGGTAAGGTTAAGTTAAAACAAGAGGGCAACACTTAACCAATATAACTTGATTTGTGTTAAGGTTAAGTTAACACAAGAAGGCAACACTTAACCAAAGTAACATGACAAGTAGGTGGGTTAAGTTAACTTGAATTGATTGATGACACTTAACCAATACAACATGATGAACACGTGGGGTTAAGTTAACAAGAAACACTTGACCAATGTAACTATGATGAATGAACGGGGTTAAGTTGATAGGAAGCACTTAACCAATCCAACATGATAGGTGAGGAGGGTCAAGAAACACTTAACCAACATGACATGATGAATGGGTGGGTTAAGTTAACATGAAAGGACAACACTTAACCAATATGACATAATGTGTAGGAGGGTTAAGTACATATCGGGTTGGTGGGTAATATTAGTAAATATAGGCCCACAAAACTTAACCATTAAATAAATATGCTTGAATCGATAGGAGGGTTAAGTACATCTCGTGTAGCTGGGTAATATTAGTACATATAGGCCCACAAACTTAACCGTTAAGTAAACATGCTAGAATCGGTGGGAGGGTTAAGTACATCTCATGTAGGTAGGTAATATTTGAATATATAGGCCCACAAACTTAACCAGTAGGAAACCCTAGTAATGGGGACCTATTTCAACAGTATACCACATAGATATATCATGTTACCCTGAACTAGGCAGGGTGGGACACGATTAATGGGCTGATTATAAGCGGTCAAAATAGCGGCAGGGGGTACGTCAGTGTAGGTTTCGATGGTTTATGGGCGTCCATGTACTCCAGAGTGGGAAAAAGCAGGCATTGGGTACCAGTAGTTATACACTGTGCATCTTGAATCGTGTCGGGTTGCTATCATAGTGACCGATACACCTTATGGTGGGACCAGCACAGGGTATCTACACGCAAGATGGGGCCGATTGACACAGACACAAGAGAAATTAATACAAGTAAGGAGCCGATCGATAGGGTAGTAAGGTTACATCTAATGTGTTCATGGCAATTATGCAGATTGAGGTGGAATCCTCATAATAGATGTACACCTGAAGGCTACCACAATTGCGAGGATTGGGTTCACGTTATCATATTATCATTTTATACAGATTACTAGTTGGGACACTAGTTAGGTGGTGTAGAGATATAGATGTAAAAATCAGAATAACAAGGTAGTAGCGAAGCAGAGAAAGACTAGAAGCGCATTCAGTTTATCTTGCCTTATCATATCGACACTAATCGTATGTTATCTTGTTATCCTTGTTCTCACGGTATTGTCTTATATTGAGTTTATTCATATCATGATGCTTTTGCCTGTTTATATATAGAAAGTCAGTGGACTTACCAGACTTATGTCTGACCTAGTTTTGTTTCACCTCTTTTCTTCCGTTTCCCCCCTCCAGGTTCACAAGGAGGAAATGTTACCACTTAGCTCAGTTTTCCTTCCAAGCTCGAAGACAGTCGATGTATTGCTTCAGACTCTCTCTTCCACTACTATGGCTGGTTCACACTTTATTGGGGAATATCTGTAACACCCCGTATTTTCTGTAAATGTTAATGTAACAAATCAAAGTATACTTAATTTTTAAGAGAAGTATAAAGGGAAACGAGTTATGCCATTGCGTCCGTCTCGGAATTCTACTTGAGATAGAGTCCGAGTTTGCGTGAATCAGACTTCGTACGAAGAAGTTATGGCCTTTGGAAGTTTTAGCTCAAATTTAGAAACAACTCGAAACTGAATTCAAAATTCAAAACAGAAACCAGAAGCGGGCTGGGCAGGAAATTTCCCGCCTGAGACCCAAGTCGACCAGGGGGTCGACTTCCCCCGATAGGTCAACCTGGGGGGTCGACCTGCCCTATTTTCCAGATCCGAGGCAAAATTCATTTTTATGTATCCGGGTTGATTTTTGGACCAAATTCATGAGTTCTACGCTATATAAATGCCCCCAAACTTTACTTTCTCCACACAACTTCATTACGCCTATACTCTGGCTCAATCCTAATTAAAATAAATCTTATTCTCCATTAAAACAAGTTACAGTTCTTCTTCAAATTGGAGATTCAAATCAAGTTAAAGCTTCAAGAAGGGAATCAAAGGCTAATCCAACGGCTTCGAGCAATGTCACGCGAATCATAGCAAATCACCACAATGCTATCTTATAATCCTTTTCTAAACCGATCACTGTAAGTTCGGTTATTCCTTAGATTTGAACTTGTAATTGGAATCATGAATGTAATGAATCAAAAATATAGAACTAAACCAATTTGCAAGTTAATTATCTTTGATTCGTGTCTATGTCAAATCGAAAGTTATCTATGCCTTTGGATCTGATTTACGACTATGAATGTGAGACTTTTGCCTAAGACTATGACTATGAAACTGTTGCCTATGAAGCTATTGCCTATGACTATGACTATGACGATGAGACCTTTGTCTAAGACTATGGCCATGAACTGTCGCCTATGAAATTATTGCCTACGACTATGAATCGTAACTATGAGACTATTGCTTATGACATTGGTTAAGAAATTATTGTGATTAGTCGCCCATGACTATTGTGGTTAATTGCCTATGACTATTGTAGTTAGTTGCTTATGACTATTCCCATTGTTACAAATAACCGATCATGTCGTACCTTGAACTGGCATTATGTTGGACCAAATCACCTATGCCCATTCCCTTGATCATGTGGATCTCATATTTAGTGTGTAACTTGGCTAGTTTATTCCTATTCACTATTATGTACATCGAACTTGTTGGAGCCATTATTTTTGTACTGCCTAATCTTTTATATCAATTCTTGTGCCTATCCCCTATTCCTTTTGATTAGTGCCATTTCATGAGTACATAGAAAACTTGTGAAATCAGGTTGTACGTACAATTATGATGCGGGGATTGGGAGTAGCTTAATTAAGTTAGTTTGGCATAATAAATATGTTGGCATAATCTAAATTTGCTATAATAGTGAATGATTTACATGCATATTAGACTTGGGCATAAATTGATAAATTTAATTGGCCGCAAAGTGTGTAATTGGCATGTAAACCAAGTTTTGGACATAAACAGTAAACTAGAATATTAAATCTAGTTTTGACATGAACCGTAAATTGGAATATTAATCTAGATTGGGCATGAATTGTAAAAAGGGAATATTAAATCTAAAATTTGGTATAAACTGCAAGTTGGGTTAATTGATTGGTGAATCAAGTTTTGGGCATAGAATATAAGTATGTTAATTTGTATGACAGATGAATATGATCTAGGCTAAATTGATTTACAGAAAATTTACATAAATAGTAAATATGTAAATTCAGTAAAAGACGAATATGCCTAACCCGAGGCTAGACTGAGTTGTGGTGTAAAACTGCCCGGAACCGACCGACACATCCAGTGACCACAACAATACCTGTCTAATGTGAGTGGTTAGTGCATCAAGCCAAAAAGACCCGAGGTTAGACTGAGTTGTGGTGTAAACCTGCCCGGAACCGACCGGCACATCCATGAACCACAACAATATCTGTCTAATGTGAGTGGCCAGTGCTTTAATTAATTAATTAAGGCTCATGAATAAATCAAGCTAGAAATGGTGAGGTTAAGTAACTAGGGAAACACTTAACCGTAATAACGTATTAACAAAGACAAGAAGGGTAGGGTTAAGTAACCGAGAAAACACTTAGCCAGTTCTATAGACTAGATGGTGAGGTTAAGTAAATTTAGAACACTTAACCATAATAACATGTTAACTAAAGAAGTGGGTGAGGTTAAGTAAATTTAGAACACTTAACCATTGTAACATGTTAATTAAGCAGATGATAGGGTTAAGTTAACTAAAGTAACACTTAACCAAAATATATAATGACATGTGGTGGTGTTAAGTAATATAAGAGGAAAACACTTAACCAATTATATAACATGATGTATGGGAAGGGTTAGGTTAACACGAGAGGGAAACACTTAACCAATATAACATGAATTGAGGTAAGGTCAAGTCAACACCAGAAGGAAACACTTAACCAACATGACATGACGGACGGATGGGTTAAGTTAACTTGAATTGATTAATGACACTTGACCAGTATAACTTGATGAGCTAATGAGGTTAAGTTAAATGGGGAATACTTAACCAATATAACCTGATGACTGAACAGGGTTAAGTTAATAAATCACACTTAACCAATCCAACAAGATAAGCGAGAAAGGTTAAGTTAATAAGAACCACTTAACCAACACGATTTGATGAGTTGGAAGGTTAAGTACACGTCGGGTTGGTGGGCAATATTTGTATATATAGGCCCACAAAACTTAACCGTTAAATAAACGTGCTTGAATCTATGGGAGGATTAAGTACATCTCGTGTAGGTGGGTAATATTAGTACATATAGGCCCACAAACTTAACAGTTAAGAATACATGCTAGAATCGGTGAGAGGGTTAAGTACATCTCGTGTAGGTGGGTAATATTTGTATATATAGGCCCACAAACTTAACCAGTAGGAAACCCTAGTAACGGGGACCCATTTCAGCAGTAACCCACATAGATGTATTATGGTACCCAGAAACTAGGCAGGGTGGGGCACGATTACTGGGCTGATTATAAGCGGTCAAAGATAACGGCAGGGGTACGTCAGTGTAGGTTCCGACGGTTTATGGGCGTGCACGTACTCCGAAGTGGGAAAAAGCAGGCACTGGGTACCAGTAGTTATACACTGTGCATCTTAAATCATGTCGGGTCGCTATCATAAGGCTTGATACACCTTATGGTGGGGCCAACACAGAGTATCTACACGCAAGAGAGGGCCGACTGACACAGACACATGAAAAATTAATACAAGTAGGTAGCATAATCCCTAGTTGGACCTAGGTCGCGTAAAACCTGAATCCGAGAGGCGTTCAATAGGTAGCATAAACCCCAGTGGCCCTGGGTAGCATAAACCCTGGTTGAATCTAGGAAGTGCTCGATAGTAAACCCTAAACTAGGTCTAGGTAATAAATGGAATCCACATAATAGATGTACACCTGAAGGCAACTGCAATTATGGAGATTGTGATCACATTAACATATGATCATTTTATATAGATTACTAGTTTGGACACTAGTTAGGTAGGGCGGAGATATAGAAATCAGTATAATAGGGTAGTCACGAAGCAGAGAAGGAGTAGAACCGCATTCAGTTTATCTGTATATCCAATTTATCGGTACATTCAGTATATCTTGCCCATGCTTATCCTATGTTATCTCGTTACTATGGTTTAGTCTTATATTTAGTTTATTCATGTCATGACCCCTTTTCCTCGTTTAAATACTAAGAATCACTGGACTTACCAGACTTTATGTCTAACCTAGTTTGCTTTCGCCTCTTTTCTTCCGTTCCCCCCTCCCCCCAGGTATTCACGGAGGGAAAAGCTCAGCTCATTTTGGGGCCGTTACTCTCTCCGAGCTTGAAAATTCTTTGGTGCATTGCTTTGAACTCCATTTTCTGCTGCTATAGCTGGCTCATGCTTTATTGGGGAATATCATTGTTAGTTTGTGCTTCTTATATACTAAACAAGACAGTTGCTTTCTTGTAATAAGTATTGGTGTTGTAAATAATCTTTATACAAGCTGTTTTAATCAATAAAGGTTATTTATCTTCCGTTGCTTTATTTGTCTGTCTTTTAATTTTTCTGCATCTTGTACTAAAAATGCTCCACCGAAGTTAAGGCATTCCCTTTATGAGTGACCTTAACGGAGGCAGGGTTTTTCACTTGGTATCAGAGCTGAAGGTTACCGGATCAGATAAAAGATTTGAAAAATTATTTTCAAAACGGTTTCAAAAGAAGCATTTTCAAAAGAAAAGTTTTGTTTTAAAGGCATATTCCCCAAAAGCCATATGCGCTATCTTTTGATCCTCTGTTTGAGTCCTTGTTTCCTTCTTTCCTGAGTCTCCGGGGCTCCTGGCTTTCTGGGAGGTAACCTCATCGCGACATTGTTCCGTAGGCTTGATGAGACTACGACACTTGTCAAAGGGCAAATAAGTGCCTAACTTCCGTCTGTAGCCATAAATTTTTTTCGAGCTTTGTAGGACTCTCCATGCGATGGAGGAAACTTTCGAAGACATGTCAACAAGTTACACAAGGGTGGCAAAGTTGAGAATGAGGGGGTTTGGCTAAGGAGCACAACACAAGGATGAAGAACCCATGGATATGGACTTGGTTCACAAAGGAGGTGAGGAAAGAATAGTAAAACCTAAAACAAGAGGGAGTATCTTTATGTTGGTATAACGGGTCGTATAATTAAGGGCAAGGGCAAGAACAAGGGACAGGATTTTCCGGAAGGCGAGTGCATGCTCTCACCACCAGCATACCTGGGAGAAAGAGGCAGTAAGATATTGGTTGAAAGAGTTCTTCCTTTTTGATTATCCTGTTAGTACTCCTTTCGATTTTAGCGCTTCACATCCGTATATATATCTGCTTCCATAGTTGAGTCTCTGCACCCTAGATATTGTGTAATAGAGGATCCCATTATAGTCTCAAATCCAATTGCTGGTTCGACCCATTTATCTTTGACTTGTGAGGATTTGAGAATAGCTATATTTATGCTTATGTTTTTGGGCTATGGGCTGATTCTAGGCATTAATTGGTTAGCTAGTAATTATGAAACAAGGGTAGTTAGATTATCGACTTGCCTCGAGAATACAGTTGAGATTTCGTATGATCCTAAGGGTTCAGTTTGTCTTAGCTACCTAGAATCACTTTACTTATCTATCGATGATTTTCGATCTGTTGGGGTAGTCCATGAGTACGCAAGATGTTTTGACTAGGGTAGGGGTTTTCCCCCTAAGAACTCGAGATAGACATCCGCATGTATCTAGATGACACTGCAAAGCCAGTTATGTGATCATCGAAAATTCTAGAGCAAGATTGGCAAGGATTGCTAGAGTCGGTAAAGTGCCTAATGGTTTGGTTGTTTTGTTTGTATCATCTCACATAGATCGTCCAAATTCGGAGGAGGTATCCCTTGGGTGCTTGTCTGATATTGGGTTAGGCCTTTGGGGTTTGTACTTGAGGGATGTCGAGTTCGACTAGGATGGTTTGCGTGAGAAATAAATGGTTGGGGCGGGCACCCTAAGTTAGACTGACCTTAAGAGAGGTAATAAGCACATAGTAACCATTAGCTTTAGACCCTCAGATTTGCAGCATGATGGATAAGCTAAGTAGAGGAGAGACCTCTAATCATCTTAGGTATATACACTTGGTATCATGATTAACATATGTTTTTCTCGGGAGGACAGTTCGACTACATTGGATACGCTCTAGCATAGTAAGTGAGCGAGGTCCTATCTTCACTAGTGGGTTTTGGAAATGGAGGTCAAGAAGCTTCGCAATCGTGGAGTTAAATTAGTTAAGGTACAGTGGAGTGAAGCTCAAGAAGATGCGACTTAGAAGACGGAAGACTAGATACGCGCATCATACCCTCGTTCCTGAGGGTATATCCCTGATCTCTTTTGCTAGGAATTTCAGGCATTCTTGTTTCCATCTTTTTAAGTATATCCTCTAGGTCCTATCTTCGTGATCCTTAGGTAGAAACCAATGGATATAAACATGTATTTGAAACATGTTATGACTGATGGATGCAAGTGGTTGCTAGTGGTTGCTCGTGGATGCATATACACACATTAGGCACTATATCGGCTCAGTCACTTTCATATTGCATTTGCATATATGTATTTGTTTATGGATTGAACTTGATGTGTTGCATTTGAGTGAATGGTTGTGCACTCATATAGAAATGATATGTATCGTTAGGATTGCATACATGATGGACTCATGGCACTAACATAATTCGCATTAAGGAGGTCAACTGAATCAGTAGACCGCCTGATTTTACATTAGATAAGGACATGTACACACATTATGCATAGAATCATGAAAGCATTAGAAATCCGTTTAGGGACAATGGATGCCTGTGATTGAATGGTTGAGTAGATGGATGTTGGATGTTAAGATACATTCTTCTTAACTTGAAGATTTCGGGGAGGAAATCCTTGAGGGGAGAATGTAACACCCCGTATTTTCTATAAACGTTAATGTAACAAATTAAAGTATACTTAATTTTTAAGAGAAGAATTAAGGGAAACGGGTTATGCCATTGCGTTCGTCTTGGAATTCTGCTTGAGATAGAGTCTGAGTTTGTTGAATCGGACTTCGTATGAAGAAGTTATAGCCTTCGGAAGTTTTAGCTCAAATTTGGAAATAGCTCGAAACTGAATTCAAAATTCAAAACAGAACCCAAAAGCGGGCTGGAAGGGAAATTTCCCGCCCAGGACCCAGGTCGACCAGGGGGTCGACCTCCCCCCTATAGGTCGACCTAGGGGTCGACCTGGGGGTCGACCTGCCCTGTTTTTTCAGATCCGAGGCAGAATTCATTTTTATGTATCCGGGCTGATTTCTGGACCAAATTCATGAGTTCTACACTATATAAACGCCCCCAAACTTCACTTTCTCCACACAACTTCATTACGCCTATACTCTGCCTCAATCCTAATTAAAATAAATCTTATTCTCCATTAAAACAAGTTATAGTTCTTCTTTAAATTGGAGATTCAAATCAAGTTAAAGCTTCAAGAAGGGAATCAAAGGCTAATCCAACGGCTTTGAGCAACGTCACGCGAATCATAGAAAATCATCACAACGCTATCTTATAATCCTTTTCTAAACCGATCACTGTAAGTTCGCTTATTCCTTAGAACTGAACGTGTAATTGGAATCATGAATGTAATGAATAAAAAATATAGAACTATAACAATTTGCAAGTTAATTATCTTTGATTCGTGCCTATGTCAAATCGAAAGTTATCTATGCCTTTGGATCTGATTTACGACTATGAATGTGAGACTTTTGCCTAAGACTATGACTATGAAACTGTTGCCTATGAAGCTATTGCCTATGACTATGACTATGAGACCTTTGTCTAAGACTATGGCCATGAGCTGTCGCCTATGAATCATAATTATGAGACTATTTCCTATGACATTGGTTAAGAAATTATTGTGATTAGTCGCCCACGACTATTGTGGTTAATTGCCTATGACTATTGTAGTTAGTTGCTTATGACTATTCCCATTGTTACAAATAACCGATCATGGCGTACCTTGAACTGGCATTATGTTGGACCAAATCACCTATGCCCATTCCCTTGATCATGTGGATCTCATATTCAGTGTGTAACTTAGCTAGTTTATTCCTATTCACTATTATGTACATCGAACCTGTTGGAGCCATTATTTTTGTACTGCCTAATCTTTTATATCAATTCTTGTGCTTATCCCCTATTCCTTTTGATTAGTGCCATTTCATGAGTACATAGAAAACTTGTGAAATCAGGTTATACGTACGATTATGATGCGGATATTGGGCGTAGCTTAATTAAGTTAGCTTGGCATAATAAATATGTTGCATAATCTAACTTTGCTATAATAGTGAATGATTTACATGCTTATTAGACTTGGGCATAAATTGATAAATTTAATTGGCCACAAAGTGTGTAATTGGCGTGTAAACCAAGTTTTGGACATAAACGGTTAACTAGAATATTAAATCTAGTTTTTACATGAACCGTAAATTGGAATATTAATCTAGATTGGGCGTGAATTATAAAAGGGGAATATTAAATCTAAAATTTGGTATAAACTGCAAGTTGGGTTAATTGATTGGTGAATCAAGTTTTGGGCATTGAATATAAGTATGTTAATTTGTATGATAGATGAATATGATCTAGGCTAAATTGATTTACGAAAAATTTACATAAATAGTAAATATGTAAATTTAGTAAAAGGCGAATATGCCTAACCCGAGGTTAGACTGAGTTGTGGTGTAAAACTGCCCGGAACCGACCGGCACATCCAGTGACCACAACAATACCTGTCTAATGTGAGTGGTTAGTGCATCGAGCCCAGAAAGACCCAAGGTTAGACTAAGTTGTGGTGTAAACCTGCCCGGAACTGACCGGCACATCCAGTAACCACAACAATATATGTCTAATGTGAGTGGTTGGTGCTTTAATTAATTAATTAATTAATTAAGGCTCATGAATAAATCAAGCTAGAAATGGTGAGGTTAAGTAATTAGGGAAACACTTAACCGTAATGACATGTTAACAAAGACAAGAAGGGTAGGGTTAAGTAATCGAGAAAAAACTTAGCCAATTCTACAGACTATATGGTGAGTTTAAGTAAATTTAGAACAGTTAACCGTAATAACATGTTAACTAAACAAGTGGGCGAGGTTAAGTAAATTTAGAACACTTAAACGTTGTAACATGTTAATTAAGCAGATGATAGGGTTAAGTTAACTAAAGTAACAGTTAACCAAAATATATAATGACATGTGGTGGGGTTAAGTAATACAAGAGGAAAACACTTAACCAATTATATAACATGATGTATGGGAAGGGTAAGGTTAACATGAGAGGGCAACAATTAACCAATATAACATGAATTGAGGTAAGGTCAAGTCAACACCAGAAGGAAACGCTTAACCAACATGACGTAACGGGAGGATGGGTTAAGTAAACTTGAATTGATTAATGACACTTGACCAGCATAACTTGATGAGCTAATGGGGTTAAGTTAAATGGGGAATACTTAACCAAAATAACCTGATGACTGAACAGGGTTAAGTTAATAAATCACACTTAACCAATCCAACAAGATAAGCGAAAAGGTTAAGTTAATAAGAACCACTTAACCAACATGATTTGACGAGTGGGAAGGTTAAGTACACGTCGGGTTGGTGGTTAATATTTGTATATATAGGCCCACAAACTTAACCGTTAAATAAACATGCTTGAATATATGGGAGGGTTAAGTACATCTCGTGTAGGTGGGTAATATTAGTACATATAGGCCCACAAACTTAACCGTTAAGAAAACATGCTAGAATCGGTGAGAGGGTTAAGTACATCTCGTGTAGGTGGGTAATATTTGTATATATATATAGGCCCACAAACTTAACCAGCAGGAAACCCTAGTAACGGGGCCCCATTTCAGCAGTAACCCACATAGATGTATCATGGTACCCCGAAACTAGGCAGGGTGGGGCACGATTACTGGGCTGATTATAAGCGGTCAAAGATAATGACAAGGGGTACGTCAGTGTAGGTCCGACGGTTTACGGGCGTGCACGTACTCCGTAGTGGGAAAAATCAGGCACTGGGTACCAGTAGTTATACACTGTGCATCTTGAATCGTGTCGGGTCGCTATCATAAGGCTTAATACACCTTATGGTGGGGCCAGCACAGAGTATCTACACGCAAGAGAGGGCCGACTGACACAAACACATGAAAAATTAATACAAGTAGGTAGCATAATCCCTAGTTGGACCTAGGTCGCGTAAACCCTGAATCCGAGAGGCGTTCAATAGGTAGCATAAACCCCAGTGGCCTTGGGTAGCGTAAACCCTGGTTGAATCTAGGAAGCGCTCGATAGTAAACCCTAGATTAGATCTAGGTAATAAATGGAATCCCCATAATAGATGTACGCCTCAAGGCAACTACAATTATGGGGATTGGGATCACGTTATCATATGATCATTTTATATAGATTACTAGTTTGGACACTAGTTAGGTAGTGCAGAGATATAGAAATTAGTATAACAGGGTAGTCGCAAAGCAGAGAAGGAGTAGAAGCGCATTCAGTTTATCAGTATATCCAGTTTATCGGTACATTCAGTTTATCTTGCCCATGCTTATCCCATGTTATCTCGTTACTATGGTTTAGTCTTATATTTAGTTTATTCATGTCATGACCCCTTTTCCTCGTTTAAATACTAAGAATCACTGGACTTACCAGACTTTATGTCTGACCTAGTTTGCTTTCGCCTCTTTTCTTCCGTTTTCCCTCCAGGTAGTCGGGGAGGGAAAAGCTCAGCTCATTTTGGGGTCGTTACTCTGTCCGAGCTTGAAGATTCTTTGGCGCATTGCTTTGAACTCCATTTTCTACAGCTATGGCTAGCTCATGCTTTATTGGGAAATATCATTGTCAGTTTGTGCTTCTTATATATTAAACAAGACATATGCTTTCTTGTAATAAGTATTGGTGTTGTAAACAATCTTTGTACAAGCTGTTTTAATCAATAAAGGTTATTTATCTTCCGCTGCTTTATTTGTCTGTCTTTTAATTTTTCTGCATCTTGTACTAAAAATGCTCCACCGAAGTTAAGGCATTCCCTTTGTGAGTGACCTTAACGGAGGCGGGGTGTTTCAATATCATTGTTATTTTTATGCTTCTTTTATATTTGGAAGTTTTTAAATCAAGACAGAAGTTCTATGTATTACTTTTAAGTATGATTGAAACAATTGTTGTAAAAGCTTGACTGAACCACATTGTTTATAAAATGACTTTACTTTCCGCTGCTTTATTTGTCTGTCTTGTAATTTATCTGCTTATTTTACCTATAATGCTCCACCGAAGTTAAGGCATTCCCTTTGTGGGTGACCTTAACAGAGGTGGGGTGTTTCAGGAGCTATATCATGTTGGCACATGCATATTTATCTAAGTTTGATCCATAATTTTCATGTTGTTTGAGATTTGACAATTTGATCTTTACGATCATATATTGAGATTTGAGTTTTCATGTTGATTTTAATTGGATAGAGATGATCCCAAATTTGAGATGAGTTTTGGATTTATGATCCATATATTTGAGATTCTGAGGATTTCGAGTTATTATTCTTCTTTTATTGTTGATTTCAAATCTCATGAGCTTCTTATGTTGATTTTAGGGATATTGGGAACTGAGTTTACATGTTGTTAGGGACTAGAGATGCACTTAGCTGAGGGCCTAGTGCATGGGATTTATTTAATAAACTTTAGGTTGTAATGTATGAGATTATCATAGCTTACCCTGCGTGTTTTTATTCACAACCCCTGGAGTAAGAGTTGTACATCTTGTGCTATTTATTTCTTATACTGATTTGTAAACTAGACTGACTCGTGTGTGCATTCCTCGGGACAGATCGAGGCATTTCAGGTCCATTTGCTGAGCTTGGGGTTAGCGAGTTCTCTTTGGGCCTTCTTCACCGTAGCTACTTTCATTTGAGTTTGTGTAGTTGAGTTTATTATTCGTATGATTGTATCTTGTTGTATATGTATTAGTGTTGTATCTATTCTTTATGTAGCACATGTATTTGTTATACTCTAATGACGTAAAATTGTGTAACTATTATGTGGACTGTAATTATGTGTTTTTATATGTACTGTGTTCTGAACTGATCTTGTAGTCACCGTGGAATTGTATTACTTAAGTATTAAGTATGCCGAGCCTCTTGAAAGAAAAATAGCGAGCACTTCATCAACGTACTTAAGACTTGCTGATGCAAATCTAGGAGTGGTCTCCCTCAACCGGTCTTATTCTCCGCTCTAATAGACAGTATTACCTAGTAGTGCTCTTTATTAGGGTGGGTGTCGGGGTGGGGCATTACAACATGGCACCAGAGAAAGGTTCAGAACAAAGTACATTAGGCACATAACAGAACAGGAATAGTACATGTGTTACAATGTGGAATGATAAAAATCGTGTCTACTTTATCGTTTCCTTTGTTATCCTATCACTGTGTAGTTTATTCCCCGCTATTGCCCTGCAATATCCCCACTATATCGTGTAGCGGATTTCTAACGCTACGCTATTTTCAAATAGCCTCTGAAATAGCCCCTTCGCTTTATGCACCGCTATTCCGATATTACCGATATATCCCATTATTTCGGCTATATTCCACTACTTCCGCTATATCTTATATAGAAGGAATAAATTTAAAAATAAAACTTATACATCATAAAATTTATAAAATTAGCTTTTCAATATAATTATTTAACATATATCTTTAGAATAGAAATTAGAATAATATTCCATTAAATATAATCAAGCTAAACAAAACATTGCATTTATTTATACATATTTGCTTATGCTTTTACTTAAATTAAGAATGCACTCATTATAATTAAGTAAAATATTAATTTTCCATTTATTTACCATTTGTATATTTACAAAAGCATTAAATACAATTTTTGTATGTTATTTTAGACTCGTCCGCTATATCCTGCTATTTCCACGATATACCGCCACTGCAACTTTTTGCACCTCCGCCGCAGTGGATCCGCTGAGCGCTTTAACTGCACAGTCTTATCATGAGTTCCATATTTGAGAGTTGTGGAGATCCTTGTGGTTGAGGAATACATCTAGGAATAAGGGGTTTGTTCCACAAGTATTCCATTGTTAATATCTCTTTTCATAATGTGATTTGTAAGAGAATATTTCCATCCTATTTATCTTTCAAAGTTTGGGAAAAAAATTTCACCCTATACTTGATACTTTAGTTAGTTGTTGGGTTTGGTAAAAGGGAATTTGAAGGCATTTGAAACCTAAAATTTAGAAGTCATTTTTACTTTAATAATGGAATATTAGAGTGTAAATAAAGTAAATCAGAGTGGGCAGTGGAAGCAGGAGAATCATTTCGGCTATGCTAAATTTTAAAGTAATTAATCTTGGGGCAAGGTATGGAAGTAAAGATGATTACAAACATTAATGAGTTAATTACTTTGTAACCCGATAATTAAATTAAAATTTTGGGAAAATGGGTTGTTTAATTTGGTAAATTTGAGAATGTTGTTGATGAATAATAATCAATATGAAATTAAATTGGTGATCATTTTAGGTGTTGAATGGTCCGATGAGTGTCTTAAGGGTTTCAGTCGATACATCTGATCAGTGATATCGATAGAAATTTCTCAAACATTTATGCTAGACTATCTAACACTGAAGATGTGTAGTAAAAATGAAGTTTGATGCAAAAAAATTGTGATAACCCCAAACTTCTGTAGTACGGAAGTAAGGATATTCATAGGAGCATAACATAATTACAATAATCACATATCGCAGATAATAGCATAACACATAAATCATTGCAGCGAAAATGAATAAACTGATACAGCGGAAGTCTACCAATGCTCTAGACAAAACTTTAAGTTTCGATCCAGAATCCTGCTCAATATATCTGCAAAATAAGCTACTCGACTGCCCGTGTGGAAAAGAGGGCACCCGAGTTTGCAAAATGAAACAAACTACGAGTCAGTCATGGGACTGGTATGAGAAATCTAGCTTAACTTATCTAATAATTAGGCTAATCACAGGACCACGCCGCTAACGCGGAACGGGTTCACTCCATTGGATTGCCAGTGCATAAATTTAATAAATTTCAAAAAAAGTAATAAGAACATTACAATAAAAAGTTCACATTTTCAATATAATGTTAGAATATAGAAATTGTACATGTTTTGAATAAAAATATGATTCCATTGAAAATTTACATTTTTAATGACAAGAATAGAAAAATAGAAAATGTTCACGTTTTGAATAAAAACATGATTTCATTAAAAAATATACATGTTTTGAATAAAAACATGATTACATAAAAAAATCACTTTTAATGTTATATTAGAAATTAGTGAAAAGATTTATGTTTTAAAAAGAAAATATGTTTTACATTAAAAATTCAATTTTTAATAATAGAAGTTGGTCAAACATTCATGTTTTCAAAATAAAACATGTTTACATTAAAAACTTTGTTTTTAATGAAATGGATAAAATTACATTTATAATTACATCGCATATATTAGAATTTATGTGCGTTGTTAAAATTACATTTATAATTACATCGCATATATTCGAATTTATATGCGTTGTTATAATTACATTTATAATTACATCGCATATATTAGAATTTATATGCGTTGTTATAATTACATTTATATTTACATCGCATATATTAGAATTTATATGCGTTGTTATAATTACATTTATATTAACATCGCATATATTAGAATTTATATGCATTGTTATAATTACATTTATAATTACATCTCATATATTAGAATTTATATGCGTTGTTATAATTACATTTATAATTACATCGCATATATTAGAATTTATATGCGTTGTTATAATTACATTTATAATTACATCACATATATTAGAATTTATATGCGTTGTTATAATTACATTTATATTCACATCCCATATATTAGAAATTATATGCGTTGTTATAATTACATTTATAATTACATCGCATATATTAGAATTTATATGCGTTGTTATAATTACATTTATAATTACATCGCATATATTAGAATTTATATGCGTTGTTATAATTACATTTATATTTACATCACATATATTTATATTTAGATCGCATATAATAGAATTTATATGCGTTGTTATAATTACATTTATATTCACATATCATATATTAGAATTTATATGCTTTGTTATAATTACATTTATAATTACATCGCATATATTAGAATTTATATGCGTTGTTATAATTACATTTATAATTGCATCGCATATACTAGAATTTATATGCGTTGTTATAATTACATTTATAATTACTTAACATATATTAGAATTTATATGCATTGTCATAATTACATTTATATTTATATCGCATATATTAGATTGTGTCCATACCTAAAACCTGTCATTTGGTTGCCCGTGTGGAAAGAGACTTATTTCCTTCTTTGTTTGAGACTTTTACTTTGCTAAATGTATCCTATAACTGTGCACTCTGATGTCAGTGATGTTATGTTGTGATGACATTTCCATTTCCGCTGCAATGTATTAAATTCATTGTAAATTATCTTCCGTTGTTGTATTTTTATATCCATGTAATCTGATATTCTATACTCTAATGTAACATTATTGTAATATTTGTAAAAGTCTTTATTATTTGTTCTAATTTGTTGTATGCCCAAAGTTAGCATATTCGAGTTTTTGAATGGTTTTAGTCGATTTTGCGATTGATTAGGTCCGGGCGAAATCCGAATCGTTACAAAAATAAAATACGAGATTACCACGTTGGGATAGTGTTAAACCACTATGTGGGATGTAGAGTATAATGACTTTGGCGAGGCGATGACGACAAGTTGTCGACATTGCAGCCAATTAGAAGGATTAATGGAAAATAGTGGTTTATTGCTATTCCAATCTAATTGTTAATGACAATTTAAAGTGTGATTGTTTTTAGATATACAACTTTCTGAAACAACTGCGTCACTTTTGGGATACGCATTCATAATTACATTCACTTGATAAGTTGCAACATTGAATTGGATATAAACCCCGGGGAATGGGGAGGCTATTTGATGATTGAAAAATCCTAGTAGCAGCCATTGTTGAGAAAATTTACGTAATCTCGGTGGAAAGGTAGCGTCAAGTAATGATGTTGAAGCGAAAATCTTGAGTGTGTACTTTAAAATACACCTTGTGAAAGGTAAGTTACGTTGATTCATAGCTTGATACTAATGAGTTAATCAATACGATTAAAACTTTACCTAAGGCTCTGGTAAGCTCAGATGGGAGACTTTGATGTTAAAAATTTAGTATGATGAAAATTTCTAAATTCCATGTGCTATCTTCCTAAATCGAGAAGGCTTTAAGAAGAAAATTAAGATAAATAACTTATAGATTCTAAATTAATGGAGTTCTAATCTTAACAAACTACGAGGATGCAACTTATTTAAGGCGGGGAAGTCTGTAACAACCCAGATTTTCGGGTAATCTGGAAATGCATATTCACTATGTTTTGTGATTCTTAAGATAATGTGTCGGTGAAATAAGTTTGTGAGATCAACTCATATAACATTTAAATAAGAAAATATAGTTTTTGAGCTTTTATAAATTCAGTATTTGGAATAAATTACATAACTTTGTTATAATAGAAATTTATTCCAATTTATAATCTTAAGATTATACTTACATAATTAAAGGGATATTGAAAAAAAACGTATTGATTGGGAATCAATATTTAAAAGAGGAAAATATATTTTCAACATCAAAGGGTAAATTGCTGATTTAATTACTAAATTACTAATTGGGGTTTTATATACAAACATGTACTTTGGTAATAATATCAATAGAGGAATTGTGTTTAAATTATAATAATGAATTTAATGTGTACATATGGCTTTTGAAATATTAATCAGTGGAAAAATTGGTTTGTTGATTGTATAAAAATGTAAATATTGATGTGTTTTATTATCATTGATAACAAATTTAAACTATTGAGTCTAAAAAATGTACAACAACATTGTTGCATTAATAAGTTGGAAAATTTGTATTTTAATGCCAACAATATATATATATATATATATATATATATGTATGTATGTATCTATTGCAGAATTTAAATAAAAGAGTAAAAGTGTTTTATGTTGCAAATGGGTTAAAACCACTTATTGTGGCTTGATAACAATAATTGTAAATATTTGATTTACAAAACAATTATTGTAATTTTGGGCTATAATAAATTGTTTTATTTAATAATAAAGATAAAAATGTGTGTTTTAACATGTTAATGACTTATTTGGTTAAAATAAGTCATTGGAGATATTTGTTGTTTTGTTGTAGAGAATGCATAATTATAAATAAAGATATTTTTGTCAAACACATTTTTTTGACGAATTATATTGAATTTATAATTAAAATAGTGCAAATGTGTTTTATGTGTTAAAATGTGTATTGAGTTGTTAAATTAATACAACTTAATAAGTGTTTTGTGTATATATGGGTTAAGAGGTATAAGGATGTATTAGGTGTTCTTAATTGAGTATTATGATGTGTTTAAATCCTTAATATGGTATAACTTGGTTTAATTATCTTATTTTAACGTTTTTGGGCTTGTTGGAGAGGCATATCCCATTTTCCACTTTTATTTTCTCTCTGGAGCATCGGATGGAAAGAAAAGATTTGTAGCTTTCTTTTTCATTCCTCTTTCTTCCAATTTGAGAAACATAATATACACCAATGGCTAAATCCCCTTGCCTCCTTCGATCAAGTCTTGCATGCTTCAAATTTAAGCCTTTTCAGGGTCTTCCTAACTCTTTAATCTAATTCCTAGCCAATCAAGTTAGAATTTCATCTCTAGTAAGGAAAATCAAAGAATGGTTTGCTGTCTTTTTCCGTGGTTGCTGCATGTTGAAGATTCTTTGGTTTTCAGGCTAAGGATGCTCTAATCTGCTTCCGAAATGTTGAATGCATCCTCCTAATATCCAATCAAGGTGGGTATGCAATCATACTTTCTAGTTTACAAGTTTATGGAAGTAATCTGTAGCTTTGTGATATAAAATACGCAACTTTTCTGAGTCAAATTGGTCATTTTGTTGCTGTGCTAAAATCACAACAAAACCCTGACTTTGAGCCTTCATAACTTTCAGATCATTAATTATTTTTCCTTGATTCTTTTTACATGTTTTTGTCAAGAGTTTTGTGAGTATATCTGCAGGTTTTGGTGTCGATCTAGGTTATTTTGGTAGGTAAACAGGTCACCAAAGTTGAGGGTTCGTCAGGAATTCAACCTCTAGCTAATCCCGACAAGTGGGTCGACACATTTGGCACCTGGGTCGACCTGCACCTTGGTTTTGGGTCGGCCTACCTTAAGAAATTGACTTATGTGGCTTCCTGTGACCATATTTTTGCTTCTGGGTAAAAACAGCGGCTAGACCTAACTTTGGGGTGTTGTATCTCCTTTGTTATCTATCCGTTTTGTGTGATACTTTTTATGTTATAAAGTCGGGACCTTCTATATAATCCTGCAATTTTTTAGTACAATCCGAGGTCATTTGGCCATACAAACCTGGTCCTAAAATTGGACATGGATGTGATTTCATCCCTGGTTGAAATTCAGTCTAGAGTCCAAGTTCGGAACCCTATTACTTTTTCATGCAATGTCGAAATTTAGTGAATCCTTTTTAATATGAAAGCCAGGTCTTTCAAGTTTGTGCATATCAAATTTTACACTAATTGGAAGTTGTTTGTTCATTCGAAAATATCCTGAAAGTTGCAACCCTGATTGATTTATGGGAATATTTTCATGTCTTAGTGTAAACTTGAGCACCCTTTCTTAAGTGTTTTCATGCTTCTCTTGATCGAGGTTTAAGTCATGATTTTTGTGTTTTATTTTGGCTTACTTTTACAATGGAGAAGCCTGCATTATAGCTAATGTAAAATTTTGGATTTGGTGAATTTAGTGACGATTTTTGAGCAAACATTGCATGTTTTAAACTAGTCTTCTGATATACGTATAAATAGAATTTTCGTTATAGTTTTAAGGCTAAATAAGTTTTATAATTTTAGTAAGGCTAAGTGGCTTTAAAACAATAGTAGAAAAATCTGTTTTGAAATTATAGTTTTTCAAGAAAGAAAACAATGGGTTTTTGGAAATCATTTTATAAACTTGTCTTCATAAAGCCAAGAATTTTCCTTATACATGGAAACAACACATTTCTGCACTCTTTGAGATGATGAGACTGGTTATTCCCAGTATCATCCTATTTTTGTTATTGATATATCATGTTTATTTGAGGATTTGGGGATTTGTGGGATTCTGTGTTGAGTTTAATTGGATCTAATTGATCCTACATTATGTTGAGCTTTGGATTTATAATCCATATATTAAGATTTCTGAGTTTTCCAGTGTGGAGTTGATGAGCGACAAGTAAACCAAGCAATGAGAACGTGTAGTATGGGATACACTTTTATCATTGTTTGGGTTACTGATTGGGAGTCAGGGACGCATTCATGTTGAGAGATGCCAATACTCAGATTCGGGGAAGCTATGACTCGGGGAGTCATATACACATTTTCGCTTGACTCAGGGAGTCAAGATACTCTCGGCCGGGGTCGTAGTGTTGTGTGCCTATTTTTGAATACGTATGAGTACATGGAAAACTGCTCGGGGAGCAGTATGTGGCTCGAGGAGCTATATCATGTTGGCACATGCATATTTATTTGAGTAGGATCCATAATTTTCATGTGTTTGAAATTTGATAATTTGATCTTTACGATCATATATTGAGTTTTGAGTTTTCGTATTGATTTTTATTGGATTGATATGATCTTAAATTTGAGATGAGTTTTGGATTTATGATGCATATATTTGATTTTCTGAGAATTTCTAGTTGCTATTCTTGTTTTATTGTTGATTTCAAATCTCATGAGCTTCTTATGTTGATTTTGGGGATCTTGGGAATTGAGTTTACATGTTTAGAGATGCACTTAGCCGAGGGCCTAGTGCATGGGATTTATTTAATAGACTTTATATTGTAAAGTGTAGTTGCTGAGCTTAGGGTTAGCGGTTCTCTTTGGGTTGTCTTCACTGTAGCTACTTTCATTTGAGTTTTTGTAGTTAAGTTAATTATTCGTATGATTGTATCTTGTTGTATATGTGTTAGTGTTGTATCTATTCTTTGTGTAGCACATGCATTTATTATAATCTAATGATTTAACATTGTGTAACTATTCTTTGGACTGTAATTGTGTTTTTTTATACGTACTATGTTCTGAACTGATCCTGTAGTCACCGTGGAATTGTATTACGTAAGTACTAAGTATGCCGAGCCTCTTGAAAGAAAAATAGCGAGAACTTCATCGATGTACTTAAGACTTGCAGTAGCAAAGCTATGAGTGGTCTCCCTCGACCGGCCATATTCTCCGCTCCAATAGACAATATTACCTAGTAATGCTCTTTATTACGGTAGGTCTCGGGGTGGGGCGTTGCAATCATGCATATGGTTCGGAACGCATGCATATGTATATATGATAGTAGGTTAGGTAGAATAGTTGTGTTATTCCATTGTCAAAAGCTGCGTGATACGATTTAACATGTGCATGTGTATTTCTTAGAGTAAATTAGCTGAAAAATAGGGTGTACAAATATAAGGGTAACTTGTATATCTTCTTTCGACTCAGAGAGAATATACAAGTTTGCATATGACTTTTGTACAAATAGGATAGTAGAAGGTAGTTAGCACGTACTTCAATTTCTTAGTATGCAATTTTGGATGTTGAGTGTTAGAAAATACGTCTTGCAAGCATGCTTTTTCTATGTGGGATCTAGGTTGCACTATGGCCTAGCTTGCGAGCATTACCATCGATCAAAATTTGACAAGTCCAGATATTTATGTTTTCTTTATTTAGATTTTTGGTCTTGCTTGTGAACTGTTTTGAGTTGTTTATCTTCATTCATTTGAGCTTTTAAAGCTTTGATGCCAAATTATGCTCTTCAGATTTTCTTAAATTTTTCTTGAAAATGTTTGTTTTAATTAATAGTTTAAATTTAGTGTGTGGTTAGGATGGTTTTTGGATACATGGTGTTTTCGGATTGCATGGTACAACTTCTTATCGTTGTTTATGATGAATGTTCCATATTCGTACCGCCACAAGTGAACTCCAAATGTAATGAAAATAGATACCCGACTATGTTTTGACATTCCGGATCTAATGAAATTAGTTTCATTGAAATCCAACTCTGTTTGCACAAATAGCTTTATTTTAGTTTCAATTTGTTTTTAGGTTCACTTTTAAATATCGCATACTCATAGAACAACTTCGATTGGTTCCAAACAAGAAATCTTGCAATAATGAGTTATACGTATTCTAATAAACATCGTTTTGTAGAGAACGAAAGTTGTTTGAAAAATAGCTACTCATAAGGCCTATATAATATCGATAAAATATTAATTTGATTCCAAAACAATTAAATAAAATAATAATAAATGATTATTTTTGTATATATCCAAATAAAATAATATATCACTCCAAATATAAATTAATATGAAATTATAATTTAACATTAATATTTTCAAGTTAAACAATATCCAAATTATAAATAAATTCCTATTTAATTTATTAAATAACATTATGGTTGATTAACAATCCATAGCCATTATTTTAAATTTTGATTTAGCCATAACTAACAATCTATAAGCTAAAATCTCGATTTTACACTTTTGTTACAGATACTTATAATCAAATAGATTCAAACGTTTCTTGTTTCAAAGAATTCCGACTTAAAATGGATTCTATATACTTAGTTGAAGTTCAAAACTCAATATTACGAACCACCGCGACGTTAAGAGTTCATTTTAAATTAAATATAAATTTATATGTTCAATCATCATTTTATAAATAAATTCTATATTGAAAATCCATTCATATTTCAATTATAATATTTAAAATAAGTTTAAATATTCAAATTCAAATAACAGAAAAATCCAGGTCATTACATTCTTCCCCCCTTAAAAGAATTTCGTCCTCGAAATTACTAAGTAAGAAGAATGCTTCAAATCCTATTATTTTCAAAATAAATATTTTAGAATATCACAAAAATTTCCAAGTCTTAAACAAAAAACTGTCATCCAATAAACAAAAAATGCACTATCAACATAACCCAATCATTCAAATCAGTCAAACAAACCAATATCAATAATTTGATAAAATTATTTCCTTTCTATACAGAAATATAATATGGGCAAAATTATTTCATTTACCCTCTTTGCAAAACAATATTGTGTCAATTGCCAATCTAGTATAGTCTCTAGACACCTAAACCAGCTATACAACACAATATAAAACATTGTATATATAAAATCTACAAATATGCTCTCTCATATATATACACTCAAACTCAATCTAGACTATTACTATCTCTATCTATATCTCTATCGAGTTACGCCATGGCGCCAAGGATATTACAAAACCTTATGCTTGTATATCAACTGTAGCGTCTCGGGAATTTCGGATCTCGAATTTCGACACTAATATATCCCGTGTTCAAACTCAAATACCGAAAACCCCGAAAGCTAAAAGAAAGAAATAAGAGGGTAAGTATAGAAAGAAAGTTAAGAATAGAAAAAATAAGAACCAAAACAGAATCAGAGTCTCACATCGCAGCGGAATAAAGTATAATATAGAAATAAATCTTTATTGAGAGCTTGAAATAATATTTAAAATTATCAGAGTACATCAATACATCTGAACAGTTATAATAATATGTCCTCATTTACAACATACAACAAAATGAACAAATCACATGTCTAAACTTCTCCAACTCGTTTCTGGACTTCACAGCATCTGATAGCATGAACATGTAAAACTCGGTCTGACCCGAGCGTTGCAAATGCCACAGATTAGTCTGAATAACCAACGTGAGAAAAACTCGCTAAGTTTATAGGTATCATCCAACTTGATTTTTAAAGTTAAACATCTGTTCGATAGATAAGGATAATCGTAAGACCAATCCACACATAAATACAGACTTTTTTACTTTACGATGGCCCAACACATTTTGAAATCACATATATGATGATATTATAATAGTATCTAAATCAAATAAATAACCATGCAGTGAAACACTTGCATCTCACGCTCTACATACAAAATCTGTAATCAAAAAACGCGGGCACTTATTTGAGATTGGATTTCTAACTATGGCAAGGAATGGGACCACCTTCCGACAGTGTACCTCTAGAGAAAATACACAAGGGTTCAACCGCAACATCTTGAAACCATGGCTAAACATGATTGGCCACTCATTTCCCTTGAGTGCCCGAATATATTGTCACCCTACGGTTGGCCAACTTCCATATTCCGCAGAGATACACTAGCGAAAGAACAAATGAATTTTCTCTAAATGGTGACAATACACCCTAATGGGAGCAACCCACATAGCCATGCGACCTACCCGATTTTGTTCCATTTTCCGATTGATTAGGCTCAAGGTTATAATTACCTTTTAGAACATCTGGCCGCAATTTACTTTGAATGTCACATCGTCTAATCTGTCTAATATCACTAATTGACGTCCAAAAAATATTTTGGGTGTTAGCTAAATGAAGGTGTCTTCTCCATTACCAACAGAAATACGTTTAAGGAAATCAACATACGTGACCCCCTTGGAAGTACTCTGTAAGACATCCGTCCATACTAGTTTTCCTGGGACTAGACAAGCCGAAGGCACCCTCCAACCATATCCTAGGAATTACCCTATAGATCAGTAGTGAGTAGTCCTTGCAATCCGTAGATTTCGATCACGACAGAATCACTATCAAATATATATCTCTAGGGATCAGCTAGATAAGCTCAACAGGTGGTTCTTCAGCCTATGAAGATTTACGATCTTCAATTGCTCCATCTCGATCAGCATCATATATCTTCTTCGTTTACGTAATGGTTTTCGAATATAAATTCGATCCCGATCTTTCTGTACCAACAATGCATTAGACCAGATTCTGATAGTAAGTTATTTAACTATCAAAATAAGCAACCGTAAAAAGAAAACAAACCCATTGGTTTAGTACACAGTGTCACTTGGCCTTTTTAATTTTGCATTCGTTAATCAACACCTTTAAATCTTTCAATATTTGGAACACATCGTTTTGCATCTTATTTCAAAAATAAGATTATACTCAAACACTTCTATTCAACTTATAAAACTTTCGAATTATAGTTTACAATACCATTCATAGAAACACTAATTTTATTTCTCTCGACCACTCTCATTTCTAAACTAATATCATATTTGAATAATTAGGAAGTCGTTCAAGTTGGGGTATTTTATTACCTCTCAAACCTTGAGTTAATAACATTTTTATCTTCAGAATAGATAGAAGTTTATTAACGAAACTCTATCCCAGTAACTATCCTAAAAATTGCATTTTTACCATCTGATTTTAAACATGGCTTTAACATCATACTCTCTCTTTGGAAACCTTATTTTAGTCTTAGATACTTTATTTAATTTAAGTATTAGGTAGAATATTATTTAAAGCCTTTTCTATTAACTTTAACAATCTTTTAAAACATTATATACAAGCCTTAATTCTTTTATGAATAGAACCCTTTATAAAACTTCGGATAAGTTTATTTCGAACCCATTTTAATTATATTTCGATAAAACCTCAATTCTTATTTAATATAGTGAATTTAGATCGCATCTTTATAACTTAACTCCCCAAACCACTTTATTTTAAATTTTGATTTCCGTTTCGATTTCATTTCAATATTCGTCAGTACTTAACCGTAAATTGGAAAGAGAATAATCCTCTAAGTATCGAACCCCAAGAGCGAAATCAACATCGGATCAATACTCAGAAAATCATTTAATATCTTCTGTTAGGTTCCAATTCTTTAATTTCAAACCTTGAGTTTTTATTCCATTCATAGGCCCTTTTTAATTTATAATTTAATAACTCGGTCCAATAATATATTCAATAAAAACTTGGATTTTATGACTTCGTCCCATTTGGATTTTACAAAATCCAATTGAATAGGATTGCAATAAGAATTCAATTTAAACTTAACTTATATTACTATTAATATAATTTTTTCTTAAAAATTCATCAAACTATAAACAGGGCTTTAAGGCTTCATAAACCTCCGTTAATAGATTTTAAATTCCAAGATTACCATTATTATTATTATTATTAAATAAATAATAATAAAATTTCAACATTTACTAAAAATAAAAATGGTTTATTTTACCATTAATTATATCCATTAAACTAACAAACTAATTTAATAATCAATTTCAGTTAATGCAGTTGACTTGGTCAACTCTAAACATGATTAACTCGTTAATCAATTCCAATTACTCTTTTCATTTAAATTAATTAATAATATAATTAATATTGATAATCCCATTTAATCGTCTCTTGGGAACAATTAATCTAACTCTTAACCCTTAGGTTAATTTCAGCTCACTTGCTTATAAATATTATTAATATAAGAATTAGCTTTGTAAAATAATTTAATAATTTCTTATAAACTTAAATAATAAATATCTATTACAAAATTCCATTCAAAATAATATATTTCAAAATCTATCTTCAATTATAAAATAATTTTTATAACTTCATTTCTATCGACTTACGTGATGGTAAATTAACTATTATAAAACGATGCATTTTTAGGACATCTACTGCCAATTTCTCAACCAATACTTCCCATTGATTAATAACAAAACAAATGTTGAATTTGGATTCAACAATCAATAACTGACTCAATCATCAAATCAGATTGGATTAACAGTTCATATAATATAACATGAAAATAAACAATAAATTTGAGGAATTCAGTTGGATTCCTCCAACTTATTTTTCGTGCATCCAAATAGATTATAAAATCATCCATTCAATACGACCATATATTATATGTTATAATAAACATGAATAATTAATTCAACTGATAAAGGTCAACTAGCAACAATAATATAAGCATCCAAATTAATTTAAATACATTTATTTTTTTATAGACGTAACCAACAAGGTAAGTTATCTCATTTGGAAATAATTGTTGGATGATTTAATGAACGTTTATTTTAATCAATTATATAAAAATATTCAGCATATATCCAAGAAATCATTAAATCATCCAATAATAATCATTAAATCATCCAATAATTAACAAACATAGCACACAAACATTTAACCCGACTTATATGAAATATAAATGGGACAACTAAGTGAGTTGTACTCACCATGATTTCCATTCGTTGTTATAACCATTTATTTTAATTAAATTAAATGGGTGTTTAATTTAATTAAAAATTACAATTGTTTCCAATCCTGACCAAACCACCCCCATCTCGTATCCTACGTTCATACGGCTCGAACGTGACCAACCGCACTCAGTTCACAAACACGTTCCAGCCCAAATACCCAAACCCGCCATCTACATTAGCATCTTCCCCAAACAAACCCTCCTGAAGCTTTCTTGTGTACAAACCCGTGCACATTACTTTATGATACTACCAAATACTAATCGAACCACCATAAACAACACCAATCAACTTCTCCACCCAAGGCCGACTCACCGACACCTTCACCTCCCACTCTGATGTCCTTCACCGTCCGACTGTGTATTACCCTCTTCCAGATCCAACACTTTTTGTCTCCAGATTTCCCAAAAAAAAACAGACAAATCTAAATGACGCTACGAATTCAAATATAATTGTAACGGCCCAACTTTTCGAACTTCGAAAATCGACACTAAATACATCCACCGTATTCGTGTGCCAAACATCCAAGGAATAAAGGAAACTAGTCATAAGTAAGCTAGGTCCTCCACAAAATACTATGAAATATTTCCCTTCATCAGTCTTAAATGAGACAGTCCCCTTCTTACAATCTAGAACCCCGAAATATCGAGATAGCCAATCCATACCGAGTAGGACATCAAAACCCATAAAACCAAAAACATATAAATCACAAAGGAAGAGTTCATCATAATAAGAAATCGGAACTCCTAAGCATCCCATACAAAGATTTGCCGAGCCTCCAATAGGGTTTGACACACAAATAGATTCTAAAGCCATTACTAGCTCAAGTTTCAATTTATCAACAAGAGAACGAGAAATGAAATTGAGAGAAGCACCAGTATCAAATAAGACACGAATAAGAATGCCAAAAATAGATAGAATACCTTCCATAACCTGCTTTCCCTTTGCTGGTGCAAAAGTGGAAGGTGCTGAAGCTAAAGCAAAAGCTCGAGGTTGTTCCCCCTTCTAAAGAAGTGGACACTCCCTAGCAAAATTACCCGGCTTATGACAGTTGTAGCAGCCATTTCTTGGAGCGAACTGAGTCTTGATCAATTGTGATTCAACCTTCGGATTCTTATCAATTGGTGAGTTAAGCACAGTTACACTTTCCACCTGTTTCTTCTTAGCCTCCGTATAGTTCTTAGCAAAATGGCCCTTTTTGTAACACCCCGTAATTTTAAAACATGACATAAGAGATACTTAAAGAATACTTAATTTTTATAAGAAGTATTAAGAGAAACGGGTTGCACCATTGCATTCGTCTTGGAATTCTGCTTGGAATAGAGTCCTAGTTTGCATGAATCGGATATCATATGAAGAAGTTATGAAGCTTAGAAGATTTCAGCTTAAAATCGAATTTAAATTAAAATAATAATTAAAAATAAAAGATGAATTCAAAAATTAAAATTAGTAATATCTGGATAAGCGGGAAATCTCCCGCTCTAGGGTGTCGACCCCCCCAGGGGAGTCGACATAGGTGTGGACCCCCCTATAGGGGTGTCGACATAGGTGTCGACCCCCCTATAGGGTGTCGACCCCTCATCTGCCCAGATTTGGCAGACGTGTTTTTTATGCCTAGGGCTGATGTGTCGTTCTGGGATTGGCTGGATGACGTGTCTTTCTGGTTTGGATGGTTCTGATGGATCCTAATCTAATCTAAAGGTCCTAATTCACATAGAGCATCTATAAAATACCCCTAAACCTAACCCTTACCTCATTTTCATTCATCCATGGCGTATCCATGTTGCTCTAATCTAAATTAAAACTATCCTCTCTTCTCTTCTCCAAAGTAAATCAGAATTAGAGTATTCAAATTGGAAGATAAGAATCAAATTCTACAATAATGGTTTAGCTAATCAAATTCAGAAATTAGAATTCAGAACTATCCTCTCTCCTATATCCTATCGCTGTGAGTCTATGTCACTTTCACATATAATTTAAATTAATTGTGATATGATTGTAAATTGGATCTAATGTATATGCCTGTGACTGAGATGAATCTTATCAAGTTGTAAATCATTATCTTTTAGATCCATACCCATAAATCTGCCATATGCCTTTCTGATCCAGTTTATCGTTATATGCCTGTTTATGTTTCATATGCCTATTCTTATGTTTACGCCAATTTTGATGTTGATTCTCTTCTCCTCTTCTTTTCCTTTTTTTTACGAGATTAGGCTAACTTCGAGCCTAACATATTTTGTTGAGATTTGCGTATTAATAACGATTGGGAAAAATTTGGGGAAATTTGTAATAAAATGATATTATTGGCATAAATCAATTTGGGCATAATTGTGTATAGATTATATACATGAGATTTGGCATAAGTTGGATTGGGCATAATTGGATATAATTTGTATACATGAGTTTTGGTAAGATTTGTTAATATCGATGAACGCAAATTGATTTTGGCGTAATTTGGCATAACATGTATACATAAGATTATAGGCCAAATTTGGATTAAACTTATGAACATAATTTAGATTGGAAATTATGGGTAATTGGGATATAATTTATTCCAAGATTTAAAGTTGGGACTTGAATCAAGAAAGTGATAATGAATGCCTAAGACACGAGGTTAGGTTCGAACTGCGGTATAACACTACCTGGAACCGCTCAGCACATCCAACAACCGCAATTTTGTAATCTAATGTGAGAGGTCAAAGGCAGAAATTAGATACGTAATAATGCAAAGACACGAGGTTAGATTCGGATTGTGGTATAAGACTGCCCGGAACCGCTCAGCATATCCAGCAACTGCAAAACGACAATCTAATGTGGGAGGTCTTGCAAGATTACGGCTATAATGAATTAATGAACATTTAACCAAGATAAGACATGTAGTAAGACATGACAGTTAAGTGGGTGACATGGATGACATGTGAAATATAGCTAGAAGCACTTAACCAAGGTGAAACATGTGATTAGACATGGGAATAAAGAGGGGTTAAGTGGGAATTCCCAATGGGGACCAAGTTTAGGAGGGAAGCTTGTGTCAAGTGTGGGGACCCTTTTCAACCAGTAACCCATTTAGTATCTTTGTGAGCTCGAACTAGGTCGAGGACGGGACATGCTTACTGGTTTGATTGTAAGACGTCAATAAAGAGTTAGCGGTGGCAACGCAAGTCCAGCGGAGTCATGTGCGTGCGTGGGTCCGTGATGGTAGGTAAGACGTTGTTGCATCGTGTAGGTATAAGCCATGCATTTTTAGTAGTATCAGGTTGCCACTTTAGGGAGTGATTCACCCTACTATGGGACCAGCGCGGGTATCTACGAGTTAGGGAGCCGATCGAATGGGAAGGGTAGTAGGTACAACTAGTGGAGATAGGAGCAGGAGGCACCTATGACAGCAGCTAGGAGTACACGAAACGACCAGATTATTATTATTATGTTTAGTAAGAGGGATCAACTTTCAGTTTGGAACTAGTATTGGCATGGTTTAGGAATTATCTTATAGTAATTAGAAGCGCAATCAACGTTATATCTTGTTCATCTTGTTTACCATGTCATATCTGCTTATGTTACAGTCATCTCTTATATCTAGTTTATGTTCTTATCCGGTTACTTTACTAATTATATTGTTAAAGTAAGTAGACTCGCCAGATGTATGTGTGACCCCTTTTTGTTTCGCCTCTTTTCTTTCTTTTCCCCCCAGGTCCTCATGGTAGGATTAGTGAATCTTTATTTGGATTTCTTTCTTCTTGAAGTGCTTGGAAGTGTTGAAAGTAATGCTCAGCTTTATCTATTTTCCATTATGGCTATTTGGAGTGGGATTATGATTTTACTTTTATGTACTCTGATAATAATTTTGTACAAGATGGATATTTGGTGTACTTGACTCTAGTATGTGGTTTTGATGTTGTAACCAGACATGTTTTTCTTTTCCGCTGCAATGAATAAATTTTGAATTTTCTTAAGTACCATTTTATACATCTATCTTGTGATATTCTGTTCTATACTCTTATAATACTCCATGAAAGAAGATTTTGAAAACCGTTTTCAAAAACATTTTTTTAGAAAGAAGTATTTTCAAAAACATGTTTTAAAGAAGGTGTTTTCAAGAGAAAGGTTTATTATGAAAAACATAATCCCTAAAAGCCATATATCTATCTCTCGATTCTCTATTTTGAATCTCTTTTTCTTTCGTCTCAGCATGTCTAGGGATCTTAATCTTCTAGAGGGCGTACAGATACCGGGATGGTTCCGAAGGTATCTGGAGGCTAGGGCTACTACCGCAGGCCCAGAAGATGATCCTCCTCCCCAAGCTACAACCGATCTCCCTCCTCCTCTGCGTGTAGATGCTTTGTCTAAGATATGCAAAGACTTCCGTGCGATGGGCGGAAAGCCGTTTTATGGAACTGAGACGTTTTTTAAGGCTCGAAATTGGCTCAAGAAAGTGGAGGATTTGTTTGGTATCTTTGAGATAGACGATGGAAGGAAGGTTCAGCTAGCTGCTTGGTTGATGAAGGACTAAGCTTCCTTTTGGTGGGAAGTAACTAATGGAGGACACCCTGTGGAGACGTGGATAGACTTCTGACAAAGATTTGAATTGAAATTTCTTTCACAAGTAGAGAAGAGTTTATACATAGAGAGGTTCCGGGCTTTGAAACAAGGGAGTTTGTTTGTGAAGGAGTACGTTAACAAGTTTAACCAGTTAACAAGATTTGGTATGGAATTAGTTAATACACCACATAAGAAGACCTTGAGATTTTCCAAGGGTCTGAATGAACCGTTACACGGGTTGGCTATGTCCCACATTCCTATGGGGGCTACTTTCGAGAAACTTGTTGACATGGCGCTGATGCATGAAGAGGAAAAAGGTGCTAATGTAGTTAAGGAACAGGATAATAAGTGGATCCAAAGAGAGCACAACAACAACAAAAGAAAGGTGGTAAGGATAACAAGGGCCAAGGGAAGAAAAGGTGTCTTAATTATGGAACACCGGGCCACTTAAGCAAGGACTGTAGGAAGAAGAAGAAGACGGGTTGCTTCCAGTGTTGTGACGCAGGACATATGATTAAAGACTGCCCGAGGAGGCAAGGACAAGGGCAAGGGCAGAGGACATGACCTACTTCTGGAGGGCAGGTTCATGCTCTCATGGCACCAGGACAGGAGAGAGGTAGAAGCATTTCTGTTGAAAGTTTGATTTTCCTTTTTGATCATCCTGTTCGAACTTTGTTTGATTTTGGCGCATCACATTCGTTTATATCTACTTCATTAGTTGAAACACTGCACCTGAATACTAGTTTAGTTATAGATCCCATTGTAGTCTCAAATCCTATTGGGGGTACGGCTCATCTTTCTATGTGATGTCGGGATTTGAGAATATATGTGTATGGCGTTGGGTTCGAAAGCAACGCTTATGTGCTTGGATTCATGGGCTATGGGTTGATTCTAGGAATGGATTGGCTAACCAGATATGGTGCCATTTTCGACTGTGAAAAGAGGGTAGTTAGACTGTTGTCTAGTTTGGGTAATACTCTCGATATTTCTTGTGACCCTAAGGGTTCTGTTATGCTTACTACCTAGAATCTCTTGACACATCTATTGATGATTTGCAATCTGTTCCAGTAGTCTGTGAGTATGTAGATGTCTTTGAGGAGGTTAGGGGCTTACCTCCAAAACGCGAGATAGATTTCTGAATATATTTGGTGGACAATGCAAAGCCAGTTGCATTGCCCGTGCGCCACATGGCTCCAAGAGAAAGGAGGGAGCTTAGTAAACAAGTGAAAGAGTTGCTTGAGAAAGGGTTTATAAGAAGAAGTATCTCAGAGTGGGGTGCTCCTGTTGTTTTTGCTACAAAGGCTGATGGTTCACATAGATTGTGCATGGACTATAGGGAGCTGAATAAGCTCACGAAGAAGAAAAGACACCCATTACCGAGGATAGATGATTTATTCGATCAATTGGTTGGTGCTTTGGTTTTCTCGTAGTTGGACTTAGCTACAGTATTTAATTAGTTGAGGGTAGTTGAGGATAGTATAGATAAGACTCCTTTTAGGACTCTCGATGGTTTCATTGAATGGCTCGCCATGCCTTTTCGTTTGACGAATGCACTCGCATATTTCGTAGACTTGATGAGTATGGTGTTTAGGGAGTTTCTAAACAAGTTCGTGGTGGTCTTTGTGGATGACATCTTGATATTCTCAAGAAGCGAGGAAGAGCATTCCCTACATCTTGGGGAAGTCTTAGAGGCCCTTCGAGCACATCAACTCAAAGCTAAGTTCTCCAAATGTCATTTTTGGAGGAAGGAAGTGTGGTTCTTAGGGCACGTGGTCTCTAAGGAAAGGATAGCTGTAGATCCCGCGAAGGTGGTAGCAATCCAAGATTGGAAGGTTCCTAAGAATGCAATAGAAGTAAGAAGTTTTCTCGGTTTGGCGGGCTATTACAGAAAATTCATCAAGGACTTTGCTAAGACATCAGCTCCACTTACACGGTTGATGAAAAAAAATTAGCCTTTTCTTGGGATGTTGACTGTGACGATGCTTTCCAACGTTTGAAGTGGGCATTGACGACAGGTCAAGTTTTAGTTTTGCCGGATGGAAGTAAATCGTTCACAGTCTATACCGATGCTTGCGGGATAGGGCTAGGCGCAGTTTTGATGCAAGAGGGAAGGGTGATATGCTATGGTGGAAGGCAGTTAAAGGCCTATGAAAAGAATTACCCTACCCATGACTTAGAGTTAGCTGCCATAGTTTTTGCGCTTAAGTCTTGGCGTCACTATTTGCTTGGTGAGAGGTTTGAGTTGTATACAGATCATAAGTCACTAAAATACTTGTTCTCTCAAAAAGATCTAAACTTAAGGCAACAGAGATGGATGGAGTTCTTAGCATCCTACGATTTTAAGGTTGCATATACCCCTGGCAAGGGTAACATTGTAGCTAATGCCTTGAGTAGAAAGAAGTTGACTTTGAGTCCTTTGTTTATCGAGCGGCAGAGTTTAGAGTATATCTCAACCTTTGACTTTATACCCTCTATTGATTATGTATCCGATTTGTTGGCATCGTTAGAGGTACGACCTACGCTTTTGGGACAAATAGGTGCGGCACAGCGAGATGACCCACAGTTGATAGAGATAGTAGACAAGCTCATAAGAGGGGAGTCTTCGAGCCATCTTAATAGGTATACTATCGATGACAAAGGTTGGTTTTGTAGGGATAGGAAACTTTGCGTACCTCGAGACGTGGGTTTGAGAAAGACAATCCTTGAAGAAGCACATCGTTTTAAGCTGACCACACATCCCGGTGGAGACAAGATGTATATGTATATGAAGCGAGTTTTCTTTTGGGTCAGAATGAAGGAAGATATGGCTGAGTTCGTTTCTAGATGCTTAGTATGCCAGCAAGTCAAGGCTGAGCAAAAGAAGCCTGGTGGTTTGCTTCACTCTTTAGAGGTTCCACAGTGGAAATGGGAAAGTGTTTCCATGGATTGCATCGACAGGTTGCCGAGGTCAAGGAAGGGTAATACAGGGATTTGGGTAGTAGTAGATAGACTTGCCAAGAGCGCCCATTTCATTCCCGTTAAGAGTAAAAGAACAGCGGTATGGTTAGCATCTGTTTATCTCCAAGAGAACAGCGGTATGGAGCGAGATGCCACGATTAGACGAGTTCCCTCCTACATGCATCCTTGGATCGGAGGTCAAGAAGTTACGCAACCGAGAGGTCAAGTTGGTTAAAGTCCAGTGGGGAGATGATCAAGGAGATGCGACTTGGGAGACTGAGGACAAGATACGCACATCGTACCCTTTCCTTTTTGAGGGTATGTTCTTAACTTCTCCTTTTTCCTACCACTTTATTTATACTTGCTCTATCGTTTATTGTATCCTCTCGATTATATCTTCGACCCTTAGGTAAAAAATCCTATGGTTGTAAACATGTGTTTGAGACATGTTATGTCTGCTGGATGCAAGTGGATGTAAGTGATTGTTAGTGGTTGCTCGTGGATGCATTTGCACACACATTAGGCACAAGATCGGCTCAATCACCTTTATATTGCATATGATTGAGTGTTCATATTTAAGTTAATGGATGTATATTGAATCTATTACCATATGGATGCTGCATTTGAAATGAATGGTTGTGCACTCATATAGAAATGATATATATCATTAGAATTCTTTTGCACACATATTGGACGCATGGCACTATCATGTTTTGCATTAAGGAGGTCAACTGAATCAGTAGACCGCTTGATCTTTGAATTAGATAAGGAACATATACACGCACTTTTGCATATGTTCATATAGCATTAGAAATCTTTTAAGGACAATGGATGCTTGTGGATGATGGACGAGTAGACGGATGATTGGATGGTAGGATACATTCTTCTTAATTTGAAGATTTCGAGGACGAAATCCTTTAAGGAGGGGAGAATGTAACACCCCGTAATTTTAAATCATGACATAAGAGATAATAAAGAATACTTAATTTTTATAAGAAGAATTAAGAGAAACGGGTTGCGCCATTGTGTTCATCTCGGAATTCTGCTTAGAATAGAGTCCGAGTTTGCGTGAATCGGATATCATATGAAGAAGTTATGAAGCTTAGAAGATTTCAGCTTCAAGCATAATTTAAATTAAAATAATAATCAAAAATGAATTTAAAAATCAAAATCAGTAAAATCTGGATGAGCAGGAAATCTCTCGCTCTAGGGTGTCGACCCCAGGGGAGTCGACATAGGTGCCGACCCCCTATAGGGGTGTCGACATAGGTGTCGACCCCCCATAGGGTGTCGACCCCCCATCTGCCCAGATCTGGCCGACGTGTTTTTGACGCCTAGGGCTGATGTGTCATTCTGGGATTGGCTGGATGACGTGTCTTTCTAGTTTGGATGGTTCTGATGGATCCTAATCTAATCTAAGGGTCCTAATTCACCTAAAGCATCTATCAAAATCCCCCTAAACCTAACCCTAATCTCATTGTCATTCATCCATGGCGCCTCTAGGCTGCTCTAATCTAAATTAAAACTAGTCTCTCTTCCCTTCTCCAAAGCAAATCAGAATTAGAGTATTCAAATTGGAAGATAAGAATCAAATTCTACAACAACGGTTTGGCTAATCAAATTCAGAAATCAGAATTCAGAACTATCCTCTCTCCTAAATCCTATCGCTGTGAGTCTGTGTCACTTTCACATATAATTTAAATTAATTGTGATAGGATTATAAATTGGATCTAATGTATATGCTTGTGACTGAGATGAATCTTATCAAGTTGTAAATCATTATCTTTTAGATCCAACCCATAAATCTGCCATATGCCTTTCTGGTCCAGTTTATCGTTATATGCTTGTTTATGTTTCATATGCATGTTCTTATGTTTACGCCAATTTTGATGTTGATTCTCTTCTCCTCTTATTTTCTTTTTTTAATGAGATTAGGCTAACTTCGAGCCTAACATTTTGTTGAGATTTGCGTACGAATAACGATTGGGAAAAGTTTGGGGAAATTTGTAATAAAATGAGATTATTGGCATAAATCAATTTGGGCATAATTGTGTATAAATTATACACATGAGATTCGGCATAAGTTGGATTGAGCATAATTGGATATAATTTGTATACATGAGTTTTGGTAAGAATTGTTAATATCGATGAACGCAAATTGATTTGGGCGTAATTTGGCATAACATGTATACATAAGATTATAGGCCTAATTTGGATTAAAATTATGAACATAATTTAGATTGGAAATTATGGGTAATTGGGATATTATTTAATCCAAGATTTAAAGTTGGGACTTGAATCAAGAAAGTGATAATGAGTGCCTAAGACGCGAGGTTATATTCGAATTATGGTATTAGACTACCGGGAACCGCCCGACACATCCAGCAACCGCAATGTTGTAATCTAATGTGAGACGTCAAAGGCAGAAATTAGATACGTAATAATGCAAAGACACGAGGTTAGATTCAGATTGTGGTATAAGACTACCCGAAACCGCCCGGCATATCAAGCAACCGCAAAACGACAATCTAATGTGGGAGGTCTTGCAAGATTACGGTTATAATGAATTAATGAACACTTAACCAAGATAAGACATGTAGTAAGACATGGGGGTTAAGTGGGTGACATGGGTGACATGTGAAATATAACCAGAAGCACTTAACCAAGGCGAAACATGTGTTTAGACATGGGAATAAAGAGGGGTTAAGTGGGAATTCATAGTGGGGACCAAGCTTAGGAGGGAAGCTTGTGTCAAGTGTGGGGACCCTTTTCAACCATTAACCCATTTAGTATCTTTGTGAGCTCGAACTAGGTCGAGGACGGAACACGCTTACTGGTTTGATTGTAAGATGTCAATAAAGAGTTAGCGGTGGCAACGCAAGTCCAACGGAGTCATGTGCGTGCGTGGGTCCGGGATGGTCGGTAAGATGTTGTTGCATCATGTAGGTATAAGCCATGCATTTTTTGTAGTATCGGGTTGCCACTTTAGGGAGTGATACACCCTACTATGGGACCAGCACGGGTATATATGAGTTAGGGATCCGATCGAATGGGGAGGGTAGTGGGTACAACTAGTGGAGATAGGAGCAGGTGGCACCTATGATAGCAGCTAGGAGTACACGAAACTGCCATATTATTATTATCATGTTTAGTAAGAGGGATCAACTTTCAGTTTGGAACTAGTGTTGGTGCGGTGTAGAAATTATCTTATAGTGATTAGAAGCGCAATCAACGTTATATCTTGTTCATCTTGTTTACCTTGTCATATCTGCTTATGTTACAATCAACTCTTATATCCAGTTTATGTTCCTATCCTGTTACTTTACTGATTATATTGTTAAAGTCACTAGACTCTCCAAACGTATGTCTGACCCCTTTTTGTTTCGCCTCTTTTCTTTCTTTTCCCCCCAGGTCCTTAGTGTAGGATTAGTGAAGCTTGAATTGGATTTCTTTCTTCTTGAAGTGCTTGGAAGTGTTGAAAGTAATGCTCAGCTTTATCTCTTTTCCATTATGGCTATTTGGAGTGGGATTATGATTTTACTTTTATGTACTCTGATAGTAATTTCGTACAAGATGGATATTTGGTGTACTTGATTCTAGTATGTGATTTTGATGTTGTAACCAAACATGTTTGGCGTTTCTGCTACAATGAATAAATTCTGAATTTTCTTAAGTACCATTTTATATATTTATCTTGTGATATTCTGTTCTATACTCTTATAATACTCCATGAAAGTTATTGCATTCCCTTGGTGAGTGACGTTAATGAACGTGGGGTGTTACACTTTTTTCCGCAGTTATGACAAGTAAACCTAGATATATCTTTATCTGGTTGAAACTTCCTCTTATTTTCGCTAGTTGGTGTCGAATTAGCTAATTTCTGAACCAAACCCTCAAACCTCAATCCCATGTTTACCAAATCCAAATTGGGTTCCGAGATATGGTTTGTCATGTCTCGATGAAACTCAGGATGCAATCCTATAATGAACTTATCATTCTTCTTCAGTGGCGTATCAATCAGACCTAGTCCGAACAAAGAAAATGTAGTGAATCGCTTCTCATACTCTGTTATCGTCATAACCCCTGCTTCAAGTCCATGAAACTCTTGTATAATAAGGTCTTACCAGCTTCCGGAATATATTTCTTTTCAAATTCCTCCTTAAGTTGGGTCCTTGAAAAGACGTCCTCTTGGACATCCAAAGTAATTAGATTCCACAAATCCATAGCCGTATCAGTTAGATGTTGTGATGCCAACCGACGCTTCATTACATCATCTAGCTCCATATCCCCAAATATACAGTCACATAGCTTGACCCAAATCTGAACTTCTATGATTGATTCTGAGCCACTAAACGTCCTTCCCCTAAGCCTTTCATAGTCACGACAAAGTGAAGCAAATCCCCTCTAAGGAATAACTTGCACGGCCTCCTCTATAACACCTACTATTGGATCCTCCATAGCCGCTGCATTCCCCGGTGCACGATTCTCACCATTAGTGACAGTACTAGCTCGGCCACATTTACCTCTACCTCCTTTAGTATTTGCAGTACGAGTACTAATAGTTTACCACCTGAATTATAACAAACACCTTTAGAATACCTGAAGATAGAATTATTTCAAGGAAACGATACAAAGAAAGGTTTACTACCAAGAAAGACCTTATTCAAGAAAAGGTTACGAGAAATAGACATTCCTAAGGAATATTTTCAAAGCCTAGTTTTTAAAATACAAATGCGCTCTCATATGTATAATACACTCTACTCATTCTAGGGTGTCGCTTATCTCATCTCTAATGAGCCATACCCAACCAAAGCCAAGGGTTCGCTCAACCTTGTTCTCTGATACTAAATGTAACGACCCGACTTTTCGAACCTCGAAAGTCGACACTAAATACATCCACGGTATTCATGTGCCAAACATCCAAGTGCCGGAAACTCAAATTGTTGGGTAAAATAAAAAAAAGTAGAACAAGGAAGGAAGAACAAAACATCAGAATCTCATAGCAGAACGGAAATATATAATATCAACTTAGTACAAAGGGTTACTCTGAATAAAAAAAATTCAGAGTTATAATAACCTAAGTACCATCATTAGCCTGGATAGTTATAACTGTTTGTCCTCACAATGCTGATGTGTACATGACTAATGTAGTACAACTGAAATAGAAATAGGTAGATAGATAATGGAAGCCTCCAGCTCGTCTTCCGAATTTTAAAGCATCCAAAGTAAAACCTTCCATACTCAGCCTACTCGAAGGGGTACGTGAGGATTTTAGGGAAAACAAAAAAACCAAGCATCAGACATCAGTCAAGTATGTGAAACTCAAGATAAGCATTGCGTGTAATAACATTGAGGGGACCGTGCATATAACCACTCCAGTTTTCCCCTCAAATGAAACCAACCATTTATTAAGTTTATTATAGTTGTATAATAAATAATGTCTAGGGTGTAGAATATAAATAATTCAAATAGCTGGAATGGTTACATTGGCTACATTCGACAACTATTAAATGTGCAAACAAAACCGATAAGGCACGTTTGCATATTGGATTTTCCATCGGAGATCACTCAATATAGATCCGAACTCCATGCATAAGGGTCAGAAAGTACCTCCGAGCGTCGTATATCTATAGATAAAATATACCATAAGGTAAACACAACTTGCCCACGCACGAAGCACCGAAGTGTACCATGTGGAACCAAATATACCCAACTCCCGCGCGCAACTTCGAGGAGCTCTCGCACGATTCGATATAAGCATACACTAGATATGGAGTCAATATATCCTACCATAGGTTAGCAAAACCCCATATTGTGCTCCTACTCTGTTTTTGGCCATATTTGATGTCGATGTTTCGTTCGACATCTTTCACACGAGTCTTCATCACTTGAACAAAACACAAATCCCAAATTGGATTCCTACTTCTCGAAGAGATCACGAATCACTACTTTGATCCGAGCATCCGGAGAAGTTTCCCAATCTTCATATAGATTCACTTATTTTCTTCAACCGCTTCCAAAACATAGAACTCGTACTCTAGTTTTGAAGTGGTATTCGATAAGTAAAACACTTACCGAACCCAGTCTCTTCAAAACAAATCGATGAATTTTCGGTTGACTCAATTCTGGCTCTTTCAAAAGTAAGTGAATGCTAGAGACGTTTCATACCAACACTCCTCCCTGGGGGTTCTCATTGGTATGGAATCGTGTAGATTTCCCGATACTTCTTAAGTTATAATGGTATAGTTCGATAGTCAACTAATCGACTATCTAGTCAAAACAATAGCTTATAGAAACCATGGTCCGTGTACTTAACTCATTTCCGACATTATCAACTTAACTATCCCTCGGTCAAGAGTGAGGCCAGGTAAGTTAGAGCACTGGTAGCATATCACCCCTTGCCTAGACACTCCATTCTTGACATTCACAGATAGATAAGCCTACACGTCGGCTTATTAGAATTAAGCACAGTATTCGTGATATTCAATAAACAGGTAAGTAATCAATATGATTAATACGTTTCCAACATTCCCAACCTATCTATTCCTCGTCCAAGAGGGAATCCGATAGGTTAGAGCTCTATTGCTCCATCCTTACTCGACATCAATCTTAACTCTCACAAATAGATAGACCTACTTCGTTGGCTTATTAGTGTTAAGCATTATCAGTTACCTTTTTAATCAAGTGACTTAATCATGACAAGGTTTAGCAATTCATAACCCTTTCTAACCGTTGTTTTATTTGGAAAGATATTTTATAAGAAGATATTTTGAAAAGAAGATATTTAGAAAGAAGTTATTTTTAGAAGATATTCAGAAAGAAGATATTTTAGAAGATATTTAGAAGATATTTAGAAAGAAGATATGACCATTTACATAAACTTAGAGAACATTTACAATACTTTGAAATCCAAAAATCAAGGTTAAACGGGTAGTTTTGCACTAGTGAAGTTTTTTGTCATTTTCAAGGGGTTACTTAACATTTTACTATCCAATAACTTCAAGTAGTAAACATACAAGTAAAACAAGATTCAAAATGATAAGAAATCACTAGAGATGTCATTAAAAAGTTCCATACAAAGTGTTGTAAACGTAACAATTCAAACTGTATAACACCCCGTATTTTATGAGTATATTAAAATAACATATTAAAGAATATTTTATTTGAAAAATAGGAATGAGAAAAGAATGATGTTTAGCATTGTTCTAAGGTTTGTAAGCAAAAGACTTAGTAGCTCATTTGGTTAGAACACGTGACTTGCATACAAGAGGTACAGAGTTCGATCCCCGCCAGCGCCATATTTTTGTTTTAGGGGAATGGCTAAAAAGTGGCTTAGTGTGAACGCAGTTCAAAAAGTGGTTTAGTGTGAAAATGGTTAACTATGAAGAAGTTATTAAGCGTTGAAGTTTGTATGCATATGAGAGAAATATATATATAGATATATAACAAAATTAAATAAATATTCAAAAAAGTTCAAAATAGCGAATCGGGTGGAGGAATAGCCGAACCGCCCATTTCTGGAGTCGACCCGAGCACCGCTGGGTCGACTAGGGGTTAATCCAGGGATTTTGGCTGTCAACCCATGGCCCGATTCACCCTAAGGGCTGATATGGCATCTGAGTGGTCCTGATGGTTTCTGGGTTAATCTAAGAGCTCTAATCGATCCTAGACATCTATAAATACATCCCAAACCTAAATCTAAATCTCTTACACAATTCTCTAGCCTCCATTGCTCTCTTCTTCTCTAAAAAATAAATCAATGGCACCTCTACTCTGCTGAAACCTAAGCTAGAACTTGTGCTTCTTCTTCCTCCAATTCTGATTAGGATTAAAAGAGAACAGCTACAACACCTTTTTCTTTTAGAATCCAACCAAGGCAAGTACGGTTATTTTCCGATATAAAATTTAATTATGATCCTAGCATGATAATGAATCTGAATCTAAGATGATGCCTATTTTTGTTTATCTGATCTGTTTTCCTGTGAATCTATCTTATTTATTGTTACTATTATGTATCTTTTCCCTCTTTTCTTCCTTTCTGTTTTTATAGCCAGGCTACCACGAGCCTGAGCGAAATCTCATAAGAGATGAACGCACAAACGATAAATTTGGGGAAAATATTGAAAGATGCATAATTGGGCATAACTGATTTGTGACTGATTTGAGAACACAACACATGTTGTAATTTAAGATCTAGATCTGGGCATACTATATATATGACGGTTCATGATTTGGAAGAAGGAAGATTATTATATGATAACATATGACTTGTAATTTGGGGACATAATGCATGTTATAATTCAAGATCTGATTTTGAGGACATAATACATGTTGAATTTAAGATCTAGATTTAGGGCATATTTTATATGACAATTTATGACTTGGAAGAAAAAGGATTTGTGACTTAGGCCTGAAAAGCCTATATTAAAATAGGGATAACTATTAATGTGAATACGCCTGATTTGGATTTTTGGATATTTGACATATGCGGTAATAAAAGGCTATAATTTGGCATAGTTCATATTGTGCACCATGATTTTGGGGTTTTTGAGGAATATTCTGTACTATGCAAATTTAACTAAAATATGGGGGCATATGTATGTTGTGAATTATGACCATAATTTGGGCATGTAGATTTATAGGCTTAATTTATAATTAAGCAAGATATGTTAATGGAACTTTAGAGAGATGTTTTAACTGCCTAATCTACTAAATCTGTTGAAACTGAATACTGTAATTTGAGTATGCATCTGTAGGCTTGATCTAAAATTGAGCAAAACATGTTTAAACAATCTGGTGTAACTTGTACAGAAGTTAATTTGTTGAATTGGCATAATTAGTCTGATATTGGCATAATTAGTCTGTTATTGGCATAATCTGTGAATGGATATTTTAGCTATAATAAGAATGCTGAGACACGAGGTTAGACTCAGTTTGCGGTGGAAACCTGCCCGGAACCAACCGGCCTAACCAGTAGCCGCAAACTGTCAGTCCAATGTGAGAGGTCATAGGAATAACTAAAAGATGCCTAGACACGAGGTTAGGTCTGGCTTATGGAAGAAATCTACCCGGAACCGCCCGGCACGTCCAGCGGCCACAAGCTACCGACCTAATGTGAGAGGTCTGTGCATTAATAATTAATTAATGCAAATTTAAGATAAATATGATGCCTAAAATGTGTTGGGTGGACAGGGTTAAATCAACTGGACTGGTGAATCTAATAAACCAGTTTAGTGAATCTGTAGGCTCAATACAAAGTTAGGTGAAACAATCCTTAAGACTGTTAATCCGTACATCTGGTTCGCTAGTCTGAAAACTTGTTAACCTGTATGTTTGATCTGAGAGCTAGTTAATCTGAACTTTGTACATGTGAAATCTGTAAGCCAGTTAATCTAAAATCAGTTAGTCTGGGGACACAAGGTTAGGATGGGTAATTACTTGTTTCATCTGTTGTGTGGGACCCATATTAGTCAGTAACCCTTTCTGGTATCAAAACTATGACCCAACAGTAGGTAGGGTCCGGGCACGCTTACTGAACTAATTATAAGCGGTTCATTCTGATAATGGTGAGGGGTGTTGATGGCGCATTCTAACCGGGTCATGTGCGTGCATGGATCCGGTCTGCTCTGAGGATGTAAGACACCGTGACATCTGTAAATAGGTTTGTGTCTATAGGTTGCTACTTTAGGGAATGATACACCCTTCTATGGGGCCAGCACAGGGTATTTATGTATTAGGGAGCCGATCGCTTGGGGTAGAATTTAGGGTACACCTAGTTCTGTCTGTTTCTGTTGAGGTACTGTCTGTTTCTGTTGGGGTGGTAACACCTGTCTGTTTCTTCGTGGTACCGTCTGTTGGGGCGGTAAAGGCCCATTAGTTGGGTTGGTAAAGGCCCATTATTAATATTTTGTTTTCTGCACCTTCTGTCTTTATTGGGGTGGTAAAGGCCCATTACTAGCATTTTGTTTCTGTAGAGATTATTCTTTTTTTGTTCCTGTTTCTGTTTAGACATTAGGGTAACACCTAATCCTGTTATACTAGTACTAGTGCAGAGAAGTGAAAAGTAATAGCTTATATCATTCCGTTTCTTCTGTTTAACCTAAGTATATCTGCTACTCCTGTTACTGTTATCTCTCATCCAGTTTTATTTGCATGTCATGACATTATTATCTATTCATAGCTAAAAGTCACTGGACTTGCCTGACTTTTTGTCTGACCCTTGTTGTTTCGCCTCTTTTCTTTCGTCCCCCCCCCACACACCCCAGGTTTTTAAAGAAGGAATACTCTAGCTTGATCCGGATTTCTTCTACTTGAAGTGCTTAAAGTATGGCTTGCCTTTTTATGGCATCTTATGTGGGGATTATGATTTTAAAGTTTTGTACTCTGATGGCTTTTGAACAAGGCTGATATTTATGTACTTGAGTTTTGGTGCTGTGATTTTGAAAGATGTAACCAAACTTATTTCTGTTTTCCGCTGCAATAAAGTTATAAAGTTTTTCAAGTACTATTTTATGTATCTGTCTTGTAATATTCTGTTCTTCTTACTTAAACGCTCCTCGAAACTTAATTCATTCCCTTTGTGAGTGACATTAGTGGACATGGAGTGTTACACTTGGTATCAGAGCTGAAGGTTACCAGATTTGATAAAAAAAATTTGAAAACTATTTTCAAAAAGGTTTTAAAAAGGAAGTATTTTCAAAAGTAAAGCTTATTCTGAAAAAATAAATAAAAATAATCCCCAAAAGCCATATATCTTTCTTTCGATTCTTTGTTTCGAGTTCCTTCCTCTTTCCCTTTTGAATCTCTTCCTCCGCGTATAGATGCTTTTTCTAAGATATGTAAGGACTTCTGTGTGATGGACGGAAAACCGCTTTATAGGACTGAGATGTTGTCGAGGCTAGAAGTTGGCTCAACGGAGTGGAGGACTTGTTGGTACCTTTGAGATAGACGATGGGAGGAAGGTTCAAGCAGCTACTTGGTTAATGAAGGATGAAGCTTCATTTTGGTGGAAGGTCACGAATGGAGAACGTACATGGGAGACATGGATAGAACACACGATAAGAAAGTGGATCCAAAGAAGGGCGCTTGCTTCAACTGTGGTGAGATGGGACACTTCAGTAGGGACTGCCTGAAGAAACGAGAGCAAGGGTAGAAGACAGGACCTACTTCTGGAGGGCAGGCGAATGCTCTCGTGGCTGATGGATTGGATAGAAATAGAAAAATTTCTGTAGGAGGTTTAATTTTCTTATCTGATTTTGAGTTACAACTCTTTTTGATTCTGGCATTTTTCTGTAATTGAGACTCTACACTTTAATACTAGTTTTGTTTCTGATCCCACTATAGTCTCAAAACCCCATAAAGGTTACGACTCATCTGTTTGTGATAGGTTGGGGTTTGAGGGAATCTGTGTTGGTCGTTAAGTTGACTATGACGCATAAATTCTGGGTTTTGTGGGGTATGGTGGGGTTTTATCATACTTAGTTTCCTAAGAATCATTTGATAATCTGATCTGTACCAGTAGTCTGTAAGTATCTGAATATTTCAGAAAAGGATAGGGGTTTTTAGTCGAAGCGTGAAGAAAATTTCCAATTTTGACATTGTTTAACGGGAGTAATTCACTGAGTGTCAATCTGATGTTGATTTCAGTCTTCGGGGTTGATACTTAGGGAATTATTCTCTCAACCGATGTCTAATGGGAACAGAGCTTTTGTTTTAATTGTACTTGCTTCTATCACTCGGCTGTATCCTATTGATCGAGTCTTCGACCTTTAGGTAGAATCTAATGGATGTAAACATGTGTTTGAGACACGTTATGATTGATGGTTGCAAGTGGATGCAAGTGGTTGTTAGTGGATGCTCGTGGATGCATATACACACTCTAGGCACTAGATCGGCTCAAAAACACTCTCATACTGCATATGGATGTGTGTGCATTTTTCAATTTTTGTGGATGCAGGATGATTGACACCTCACGTGGATGTTGCATTTGAATGTATGGTTGCGCACTCATATAGAAATGATATGTATCAATAGGGTTCTTTTGCATACATAATGGACGCATGACACTATCATAATTCACATTAAGGAGGTCAATTGAATCAGTAGACCGCCTGATTTTGCATGGGATAAGGAACATGTACACACACTTTTTGCATATGTTCATATGGCATTATAAATCTTTTAAGGACAATGGATTTCTGTGTTTGATGATTGAGCAGATGGAAGATTGGATGGTAGGATATACATTCTCTTTAACTTGGAGATTTCGGGGACGAAATCCTTTAAGGAGGGGAGAATGTAACACCCCATATTTCCTGAGAATATTAAAATAACAAATTAAAGAATAATTTATTTGAAAAAGAGGAATGAGAAAAGAATGATGTTTAGCATTGTTCTATGGTTTGTAAGCAAAAGACTTAGTAGCTCATTTGGTTAGAACACGTGACTTGCATACATGAGGTACAGAGTACGATCCTTGCCAGCACCATATTTTTGTTTTAGGGGAATGGCGAAAAAGTGGCTTAGTGTGAACGCAGTTCAAAAAGTGGTTTAGTGTGAAAATGGTTAATTATGAAGAAGTTATTAAGCCTTGAAGTTTGTATGCATATGAGAGAAATATATATAGATATATATAAAAATTAAATAAATAAATATTCAAAAAAATTCAAAACAGCGAATTGGGAGGGGGAATAGCCGAACCGCACCATTTTTGGAGTCGATCCGAGCCCCGCTGGGTCGACTAGGGGTTAATCCAGGGTGTTCGGCTGTCAACCCGTGGCCTGATTCGCCCTAAGGGCTGATATGGCATCTGAGTGGTCCTGATGGTTTCTGGGTTAATCTAAGAGCTCTAATCGATCCTAGACATCTATAAATCCATCCCTAACCTAAACCTAAATCTCTTACACAATTCTCTAGCCTCCATTGCTCTCTTCTTCTCTAAAAAATAAATCAATGGTGTCTCTACTCTACTGAAACCTAAGCTAGGACTTGTGCTTCTTCTTGCTCCAATTCTGATTAGGATTGAAAGAGAACAACTACAACACCTTTTCTTTTAGAATCCAACCAAGGCAAGTACAGTTATTTTCCGATATTAAATTTAATTATGATCCTAGCATGATAATGAATCTGAATCTGAGATGATGCCTATTTTTGTTTATCTGATCTGTTTTCCTGTGAATCTATCTTATTTATTGTGACTGTTCTGTATCTTTTCCCTCTTTTCTTCCTTTCTGTTTTTATAGCCAAGCTACCACGAGCCTGAGCCAAATCTCATAAGAGATGAACGCACAAACGATAAATTTGGTGAAAATATTGAAAGATGCATAATGGGGCATAACTGATTTGTGACTGATTTGAGAACACAACACATGTTGTAATTTAAGATCTAGATCCGGGCATACTATATATATGACGGTTCATGATTTGGAAGAAGGAAGATTATTATATGATAACATATGACTTGTAATTTGGGGACATAATGCATGTTATAGTTCAAGATCTGATTTTGAGGACATAATACATGTTGAATTTAAGATCTAGATTTAAGGCATATTTTATATGACAATTTATGACTTGGAAGAAAAAGGATTTGTGACTTAGGCCTGAAAAGCCTATATTAAAAGAGGGATAACTATTAATGTGAATACTCCTAATTTGGATTTTTGGATATTTGACATATGCGGTAATAAAAGGCTATAACTTGGCATAGTTCATATTATGCACCATGATTTTGGGGTTTTTGGGGAATATTCTGTACTATGCAAATTTAACTAAAATATGGGGGCATATGTATGTTGTGAATTATGACCATAATTTGGGCATGTAGATTTGTAGGCTTAATTTATAATTAAGCAAGATATGTTGATGAAACTTTAGAGAGATGTTTTAAATGCCTAATCTACTAAATCTGTTGAAACTGAATACTGTAATTTGAGTATGCATCTGTAGGCTCGATCTAAAATTGAGCAAAACATGTTTAAATAATCTGCTGTAACTTGTACAGAAGTTAATTTGTTGAATTGGCATAATTAGTCTGATATTGGCATGATTAGTCTGTTATTGGCATAATCTGTGAATGAATATTTTAGCTATAATAAGAATGCTGAGACACGAGGTTAGACTCAGTTTGCGGTGGAAACCTTCCCGGAACCAACCGGCCTAACTAGTAGCCGCAAACTGTCAGTCTAATGTGAGAGGTCGTAGGCATAACTAAAAGATGCCTAGACACGAGGTTAGGTCTGGCTTGAGGCAGAAGTCTGCCCGGAACTGCCCTGCACATCCAGCGGCCACAAGTTACCGACCTAATGTGAGAGGTATGTGCATTAATAACTAATTAATGCAAATTTAAGATAAATATGATACCTAAAACGTGTTGGGTGGATAGGGTTAAATCAACTGGACTGATGAAACTAATAAACCTGTTTCGTGAATCTGTAGGCCCAATACAAAGGTAGGTGAAACAATCTGTAAGACTGTTAATCCGTACATCTGATTCGCTAGTCTGAAAACTTGTTAACCTGTATGTCTGATCTGAGAACTAGTTAATCTGAACTTTGTACATCTGAAATCTATACGCAAGTTAATCTGAAATCAGTTAGTCTGGGGACACAAGGTTAGGATGGGTAATTACTTGTTTCATCTGTTGTGTGAGACCCATATTAGTCAGTAACCCTTTCTGGTGTCAAAACTATGACCCAACAGTAGGTAGGGTCCGGGCACGCTTACTGAACTAATTATAAGCGGTTCATTCTGATAATGGCGAGGGGTGTTGATGGCGCATTCCAACCAGGTCATGTGCGTGCATGGATCCGGTCTGCTCTGAGGATGTAAGACACCGTGACATCTGTAAATAGGTCTGTGTCTATAGGTTGCTGCTTTAGGGAATGATACACCCTTCTGTGGACCCGGCACAAGGTATTTATGCATTAGGGAGCCGATCGCTTAGGGTAGAATTTAGGGTACACCTAGTTCTGTCTGTTTCTGTTGTGGTACTACCTGTTTCTGTTGGGGTGGTAACACCTGTTTGTTTCTTCGTGGTACCGTCTGTTGGGGCGGTAAAGGCCCATTAGTTGGGGTGGTAAAGGCCCATTATTAATATTCTGTTTTCTACACCTTCTGTCTCTATTGTGGTGGTAAAGACCCATTACTAGCATTTTATTTCTGTAGAGATTATTCTGTTTTTGTTCCTGTTTCTGTTTAGACATTAGGGTAACACCTAATCCTGTTATACTAGTATTAGTGCAGAGAAGTGAAAAGTAATAGCTTATATCAATCTGTTTCTTCTGTTTAACCTAAGTATATCTGCTACTCCTGTTACTGTTATCTCTCATCCAGTTTTACTTGCATGCCATGACATTATTATCTGTTCATAGCTGAAAGTCACTGGACTTGCCAGACTTTTTGTCTGACCCTTGTTGTTTCGCCTCTTTTCTTCCATCCCCCCTCCCCCCAGGTTTTCAAAGAAGGAATACTCTAGCTTGATCCGGATTTCTTCTTCTTGAAGTGCTTAAAGTATGGCTTGCCTTTTTATGGCATCTTCTGTGGGGATTATGATTTTAAAGTTTTGTACTCTGATGGCTTTTGAACAAGGCTGATATTTATGTGCTTGAGTTTTGGTACTGTGATTTTGAAAGATGTAACCAAACTTATTTCTGTTTTCCGCTGCAATAAAGTTATAAAAATTTTCAAGTACAATTTTATGTATCTGTCTTGTAATATTTTGTTCTGTTTACTTAAACGCTCCTTGAAACTTAATGCAACCCCTTTGTGAGTGACATTAGTGGACGTGGAGTGTTACACTTGGTATTAGAACTGAAGGTTACCGGATTTGATTAAAAAAAATTGAAAACTATTTTCAAAAAGGTTTTAAAAAGGAAGTATTTTCAAAAGTAAAGCTTATTTTGAAAATAAAATAAAAATAATCTCCAAAAGCCATATATCTTTCTTTAGATTCTTTGTTTCGAGTTCCTTCCTCTTTCCCTTTTTAATCTTTTCCTCCGTGTATAGATGCTTTTTCTAAGATATGTAAGGACTTTTGTGCAATGGGAGGAAAACCGCTTTATGGGACTGAGACGTTGTCGAGGCTAGAAGTTGGCTCAACAGAGTGGAGGACTTGTTGGTACCTTTGAGATAGACGATGGGAGGAAGGTTCAACTGGCTGCTTGGTTAATGAAGGATGAAGCTTCATTTTGGTGGAAGGTCACGAATGGAGAACGTACATGGGAGACATGGATAGGACACACGATAAGAAAGTGGATCCAAAGAAGGGCGCTTGCCTCAACTGTGGTGAGATGGGACACTTCAGTAGGGACCGCCCGAAGAAATGAGGGCAAGGGTAGAAGACAGGACCTACTTCTGGAGGGCAGGTGAATGCTCTCGTGGCTGATGGATTGGATAGAAATAGAAAATTTTCTGTAGGAGGTTTAATTTTCTTATCTGATTTTTGAGTTACAACTCTTTTTGATTCTGGCATTTTTCTATAATTGAGACTCTACATTTTAATACTAGTCTTATTTCTGATCCCACTATAGTCTCAAAACCCCATAAGGGTTACGACTCATCCGTTTGTGACAGGTTGGGGTTTGAGGGAATCTGTGTTGGGCGTTAAGTTGACTATGACGCATACATTCTGGGTTTTATGGGATATGGTGGGGTTTTATCATGCTTAGTTTCCTAAGAATCATTTGATAATCTGATCCGTACCAGAAGTCTGTAGGTATCTGAATATTTCTGAAATGGATAGGGTTTTTTACTCGAAGCGTGAAGTAAATTTCCAATTTTGACATTGTTTAACGGTAGTAATTCACTGAGTGTCAATCTGATGTTGATTTCGGTCTTCGGGGTTGATACTAAGGGAATTATTCTCTTAACCGATGTCTAATGGGAACAGAGCTTTTGTTTTAATTGTACTTGCTTCTATCACTCGGCTATATCCTATGGATCGAGTCTTCGACCTTTAGGTAGAATCTAATGGATGTAAACATGTGTTTGAGACATGTTATAATTGATGGTTGCAGGTGGATGCAAGTGGTTGTTAGTGGATGCTCGTGGATGCATATACACACACTAGGCACTAGATCGGCTCAAAAATACTCTCATACTGCATATGGATATGTGTGCATTTTTCAATTTTTGTGGATGCAGAATGATTGACTCCTCACATGGATGTTGCATTTGAATGTATGGTTGCGCACTCATATAGAAATGATATGTATCAATAGGGTTCTTTTGCATACATAATGGACGCATGACACTATCGTAATTCGCATTAAGGAGGTCAACTGAATCAGTAGACCGCCTGATTTTGCATGGGATAAGGAACATATACTCACACTTTTTGCATATGTTCATATGGCATTAGAAATCTTTTAAGGACAATGGATGCTTGTGTTTGATGATTGAGCAGATGGATGGTAGGATATACATTCTCCTTAACTTGGAGATTTCGGGGACGAAATCCTTTGAGGAGGTGAGAATGTAACACCCCGTATTTTCTGAGAATATTAAAATAACAAATTAAAGAATAATTTATTTGAAAAAGAGGAATGAGAAAAGAATGATGTTTAGCATTGTTCTATGGTTTGTAAGCAAAAGACTTAGTAGCTCATTTGGTTAGAACACGTGACTTGCATACAAGAGGTACAGAGTTCGATTCCCGCCAGCGCCATATTTTTGTTTTAGGGGAATGGCTAAAAACTGGCTTAGTGTGAATGCAGTTCAAAAATTGGTTTAGTGTGAAAATGGTTATTTATGAAGAAGTTATTAAGCCTTGAAGTTTGTATGCATATGAGGGAAATATGTATATATAGATATATATAAAAAATAAATAAATAAATATTCAAAAATGTTCAAAATAGCGAATCGGGTGGGGGAATAGCCGAACCACACCATTTTTGGAGTCGACCCAAGCCCTACTGGGTCGACTAGGGGTCAATCCAGGGTGTTTGGCTGTCAACCCGTGGCCCGATTCGCCCTAAGGGCTGATATGGCATCTGAGTTGTCCTGATGGTTTCTGGGTTAATCTAAGAGCTCTAATCGATCCTAGACATCTATAAATACATCCCTAAACCTAAATCTCTTACACAATTCTCTAGCCTCCATTGCTCTCTTCTTCTCTAAAAATATAAATCAATGGCGTCTCTACTCTGCTGAAACCTAAGTTAGGACTTGTGCTTCTTCTTCCTCCAATTCTGATTAGGATTAGAAGAGAACAGCTACAACACCTTTTTCTTTTAGAATCCAACCAAGGCAAGTACAGTGATTTTCCGATATGAAATTTAATTATGATCCTAGCATGATAATGAATCTGAATCTGAGATGATGCCTATTTTTGTTTATCTGATCTGTTTTCCTGTGAATCTATCTTATTTATTGTGACTGTTCTGTATCTTTTTCCTCTTTTCTTCCTTTCTGTTTTTATAGCCAGGCTACCACGAGCCTGAGCCAAATCTCATAAGAGATGAACGCACAAACGCTAAATTTGGGGAAAATATTGAAAGATGCATAATTGGGCATAACTGATTTGTGACTGGATTAAGAACACAACACATGTTGTAATTTAAGATCTAGATCTGGGCATACTATATATATGACGGTTCATGATTTGGAAGAAGGAAGATTATTATATGATAACATATGACTTGTAATTTGGGGACATAATGCATGTTATAATTCAAGATCTGATTTTGAGGACATAATACATGTTGAATTTAAGATCTAGATTTAGGGCATATTTTATATGACAATTTATGACTTGGAAGAAAAAGGATTTGTGACTTAGGCCTGAAAAACCTATATTAAAATAGGGATAACTATTAATGTAAATACGCCTAATTTGGATTTTTGGGTATTTTACATATGCGGTAATAAAAGGCTATAATTTGGCATAGTTCATATTGTGCACCATAATTTTGGGTTTTTTGGGGAATATCCTATACTATGCAACTTTAACTAAAATATGGGGGCATATGTATGTTGTGAATTATGACCATAATTTGGGCATGTAGATTTATAAGCTTAATTTATAATTAAGCAAGATATGTTAATTGAACTTTAGAGAGATGTTTTAACTGCCTAATCTGCTAAATCGATTGAAACTGAATACTGTAATTTGAGTATGCATCTGTAGGCTCGTTCTAAAATTGAGCAAAACATGTTTAAATAATCTGCTATAACTTGTACAGAAGTTAATTTGTTGAATTGGCATAATTATTCTGATATTGGCGTAATTAGTCTGTTATTAGCATAATGTGTGAATGAATATTTTTGCTATAATAAGAATGCTGAGACACGAGGTTAGACTCAGTTTGCGGTGGAAACCTGCCCGGAACCAACCGGCCTACCCAGTAGCCGCAAACTGTCAGTCTAATGTGAGAGGTCGTAGGCATAACTAAAAGATGCCTAGACACGAGGTTAGGTCTGGCTTGTGGCAGAAGTCTGCCCGTAACTGCCCGGCACATCCAGCGGCCACAAGCTACCGACCTAATGTGAGAGGTCTGTGCATTAATAATTAATTAATGCAAATTTAAGATAAATATGATGCCTAAAACGTGTTGGGTGGATAGGGTTAAATCAACTGGACTGATGAATCTAATAAACCCGTTTCGTGAATATGTAGGCCCAATACAAAGTTAGGTGAAACAATCTGTAAGACTGTTAATCCGTACATCTGAATCGCTAGTCTGAAAACTTGTTAACCTGTATGTCTGATCTGAGAACTAGTTAATCTGAACTTTATACATCTGAAATCTGTACGCAAGTTAATCTGAAATCTGTTAGTCTGGGGACACAAGGTTAGGATGGGTAATTACTTGATTCATCTGTTGTGTGGGACCCATATTAGTCAGTAACCTTTCTGGTATCAAAACTATGACCCAACAGTAGGTACGGTCTGGGCATGCTTACTGAACTAATTATAAGCAGTTCATTCTGATAATGGCGAGCGGTGTTGATGGTGCATTCCAACTGGATCATTTGCGTGCATGGATCCGGTCTGCTCTGAGGATGTAAGATACCGTGACATCTATAAATAGGTCCGTGTCTATAGGTTGCTGCTTTAGGGAATGATACACTCTTCTGTGGGGCCGGCACAGGGTATTTATGTATTAAGGAGCCGATCGCTTGGGGTAGAATTTAGGGTACACCTAGTTCTGTCTGTTTCTGTTGAGGTACTGTCTATTTCTGTCGGGGTGGTAACACCTGTCTGTTTCTTCGTGGTAACGTCTGTTGGGGCGGTAAAGGCCCATTAGTTGGGGTGGTAAAGGCCCATTATTAATATTCTGTTTTCTACACCTTCTGTATCTGTTGGGGTGGTAAAGGCCCATTACTAGCATTCTGTTTCTGTAGAGATTATTCTGTTTTTGTTCCTGTTTCTGTTTAGACATTAGGGTAACACCTAATCCTGTTATACTAGTATTAGTGCAGAGAAGTGAAAAGTAATAGCTTATATCATTCTGTTTCTTCTGTTTAACCTAAATATATCTGCTACTCCTGTTACTGTTATCTCTCATCTAGTTTTACTTGCATGCCATGACATTATTATCTGTTCATAGATGAAGGTCACTGGACTTGACAGACTTTTTGTCTGACCCTTGTTGTTTCTCCTCTTTTCTTCCATCCCACCCCCCCCCCCAGGTTTTCAAAGAAGGAATACTCTAGCTTGATCCTGATTTCTTCTTCTGGAAGTGCTTGAAGTGATTAAAGTATGGCTTGCCTTTTTATGGCATCTTCTGTGGGGATTATGATTTTAAATTTTTGTACTCTGATGGATTTTGAACAAGGCTGATATTTATGTACTTGAGTTTTGGTACTGTGATTTTGAAAGACGTAACCAAACTTATTTCTGTTTTCCGCAACAATAAAGTTATAAAGTTTTTCAAGTACTATTTTATGTATCTGTCTTGTAATATTCTGTTCTGTTTTCTTAAATGCTCCTCGAAACTTAATGCATTCCCTTTGTGAGTGACATTAGTGGACGTGGAGTGTTACCCTTGGTATCAGAGCTGAAGGTTACCAGATTTGATAAAAAAAAAATTTGAAAACTATTTTCAAAAAGGTTTTAAAAAGGAAGTATTTTCAAAAGTAAAGCTTATTTTGAAAAAAAATAAAAATAATCCCCAAAAGCCATTTATCTTTCTTTCGATTCTTTGTTTCGAGTTCCTTCCTCTTTCCCTTTTGAATCTCTTCCTCCGCGTATAGATGCTTTTTCTAAGATATGTAAGGACTTCTGTGCGATGGGCGGAAAACCGCTTTATGGGACTGAGACATTGTCGAGGCTAGAAGTTGGCTCCGCAGAGTGGAGGACTTATTGGTACCTTTGAGATAGACGATGGGAGGAAGGTTCAACCAGCTGCTTGGTTAATGAAGGATGAAGCCTCATTTTGGTGGAAGGTCACGAATAGAGAACGTACATGGGAGACATAGATAGGACACACAATAAGAAAGTGGATCCAAAGAAGGGCGCTTGCCTCAACTGTGGTGAGATGGGACACTTAAGTAGGGACTGCTCGAAGAAACGAGGGCAAGGGTAGAAGACAGGACCTACTTCTGGAGGGAAGGAGAATGCTCTCGTGGTTGATGGATAGGATAGAAATAGAAAAATTTCTGTAGGATGTTCAATTTTCTTATCTGATTTTTGAGTTACAACTCTTTTTGATTCTGGCAGTTTTCTGTAATTGAGACTCTACACTTTAATACTAGTCTTGTTTCCGATCCCACTATTGTCTCAAAACCACATAAGGGTTACGACTCATCTGTTTGTGATAGGTTGGGGTTTGAGGGAACCTATGTTGGGCATTAAGTTGACTATGACGCATTTATTCTGGGTTTTGTGGGATATGGTGGGGTTTTATCATGCTTAGTTTCCTAAGAATCATTTGATAATCTGATCCGTACCAGTAGTCTGTAGGTATCTGAATATTTCTGAAAAGGATAGGAGTTTTTACTCGAAGCGTGAAGTAGATTTCCAATTTTGACATTGTTTAACGGGAGTAATTCACTGAGTGTCAATCTGATGTTGATTTCGGTCTTCGGGGTTGATACTTAGGGAATTATTCTCTCAACCGAAGTCTAAGGGGAACAAAGCTTTTGTTTTAATTGTACTTGCTTTTATCACTCGGCTGTATCCTATCGATCGAGTCTTCGACCTTTAGGTGGAATCTAATGGATGTAAACATGTGTTTGAGACATGTTATGATTGATGGTTGCAAGTGGATGCAAGTGGTTGTTAGTGGATGCTCGTGGATGCATATACACACACTAGGCACCAGATCGGCTCTAAAACACTCTCATATTGCATATGGATGTGTGTGCATTTTTCAATTTTTGTGGATGCAGAATGATTGACTCCTCACATGGATGTTGCATTTGAATGTATGGTTGCGCACTCATATAGAAACGATATGTATCAATAGGGTTCTTTTGCATACATAATGGACGCATGACACTATCATAATTCGCATTAAGGAGGTCAACTGAATCAGTAGACCACCTGATTTTGCATGGGATAAGGAACATATACACAAACTTTTTGCATATGTTCATATGGCATTGGAAATCTTTTAAGGATAATGGATGCCTGTGTTTGATGATTGAGCAGATGGATGATTGGATGGTAGGATATACATTCTCCTTAACTTGGAGATTTCGGGGACGAAATCCTTTAAGGAGGGGAGAATGTAACACCCCGTATTTTCTGAGAATATTAAAATAACAAATTAAAGAATAATTTATTTGAAAAAGAGGAATGATAAAAGAATGATGTTTAGCATTGTTCAAAGGTTTGTAAGAAAAAGACTTAGTAGCTCATTTGGTTAGAACACGTGACTTGCATACATGAGGAACAGAGTTCGATCCCCGCCAGCGCCATATTTTTGTTTTAGGGGAATGGCTAAAAAGTGGCTTAGTGTGAACGCAGTTCTAAAAGTGGTTTAGTGTGAAAATGGTTAATTATGAAGAAGTTATTAAGCCTTGAAGTTTGTATGCATATGAGAGAAATATATATATATATAAATATAAATTAAATAAAAAAATATTCAAAAAAGTTCAAAACAGCGAATCGGGAGGGGGAATTGCCAAACCGCACCAATTTTGGAGTCGACCCGATCCCCGCTGGGTCGACTAGGGGTCAATCCAGGGTGTTTGGCTGTCAACCCGTGGCCCGATTCGCCCTAAGGGCTGATATGGCATCTGAGTGGTCCTGATGGTTTCTGGGTTAATCTAAGAGCTCTAATCGATCCTAGACATCTATAAATACATCCCTAACCTAAACCTAAATCTCTTACACAATTCTCTAGCCTCCATTGCTCTCTTCTTCTCTTAAAAATAAATCAATGGCGTCTCTACTCTACTGAAACCTAAGCTAGGACTTGTGCTTCTTCTTCCTCCAATTCTGATTAGGATTAAAAGAGAACAGTTACAACACCTTTTTCTTTTAGAATCCAACCAAGGCATGTATAGTTATTTGGGGGAATATTATGTACTATGCAAATTTAACTAAAATATGGGGGCATATGTATGTTGTGTATTATGACCATAATTTGGGCATGTTGATTTATAGGCTTAATTTATAATTAAGCAAGATATGTTAATGGAACTTTAGAGAGAAGTATTAACTGCCTAATCTGCTAAATCTGTTGAAACTGAATACTGTAATTTGAGTATGCATCTGTAGGCTCGATCTAAAATTGAGCAAAACATGTTTGAATAATCTGTTGTAACTTGTAAAGAAGTTAATTTGTTGAATTGGCATAATTAGTCTGATATTGGCATAATTAGTCTCTTATTGGCATAATATGTGAATGAATATTTTAGCTATAATAAGAATGCTGAGACACGAGGTTAGACTCAGTTTGCGGTGGAAACCTGCCCGGAACCAACCGGCCTAACCAGTAGCCGCAAACTATCAGTCTAATGTGAGAGGTCGTAGGCATAACTAAAAGATGCCTAGACATGAGGTTAGGTCTGGCTTGTGGTAGAATTCTGCCCGGAACCGCGCGGCATATCCTGCGGCCACAAGCTACCGACCTAATGTGAGAGGTCTGTGCATTAATAATTAATTAATGCAAATTTAAGATAAATATGATGCCTAAAACATGTTGGGTGGATATGGTTAAATTAACTGGACTGATGAATCTAATAAACCCGTTTCGTGAATCTGTAGGCCCAATACAAAGTTAGGTGAAACAATCTGTAAGACTGTTAATCCGTACATCTTATTCGCTAGTCTGAAAACTTGTTAACCTGTATGTCTGATCTGAGAACTAGTTAATCAGAACTTTTTACATCTGAAATCTGTAAGCCAGTTAATCTGAAATCTGTTAGTCTGGGGACACAAGGTTAGGATGGGTAATTACTTGTGTCATCTATTGTATGGGACCCATATTAGTCAGTAACCCTTTCTGGTATCAAAACTATGACCCAACAGTAGGTAGGGTCCGGGCACGCTTACTGAACTAATTATAAGTGGTTCATTCTGATAATGGCGAGGGGTGTTGATGGCGCATTCCAACCGGGTCATGTGCATGCATGAATCCGGTCTGCTCTGAGGATGTAAGACACCGTGACATCTGTAAATAGGTCTGTGTCTATAGGTTGCTACTTTAGGCAATGATACACCCTTCTGTGAGGCCGACACATGCTATTTATGTATTAGGGAGCCGATCGCTTGGGGTAGAGTTTAGGGTACACCTAGTTCTGTCTGTTTCTGTTGAGGTACTATATGTTTCTGTTGGGGAAGTAACACCTGTCTGTTTCTTCGTGGTACCATCTGTTGGGGTGGTAAAGGCCCATTATTTGGGGTGGTAAAGGCCCATTATTAATATTATTTTTTCTGCACATTCTGTCTCTGTTGGGGTGGTAAAGGCCCATTACTAGCATTCTGTTTCTATAGAGATTATTCTGTTTTTGTTCCTGCTTCTGTTTAGACATTAAGGTAACACCTAATCCTGTTATACTAGTGTTAGTGCAGAGAAGTGAAAAGTAATAGCTTATATCATTCTTTTTCTTCTGTTTAACCTAAGTATATCTGCTACTCCTGTTACTGTTATCTCTCATCCAGTTTTATTTGCATGCCAATGCTCGATTGATAACTATTATTATATGCGAATTCAACCAATGGGAGATGCTCCTCCCAAGTCCCACCAAAGTCTAGTATACACAGTCTTAATAGATCCTCGAGAACTCTATTAACCCTCTCAGTTCACCCATCTGTCTGAGAGTGATAAGTTGTGCTAAGTCTTAATTATGTACCGAGAACCTCTTGCAAGCTCCCCCAAAATTCACTAGTAAATATGGGGTCATGGTCACTTATTATACTTGAAGTTACCCCATGTCTTCAGACGATTTCTTTGAGATAAACTAAAGATAGCCAACTGCCGTCCTCTTGCTCTTGACTGGGATGAAATGAACGCTCTTTGTACATCTATCCATTATCACCCAAATGCTCGCGTTTCCCTTCCTTTATCTAGGAAGTCACTTCCATGTGGTACATCCAAGGGCTGAAATAATCCATTGGGTTTCTTTTTTCAGCCTTGACTTGTTGATAAGTCAAACACTGGGCCATGGATTCTGCAACATCTTTCTTCATACCCGTCCAGTGGAAAACATGATTCTTGTCTTGATACATCTTGTCACCGCCCGGATGGATAGTCATCCGAGAGTGATGAGCTTCCTCTAGTACTGCCTTTAGCAATTCCTTAATTCTAGGGACACACAACCGTCTGTCTCGTCTTAGCCATCCTTTCTTGTCCACAGTATATCTAGCTAGGTGACTAGAAGTTTCTCCATGACCAAATCTGTCCAAGATGTCCTTCAACAGTTGGTCCTCTTGTTGCAAATGTCCAATTTATCCTAATAGAGTAGGTCGCACCTCCAATGATGCTAACAAACCATGTGTGAAATCCGTAGACGGCTTAAAATCAAAGATTGAGAAGAACTCCAAGCTCTGCCTTTCTACGAATAAAGGACTCAAGGTCATCCTCTTCCTACTTAATGCGTCCACCACCACATTACCCTTGCCTGAAGTATAAGCTATCTCAAAGTCATAGCACGCTAGGAACTCCATCCACCTTTGCTACCTTAGGTTAAGGTCCTTCTGCGAAAACATATATTTGATCGATTTATGATCCATATATAGCTCAAATATTTCTCCAAGTAGATAGTGCCACCAAGACTTAGGTTCGAACACTATTGTTGCTAACTCTAAGTCATGGGTCTGGTAGTTCTTCTCATGAACCCTTAGTTTCCTACTTCCATAGCATGCTACCCTGCCCTCTTGCATTAGTATGATGCCTAATCCTGTGTCGCAAGCATATGTGTAAACTGTGAACATTTTGCTTCTGTCGGGTAGAGTCAGAACTTAGGCTGTTGTTAGAGCCCGTTTTAACCTCTAGAAAGCATACTTAGCATCCAAGCTCCAAGCACAAGTCAAGTTCTTCTTTGTCAGACGGGTAAGTGGAGCAGAGAGTCGCGCAAAGTCTTTAATAAACTTCCTCTAATAGGCCTCCAATCCAAGGAAACATCGTACCTTCGTTGCATTATTTGGAGCCTTCCAATCTTGCACTACAACGACTTTAGCGGGATCTACTGCTATCCTTTTCTTGGGCACCACATTCCCAAGGAAACTCACTTCCTTCCTCCGGGATTGGCACTTAGAAAACTTTTCTTTATGTTGGTGTGCTCTAAGTGTACTTATAACCTCCTCTAAGTGTTGGGCTTGTTCTTCATCTCTCTTGGAGAAGATCAGAATGTCATCTACGAATACCACCACGAACTTGTTCAGATACTCCCTAAACACCCGACTCATCAAGTCCACGAATTATGCAGGTGCACTGGTTAACCCATAAGGCATAACCATCCACTCAAAGAAACCATACGGAGTTTTCAAAGTTGTCTTGTCAATGCTATCATCCGCCACTCTGAGCTATTGAAATCTCGTGGCCAGATCCAATTGCGAGAAAACAAAAGCGCCTACTAGTTGGTCAAACAAGTCATCAATCCTTGATAGTGGGTGCCTATTCTTTTTGGTGAGTTTGTTCAATTCTCAGTAGTCTGCACATAAATGGAGAGAGACGTCTGCCTTGGTTGCGAAGACGACTAGAGCTCCCCATTCTACAATACTCCGCCTAATGGATCCTTTTTCCAACAACACACCTACTTGTTTGCTGAGCTCCCTCCTCTCCTTGGGAGCCATATGGCGCACTGGCAATGCGACTGGCTTCGCATTTTCCACAAAGTATATTCGGAAGTCTATCTCTCGCCTTAGAGGTAACCCTTTATCCTCGTTGAACACGTCTGGAAATTTGCCAACTATGGGTACTGATCGAAGATCATCAATGGAAGCATCAAGAGATTCTACGTAACTAAGCATTAATAACCCCCGTAGGGCACATGAAAAGTCGAGAGTTCTTCTATGTAAAGTAAGAAGTCTAACCACTCACTTTTCACAATCGAGGATGGCACCATACATGGCTAGCCAATCCATTCTTACAATTAATCCGTAACCCATGAAACCAAGAACATGTGCGTCGCATTCAAATTCGTCGCGAAGAATGGAAATCCTCAAACCCCTACCTATCATGGATAAATGAGTCGTTCCTTTGATGGGGGTTGAGACTATAATAGGATTAAAAACAATACTAGTACTTAGATGCAGATTTTCTACTATTGAGTTGGATCTGAATGAGTGAGAAGCACCAGAATCAAAAAGATTTCTAATAGGATAGTTTAAAACAAAAATCAAACCTTCAACCGCGACTCTCCGACCCCGGTCTGGTTCACCAGCCTCTAAAGCGTTAACCTGCCCTCTAAACGTTCTGTCATTTTCTCTAAGGGCATTGTCCCTTAAAATGTCCAACTTGGCTGTAATGAAAGCTAGCGTTCTTCGTTTTTCCGCAATCTTTCACAAAGTGTCCTAAAGCACCTTAACCACAACATTTCACTTCTGTCTTGATCTGTGCTTTTTCGGGCTTTTCCTTTTCTTGTTCTTATTATTCCACCATTTCTTTTTCTCTGCTTTGGGATTCTCTTCCTCTTTCTTTTCTTCCTTCTTTCTTTCCTTGCCATCCTCGTGCATTAACACCATGTCTACTAGATTTTCAAAGGTTGCTCCCATTGGTAGATGTGTAAATGCTAATTCTTGGAGTGGCTGGTTTAATCCTTTAGAAAATCTCAAGGTATTTTTGTGAGGAGTATTTACTAAATCCAATCCAAACCTTGCTAGTTGGTTAAAAACGTTGACATACTCCTTTACAATCATACTCCCTTATTTCAAATTTAGAAATTTCTCCACTTGCACTCCTTCTTCGGTTTGTTATAAGAATCTTGCCTTAAATGCAACTTTAAAGTTATCCCAAGTAGCTACTTCTAGTTCGGCTTGAAATATTTCCCACCGGTATGATACTTCATCTTTAAGATGAAAGGCTTCTAACTGGAATCTCATCCTATCATCGAGCTCTAACAAGTTGAACACATGCTCTATTTCTCTTAATCAATTTCGCGCTTCTACAAAACTTTCTGTACCACTAAAAAGTTTTCACCCCCATTGCGCTGAAGTCCTTGTAGAGCTTAGAAAAGTTGATTACGAGAGGAGGATGAGGAGGAGCTTCTACCACAGTTGCAGCTAGGGGTGGGACATTCTCTTTAGCCCCAGCAAGCGTCGTAGCTTCTATATATCTATGAAACCAGGTGGGTACGGGAATGCCCTCTGGAAAGTTTAGGAGCCCCAAACATGCAAAAAAAGGATGAAACAAGAATTCAGAAAGAGAATCGAAGGGATATCGTAAATAACTTGAGGGGATATGCTTTTTCAAAAGTCACTTTTTATTTGAAAATCCCTAACATTTTACAAAAACTTTTCCTCTAATCTTGTAACCTTAAGCTTTGATACCACATGTGACACCCCACATCCATTAATGTCACTCTAATGATAATGCACTGAGTTTCGTAAAGCGCAATAGGTAGACAATAACTAAATGTACAAGATAGATATAAATAGTGCAGGGAAAAACTTAAACATTTTACTCATCAGAAAAACAAAGTTTCAAACCCAAAGTTACAACATCATATTTTCTTAAATATCAAAAGCAATCTGTCTCATAAACAGAGTACAAGAAACATAACAACAAGCCTCAAGTGTCGTTGCAATAAACTTGAATAAAATACTTGAAAAGAATAGCTATCCAAGTCCAAGCAGAATCACGATCTCAACTATTGACCACTCCCATTCTGAGAACCTGGGGGGAAAGGAAGGGAGAGTAGGAAAACAATTAGAGTCAGACATAAAGTCTAGTGAGATCTAGTAAATTCTAGCATATGTATATGAAAAGGTGTCAAGACGGATCGATAATACTGGTAGAGAAAGTACAGTACAACATGTATTTATGCAAGAGGTAAACGAGATGTCAACAAGATAAAGGTAGATTACATTTCTCATTCATATCCCAAGAATCAAACTAACTGCACCAACTTTACTAGTATTAACATGATTAGGTGTTATCCTAATTACTACCCATGCAATCGGCTCCCTATTACCCGAACATTTTGTGTCATCCCTGGCAATAGGGTATATCAGTCCCTAACCCAGCAACTTATAGAACATAGCCATATCCATAGGTGTTACTTGCGGCTTAGTATCCTATAGTCGGACTCATGCACGCTCATGACTCCATTGGAACGCGCCTTGTATACCCCCCAAACCTTAAACCTCTTATAATTAAGTTCAGTAAAGCATTCCCTGACCATACCTAGTGCGGGGTCCCTACCGTGATACCAACAGGGATACTGACTGATATGGGTTCCACACAAGCTAACATAAGCCAACCCCTAGGCTTGTGTCCCCATGTACCTAGGATTTAAGAGTCTCGACAAACTGATACAACAACTAGACTTGGGACCTCTTTAGCTTATTATTTAACAAGTGTAATTTAGCAGGTTTAAGTCCAATAATAAGCCCAGTTGTAAAATTATATTCATCTGAATGTTATTAGTGTAGAACCCTTTTTCCCCAACAAGCACTTGCCCAGATGTACAAGTAAACGTATGGTAATTCACTTGGTTTTCACATCTGGTACTATTCAAGCTTTATATGTCATACTTATTATCACATTAAGTCCAATTTAACTGATTATCATGTCGCATGTTCTTCCTAGCATGTAATTAACCTAGCTTTAAAAGAATAATATGTAATTATCCCAAGTAGATTAACATATAATTATCCAAACCTAACAGGTTAACATGTAATTATCTTAAATAGATCAACATGTAATTATCCCAACCTAATAGGTTAACTTGTAATTATCCCAATTCTTATAGTCTAGGGCTCTGAGACCAAATGTGACACCCTACGTCCGTTAATGTCACTCTAATGAGAATGCATTAAGTTTGGTGAAGCGCAATAGGTAAACAGTAACCAAATGTACAAGATAGATATAAATAGCGCAGCGGAAAAATTTAAACTTTTTATTCATCAGAAAAACAATATTTCAAACCCAAAGTTAAAGCATCATATTTTCTCAAATATTAAAAGCAATCTGTCTCATAATCAGAGTACAAGAAACATAACAGTGTCCCTCAAGTGTCATTACAATAAACATGAATAAACAGAAGAAAATACTTGAAAAACAAGAGCTATCCAAGTCCAAGCGGAATCACAATCTCAACTATTGACCACTCCCACTCTGAGAACCTAGGGGGAAAGGAAGGGAGAGAAGGAAAACAAAAAGGGTCAGACATAAAGTCCGGCAAGTTCTAGTAATTTCTAGCATATGTATATGAAAAGGTGTCAAGACAAATCAATAATACTGGAAGAGAAAGTATAGTAAAACATGTATATACGCAAAAGGTAAACGAGACGTCAACAAGATAAAGGTAGATTAAATTTCTCATTCATATCTCAAGAATCAAACTAACTCCACCAACTTTACTAGTATTAACATGATTAGGTTTACCCTAATTACTGCCCATGCGATCGACTCTCTATTACCCGAATATTCTATGTCAGCCCCGGAAGTAGGGTGTATCAGTCCCTAACCCAGCAACTTATAGAACACAACCATATTCGTAGGTGTTACTTGTGGCTTAGTATCTGTAGTCGGACTCATGCACGCTCATGACTTTATAGGAACGCCCCTTGTACACCCCCCTAAACCTTGAACCTCTTATAATCAAGTTCAGTAAAGCGTGCCTTGACCTCTACCTAGTGCGGAATCCCTACCGTGATACCAACAGGGATATTGACTGATATGGATTCCACACAACCTGACACAAGCCAACCCCTAGGCTATTATCCATGTGTACCTAGGATTTAAGAGTCCCGACTAACTAATACAAAAGCTAGACTTGAGACCTCTTTAGCTTATTATTTAACATGTGTAACTTAACAGGTTTAAGTCCAATAATTAGCGTGGTTGTAAAATTACATTTATCTAAATGTTATTGTGTACAACCCTTTTTCCCAACAAGCACATGCCTAGATGTAGAACTAGACTTACGGTAATTCACTTAGTTTTCACATCTGGTACTATTCAATCTTTCCGTGTTATACTTAATATCACATTAAGTCCAATTTAATTTATTATCATGTCGCATGTTCTTCCTAACATATAATTATCACAAACAGATTAACATGTAATTATCCAAACCTAATAGGTTAACATGTAATTATCCCAAATAGATTAACATGTAATTATCCAAACCAAATAGGTTAACATGTAATTATCCCAGTTCTTACAGTCCGGGGTTCTAGTACATAATATGCCCAATTTCCCTCGTTTATGTGTCATTATCTAATTATTCCAATTTATATCCTTTATATGCATTAAACGTAATAGCCTAGGCTTGAGTAGCCTAAGTTCTACGTAAAATAAAAGTAAAAAGGGAGAAAACAGATCTCAGACTGATAAAGGCATATAAAAAAGATTGTAAATAAATGAAAGGCGTAATAGGGATAAGGAAGATTGAAATTCATACTATAACCTGTAGATCTGAATAGCTATTGGGCATGACACGAACATATGCCTTGAGAAAAACCTGTATAAACATATTTAGGGATTATTTTAGGCACTGTTAGTATCAGATCCAATCTTATTTATCGTCTAAAACCTTTTTAAATAGTCAAATCTAAAAATCACATAGAACTCACAATGGGGCTTGGTGAGGAATCTGGATATACTACTGAAGAAAATGTCTACTTTAATTTTGTACGTATGCAAGTCCTAATGTTGTCTCTGTTTGATCCAATCCTTAGTAGCATTCCCCCAGTATATGTTTATGTCTTTCAAAATAATTTCATAGAGGTAGAAGAGGATATGAAGAATTTGTTTGAATTGGAAATGAGAAAAGCCACTTATTTATAGATTCACAGATTCAACCTCAGCCTTTGGATTCTAGGTTTTAAATCTAAACCACACACATAATTCTGAGTCAGCAATGAATAAAGCCATGAAATTATCCAGGTTCGTCACTCAGCACCTGCCCGTATCTGCCCTAGGGTCGACCTGTGGGTCAACCTGGAATGAGCATGGGTCGGCCCCCAACGGGCCAGTTTCCCGCTCTTTTCCCCGATTCATTCGTTTAATTTTCTGGAATTATATTTTATGTTATATTTACATATAAGCTGCTTATTTGTATACAAATTTTTAATGCTTATAACTTCTTCGTCGTTGTCCTTTTTATGCAAAATTGGGGTCTGTCTAAATCAGAATATCGAGATAAGCGCAAGGGTAATGCCAGTTTCACTTAATTCCGATTTAATTAAGTTATACCTAAACTACATTCGGCTTCAAGTCCTTATCCTGCAACATCATTTAGTCATAAGCCTTTTTAAATGGAATATTAACAAAACTCCAACAGTCTAGAAGGATATTTCATTCAAGAGTTAGGCAAATCATGGTTTAAATCACCAACAGATCTATCATTGGGGACTTCATCCCGTTTCCAATCTATTATAAAAGACAACGTGATCTGTCATCATCCTTCTCTCCCTATCCAGTGTTGATTCTTTTATGGCATTACATTATTCATACTCCACATGTTTTATGACATTTGCATAATACTCCATCTTCTCCGGCTTTTTCATGTTGAATGAGGTCCACTAGCAATAATGTCTACCTTTTTTTGCTTGGTAGTAGCTCTAGATGCTTTCCAACCTTTGTTACCGGGATTTGACATCCCTAGCCCTTATCCCACATGGACATTCTTTGATCTAACTTGCATTCCCCGATCAACTTTTCTACCAGATCTCTTAAGTGACAACACTTATTTGTTATAGGCTATAATCCTCATGAAACAATCAAAATTTCCCTAGCCGATTCTTCCTTTCCATCGATTCTCTAAGAGCGGGCTTCATTTATTGCATGTGCCCAGATAAATGTTTCTTACTGAGTCCTTAACCGAAATGCAGTTATTATATAATAAGGGAGTCTCGGATGCTTCCTCGAACTCCATCTTTGATAACGGGCACCACCCCCATTATCACCTCTTCTTTGCTTATTGTTCTTCTTATTCTGGTTCTAGACATTCACATAAACTTTATCAGAGCCCCCTTCAAATTGTTTTAGTAATACATTACTTTGCATATCCGCATTACTGGGTCCAGCTGTTTTTCTTTTACGGGTGGTCCTTGCATCCTCCTTCCTCAAAGCTCTTGGCTGCTTTAATATAGAATTGGTCTAGCATGGATAGAGGCTTCTCAGCCAACCAGTCTCTAAATTCAAAATCAGGGTCAACATCCTTGGTTAACACCATATGAATACCTTCATTGTCGGGGTTACTAACCACGGTAACATCGATATTAAACCTTTCCAAAAAATGCTTTAGTGGCTCCACTTGCGCTTAATATAGCCTAGACAACATCATGGCATGTTTGGGGCAAGTGGCGTGGATATGTGCCTGGTTGAAATACTTCTTTCCTAACTCTGATAATGAAATATATTTGGGTGACAGCTTAGTAAACAACATCGTCGCCCTGCCGTATAAGTAAATTGGAAATGCCTTACACTTTATGGCATCAATGGCTTGAACAGAGCCCATATACCACTAACGATGCTAGTAGCAAGGCATCATTAGCAGGTTGAATCTACATTGATTTTTTGCATTAGTATTGACTCTCTCTCTCATTTTTTATCTGATAATAACAACCAGGTCCAGAGTTGGGATATTTACCTGATGATGGTCGAGTTATGCTCTATATCTGTATCTCCTTAGTTATACTCGCTCTGGGAGAACTACTTGAGCATATTTTCCATCTGTGTACCCTTGGTGACTAGCATCCGGATCGATCACAAGACGAGTAGTGAGTAAGCAGGACGCAAAAGGCCCAAAGCATTTCGGTTCAATTCAGGAGATTTGGAATCCTAATAGAAACTCCTCAAGTAACCCAAATCGACATGCATCATTGTAGTCAAGGTGGTTCTCCCTCAGTGCTCTATGTCAGCATGAGTGGTCAGTCCCAGATCGTTGTGCCTTGGATTGATACTGATCTAGAGGTCTTGGCCATTGATTCCAACCATGTTTCCATTTGTTCTGTAACATTGGGTCTTGCAAATTCGTTGCAATGAGAAACGTTTTGAATCATAGTACCATGGGCTAGGAGATCGCCTCCATCTCCCATTCCATTCAACATTCAAATAATTGACTTGATTCTTCAAGTCAGTATTGTCCCCTATTTGATTGTTCAATAACTGATGGATATGTTCCAGTTTTCTTATCAAATTCATCATATTTGCATAAATACTTGGATCGGATGGTGTTGGAGCAACGACAATGATATGTGTAAAAACAATGATTTAGTTTTTCTTTTTTGTGTTAGTTTCTTATTGAGCATAGGTGTTAATACGTGATCCATATGACCATCATTTTTCTACCGCTGTTAAACTTCCCTTTTAAATTTATGAGCAATTTCGGGTAGATACAACAAGCTAGCAATAGAGATTTGGTTCTTCCTTCAATGGACTAAGAGTTGCACTAGCAGATGAAAAGATTTGACGATTGAGAATCTCCGTTCTCAGTGATCCAACGTGATTGCACCGAAATTGGTACAAACACACAAAAGAGATTGCGAAGAGAACTAAATGATGAGATCTAAAGAAAATCAGTGGAAAACGCAAGAAAATTAATAGAAAATGGAAACAAATTGTAACAACCCGCAAATTCTGAACCAATTTAAAATTTTTATTTTTGAAAATTTTATTGAATTGAGGAAATATAAAATAATTTATTTTAATAATAATGGTTAAAAATTTATTTTAATCGAAGTTGAGACGAATAAATTTAATTTTAATTATAAACGGAGTTAGAAATGGCGCGGTAGTTTGAAATTTTGAATTTAAACTTTGACTGAATGTACAGGATTCAAATTAAATCAGAATTGAGTGAAACCAAAAATATTTAAGTCTGTTTAATCATATCTTTCTAACGAATCTGAAAAATCTAAATTTCGTTTTAAAAATCAAAAGTTATGTCCAATTCAATTTCCAGAAAGGTCGCTGTAGAATTTATATATTATAATATAAATGACCCAGAAGGCTACTTTTCACATACGAAGGAATTTGGACACGAAACCACTTCCATTGAGTCCGGAATGATGTTTCTGCGTTGAAAAAGTATAAGCACTTATATATTTCGAGGTTCGGAAATTATCTGTTTAAAAATGTATTTTTAATATTAAATAAATAACCCTTGAAAATAGTCATTTTTCAAACGACCTCCGTTTTCGATGAAACCATTTTTGTTGGATCCGGAATGTCAAATTATTGTTAATTTTAATTTTTCATAATTTTTAGAATTAATATGTGAGCGTGGCAAAGGAAACTGTGTTTTGATCTTTTCAATTGTATTTAAACGACTTGAAAAAGGGCCATTTTTCTAACAGTCTCAGAATTCGACGAAATTAGTCTTGTTAGAACCGTATCGTCATAACGAAGCTAAAAATAATTTTTCTGGATTTTTCCGAGGTCGTATGTGGCCCCGGTAAATTAAAGTGTACGGTTAAAATTAATAAATAAATGAATTAAATATTAAATTAAATAAAACAGGCTGTAGACTCTGGAACTGGACCTCAAGACCTGTTCCATTGGGTCCGGAAGGGGGGTATTTTCCTAGGGACACTTTTTTTTAGACTGAAATCGGATTAATTTAAGAGGTAAGGATTTAATTGTAAAATGTACATTATAATAATATAAAAATAGGAAAAATTAGAAAACCCTAATACCAAATTACAGCCGCCGTATATTACTTTTCAATGGCCGAAAATTGCAGGATTTTGATCCTTAAAATCTCTAAATCTATAACGAATTAGACCTAGGTTCTCTTATGGAAATTGAAGAGCATCTCACGATCTTCGAACTGGTACGGATAAGATCGATTTTAGGGTTGCGTGGTGCTCGATTTTCGAGCACAAACCGTCGCCGTTGGCTGGCGATTTGGGGGCGGCTCAGGCAACCGAGCTCGGCGCGGTTTCGGGGGGAGGCAGCTTGTTCGACGGCGATCAGGGTGGTGGGGGCTGATGATGGTCACGGCGTACAAGGGGGGATCGACGGTCAACCCTAGTCTTTGAGTTTGGGTTTCGGTGCTCCAGGGATCGGCAACGAAGGAGGAACAGTAAATGGTGGAAATAAATTATATTATATTATTTAATTTATATTTTAAAATGATTTCAATGCAAATATTAACATATCTTTTGCGTACGAGGTCCGTTTGACGAACCGTGAGAAGCGCCGGAATCAGAAAAATGAGAGCTTCGCAATGGAACCAACTAGGACTGATTTTGAGCACATCCAATTTTGGGTCAAATTTCGAGTCTGACCAAGACTATTGGTGAGATATCTATTAAATTTAAACTTAATTATTTATTTTACTGTATAAATTATATATATATTCATTCCATATGAAATTTATGTTGTATGTATATATTTGTTTCAATGCTAATTGTGCTATGATTGATTTTGATTTTTGTATGAATGTCGGTTAGGAATTGTATGTATACAACAAAATCATGTATTGCTATTTAGATATGGAATACTTTATATTCATGAATGTCACAAAATTTGAAGTGAAAAATAAAAACAATATTTTTATTTTTATGTTTTGATTTGAATAAAAGATTAGAACAAATTGTCATTTTGTTCTAAAAACATAATTGGTAATAAGAGATATCTTTTATGTTTTAAGACATAATTAGACTAAGGAAAGAAAAATATATACTTTTTGCATTTAAAAATGTTTTATTGTGATTAAAAATACATTTTGCATTAAAATGTCTAAGGTAATTAAAAACTACATTTTTGCATTGAAAATGTTTATTGAAATTATATTGGACAAAATTAACATTTTTGTTAATTAGATGATAATGGGGTTTAAACATTTTGTTAATCAGATTAGGTTGGACAAAATCAATATTGTGGTAATAAGGACATGTTTTTAATGAAATTTTTTGTCAAAAGATTGATTAGTGAATAACATATCAAGTTTGTCAAATTTGTTTAACTAGAAGTAAAAATAACAATTTTGTCAAATATGATTAAAGGAATTAAAAATATCATTTTTGTCGAAACTTGATTTTTGAAATGAAGGTAACATTGAAAAAAAAAAAACAAAAAAAAAACAAGAACATTAAAACAAAATCTATTCTTTTATTCGCATTCATTTATGCAAACATACATTGAAAATGAAATTTATCTTTTTATTTGCATTCATTAATGCAATCATACATTGAAAATAAATTTTATTCTTTATTTGTATTCACCAATGCAAATATATGTTGAAAAACAAAATTTATTCTTTTATTTGCTTTTACCCATGTCAATATACATGCAAAATAAAGCTTGTCCCTTTATTTGAGTTTACAAATGCAAATATATATCGAAAACAAAACTTATTCTTTTATTTGCATTTATCAATGCAAATATACACTTAAAATAAAACTTGTTCTTTTATTTGTATTTACGGATACAAACATTTATTAAAAAATAAAATTTGTTCTTTTATTTGCATTTCACAATGTAAATTTAACGTTAAAATGAGAAGTTACATTTATTTATTCATTTGCATTCCTTGTTGCAAATAAAACATTAAAGTAAAGGTTTAATTTTTGTTTGCAATTGTAAATGCAAACAAACCATCAAAAGGAAATTTACATTTCTAATTTGTGTTTTTGATAGGTATAAAATATCATTTTTAAAGTTGTATTTTTATTGGCATTCTTTAATGCAAATAAAAACCTGAATTGGGAGTTTCATTTTACTTTCAAATGTAAGAATTACCTTATTATTTACATTTCTAGATGTGAATAAAAGATAGGATTAAAAAGTTACATTTTATTTGTAGCAAAAATTAACGTTTTCTTTTTATTGTCATTTAAAGGACAATAGAAAGAATAGATTTTGGAACTTCATATTATTGTAATTTTAGGTGAAATAAAGAGAGTAATATTTTATTGTCAAATATTTAGTATGAAATAAAAAGAGGCATTCTTGTGTCACTTTGAAGGAATGAATTGGAAATGTTTATTTTGGCGATTGTAAAAGAGTGAAACAAATTATGATTTAAAGAGTTTCATTTTGTTTTTTTGCAATTTTTGATGCAAACAAATATTACATTTTATTTTGTACTTGAGTTAGAATTATGAATTTATATTTTGTTTATGAATTTACTTGCAAACAAAACATTCAGAAAAAGATCATATCTTATTTGCATATTTAAATGCAAATAACCATTATAGTTAAAGGTTATCTTTTATTTGCACATTTAGATGCAAATAAACATGGTAGTTAAAATATTATATTTTTATCTGCATAATTTGAGGCAAATAACACCGTAGTAAAAAGAAGCATTTTGTTTACAACTTTAGATGTAAACTAAATATTAAATTTAAAAGTTATCTTTTTATTTACAATCCTTATTGCAAATAAAACTAGAAATAGAAAGTTACTATTTTTATTTACATTCCTCAATGTAAATAAAACATGAAATAAGAGAGTATATTTTTATTTGTATTCCTTATTACAAATAAAATATGAAATTAAAAAAAAATACATTGTTTGATTAATTACATTGTCGTTATGATTCATCATTATCTATGTTTATTATGCTGAAAAGTTACACTTCCATTTACAAGTTACCTGACTTGTTTATGTGATTGGGTCGATAATTTTCACACATCGCCCAAGTGCACAGAAAATTTACGAATTGTTTGATTGGTTGAAAACCCCACACGGGTGTTGGGATGAAAATTGACATACACTAATCCCAATATTTAATTGTATGTCTATCGATAGATCGACAGGCTGCGGTGAGCGTTATTATTTCATTTTAAGGCTCACACAGTTATATATTGCACTCTAGATGTGGATGGATGTTTGATAATCATTTATTTTCCTCGTTATGTACATTCAATGTATGAAATCCATATAATTCAAGTTATATGGTGACTGATTGAGTCGCATTCCAATAAAGGATTTCTTTTATATAGAGAATATCTTTTAAAATAAAGAATATTTGGAATAAAGAATATTTTATTTAGTAACTCTTTTCATACATTTTTTTTTATATAATGAATATTTTAAAGAATATTTGACAAAAGATGAAATGATGATTTCTATGCCCGTTCTTAGACGGACAAAAGATAAAAGATGTTCCTTTGAATAAACTGGTTAGTAGCTAGAGCGAATTTATTAAATTAAGATTTATTAGAATTTTCCACTTGAAAAATATTTATTTGGAATTGCTTAAATAAATTGATTTTGTGAACTATGTTTCTTAAACGACATTTGTTCTTTGACCCAAAGTAACATTGAAAGGTGATTTAGAATTAATAAATCTTTTTAAGATTTAAAGAGAAATTTTCTAAAGTTTAGTTTTTTTTTTCAATTTAAAATATATTAAATTGGAATTTAGTGGAAATTCGATTCGATAATAATCGAGATAGGATTCTGTAAAAGAAGACTGATACTACATATGGAATTTAAAAGGCCTTGCCGTTATTCTATTTATATTATTGGTCTGATACAGAAATTTATATCGATTATATATTGACTTGATTTCTGTGAAAATCCTATATTTATTGGAATATGATTTTGGGTTTATCGTGAACAATGTTTTAAATAACATCGATTCTTTAACCTGATTAAAGATAAGATTTATTTCTTAAATTGGAATAATCATTTAATAATGATTTTGATATTAAAACCCAATTTTAATAAATCTTTAAAATGAAGATTAAAGAGTATTTTAAAGGAATTTATCTTTGATAAAATTTATGGGAATCTTTCCCCTAATAATAGGAATATTCTATTTAAAAGAATATTCTGAAATGGAATGACGCATTGGATGTTTTATAGCACTTGATTTTTTATAAATTACGCTAGTTATTCGGAAAGACCGGGTTTAACTCATTCCGAATAATCATTACGACGATGAAGAGTCGAAGATGAAGACGGTGTTGAAGACCGGCGGTTTTCACATCGATGGATGTATTGCTACTGAGGTCCTCGATAGGAGTAGCTACCCTGAAGGGATTTCAGTGGTAGTCGTCTAGACGTATGTGTTAATTGTCCGAATATACGAGAACCACCCAGGTTTCTCCTGTTCCGTTCAGACCCAGAACGGACTTGTAAATGGATTGTGTGTCAGACATTGTATTCTTTTCTACTGTATTTGTTGAACGCTACTGATTATATATTTCTGCTTGGTGGTGGAGAATTTATTCTTCACTTAACACCCTTCTCTAAGACGTGTGAGCTTAGAGGTTATATATATATTGGTAGATGATCAATAATATGGTAGGGTCTGACAATGTGGCATGCTAAGATGCAAATGATCACGGTTTTGTTGAAAAACAGGCCTTGTGGTTGATGATCAAAGCACAGTCTATTTAGGCATAGCTTTGTGTATATCGTGACTTCGCGAGCCTCACAGCCCGGTAGAGTCTAAAACGGGAGAAGGGAACGCAGGGAGTGCACACGTTTCTTTCTAGCTAGAAGTAGTGTCATGGTATGGAGCCCAGACATTTACTTATGTGGTTGTTGGATTTTTGCGAGGCCTCGGATTTATGCGGTCGCTCGCGGCCGTATTGTAGGTTCACTAGAACCGGGAAGCGTGTGTTCAGGAATTGCCAATCCTACCCATTGCACTATTGGGGGACCGGCCCTGCAGGATCCAAGGGTTGGACAGAGTACCAATCCTGGGGCATTGCTAGAGTGTCTCGAATCGGTAAGGATCTCCTCCCTAGCCTTGACTCATGATGGAAACCCAAATTTCCAATACGCCCTTTACGGTTTTGATTGTATAACTAGTATGGCGACATAGTAGGATGGGGTACTATACCGTCTAGGATTGATACATTTACTTTGAAATGTTTTAAATATATATATATACACACTAGTATCGTGTTTTATCGTATCAAGCATCTTTTGACCATTATAAGGTAAAACCCTACCCTCCGGCGTGCGCTACATTGTGTGATGGGACCTGGGTCTTATAATGGTTTCATTTTTCTAAAAAGCATTGCGCTATTTGACGATTTACTTTATTTATGCACTGGCAATCCAATGGAGTAAACCCGTTCCGCATTAACGGCGTGGTCCTGTGATTAGCCTTATTATTAGATAGGTTAGTTAAGATTTCTCATACCAGTCCCATGACTGACCTGTAGTTTGTTTCACTGGCAAACTCGGGTGCCCATATTTTCTACACGGGCAGTCGAGTAGCTTGTTTTGCAGATATCATATTTACAGGATCCTGGTCTACAGCTGAAGCAATATTCGGAAAGCTCTGTATCCGTGTATTCCTTTCGGTTGTATATTTGTATTATTTTTCCGCTGCTATCTAAATGTAATTTAAATCTCTGATATTGTATTTCCAATGTATATTATTTATTCATACTCTGGAATATTCTTGTACTCTGATGTAATTGTTGTAATCAGCAATAAAATGTTCTTATGTTCTGTGTTCTGATGTGTGTTGTTCTCAAACAATCTATGCTTTCCTTCACGGGGAAGTTTGGGTTGTTTCATTTGGTATCAGAGCTTTGGTTTACAGAGCTCGAGGACAAGACACATTAGAAAACGAACAGAAGAATTCATCAGAGATTGGATTAGTAATATCCAATAAGAATGACTCGTTAGAGATGGGATCAGAAGTATCCTAGAATGAGTCCAAAGAGTATTATTTTCTTAAAAATAAAAATAAAAACAAATTTAGCTTTGAAATTTTAACTCAATATACGTATTTGAATATATTATATTTTATTGTGGACAATCGAGTATATAGAGATTTTAATATACGTCTGATCAACGTGTATTGGAAGTCTCAAATATACTGGGTTGATATAGAATCACACTCTAGTCGCCCGGAGATGATTCTGATGATTGATGCATCATCATCAGAATTTATGTTCGAGTTTCGAAAGTGGGATTTCTATATATTTCCACTGACTGGTATGAGAACCAACACTTAGTTAGGACACACTGCTATGATTTGGACTAAAAATATGATTTTTGAACTATAGATAAATAATATATATTTTTGAAAAGTTAATCACCTAATGGATTGCTGGTTGTGATGTTTGATTATTAGTTTAACTAATAAAATTATTGGAAAACAATAAAACAATGGAAATTAATTTATCGACTTTAGCTCATTTCCTTTTCGAGGACGAAAAGATTTTTAAGTGGGGGCGATTGTAACAACCCGCAAATTCTGAACCAATTTAAAATTTTTATTTTTGAAAATTTTATTGAATTGAGGAAATATAAAATAATTTATTTTAATAATAATGGTTAAAAATTTATTTTAATCGAAGTTGAGACGAATAAATTTAATTTTAATTATAAACGGAGTTAGAAATGGCGCGGTAGTTTGAAATTTTGAATTTAAACTTTGACTGAATGTACAGGATTCAAATTAAATCAGAATTGAGTGAAACCAAAAATATTTAAGTCTGTTTAATCATATCTTTCTAACGAATCTGAAAAATCTAAATTTCGTTTTAAAAATCAAAAGTTATGTCCAATTCAATTTCCAGAAAGGTCGCTGTAGAATTTATATATTATAATATAAATGACCCAGAAGGCTACTTTTCACATACGAAGGAATTTGGACTCGAAACCACTTCCATTGAGTCCGGAATGATGTTTCTGCGTTGAAAAAGTATAAGCACTTATATATTTCGAGGTTCGGAAATTATCTGTTTAAAAATGTATTTTTAATATTAAATAAATAACCCTTGAAAATAGTCATTTTTCAAACGACCTCCGTTTTCGATGAAACCACTTTTGTTGGATCCGGAATGTCAAATTATTGTTAATTTTAATTTTTCATAATTTTTAGAATTAATATGTGAGCGTGGCAAAGGAAACTGTGTTTTGATCTTTTCAATTGTATTTAAACGACTTGAAAAAGGGCCATTTTTCTAACAGTCTCAGAATTCGACGAAATTAGTCTTGTTAGAACCGTATCGTCATAACGAAGCTAAAAATAATTTTTCTGGATTTTTCCGAGGTCGTATGTGGCCCCGGTAAATTAAAGTGTACGGTTAAAATTAATAAATAAATGAATTAAATATTAAATTAAATAAAACAGGCTGTAGACTCTGGAACTGGACCTCAAGACCTGTTCCATTGGGTCCGGAAGGGGGGTATTTTCCTAGGGACACTTTTTTTTAGACTGAAATCGGATTAATTTAAGAGGTAAGGATTTAATTGTAAAATGTACATTATAATAATATAAAAATAGGAAAAAATAGAAAACCCTAATACCAAATTACAGCCGCCGTATATTACTTTTCAATGGCCGAAAATTGCAGGATTTTGATCCTTAAAATCTCTAAATCTATAACGAATTAGACCTAGGTTCTCTTATGGAAATTGAAGAGCATCTCACGATCTTCGAACTGGTACGGATAAGATCGATTTTAGGGTTGCGTGGTGCTCGATTTTCGAGCACAAACCGTCGCCGTTGGCTGGCGATTTGGGGGCGGCTCAGGCAACCGAGCTCGGCGCGGTTTCGGGGGGAGGCAGCTTGTTCGACGGCGATCAGGGTGGTGGGGGCTGATGATGGTCACGGCGTACAAGGGGGGATCGGCGGTCAACCCTAGTCTTTGAGTTTGGGTTTCGGTGCTCCAGGGATCGGCAACGAAGGAGGAACAGTAAATGGTGGAAATAAATTATATTATATTATTTAATTTATATTTTAAAATGATTTCAATGCAAATATTAACATATCTTTTGCGTACGAGGTCCGTTTGACGAACCGTGAGAAGCGCCGGAATCAGAAAAATGAGAGCTTCGCAATGGAACCAACTAGGACTGATTTTGAGCACATCCAATTTTGGGTCAAATTTCGAGTCTGACCAAGACTATTGGTGAGATATCTATTAAATTTAAACTTAATTATTTATTTTACTGTATAAATTATATATATATTCATTCCATATGAAATTTATGTTGTATGTATATATTTGTTTCAATGCTAATTGTGCTATGATTGATTTTGATTTTTGTATGAATGTCGGTTAGGAATTGTATGTATACAACAAAATCATATATTGCTATTTAGATATGGAATACTTAATATTCATGAATGTCAAAAAATTTGAAGTGAAAAATAAAAACAATATTTTTATTTTTATGTTTTGATTTGAATAAAAGATTAGAACAAATTGTCATTTTGTTCTAAAAACATAATTGGTAATAAGAGATATCTTTTATGTTTTAAGACATAATTAGACTAAGGAAAGAAAAATATATACTTTTTGCATTTAAAAATGTTTTATTGTGATTAAAAATACATTTTGCATTAAAATGTCTAAGGTAATTAAAAACTACATTTTTGCATTGAAAATGTTTATTGAAATTATATTGGACAAAATTAACATTTTTGTTAATTAGATGATAATGAGGTTTAAACATTTTGTTAATCAGATTAGGTTGGACAAAATCAATATTGTGGTAATAAGGACATGTTTTTAATGAAAATTTTTGTCAAAAGATTGATTAGTGAATAACATATCAAGTTTGTCAAATTTGTTTAACTAGAAGTAAAAATAACAATTTTGTCAAATATGATTAGAGGAATTAAAAATATCATTTTTGTCGAAACTTGATTTTTGAAATGAAGGTAACATTGAAAAAAAAAACAAAAAAAAAACAAGAACATTAAAACAAAATCTATTCTTTTATTCGCATTCATTTATGCAAACATACATTGAAAATGAAATTTATCTTTTTATTTGCATTCATTAATGCAATCATACATTGAAAATAAATTTTATTCTTTATTTGTATTCACCAATGCAAATATATGTTGAAAAACAAAATTTATTCTTTTATTTGCTTTTACCCATGTCAATATACATGCAAAATAAAGCTTGTCCCTTTATTTGAGTTTACAAATGCAAATATATATCGAAAACAAAACTTATTCTTTTATTTGCATTTATCAATGCAAATATACACTTAAAATAAAACTTGTTCTTTTATTTGTATTTACGGATACAAACATTTATTAAAAAATAAAATTTGTTCTTTTATTTGCATTTCACAATGTAAATTTAACGTTAAAATGAGAAGTTACATTTATTTATTCATTTGCATTCCTTGTTGCAAATAAAACATTAAAGTAAAGGTTTAATTTTTGTTTGCAATTGTAAATGCAAACAAACCATCAAAAGGAAATTTACATTTCTAATTTGTGTTTTTGATAGGTATAAAATATCATTTTTAAAGTTGTATTTTTATTGGCATTCTTTAATGCAAATAAAAACCTGAATTGGGAGTTTCATTTTACTTTCAAATGTAAGAATTACCTTATTATTTACATTTCTAGATGTGAATAAAAGATAGGATTAAAAAGTTACATTTTATTTGTAGCAAAAATTAACGTTTTCTTTTTATTGTCATTTAAAGGACAATAGAAAGAATAGATTTTGGAACTTCATATTATTGTAATTTTAGGTGAAATAAAGAGAGTAATATTTTATTGTCAAATATTTAGTATGAAATAAAAAGAGGCATTCTTGTGTCACTTTGAAGGAATGAATTGGAAATGTTTATTTTGGCGATTGTAAAAGAGTGAAACAAATTATGATTTAAAGAGTTTCATTTTGTTTTTTTGCAATTTTTGATGCAAACAAATATTACATTTTATTTTGTACTTGAGTTAGAATTATGAATTTATATTTTGTTTATGAATTTACTTGCAAACAAAACATTCAGAAAAAGATCATATCTTATTTGCATATTTAAATGCAAATAACCATTATAGTTAAAGGTTATCTTTTATTTGCACATATAGATGCAAATAAACATGGTAGTTAAAATATTATATTTTTATCTGCATAATTTGAGGCAAATAACACCGTAGTAAAAAGAAGCATTTTGTTTACAACTTTAGATGTAAACTAAATATTAAATTTAAAAGTTATCTTTTTATTTACAATCCTTATTGCAAATAAAACTAGAAATAGAAAGTTACTATTTTTATTTACATTCCTCAATGTAAATAAAACATGAAATAAGAGAGTATATTTTTATTTGTATTCCTTATTACAAATAAAATATGAAATTAAAAAAAAATACATTGTTTGATTAATTACATTGTCGTTATGATTCATCATTATCTATGTTTATTATGCTGAAAAGTTACACTTCCATTTACAAGTTACCTGACTTGTTTATGTGATTGGGTCGATAATTTTCACACATCGCCCAAGTGCACAGAAAATTTACGAATTGTTTGATTGGTTGAAAACCCCACACGGGTGTTGGGATGAAAATTGACATACACTAATCCCAATATTTAATTGTATGTCTATCGATAGATCGACAGGCTGCGGTGAGCGTTATTATTTCATTTTTAAGGCTCACACAGATATATATTGCACTCTAGATGTGGATGGATGTTTGATAATCATTTATTTTCCTCGTTATGTACATTCAATGTATGAAATCCATATAATTCAAGTTATATGGTGACTGATTGAGTCGCATTCCAATAAAGGATTTCTTTTATATAGAGAATATCTTTTAAAATAAAGAATATTTGGAATAAAGAATATTTTATTTAGTAACTCTTTTCATACATTTTTTTTTATATAATGAATATTTTAAAGAATATTTGACAAAAGATGAAATGATGATTTCTATGCCCGTTCTTAGACGGACAAAAGATAAAAGATGTTCCTTTGAATAAACTGGTTAGTAGCTAGAGCGAATTTATTAAATTAAGATTTATTAGAATTTTCCACTTGAAAAATATTTATTTGGAATTGCTTAAATAAATTGATTTTGTGAACTATGTTTCTTAAACGACATTTGTTCTTTGACCCAAAGTAACATTGAAAGGTGATTTAGAATTAATAAATCTTTTTAAGATTTAAAGAGAAATTTTCTAAAGTTTAGTTTTTTTTTTCAATTTAAAATATATTAAATTGGAATTTAGTGGAAATTCGATTCGATAATAATCGAGATAGGATTATGTAAAAGAAGACTGATACTACATATGGAATTTAAAAGGCCTTGCCGTTATTCTATTTATATTATTGGTCTGATACAGAAATTTATATCGATTATATATTGACTTGATTTCTGTGAAAATCCTATATTTATTGGAATATGATTTTGGGTTTATCGTGAACAATGTTTTAAATAACATCGATTCTTTAACCTGATTAAAGATAAGATTTATTTCTTAAATTGGAATAATCATTTAATAATGATTTTGATATTAAAACCCAATTTTAATAAATCTTTAAAATGAAGATTAAAGAGTATTTTAAAGGAATTTATCTTTGATAAAATTTATGGGAATCTTTCCCCTAATAATAGGAATATTCTATTTAAAAGAATATTCTGAAATGGAATGACGCGTTGGATGTTTTATAGCACTTGATTTTTTATAAATTACGCTAGTTATTCGGAAAGACCGGGTTTAACTCATTCCGAATAATCATTACGACGATGAAGAGTCGAAGATGAAGACGGTGTTGAAGACCGGCGGTTTTCACATCGATGGATGTATTGCTACTGAGGTCCTCGATAGGAGTAGCTACCCTGAAGGGATTTCAGTGGTAGTCGTCTAGACGTATGTGTTAATTGTCCGAATATACGAGAACCACCCAAGTTTCTCCTGTTCCGTTCAGACCCAGAACGGACTTGTAAATGGATTGTGTGTCAGACATTGTATTCTTTTCTACTGTATTTGTTGAACGCTGCTGATTATATATTTCTGCTTGGTGGTGGAGAATTTATTCTTCACTTAACACCCTTCTCTAAGACGTGTGAGCTTAGAGGTTATATATATATTGGTAGATGATCAATAATATGGTAGGGTCTGACAATGTGGCATGCTAAGATGCAAATGATCAAGGTTTTGTTGAAAAACAGGCCTTGTGGTTGATGATCAAAGCACAGTCTATTTAGGCATAGCTTTGTGTATATCGTGACTTCGCGAGCCTCACAGCCCGGTAGAGTCTAAAACGGGAGAAGGGAACGCAGGGAGTGCACACGTTTCTTTCTAGCTAGAAGTAGTGTCATGGTATGGAGCCCAGACATTTACTTATGTGGTTGTTGGATTTTTGCGAGGCCTCGGATTTATGCGGTCGCTCGCGGCCGTATTGTAGGTTCACTAGAACCGGGAAGCGTGTGTTCAGGAATTGCCAATCCTACCCATTGCACTATTGGGGGACCGGCCCTGCAGGATCCAAGGGTTGGACAGAGTACCAATCCTGGGGCATTGCTAGAGTGTCTCGAATCGGTAAGGATCTCCTCCCTAGCCTTGACTCATGATGGAAACCCAAATTTCCAATATGCCCTTTACGGTTTTGATTGTATAACTAGTATGGCGACATAGTAGGATGGGGTACTATACCGTCTAGGATTGATACATTTACTTTGAAATGTTTTAAATATATATATACACACACTAGTATCGTGTTTTATCGTATCAAGCATCTTTTGACCATTATAAGGTAAAACCCTACCCTCCGGCGTGAGCTACATTGTGTGATGGGACCTGGGTCTTATAATGGTTTCATTTTTCTAAAAAGCATTGCGCTATTTGACGATTTACTTTATTTATGCACTGGCAATCCAATGGAGTAAACCCGTTCCGCATTAACGGCGTGGTCCTGTGATTAGCCTTATTATTAGATAGGTTAGTTAAGATTTCTCATACCAGTCCCATGACTGACCTGTAGTTTGTTTCACTGGCAAACTCGGGTGCCCATATTTTCTACACGGGCAGTCGAGTAGCTTGTTTTGCAGATATCATATTTACAGGATCCTGGTCTACAGCTGAAGCAATATTCGGAAAGCTCTGTATCCGTGTATTCCTTTCGGTTGTATATTTGTATTATTTTTCCGCTGCTATCTAAATGTAATTTAAATCTCTGATATTGTATTTCCAATGTATATTATTTATTCATACTCTGGAATATTCTTGTACTCTGATGTAATTGTTGTAATCAGCAATAAAATGTTCTTATGTTCTGTGTTCTGATGTGTGTTGTTCTCAAACAATCTATGCTTTCCTTCACGGGGAAGTTTGGGTTGTTTCACAAATATTTATAGCGGTTCGGCGTTAAGGAACAAATTTGCACGTAGAAATGCATATTTTTACACATATATTTATTTTTGTTTTTAGTATGTAAATTCATATTATGGTGTGTTTATATGTCTTAAACCAAAATTAATAAGATTTTTTTTATATGTCTTAAACCAAAATTAAAAATATTTTCAAGTCACCTTTTACTCATTTTCACAATGATGATACGATCAATTTGTGTATGAATTAATTTTAAAAAAATTACTTGTACATTTTTATTTTATATTGTAGTATATTGAGTGCAAATATAAGAGGCTACATGAAGATACACATACATAAGAGCCTGAGGCTAAAAGCATGAAGAAATAAAAGAATTCATAAAACATGGAGGAATCCACTAGCCCACCACTTAACATTAAACAAATCAAAAGAAAAATTAGTGGAAGATTATTTAAAAGCTAATTAATATTTGGAGGATACACAATAGCGAGGATATTTTAGATAGGATGCTAGATATGTATTTGGGTTTTAGGCATGCATAAACAGCTCCCCTGTAAAAGTTAGTTTCTTTTTAATGGATTTTTAAGCCTTGTCATTTACTTTTATGTTCTTTATTTTTATGCAGCTTTCTTTTATGTTCTTTTCTATGCTTATGTTATGACACCCCACGCCCGTTAATGTCACTCATAAGAGAATGCATTAAGTTTCGTGAAGTGCAATAGGTAAACAATAACTAAAATTCACAAGACATATATAAATAGGCAATAGAAAATTAACTTTCATTATTAAAAGTAAAACATTATTCCAAATTAGTTACATCATCAAATACAAAATACTTCAAATAAAACCATTTGTCTTATAACACCAAACATCAGAGTACAACAATGCAAAACCATATCCCTTTCAACAAGCTATAGAAAAGTAGAAAGATAATCAAAGCGGTACATCAAATCGGAAGAAGTCCTGATCCAAGTTAAAAGAAAATCCTAATCACTGCAGAGTACTACCACTCTGAGGATCTGAGGAGGGGAGAGGAAGAGAAAGAAGCAAAACAAAATAGGTTAGACATAAAGCCTAGCGAGTTCCAGTGAATTTCAGTATATGCATAAAATAGAGGTATCAAGACAGATAAATAAGATTGGATGAGAAAGTACAATAGCATATAAGTACAAGAAAATAAGATAAAACAATGATCTTGTAAAGCTTCCCATTTATATCGAAGAACAAGTTTTTCTCTGAACAATTACTAATATATCAGGATTAGGTGTTACCATAATTACATACCAGGATTAGGTGTTACCCAAGTTACATATCAGGATTAGGTGTTACCCTAATTACATATCAGGATTAGGTGTTACACTAGTTACATATTAGGATTAGATGTTATCCGGATTACTACCCATGCATTCGACTCCCTATTACATTAATACCCTGTGTCAGACCCAGTAGTAGGGTGTATCACTCACTAACCCTGCAACTTATAGAACACAGACCTATTTAGTGGTGTTAGAGCATCTTAGTTTGCCTAATCGGACCCATGCACGCTCATGACTCCACTGGAACGCGCCCGTACCCACCTTCTCCTTTTGAACCTCTTACTATTCAAATCAGTAAAGCGTGCCCTGGCCCCTACCTAGTGCGAGGCCCCCTAAAAAGACACCAACAAGGATACCGACTGATATGGGTTCCACACAACAAGATTGACGCAAGCCAAACCCCCTAAGCTTGTGCCCCCAAGTAACTAGGATTTAAGAGTCCCCAAAACTTGATACAACAACAGAACGAGGGACCTCTTACCTTATTAATAATCAGGTTTTAACATAGCAGGTTTAAGTTTGTTAATAAGCATGGTTGTAATATAACATTTTTTTAAATGTTATTATGTGTACAACCCCTTCCCCTAAACAAGCACCTGCCTAGATATGTATATATACACTATAGTAATTCAGTTTACATAACTTACATCCGGTACTTACATTTTCTTAACATGTTCTTTGCTTAATCTGTATTAAGTCTAATCTAACATGTATACACATATGCATATTCTTCCTTTTGATTATATTCCCAAATTACAATCAAAAGTCCTCAATTTATAATTAATATGCTTTCAAATTCTCCTTTTTGGTGTCATTTCATATTATCCCAAATTTAATTACACACAATTATAAGTCGGAAATGGTCTAGGCTCCTTTGGCTCAGCGTAATTAAAAGTGAAAAAAAGAAGGAGAAGAACATAATCAAATCAAAATGTATAAAATAAGAATATAAACAAGACTGAAAATAAATTAAACAGCAGAAATGGAAGATAGATATGTATGAACATAACTGATTAATCAACTGACAGTAAAAGAACATATATTACTGTAACAACTGCATAGATGAATAAAGTGAAAGAGCAATATAGAAAATAACTTATAAGTACTGTATGTTCTAGATACAAATTTATTTACTATCATAATACATTTCAAGATATCATATCTAAAAATAACTTGAACTCACAGGGCTAGGTATTAGGTTTAGATATAGTTCTTGTAAAAGGTTGTATGTTTATTGCAGATTTTGAATTATCTCTGTTGATCCAACTTTCAGTAGTGTCTCCCCATTTTATTTATTAATTTAGAGTATAGCCAAGGAGGATGAGAATGAAGAATCGTTATGTGTGGATAAAATGGGAGAGAGCCACTCTATTTGTCGACTAAGTGAGTTAATTCTTAGTCGTTAGATTTTAGGGTTTCAAATCTTGTCGTACAACTCATCCAATGAACCTAATATATAAAAATAGTCTAGATACACAGTCCAGAATCAAACCTGCATGTGGGTGGGTCAACCCCCACCTATCGTATTGATCGATGGGTCGACCCCCCCTTAGACATGGGTCGACCCATAGGTTAACCCATGCACGGGATGGGTCGTCTCATGACCTTTGGTTCCTACGCTAAATTTTCTTTTTGAATTTTATTAATATATATCCTTTATATATATTAACAATCTTCTTAGGTCTATATCTTTATCATACATTATCTGATTTACGCAAACTCGGGGTCTATTTGAACCAGAATTTCGAGACGAATGCCACAGTAATTTAGTTTTACTTAATTATGAATATTCAATTATTTAATATTCATTTTATTGTCTTTATTATATGGTTATGATGTGTTAAATTATGGGGTGTTACATTCTCCCCTACTTAAAGGATTTCGTCCCTGAAATCTTTAAGTTAAGAAGAATGTTATTACTCTAACAACCACCTACAACCATCTGCTCATCCATCATCCACTGGCATCCATTGTTTTTAAGAATTTCTAATTCTTGTATGAACATATGAAAAAAGTGTTGTGTGTTTATGTTCTTACAATGATGTGAAAATTAGGCAGTCGATGGATTTAGTTGACCTCCTTAATGCAATATATGTTTGTGCCATGTCTCCATTATGTAAGCCAAAGAGTTCTAGTATAACATATAAGTTCTATATGTGTGTGCAATAATCCACTAAAATGCAACATCCATATGATGATTCAACCATTTCATCCATTAAAAATTAAAATTGCACACACATCCATATGCAGTATGTAAGTGCTTGAGTCGATATAGTGCCTAGTGTGTGTATATGCATCCACGGGAAACCACTAGAAAACACTTGCATCCACTTGCAACCATTAATCATAACATGTCTCAAACAGATGTTTCCAATCATTGGTTTCTACCTTAGGATCGAAGTTCGAACGGTAGGACAAACAAACTTGAATGATAGAAGCAAATGCGAATTAAAAGCTTGGAAAAGAAATTAAGAACGTACTCTCAAAAAGAAAAGGGTAAGAAGCGTGAATCTTGTCTTTGGGTTCCCACATCGCATCTTCGCGATCTTCTCCCCACTATATCTTCATTAATATGATTTATTTGTTGCGTGGTTTCTTAACCTCTGATCCAAGAATATGAGTAGGAACTCTTCTCACTAATGCTTCCTTCTCAACCTCCACATCTTCAAGTGTGCTAGGCTCCATTACCTCTATATATCATATAGACATTTCCTCAAATGGGAAACATGGAACACGTCGTGAACTCCCACCAGTCTCTCCGATAGTCTAATCCTATAGGCCATCTGACCTATCCTCTCCACTATGGGGAATGGCCCTACAAATCTTGGTGCCAACTTCCCCACTGAGCCAAAGAGAACTGCATTTCTTAGAGGCGATACTTTAATGAAAACTATATCTCTTACTTCGAATTCCAAATCAGTCCTCCTCTTATCAACATATGAGTGAAATTCGTAGATGTCTTAAAACCAAAAGTCAATTTAAACTCCAAGATTTGCCTCTCTACGAATAGGGGACTCAAGGTCATCCACTACCTACTCAATGCGTCTGCCACTACATTATCCTTGCCCAGGGTATAAGCTATCTCTAAGTCGTAGTATGCTAGGAACTCCATCCATCGTTGTTGCCTTGTGAGAACAAACATTTAAGCGACTTATGATCGGCATATAGTTCAAATCTCTTTCCAAGTAGGTAATGTCACAAAGACTTCAATGTGAACACTATAGCAGCCAACTCTAGGTCATGGTTAGGGTAGTTATTCCCATGATATCTCAAGTGTCTGCAACCGTAGCATACTATCCTACCTTCTTGCATCAATACAGCACCAAGTCCTATGCCACAAACATCTGTGTAGACCGTAAACACCTTGCTTCCATCGGGGAGAGTCCAAACTGGGGCTGATGTCGAAGCCCACTTCAATCTCTGGAAATCATACTCACATTCAATGCTCCAAGAAAAAGCTAAGTTCTTCTTCGCCGATCATGTGAGCGGAGATGATGTCCTTGCAAAGTCTTTGATGAACTTCCCATAATAGCCTGCCAATCCTAGGAAACTCCTCACCTCTGTCACATTCTTCGGAGCCTCCCAATCTTGAACTGCGACGACTTTAGCGCGGTCTACCACTATCCCATCCTTAGTGACTACATGCCCTAGGAACCTTAATTCCTTCTCCAAAAGTGACATTTAGAAAATTTTACCTTAAGCTGATGCGTTCTGAGAGTGCATAGAACCTCTCCTAAGTGTAGGGCATGTTCGTCCTCATTCTTTGAGAAGATTAGAACATCATATACAAAGACCACCATAAACTTGTTCAAAAACTCTCTAAACACCCTACTCAACAAGTCAACAAAATATGCGGGTGCATTGGTCAGCCCGAAAGGCATGACCAGCCACTCAAAGAAACCGTCTAGATTTCTAAAAGGAATCTTATAAATATTGTCCTCCGCCACCCTCAGTTGATGAAATCTCGTGGTCAAATCCATCTACGAGAAAATTGAAGCGCCTACTAATTGGTAAAAAAATCGTCATTCCTCGGAAGTGGATGTCTATTCTTTTTGGTGAGCTTATTTAGCACTTTATTGTCCACGCATAGACAAAGTGAGTTATCTCCCTTGGGCGTAAAGATGACTGGAGTTCCCCACTCGGATATGCTCCGTCTAATAAATCCTTTCTCGAATAACTCCCTGCTTGCTTGCTGAGCTCCATCCTCTTCCTAGGATCCATGTGGCACAAAGGGAAAGCGTCTAGCTTTGCATTCTCTACCAAGTAAATCTGGAAGTCTATCTCACACCTCGGAGGTATTCCCTTAACATCGTCAAACACGTCCAGATAATCTATGACTATGGGTACTGATCGCAAATCATCAGTAGAAGCATCAAGCAAGTCTAGGAAGCTGAGCATAACTGACCCCCGTGGGTCACACGAAATCGCGAGAGTTCTTCCTTGGCACGTCAAAAGCCTAAAAACTTTCTTCTAACAGTCTAGGATGGAACCATACACTACAACAAAAACACCATATTACAACTTTAATTTTACAGCAGTAGAAAAAGCACAGTTGTAGTAAATGTTTTTTACAACAGTCAATTGCCTAAAGTTGTTATAAACATATTTTTACAACTTTTCATTTTGTTAGTTGTAATAGATGCCTATTACAAACTTCATGTTTATAATATCAATATTTAATAACTAATTATATTAATATTTAATAATAATTAATAATAAACTTAGGAATTAATAATATTTGTTAATTATTATTAAATAATTAATATTTAATAAGTAGTAGTTTATTTTTAATAGTTAATGCTTTTAATAATTATTAATCAATTATAACTAAGTAGAAATAAGTAAAATTTAAATAATAACTATTATTAATAAGTAATATTTGATTTCGTGATAACTATTTTAGTAGTTTTAATAAATATGATTTTGGCAACTTGTTTGTTCAGCAGTTAACAACCGTTTATTTGTGCTTTTGATAGATTTTTTATAATTTAAATAAGTAATTAACAATAGTAATAAATAATTAAAAAATTTGTTTGAAAATAAATAATAACTAAACAAATAGAAATTCTATTCATCCATTGTGAAACAACCCGAACTTCCCCGTGAAGGAAAGCCCGGGTTGCTTTGAGGAAAAGACGAAGCAGAACACAAACAGAAGAACATTTCATTGCTCATTACAACAATTTACATCAGTGTACATGAATATACATAGTACGAATAAATAATATACATTCGATAAATATCAGAGATTTACAAATTACAATGCAGCGGAAAATAATACAAAACACAACTGAAAGAGATACACAAATACAGAGCTTTTCGGACATCATTCCAGCTGTAAACCAGGATCCTGTGAATATAAATATGCAAAACCAAAGCCACGAGCTTCCCGTGTGGAAAATAGGGGCACCCAGAGTTTAGGTTAAAACAATAAACTCCAGGTCAGTCATGTGACTGGTGTGAGAACTAAAACAGTTATTTAAAACTTTGCTTTAAAAATGGAGTATATCAAGGGATCACGCCGTATAACACGGAACAGGTTTCCTCCCAAGAATACCAGTGCATAGAATAAACATCGCAATGCTTTTTTGAAAAATGTAGCTATTATGATCCCATCACACAATGCAACGCAAGCCAAAGGATAGGGTTTTCCCTTATAATAGCCAAACATGCTTGGTACGTTTAAAACAAATCATTTGATACTATTATAAGGGCATAGTGTATAAAAAGACTTCAAATATAAATGTATCAATCCTAGGAGGCGTGGGTACCATATATTATGTCGCCAATACTAGGCTCTACAATCAAAACTGAAATGTCATGTATTGGAAGTTGGATTTCCATCTGTGAACCAAGGCAAGGGATCGCCCTTACTGCTTCGAGATGTTCTAGCCCGTGTCTCAGGACCCAGACTCAGGTGGGCCCTTGGATCATCAGGGGCGGTCCACTCGATGTGGATTAAAATGCCTGAACACTATGTTTCCCCACCCTACGGGGCGTCAATCTGGTCTATATAAAGACCATACCATCCATCTGCCGTGCAGTACCGATATATATGAGGCGCCTCGCTATCCATCATCCACATAAGTAAAACATCTGGGCATGCAAAACCCTGACACCACTCCTAGCTAGAAGGAAACGCATGTCCTCCATGAGGTCCTCTCCCATTTCTGGTTTACACTGGGGTGTGAGACTCGCGAATTAATGCTACACAAAGCTATGCTATATTAAAGTTGTGCTTTGATCATCAACCACAAGACTCTGCGTTTCAACGGAAGCCTTGATCATTTGAATCTCAGCATGCCACACAGGCAATTCACGCTATGCAACTAATGTCTATCAATCACACAGAATGAAATCCAATGTCAGACACACATCCATTTACAAGTTCGTTCTGGGTCTGAAGGAAACCGGAGGCACCTTATTCCTCGTCCCATATGTCAAACACAGAAGAGAGGTCCTAGCATACCAGGTCGATCTCCAAGTACGTCTGGACGATCACCACTTATTGCCTTGTCTTGGGTGTACAGCCCAATCAGGACATCAGTAATCATCCAAACGATGTGAAGACCTCCGGTCTTCAACAACCATCTTCATCGTCGACTCAATGCCAATTCAGTTATTCAGAATGGGATAAACCCGGTCTTTCTGAATAACTCGCATATATAATAAACAAGTACTATAAAAACACAACATACGCCTCGTTCCAATTCTGAATATTCTTTTATTTAAATATTCATATCCTTTGGGAAAGGTTCCCATTAATTTTATCAAAGATAAATTCTTTAATCTTCATTTGGATATCAATTCAAACCATTTTAAGGTTATCCAAACTAGTCGGGATTAGCGAACCTTACCGAAGTAATCATTTGTTTAATTTCCCAATCCCAACCTATTCATCTCATGAAGCAAAACTGGTAATACTCCATATCTAACACCACGGTGTTATCGGTAAATTAATTACCATTTCACGTTCAAATCTAATTAAAGATTTAACTATCACTTGGAGCAAAACTGGTGATACTCCATTCCCGATCATTTTCTTGAATTTGATAATTTTAGTTATCAGATTCATATTTCAATCTAATTAAAGATTCATTAAAACTCTAATTCAGTTTTAATCTCCAAAAATCATTACTTAATGATTATTCCAAGTTAAGAAATTAATCTTATCTTTAACTAGATTAAAGAACCAATGTCATTTAAAACACAGCTCACGATAAACCTAAAATCACATTCCATTAACAATGGAATCTTCACGGAATACAGATCAATATATATATTCGATATGAACTTCCATATCCAACCGATAATATAAATGGAATAATGGCAAAGCCTTTTAAATTCCATATGTATTAACAGTCTTCCTCCACAGAAACTCACTTTGATTATTATCAAATCGGATTCCATTCCATTCCAATATATTAAATTGGAAAACTTTACTTTGGAAAATTCCATTAAATCTTAATTAAAAGATTTATAAATTCGAAATTACATTTCACTGTAAATCGGGTTAAAGAACGAATGTCGTTAAAAACACAGTTCATAGTAAAACCAATTCACATTCCATTTCATATCCAATTAAATGTTAATTAATTGGTAATTATTCTCTACATCTTAATTAAAAGATTTATTCTTTTCACCCGGGGTTTAAGAACAGTTACTGAAGACCCCATCCCATCAGTCTCTAACCGTAAATTAGTAAGAGAACAATTCCCTAAGTTTTAATCCCGAAGGCCGAAACCAACATCAGATCAATACCCAGGAAACCATTCAACTTAGCTAATCTCCAGTTAGTTTCTAATTTTCTTAACTCCATTGGATTTAAGGACAGTATTATTAAAGTTATCATTCACGACAAACCCAAAATCTCATTCCATTGTTAATCGGGTTAAAGAACAAGTGTTATTTAAAACACCATCCACGATAAACCCAAAAACCAATTTCAATTTCATTCCAATTAAATGTTAATTAATTGGTAAACTTCATTAAGTCTTAATGAAAAGATTTATATCTTTTCTCAATTGGGTTTGAGAACAGTGTTAATGAAGACACCATTCACGATAAACCCAAAATCCAATTTGATATTAAATACAAGGCTCTGAATAGAAAATATATCGGCTTATATTCAACATCAAATTCTGAAACCAACAAATATCGTATTGGGAATAATGATATATATGTATATATCTTCCAAATTCCTCCACAATGTCTGTAAAATCACGGAATCCAATATCGAAATATTCCGAAGATAATTTCGATTCAAATCCATTCCAACTCATATATTGGAAATTCTGGTTATTTTTAAAACCATTTCAAATCCAATTTACTCATTTAAAAAATATTGGATTTATAATTCTAGTTCATAACTAGTTCACTTCGATAAAAATATATTTTTATCTTTTCAAATATGGAATTTTTCACCCTAATTCTTTCCAAATCATTTATTATGATTTTACACAAATTGTTGATATTTTTAATAACTTTATCAAGGCCCGTACAGTCGATTTCCATAAATGGCCATCGAACTGCACTTACAACGACCTTTTCCAAATTTGATTTGGACATAATTCCAAATCCAACCGTTAGATTTCAAATCTCTCATATTCATTAGAAATCTCTTTTTGGTACGAACCCTACGGTTCCAGTTTCAGGAGAATCCAACGGTCGGATCTCACGTGATGTCCATTCGAAGTCAATGGTCGAAATTCGCGAATTGCCGCGGCGCGCTGCGTTTTATTCAGGCCATTATATATATATATATATATATATATATATATATACATATATATATATATATTATTTCGTCGATTTCCATTTAAAACGTATTTTATAAATCATTTTAAATTCATTTTCAAAACGATTTCAACTTCCTATTCAATTTCAAATCAAAATTGAATATTCCATATCATCGATATATAAATGATAGTATTTTCAAAACATTAGATTTTGAAATCAATTCCTTTTCGATATTCATTATAAAAATGAATAAGTTCGATATAAATATCGTTCACGTCAAAATGACACAAATCTAATCAACATGGCTTTATACATTTATATATTGTCGTGCCCATCCAAAATCGGACATCAAAATCATATGTTGATTCTTTTTTGAATATTATTTTAAAATATTCCTTATTTTAAAATATTCTCTATTTTAAAGTATTCATTCTTTCTGAACTGGAATCAGACACAGTCAATTACCATATAATGTTATTTATATGGATTTAATACAACACATGTATAGAACAACAATGATAAACAATCAACCATCATCCAGAATGCATTCTACACTGCATAAACATTAAATATAAATATTTAACGCTTATAACAGTCTGTCAACCAATCGATTGACATACAACTAAAAGATTGGGATTAGTGTACGTCAAATATCATCCCAATACATGTGTGGGGTTTCTACCAACAAATACTGAATATTATTCGTGCAGTTGGACGATGTGTAAAATTTTATCATCCCAATCCATATCAGTCAAATGTGTGTACATAAACAAATCGACCGAATTGTAAATGAATATTTATTTTATTCATATACACATTAAAAATTATATCTTAACGATAAAATATTTTATTTCAACATGTGAATATTTTATACAGTCCATTTCACATCACAACAATTTTCACAACACAATCAAACCAAACAAGTCGTCCATGGTCTGTGGACGACGGTATCGGGTGCTGCTAAGTACCGTCTGCATACTAGTATATGTTTTAAATAGAAAATAAAATTTGAGTGAGAAGTTCTCTCCTTTAGGATCCACTTCGCCAGTTTTATTTCTGAACCGTTCGGATTTGCCTGAAATTCCAATGCAATCCTTTTCACGCTGTTCATAGTAAAACTCACATTTTTATTATGATGATTATATATTTAAAATCACATTTTTATTTTAACGCTCTAAAATTTCATTTTTCTTATGCTATCCATATAACAAAAATTATATTTTTATACTGATGTTTATATTATAAAAGTCATATTTCTATTTGGCTACATATATATAAGAACCGAATTTTTTATTTCCCTACAACATTATAAAAATTATATTTTTATAATTTTTATATATAATAAAAATTATATTTTTATGTCGTAATTCAAACATTAAAAATCAAATTTTTATCTCTACTTAAACAAAATAAAAATCAAATTTTTACAATGCTAAAAAATATATTTTTACTCGACTAAAAATCATATTTTTATATGAATGAAAATCTCATCTTTTCCAATAAAAAAACAAAGCTTTTCATATATAAAAATCAAAGCTTTTCAAATTAAAAATCAAATCTTTTTAAATTAAAAATCAAATCTTTTCACATTTCAAAAATCATATTCTTTTCATGAATAAAATTCTAAGCTTTTCATCATTGAAACCCCTATTTTTACAACAAAGAAATAAATGAAATAATAAAAATAAAGATTTACCTTTAATTGGAGGAGGGGGTGGGTTTCGCTGTTTCCAGGTGGAAGGCGGGGAGGATGTTCGCCAAAGTGCTGGTGGTTGGCCATAGGCGGCGGACTTGGGGGTGGAACGATGGCCTTCATCGATTTGGGGGTTCCGCGGTTTTTGATAGGAGCAGGGGAAGAGCAGTGGAAGGGGAGGAGAGAGAGGGGAGGAGAGAAGAAGGGGAGCGGCGGCAGCCAGAGGGGGGGTGCGTGATGGTGCGATGGTAAGAGGGGGCTGAGGACGAGGTCAACGACGGCTTCCCTTTTTTTAATTTTCAAAATGACGGGAGAGAGAAAGCTAAAAGGGGTGGAGGCGCCTATTATATAATTTATTATTTTAATTTCAAAAAAAAGTAACTTCGTAATACGAACTTCAAACGAGACCCAACGACTGTCGTCCCTAGCTAATTACCCCCATTGCGAACGCAATGGGATATGTTTCGTAAGCCAGTTCGGCTATTACGATCAGTTTTCATCAAAATTAAAATATAAATTAATATAACGTTCAAAATTGATTTCAACGTACATTTCAATTTACTGGGGCCACATACGGACTCCAAAAATTCCAGAAAATTAAATCCAGCTATGTTTTGATGATACGGTCCTCAAAACTAATTTCGTCGAATTTGGAGACCGTTTGAAAAACGGTCATTTTCCAGTCGATTAAATTCAAACTGAAATTGCCAAACACGTTTAAATTCACCACGCTCACATATTGATTCCAAAAATTATGAAAATTGGAATCTAGTAATAATTTGATACGCCGGATCCAACAAAAGTGGTTTCATCGAAAACGGATGCCGTTTGCAAAAATTCTATTTTAAAGGGCTATATTTCCATAACGACTATTATGAATTTTCAACTGGACATAACTTTTTATTCCCGCTATGAAATCTCAATTTTTCGGATTCTTTGGAAAGATATTTTCAAATACATTCAAATATTTCTGGCTTCGCTAAAATCTGGTTTATTTTGAATCCAGTACATTCATTTGAAATTTGAAATCAAATTTTCAAACTACCGCGCCATTTTCAATTCCTTTTATAATTAAAATAAATATTTATATTCTAATTTCAACTTAAATAAATATATATGTTCTGATTCTATTCCAAATAAATTTCTAGGCGTAATTATTTAAAATAATTCATTTTAAATATTCAAAATTCATTAAAATTTCCAAAATAAAAATTTTAAATTGATTCTGATTTTCTGGGTTGGTACAATCTCCTCCACTTAAAATCTTTTCGCCCTCGAAAAGGAACTTAGCTGAAAGTTGTTTTATTAATCAACTCAACTTTCAGTTTGGCTTTCATTCTTCAACTTTTCAGTTTCTAAAATTTTTCCAATTCTTCTAAAATTTGGCTAACACCCTAAACTTTTGAAAAATTTCGCCATAACCTCCTTTGTATGGGGAGCATCGGGAAAATCCCCAAACCGCCACACAGGCCCTCTCATCTCAAAAATAAAAAGAAAAAGCCAAGCGGCTAGCCAATCAGCTCATAAAATCATACAAACCCAAGAAATATAGTAAACATGTACCTATTTGTCAGGCATACAGTTTTATTCCTCTGCTCTAGCCTCCTTGCTATGACCTGTTCAATGTATATACATGTATATGCATGCAATTTCACACAATTTTCCAATTTAGTTCAATATTTGATACAATTTGGTTATATGTACCGTTCTTTCACATAATGGTTTTATTAGATAACAAGTAATCATACGATACAACCATCAATCAATTAGTGAATTAACATTTCAAATTCATAATTTTGACATATATACAGAAAAATCATGTTTCTGATGCCAATTTACAACAATAACCCTATCTAGTTTTGGTTATAACACCAGTCAAATGGAAATATATAGATACCTCACTTTCGAAACTCAAACATAAATTCTGATGATGTAACTACAATCATCAGAATCATCTCCAGGTGACTAGAGTGTGATTCTATATCTATCCAGTATATTAAAACTTCAAATACACGTGGATCAGACGTATATGCAAAATCTACATATACTTGACTGTCCAAATCAATATAAAAATAATATTCAAATACGTATAACAGATTTTAAATTTTCAAAACAAAAATTGTTTTCATCTTTATTTTAAAAATAACACTCTTCACACTTGTAACACCCCGTAATTCTGTTAATACTAATATTCACATATTAAAGAATAACTAATCTCAGACGTGAGAATTGTGGGAAACGGGTTGCGCCATTGTGTTCTTCTCAGAATTCTGGTTGAGATAGAGTCCGAGTTTGTGTGAATTGGACTTCGTATGAAGAAGTTATGGCCATCGGAAGTTTCAGAAAATTCAAAACAGATTTCAGAAGATTTAAAATTCAAAATTCGAAGTCAAACGGGCTAGGCGGGAAAATTCCCGCCCAGCACCCCAGGTCGACTGGGGAGTCGACTGGCCAGTCGATACCCCCCCAGGTCGACTGGGCAGTCGACCTGGGTGTCGACCTGTCCAGGCGGCTAGGGTTTGGCTGATGTGTCTTTAGGGCTGAGTTAGCAAATTAAACGGTTCAGTTTAGTTTTGAGTTGATCTGACGGTCTAAATAAATCCTAAACTCTATAAATACCTAGGTAATCTCTCACTCTAATTCACATGAAAAATAGAATAGCCACCGTCATACCGCCGCCATGGAACTCAGTCTAGCCGCCGCCAACTAAGAAGGAAGAAAAGCTAATCAAAACCCTAATTCTACTCAACTCTAAAGCAAATCAAGACTCTCTTTCTCTTCTAATTGTGAGTATGATGATCTTAACAAGACTATTATTAAACTAATTAGATTAAGTTATGAATGGATTATAAGTGAATGATGTGGATTGTCATATATGTTGTTGTAAACCTTATGCTATCATGTATGTTGTAAATCCTATGTTATGTGATGATGATATCCTATATGTTGTAAATCATGCTATGATGATATTGTATAGGTTGTAGTTTTGTATGCTAAATTGTGATGAATCATACATGTTATAAAGTCATGATGTTATTATCTATGCTAATTATTTCGTGTTAATTAAGTCATAATGTTGATATTATTTGGGCTATGTTGATGACAAATCATGTATGCAAGTTTAGATTGATTAGTAAAGATTATGAACATATGCCATGACATCTATTTAGATCAAGAATTATGACATCTAGAATTATGCTATGACATATGTGAATTCTATGTATTAGATGCTAGTTCACACCATCATTATGTTGCCTAAACCATATATGCTAGTCCATACATGAATTTGGATTATGATCATATTATGTGAATTGTGACATTTTACCAAACAAGTTGACACCTTTAGATCCATGACATGTATAGCTTTATGTAAGTTGTAGTTTTTGGCCTATGCAAGTTTAGGTGTTGAACATCTATCACACATGCAAGTTTCACCCCTATTATGATTAGATTTATTTTATTTGTCTATATGTTGTGATAATTTATCTTTGTGCTATGAGTTAGACTATTCGAGTCTAACGTATATTTTGCGTCGAATAAGCGAACGTATAACGAGGGGTAGGGGTAATATTAAGGATTTAATATTAAGAAGTTGGGGTGCAGTTGATATGATTTTGCATGCCATGAATGGATGGCCATAATTGAGTCAATTATGGACATCATTAAAATTGGAATTAATTAATAATTTGAATAGGGATATATTCAAAACTGGGGTAAAAGATTATAAGTGATAATCAATGCTTAGGACACGAGGTTGGACTCCTTTGTGACGTAAACCTGCCCGGACCCGCCCGGCAAATCCAGTGGTCACAAATGTCAGCCCAATGTGAGAGGTCCTAGGCCCAAATTAAAGCATAACAATTGTAAAGACACGAGGTTAGACTCTTTTATGGTGTAAGACTGCCCGGACCCGCCCGGCAAATCCAGCTGCCATAAATGTCAGTCTAATGTGAGAGGTCTTTACGAGGTTATGGCCTGAATGAATTAAGAAATACTTAACCAGATAAACATGTAAGGTGGGACATGGGGGTTAAGTAGGTGCCTTGGGTGGCATGAGGAATCTAGTGGGTGCCCTTAGTGGCATGTAAAATACGATTAGTAAGACTTAACCAAACACACATGTAAATGAACATGACTAAGAGGGTTAAGTGGGATGTACTAGTGGACAAGCTTAGGTGGGTAGCTTGTGGGGGCCCATTTCAACCAGTATCCCAAACGTATCTTTGTGGGCTCGACCCAAGTCGAGGACGGGACACGTATGCTGGGCTTGACTATAAGAGGCCAAAACGGGGTAGCGGTGGCAACGCAAGTCCAACGGGTTTCATATGCGTGTGTGGACCCGGGCTGGTAGGTAAGACGTTGTTGCATCGTGTAGGTATAAGCCGTGCATTCTCAAGTTGTATCGGATTGCCACTTTAGGGGAGTGATACACCCCACTGTGGGGCCAGCACAGGTATCTACGAGTAGGGAGCTGATCGAAAGTGGGTAGTGGGGTACACCTAGTGGAGATAGGGGCAGACGACACCTATGTAGTCAGCTAGGGGTACGCAAAGCTATTTATATAGTTTCTGTGTGAAGCAAGTGGGATCAACTTTGAGGGTGACTGGTGTGGTGCAGTGTAGTAATTATTCGTTAGTAATTAGGTGTGCCTTTAACGTTATCTTAAACGTTATCTTTTTCTGCTCTTCCATACCTAATAGTTCATAGACATTTCCTTGTCTTCCAGCTTATGCCTTAGTCTATTTATTTTGATAATAGTATTGTTAGAATTATCATACTCGCCAGACTTTATGTCTGACCCCCTCTATTTCTATCCTTTTTCCCCCTCCAGGTCCTCAGGGTAGACCCAGCTCTAGTGGAGTTTGATTTGATTGCTTTATCTCTCTTTTGGAAAGCTTGGACCGTTGAAGTAAAGTCCAGCTTGTTATCTTCTTTAATGGCTATTTATGTAACGGGATTATGTATTTTGTTTTATCAAGATGGATATTGTACTTGACTCTGATTTATGGTTTTTATGATGTAACAAACATGGTTAATTTCCGCTGCAATAAAATGAAGTTTTAGATTTCCAAGTACTACTTATTATCTGTCTTGTTGTAATTTTTCTGTTCTATATTCACTTTAAACCTCCATGGAAGTTAATGCATTCCCTTTGTGAGTGACATTAATGGACGTGGGGTGTTACACGTGGTATCAGAGCCAGGTTACCAAAACAGATAATTTTTTTAGAAAAACTATTTTTCTAAAGTATTTTTGGAAGAAGTGTTTTCAAAAACATGTCTTAATGAGTGATTTTAAGAGAAAAGTTTTTTTGAAAACATAATCCCCAATTGCCATATATCTTTATCTTTCGAATTCTCCATTTGAATCTTTCCTTTTTCGTTTCAGCATGGCTGAAGATCTGTAACACCCCACACCCGCTAGGGTCACTCACTAAGGGAATGCCTTAACTTTGGTGGAGTATTTTAAGTGAATATAGAACAGAAAAATTACAACAAGACAGATATAAGTAATACTTGAAATTTAAAACATCATTTCATTGCAGCAGAAGGTAAACATGTTTGGTTACATATCAAAAAACAACAAGAGTCAAGTACAAAATATCCATCTCGGTAAAAACATAAGTACATAATCCCACTACATACTAATAGCCATAATAGAAAAGATAAGCTGGGCTTTACATCAACGGTCCAAGCTCCAAAAGATAGATAAAGCAATCTGATCAAAGCCCACTAGTGCTAGGCCCACTCTGAGAACCTGAGGGTTGGGAAAAAAGATAAAAACAACGGGGTCAGACATAAGTCTGAGCGAGTCCTATACTTTAACAATACAATCATTAAAGTAATTAGGGTATGATATAAACTTGGTACGGTAACGACTGGGGATAAATGACTACACTAAGCAGCCAACTAGACATAGGAAGAACCAAGATAACGGTAAAGACGCATCTACCCACCCAAGGATAATTACTAAACTGCACCACACCAGTCATTCCTAACTTAAAGGTTGATCCCACCCAAGGACTTAGAAAATTTAACCAGTAGTTTCGTGTACCCCTAGCTGACCACATAGGTGCCGTCTGCCCCTATCTCCACTAGGTGTACCCACTACTCCCCAAGCGATCGGCTCCCTAACGTAGATACCCGTGCTGGCCCCACAGTGGGGTGTATCACTCCCCAAAGTGGCAACCCGATACAACCAACGGTGCACGGCTTATACCAACACGATGCAACAACGTCTTACCTACCAGCCCGGGTCCACACACGCATATGAAACCCGTTGGACTTGCGTTGCCACAGCTAACCCGTTTTGGCCTCTTATAGTCAAGCCCAGTATGCGTGTCCCGTCCTCGACTTGGGTCGAGCCCACAAAGATACGTTTTGGTTACTGGTTGAAATGGGCCCCCACAAGCTACCCACCTAAGCTTGTCCCTTTTCTAGTGCATCCCACTTAACCCTTTAATCATGTTTAATTACATGTTTCCACTTGGTTAAGTATTCTAATCGTATTTTCTATTGCCACCCAAGGCAACCCACTAGATTTCCACATGCCACCCAAGGCACTTACTTGATTTCCACATGCCACCCAAGGCACCCACTTAACCCCTCATGCCCCGCTACATGCTTATCTGGTTAAGTGTTTCTTAATTGATTAAGAACGTAACCTTTGTAAAGACCTCTCACATTAGACTGTCTTTTATGGCAGCTGGATTTGCCGGTCGGATTCGGGCAGCCTTACGCCATAACAGAGTCTAACCTCGTGTCTTTACACTTGTCACGTATTTAGTTTATGCCTAAGACCTCTCACATTGGGCCAATCATTTGTAGCCGCTGGATTTGTCAGTCGGGTCCGGGCAGTCTTATGCTACAAAAGGGTCCAACCTCGTGTCTTAGTCGATTAATTACACCTAATTAATCACCCCCATATTTTGAATTAATTTTCCCTAATTAATTCCAATTTAATGATGTACATAATTGACTCAATTATGTCCATCCACTCATGGTATGCAACATCATACCAATTTCACCACAATTTTGTTAACATGAATATTAACCCCATCGTTCCCCACGTAATACGCTAACATGACATACTTAAAAGGGAAGATTCATCACAAACACAATGGGTTCCACTTTGCATAACATTAGCATCAACATGGGTTTTAAAGGTGTCAACTTGCATATATGACCATAGCATCAAACCCAACTAGCATAAATAATCAACCCAAACTTGCATGAATCACATATGTCATAAAGAGGGTAACTTGCATAGATGTTCATGCCATAGACCTATCATAAAGGGATAAACTTGCATACATGTCATAGGTCTAAAAAGGGATGAACTTGCATATGTTTCTCATATCATAAAAAGGGGTAAACATGCATATATATGCATATCATACAAAGGGGTAAACTTGCATATGTATGCATATCATACAAAGGTGTAAACTTGCACATGTTACTTGCATATAATCAAACACCAAACTTGAATAACATGTCATATATGAACTTGCATATAATCAAACACCAAACTTGCATAACATGTCATATATGAACTTGCATATAATCAAACACCAAACTTGCATAACATGGTATCATAATGGATCAATGTTTATCATAGTGATTTGCATAACTAGCATCATGAATATATAGCATAAAACTTACATAACTAGCATCATGGACATATAGCATAAAACTTGCATAACTAACATCATGAGCACATAGCATATGATAACATAACTTGCATTGATCCACATTCATAACCATAACCTCATTATATCCTATCATAATTAGTTTAGCAATTGTTTGCTAAAGGCATAGAAACTCACAACTTGTTGATTAACACTCCTATGAAGAAGATTTAGTTGCTAGAGTTGATTAGAAGTTGATTTGAGAAGCTATCTTCCTCTTTAATTTGTTGGTGGCTCCTTCTAGTTGCAATTTGACGGCATGATGACGTTGTATCCAATTTTAGTATGAATTAGGGTAGTCTTAGGGTGTATTTATAGATTAGTTAAGTGTTTTAGGCCATAGGATTAACCCTAGGATAGTTTAGAGCCATCAGATCTCGTCATAAGCCACCAAACACAGCTCAAACCTGACCAATCTCACTCAAATGGTGCACCAGGAAAAACTGCCCGGCCACCTGTGTCGACTCCCAAGTAGACAGGGCAGTCGACTTGGGTCTAGCTGTGTCGACTCCCAAGTCGACTCCCCAGTCGACTTGGGGCGGCAAGCGGGAATTTTCCCGCCTAGCTCCATTTCTGCATTTGAAATCTGTTTTTCAAAATTTGAATTTTCTGAAAATTTCTTCGGGCCTTAACTGGGTCATACGGACTCCGATTTTCGAAAACTCAGACTCTATTTCGCGTATTTTTCTGAGATAAACACAATGGCGTAGCCCGTTTCCCCTGATTCAGATCTTAAAATTTAATTCTGCCCTGATTTATATTATAACAAGTTATTCAACATACGGGGTGTTACAAGATCTTAACCTTCCGGACGGTGTAACGATACCAAGATGGTATAGGAGGTTATTAGAGGCTAGGGCCGCTGCAGGTCCAACCAATGTTCCTCCACCACCAGTTGCACCCGCTCCTCCTCCTCCTCGCGTTGATACTTTTGCAAAGACGTGCAAGGAATTTAAGGCCATGGGTGGAAAACCCTTTCAAGGGTCAGAAACGTTTGTGGAAGCTAGAGATTGGCTTAAGGAGGTGGAAGAATTGCTAGAAATCTTTGAAGTAGAAGAAGGGAGGAGAGTCAAATTAGCAGCTTGGTTAATGAAGGGAGAGGCATCGTTTTGGTGGGTGGTCACTAATGGGGAGCATCCTGTTGATTCTTGGGCGGATTTCAGACGTAGGTTTGAGGAAAAGTTTCTCTCAAGGGCAGAAGAGAATCTATATATGGAAAGGTTCTTGACATTGAAGCAAGGAAGCTCATCAGTGAAAGAATATGTCAACAAATTTAATCAGTTAGCAAGGTTTGGCTTGGACTTAGTGAACACGCCGGAGAAGAAGGCTCTGAGGTTCATTAATGGATTGAATGAACCGTTACAAGGGTTGGCTATGACCCACATCCCTATGGGGGCCACCTTTGAGAAGCTAGTAGACATGGCACTCATGCACGAGGAGAAAGGCACTAAAGCTGATAAGGCACCCGAGAAGAAAGGGGATCAGAAGAAACCACAACAGCAAAACAAGAAGGGTGGTAAAGACAATAATGGCAAGGGAAAGAAGAAATGCTTTAACTGTGGGACACCAGGCCATCTCAGCAAGAATTGCAGAAAGAAAAAGAAGACTGGCTGTTTTCACTATGGTGAAGCGGGACATCTAGTGAAGGACTGCCCAAAGAAGGGGCAGAGGGCAGGGTCTACCTCGGGAGGACAGGTGCAGGCTCTTATGGCACCAGGGCAGGCAAGGGGACAAGTTCAGGCTCTCGCGGTCCCACCGCTGCAAGAACGAGGTAGAACCATTTCTGTTGAAAGCTTAGTTTTTCTGTTTGATCATCCTGTCCGTACTTTATTCGATTCGGGCGCATCGCATTCGTTTATCTCTACATCATTAGTTGAATCACTGCACTTAAACACTAGTTTAGTAGAGGATCCCTTAGTTGTTTCGAATCCAATTGGGGGCTCAGGTTATTTGTCCATGATGTGTTTGGATTTGAAAATTTCTATACTTAGCGTTGAGTTTAGATGTGATGCTTATGTTTTAGGCTTCACGGGCTATGGGCTAATTTTAGGAATGGATTGGTTATCCAGAAATGGGCCGTTCTTGATTGTGAAAGGAGAGTAGTTAGGCTCATGACTCGCCTTGGCAACACTCTCGAAATCTTTTGTAATCCCATAAATTCCGTTATGCTAAGTTATTTAGAATCGCTTGAGGCATCTGTGGAGAATCTACGATCTGTTAGAGTGGTCCGAGAATACTCGGATGTGTTTGAGGAGGTGAAGGGCTTGCCTCCGAAGCAGGAGATAGATTTTCGAAAATATCTTGTGGATAATGCAAAACCAGTATCTTTGCCAGTACGCCACATGGCTCCACGTGAAAGGAGGGAACTCGATAAGCAAGTGAAGGAGTTGCTTGAGAAAGGGTTCATAAGACGAAGTATATCGGAGTGGGGTGCTCCAGTAGTATTTGCCACGAAGGCGGATGGGTCCCTTAGACTTTGTGTGGACTATAGAGAACTTAATAAGCTTACTAAGAAGAACAGACACCCACTGCCGAGGATCGACGATCTCTTTGATCAGTTAGTTGGCGCCTCAGTGTTTTCGCAGTTGGACTTAGCCACTGGTTTCCATCAGTTGAGGGTGGCTGAGGATAGCATTGACAAGACTGCCTTTAGGACTCGGGATGGTTTCTATGAATGGCTAGTGATGCCCTTCGGTTTGACAAACGCCCCCGCATACTTTGTTGATTTGATGAGTAGGGTGTTTAGGGAGTACCTTAACAAATTCGTGGTAGTCTTTATAGACGACATCCTAATCTTTTCTAAGGATGAAGAAGAGCATGCCCTACATCTTAAGGAAGTGTTGGAGACCCTACGAGCGCATAACCTTAAAGCTAAATTTTCTAAGTGTCACTTCTGGAGGAAGGAAGTACGATTCTTAGGGCACGTGGTTTCCAAGGAAGGGATAGCTGTGGATCCCGCGAAGGTGGTGGCCATCCAAGATTGGAAGGTCCCTAAAAATGCTACCGAAGTAAGAAGTTTCTTGGGGTTGGATGGCTACTATAGGAAGTTTATCAAAGACTTCGCAAAGATATCAGCTCCATTAACACGCTTGACGAAGAAGAACCTAGTTTTCACATGGGACGTAGATTGTGATGATGCGTTCCAACGTTTAAAGAGAGCTTTGACTTCAGCACCAGTCTTAGTGCTACCAGACGGGAGTAAGCCATTTACTATTTATACCGATGCTTGTGGGACAGGTCTAGGCGCAGTCTTAATGCAAGAGGGAAGGGTAATAGCCTATGGTGGAAGACAGTTGAGACCGCATGAGAAAAACTACCCTACGCATGACCTAGAGTTGGCCGCTATTGTTTTCGCGCTTAAGTCTTGGTGTCATTATCTTCTTGGCGAGAAATTCGAATTATTCACTGACCACAAATCTTTAAAATACTTGTTCTCTCAAAAGGACTTGAACTTAAGGCAGCAAAGGTGGATGGAGTTCTTAGCATCCTATGACTTTGAGATAGCATATACCCTTGGCAAGGGTAACGTGGTGGCAGATGCCTTAAGTAGGAAAAGGCTGTCCTTGAGTCCATTGTTTGTTGAGCGGCGAAACTTAGAATTCATCTCTATGTTTGACTTTAGACCTTCCGTTGACTTTGTACCCGGTTTGCTAGCATCCTTGGAGGTCAGACCTACGCTTTTGGGACGGATTGGCGAGGCACAGCGAGACGACCCACAGTTGGTTGAGTTAGTAGAAAAGCTCAAAGGAGGGGAGTCATTAAGCCATCTCCGTAGGTATACCCTAGATGATAAGGATTGGTTACGTAGGGACGGTAGACTTTGTGTACCAAAAGACGATGACCTAAGGAAGACCATTCTTGGTGATGCACATCGTTCGAAGATGACCATTCATCCCGGCGGGGACAAGATGTAAAAAGACATGAAGCGAGTTTTCTTTTGGGCCGGTATGAAGAAATACGTGGCTGAGTATGTCGCTAGATGCTTGGTGTGCCAACAAGTAAAAGCGGAGCAAAAGAAACCCGGTGGATTGCTTCACCCATTGGAGGTTCCACTATGGAAATGGGAAAGCGTCTCGATGGATTTTGTGGATGGATTACCAAGATCAAGGAAGGGTAATACGGGGATTTGGGTTATAGTAGACAGACTTACTAAAAGCGCCCATTTCATTCCCGTGAAGAGTAAGAGGACTACTCCATGGTTAGCTTCTGTATACGTCCCAGAAATAGTTCGTTTGCACGGTGTTACTTCTAGCATAGTGAGCGACCGCGATCCTATTTTCACTAGCGAATTTTGGAGAAGCTTACAAGAGGCGGTAGGGACTCAGTTATGTTTGAGCACCGCATATCATCCTCAGACGGACGGCCAGACCGAGAGGGTGAATCGCATTCTAGAGGATCTTTTGAGGCTATGTATCCTAGACTTTGAGGGTACATGGGAAGAGCATCTTCCATTGGTAGAGTTCGCATATAATAATAGCTTTCAGTCCAGCATTGGCATGGCACCTTTCGAAGCTCTTTATGGACGACCTTGTCGTTCGCCTACATGTTGGTGGGAATCTACGGATAAGATCTTACTTGGGCCCGATATGATTAGAGAGACTTCGGACAAGATTGACTTGATTCGAAGGAGGATGAAGACGGCGCAAGATAGGCAGAAATCTTATGCGGATAAGAGGAGGACAGATCTTGAGTTTGAAGTTGGGGACATGGTCTTTATCAAAGTGTCTCCATTACGGAACGTTGTTCGCTTTGGGTCCGTTGGGAAATTAGCACCAAGGTTCGTAGGGTCGTTTCCTATTAAGGAAAGGATTGGGCAGATGGCGTACAGAGTGGAGCTGCCCGAGAGACTTAGTAGTGTACACGACGTATTCCATGTGTCACATTTGAGGAAGTGGTTGCACGAGACCGCGGAAGTGGTAGAGCCGAGCTTGCTTAGAGAGGTGGAGATCGAGCGTGATGCGACGATTCGACGAGCTCCTACGCACATTCTTGGGTCGGAGATCAGGAAGTTGAGGAATCTAGAGGTTAGACTAGTCAAAGTACAATGGGGAGATGATGAGAGCAACGCTACTTGGGAGACGGAAGAGAAGATGCGTTCGTTGTACCCTTTTCTTTTTGAGGGTATGTCCTTTAATTTCTCCTTTATCGCTTATCTTGTACTTATCTTACCTTTAGAGTATCCTCTCGCTAGTATTCTTGACCTTTAGTTAGGATAATCCTATGGTTGAAACATGTGTTTGAGACATGTTATGTATGATGGATGCAAAGTGGATGCAAGTGTTTGCTAGTGGTTGCTCGTGGACGCATATACACACACTGCTAGGCACTAGATCGGCTCAGTCACTTCATACTGCATATTGCATATAAATGGCTGTATTTAGTAAAATGGATGTATGATGATTGTATTATCATATGGATGCTGCATTCAGATGATGATTGTGCATGCATATAGAGATAATATATAGCATTAAGGGATTTTTGCATACATAATGGACGCATGGCACTATCATGATTTGCATTAAGGAGGTCAACTGAATCAGTGGACCGCCTGATTTTGCATTAGATATGGACATATACACACATTGTGCATTTAAACATGAAAGCATTAGAAGTCTATAAGGACAATGGATGCCTTTGGTTAATGGTTGAGTAGATGGACGATTGGATGTTATGATATACATTCTTCTTGACTTGAAGATTTCGGGGTCGAAATCCTTTAAGGAGGGGAGAATGTAACACCCCGTAATTCTGTTAATATTAATATTCACAAATTAAAGAATAACTAATCTCAGACGTGAGAATTGTGGGAAACGGGTAGCGCCATTATGTTCGTCTCGGAATTCTGGTTGAGATAGAGTCCGAGTTTGCATGAATTGGACTTCGTATGAAGAAGTTATGGCCATCGGAAGTTTCAGAAAATTCAAAATTCGAAGTCAAACAGGCTAGGCAGGAAAATTACTGCCCAGCACCCCAGGTCGACTGGGGAGTCGACTGGCCAGTCGACACCCCCCTAGGTCGACTGGGCAGTCGACCTGGGTGTCGACCTGTCCAGGCGGCTACGGTTTGGCTGATGAGTCTTTAGGGCTGAGTTGGCAAATTAAACGGTTCAATTTAGTTCTGAGTTGATCTGACGGTCTAAATAAATCCTAAACTCTATAAATACCTAGGTAGTCTCTCACTCTAATTCACATGAAAAATAGAATAGCCACCGTCATACCGCCGCCATGGAACTCGGTCTAGTCGCCGCCAACTAAGAAGGAAGAAAAGCTAATCAAAACCCTAATTCTACTCAACTCTAAAGCAAATCAAGACTCTCTTTCTCTTCTAATTGTGAGTATGATGATCTTAACAAGATTATTATTAAACTAATTAGATTAAGTTATGAATGGATTATAAGTGAATGATGTGGATTGTCATATATGTTGTTGTAAACCTTATGCTATCATGTATGTTGTAAATCCTATGTTATGTGATGATGATATCCTATATGTTGTAAATCATGCTATGATGATATTGTATAGGTTGTAGTTTTCTATGCTAAATTGTGATGAATCATACATGTTATAAAGTCATGATGTTATTATCTATGCTAATTAGTTCATGTTAATTAAGTCATAATGTTGATATTATTTGGGCTATGTTGATGACAAATCATGTATGCAAGTTTAGATTGATTAGTAAAGATTATGAACATATGCCATGAAATCTATTTAGATCTAGAATTATGACATCTAGAATTATGCTATGACATATATGAATTCTATGTATTGGATGCTAGTTCACACCATCATTATGTTGACTAAACCATATATGCTAATCCATACATGAATTTGGACTATGATCATATTATGTGAATTGTGACATTTTACCAAACAAGTTGATACCTTAAGATCCATGACATGTGTAGCTTTATGTAAGTTGTAGTTTTTGGCCTATGCAAGTTTAGGTGTTGAACATCTATCACACATGCAAGTTTCACCCCTATTATGATTAGATTTATTTTATTTGTCTATATGTTGTGATAATTTATCTTTGTGCTATGAGTTAGACTATTCGAGTCTAACGTATATTTTGCGTCGAATAAGCGAACGTATAACGAGGGGTAGGGGTAATATTAAGGATTTAATATTAAGAAGTTGGGGTGCAATTGATATGATTTTGCATGCCATGAATGGATGGCCATAATTGAGTCAATTATGGACATCATTAAAATTGGAATTAATTAATAATTTGAATAGGGATATATTCAAAACTGGGGTAAAAGATTATAAGTGATAATCAATGCTTAGGACACGAGGTTGGACTTATTTGTGACGTAAACCTGCCTGGACCCGCCCGACAAATCCAGTGGTCACAAATGTCAGCCCAATGTGAGAGGTCCTAGGCCCAAATTAAAGCATAACAATTTTAAAGACATGAGGTTAGACTCTTTTATGGTGTAAGACTGCCCGGACCCACCCGGCAAATCCAGCTGCCATAAATGTCAGTCTAACGTGAGAGGTCTTTACGAGGTTATGGCCTGAATGAATTAAGAAATACTTAACCAGATAAACATGTAAGGTGGGTCATGGGGGTTAAGTAGGTGCCTTGGGTGGCATAAGGAATCTAGTGGGTGCCCTTAGTGGCATGTGAAATACGATTAGTAAGACTTGACCAAACACACATGTAAATGAACATGACTAAGAGGGTTAAGTGGGATGTACTTGTGGACAAGCTTAGGTGGGTATCTTGTGGGGGCCCATTTCAACCAGTATCCCAAACGTATCTTTGTGGGCTCGACCCAAGTCGAGGACGGGACACGCATGCTGGGCTTGACTATAAGAGGCCAAAACGGTGTAGCGGTGGCAACGCAAGTCCAACGGATTTCATATGCGTGTGTGGACCCGGGCTGGTAGGTAAGACGTTGTTGCATCGTGTAGGTATAAGCCGTGCATTCTCAAGTTGTATCGGGTTGCCACTTTAGGGGAGTGATACACCCCACTGTGGGGCCAGCACGAGTATCTATGAGTAGGGAGCCGATTGAAAGTGGGTAGTGGGGTACACCTAGTGGAGATAGGGGCAGACGACACCTATGTAGTCAGCTAGGGGTACGCAAGGCTATTTATATAGTTTCTGTGTGAAGCAAGTGGGATCAATTTTGAGGGTGACTGGTGTGGTGCAGTGTAGTAATTATTCGTTAGTAATTAGGTGTGCCTTTAACGTTATCTTAAACGTTATCTTTATCTGCTCTTCCATACCTAATAGTTCATAGACATTTCCTTGTCTTCCAGCTTATGCCTTAGTCTATTTATTTTGATAATAGTATTGTTAGAATTATCATACTCGCCAGACTTTATGTCTGACCCCCTCTATTTCTATCCTTTTTCCCCCTCCAGGTCCTCAGGGTGGACCCAGCTCTAGTGGAGTTTGATTGGATTGCTTTATCTCTCTTTTGGAAAGCTTGGACCGTTGAAGTAAAGTCCAGCTTGTTATCTTCTTAAATGGCTATTTATGTAATGGGATTATGTATTTTGTTTTATCAAGATGGATATTGTACTTGACTCTGATTTATGGTTTTTATTATGTATCAAACATGGTTAATTTCCGCTGCAATAAAATGAAGTTTTAGATTTCCAAGTTCTTCTTATTATCTGTCTTGTTGTAGTTTTTCTGTTCTATATTCACTTAAAATCTCCATGGAAGTTAATGCATTCCCTTTGTGAGTGACATTAATGGACGTGGGGTGTTACAACACTCGTTCTAGGATATTGCTGATCCTATCTCTAACGAGTCATTTTGATTGGATATTACTAATCCAATCTCTGATTAATTTTTTCGTTTGGTTCTAATGTGTCTTATTCTCCGAGCTCTGTAAACCAAAACTCTGATACCAAAATGAAATGACCCGGAATTCCCCATGAAGGAAAGCCCGGGTTGCTTTGAGAACAAGACAAACCAGAACACAAATAGAAAAACATTTCATTGCTTATTACAACAATTTACATCAGAGTACAAGAATATATAGACTATGAATAAATAATATACATTCGATAAATATCAGAGATTTACAAATTACAATGCAGCGGAAAATAATACAAAACACAACTGAAAGAGGTACATGGATACAGAGCTTTCCGGATATCATTCCAGCTGTAAACCAGAATCCTGTGAATATAAGTCTACAAACCAAAACTACGAGCTGCCCGTGTGGAACATAGGGGCACCCAGAGTTTAGGTTAAAACAATAAACTCCAGGTCAGCCATGTGACTGGTGTGAGAACTGAAACAGTTATTTAAAACTTTGTTTTAAAAATGGAGTATATCAAGGGACCACGCCGTATAACACGGAACAGGTTTCCTCCCAAGAATACCAGTGCATAGAATAAACATCGCAATGTTTTTTGAAAAAATGTAGCTATTATAAGACCCATGTCCCATCACACAATGCAACGCAAGCCGAAGGATAGGGTTTTCCCTTATAATAGCCAAACATGCTTGGTACGTTTAAAACAAATCATTTGATACTATTATAAGTGCATAGTGTATAAAACGACTTCAAATATAAATGTGTCAATCCTAGGCGGCATGGGTGCAATATATCATGTCGCCAATACTAGGCTCCACAATCAAAACCGAAATGTCATGTATTGAAAGTTGGATTTCCATCTGTGAGCCAAGGCAAGGGATCGTCCTTACCACTTCGAGACGCTCTAGCCTGTGTCTCAGGACCCAGACTCAGGTAGGCCCTTGGATCGTCAGGGTCGTCCACTCGATGTGGATTAAAATGCCTGAACACTACGTTTCCCCGCCCTACGGGGCATCAATCTTGTCTGTATAAAGACCGTACCATCCATCCGCCCCGCAGTGCCGATATATCTGAGGCGCTCGCTATCCATCATCCACATAAGTAAAACATCTGGGCGTGCAAAACCCATACACCACTCCTAGCTAGAAGGAAATGCATGTCCTCCCTGAGGTCCTCTCCCGTTTTTGGTTTACACCGGGGTGTGAGGCTCGCGAATTAACGCTACGCAAAGCTATGCTATATTAAAGTCGTGCTTTGATCATCAACCACAAGACTCTGCTTCTCAACAGAAGCCTTGATCATTTGCATCTCAGCATGCCACACAGGCAATTCACGCTTTGCAACTGATGTCTATCAATCACACAGAATGAAATCCGATGTCAGACACACATCCATTTATAAGTTCGTTCTGGGTCTGAACGAAATCAGAGGTACCTTATTCCTCGTCCCATATGTCCAATACAGGAGATAGGCCCTCGCATATCCGGTCGATCTCCATGTACGTCTGGACGATCACCACTTATTACCTTGTCTTGGGTGTACAGTCCAATCAAGACATCAGTAATCATCCAAACGATGTGAAGACCTCCGGTCTTCAACCACCGTCTTCATCGTCGACTCATCGCCGATTCAGTTATTCAGAATGGGATAAACCCGGTTTTCTGAATAACTTGCGTATATAATAAACAAGTGCTATAAAAACACAACATATGCCTCATTCCAACTCTGAATATTCTTTTATTTAAATATTCATATCCTTTGGGAAAGGTTCCCATTAATTTTATTAAAGATAAATTCTTTAAATTTATTCTTTAATCTTCCTTTGGATATCAATTCAAACCATTTTAAGGTTATCCAAACTAGTTGGGATTAGGGAACCTTACCGAAGTAATCATTTGTTTAATTTCCCAATCCCAACCTATTCATCTCATGAAGCAAAACTGGTAATACTCCATATCTAACACCACGGTGTTATCGGTAAAATTAATTACCATTTCACGTTCAAATCTAAATAAAGATTTAACTATCGCTTGGAGCAAAACTGGTGATACTCCATTCTCGATCATTTTCTTGAATTTGATAATTTTAGTTATCAGATTCACATTTCAATCTAATTAAAGATTCATTAAAACTCTAATTCAGTTTTAATCTCCAAAAATCATTACTTAATGATTATTCCAAGTTACGAAATTAATCTTATCTTTAACTGGGTTGAAGAACCAATGTCATTCAAAACACAGCTCACGATAAACCCAAAATCACATTCCATTAACAATGGAATCTTTATGGAATATAGATCAATAAATATATATATATATATATATTCAATATGAACTTCCATATCGAACCGATAATATAAATGGAATAACGACAAAGCCTTTTAAATTCAATATATATTAACAGTCTTCCTCCACAGAAACTCACTTCGATTATTATCAAATCGAATTCCATTCCATTCCAATATATTAAATTGGAAAACTTTACTTTGGAAAATTCCATTAAATCTTAATTAAAAGATTTATAAATTCCAAATCACATTTCACTGTAAATCGGGTTAAAGAACGAATGTCGTTAAAAACACAGTTCACAATAAACCCAATTCACATTCCATTTCATACCCAATTTAAATATTAATTAATTGGTAATTATTCTCTACATCTTAATTAAAAGATTTATTCTTTTCACTTGGGGTTTAAGAACAGTGTTACTGAAGACCCCATCCCATCAGTCTCTAACCGTAAATTAGTAAGAGAACAATTCCCTAAGTATTAATCCCGACGGCTGAAACCAACATCAGATCAATACCCAGAAACCATTCAACTTAGCTAATCTCCAGTTAGTTTCTAATTTTCTTAACTCCGTTAGGTCTAAGAACAGTATTATTAAAGATACCATTCACGGCAAAACCAAAATATCATTCCATTGTTAATAGGGTTAAAAAACAAGTGTTATTTAAAACAGCATCCACGATAAACCCAAAAACCAATTTCAATTTCATTCCAATTAAATGTTAATTAATTGATAAACTTCATTAAATCTTAATGAAAAGATTTATATCTTTTCTCAACTGGGTTTGAGAACAGTGTTAATGAAGACACCATTCACGACAAACCCAAAATCCAATTTGATATTAAATACAAGGCTCTGAATAGAAAATATATCGGCTTATATTCAACATCAAATTCTGAAACCAACAAATATCGTATCGGGAATAACGATATATATATATATATATTCCAAATTCCTCCACAGTGTCCGTATAATCACGGAATCCAATATCGAAATATTCCGAAGATAACTTCGATTCAAATCAATTCCAATTCATATATTGGAAATTCTGTTATTTTTAAAACCATTTCAAATCCAATTTATTCATTTAAAAAATATTGGATTTATAATTCTAGTTCATAACTAGTTCATTTCGATAAAAATATATTTTTATCTTTTCAAATATGGAATTTTTCATCCCAATTCTTTCCAAATCATTTATTATGATTTTACAAATTATTGATATTTTTAATAATTTTATCAAGGCCCGTAAAGTCGATTTCCATAAATGGTCATCGGACTGCACTTACAACGGCCTTTTCCAAATTTGATTTGGACATAATTCCAAATCCAACCGTTAGATTTCAAATCTCTCATATTCATTGGAAATCACTTTTCGATACGAGCCCAACGGTTCAAGTTTCAGGAGAATCCGACGGTCTGATCTCCTATAATGTCCATTCGAAGTCAATGGTCGAAATCCGCGAACTACCGCGGCGCGTTCTATTCAGGCCATTGTATATAATATATAAATATATATATACACATATTATATTTCTTCAATTTCCATTTAAAACGTATATTATAAATCGTTTTAAATTCGTTTTCAAAATGATTTCATCTTCCTATTCAATTTCAAATCAAAATTGAATTTTCCATATCATTGATATATAAATGATAGTATTTTCAAAACATTAGATTTTGAAATCAATTCCTTTTCGATATTCATTATAAAAATGATTAAAATCAATATAAATATCGTTCACATCAAAATGACGCAAATCTAATCAACACGGCTTTATATATTTATATATTGTCGTGCCCATCCAAAATCGCACATTAAAATCATATTTTGATTCTTTTCTGAATATTATTTTAAAATATTCCTTATTTTAAAATATCGTTATTTTAAATTATTCATTCTTTCTGAACTAGAATTAGACAAAGTTAATTACCATATAATGTTATTTATATGGATTTCATACAACACATGTATAGAACAACAATGATAAACAATCAACCATCATCCAGAGTGCATTCTACACTGCATAAGCATTAAATATAAATATTTAACGCTTACAACAGTCTGTCAACCAATCGATTGAAATACAACTAAACGATTGGGATTAGTGTACGTCAAATATCATCTCAATACCCGTATGGGGTTTCAACTAACAAATACTTGATATTATTCGTGCAGTTGGGCGATGTGTAAAATTTTATCGTCCCAATTCATATCAGTCAAATGTGTGTATATAAACAAATCGTCCAATTTGTAAATGAATATTTATTTTATTCATATACAGGATAAAAATTATATCTTTAACGATAAAATATTTTATTTCAACACGTGAATATTTTATACAGTCCATTTCACATCACAACAATTTTCACAACACAATCAAACCAAACAAGTCGTCCATGGTCTGTGGACGACGATGTCGGGTGCTGCTAAGCACCGTTCGCATCCTAGTATATATTTTAACTAGAAAATAAAATTTAAGTGAGACTTTCTCACCTTTGGGATCCACTCCGCCAGTTTTACTTTTGAACCGTTTGGATTTGCCCGAAATTCCAACGCATTCATTTTCACGCTGTTCATAGTAAAAATCTCATTTTTATTATGATGATTATATATTTAAAATCACAATTTTTTTTAATGCCCTAAAATTTTCATTTTTCTTATGCTATCCATATAACAAAAATTATATTTTTGTATTGATATTTATATTATAAAAATCATATTTTTATTTTTTCACTTTCTATATAAAAATCATATTTTAATTTGGCTATCATATATATAAAAACCGAATTTTTTATTTCCCTACAACATTATAAAAATTATATTTTTATAGCGCTTTATATATAATAAAAATTATATTTGTATATCGCAATTCAAACAATAAAAATCAAATTTTTATCTCTACTTAGACAAAATAAAAATCAAATTTTTACAACGCTAAAAAATATATTTTTACTCGACTAAAATTCATATTTTTATATGAATGAAAATCTCATCTTTTCCAATAAAAAAACAAAGCTTTTCATATATAAAAATCAAATCTTTTCAAATTAAAAATCAAATCTTTTTAAATTAAAAATCAAATCTTTTCACATTTCAAAAATCATATTCTTTTCATAAATAAAATTCTAACCTTTTCATCATTGAAACCCCTATTTTTACAACAAAGAAATAAATGAAAATAAAGATTTACCTTTAATTGAGGGAGGGGGTTGGGTTTCGCTGTTTCTAGGTGGAAGGCGGGGAGGATGTTCGCCAAAGTGCCGGTGGCTGGCTATAGGCGGCGGGCTTTAGGGTGGAACGACGGCCTTCGTCGATTTGGGGGTTCCGCGGTTTTTGATTGGAGCAGGGGAAGAGCAGTGGTAGGGGAGGAGAGAGAGGGAAGGAGGGAGGAAGGGGAGCGGCGGCGGCCAGAGGGGGGTGCCCGGGGGTGCGACGGTAAGAGGGGGCTAAATGCGAGGTCAATGACGGCTTCCCCTTTTTTTACTTTCAAAATGACGGGAGATAGAAAGCTAAAAGGGGTGGAGGGGCCTATTATATAATTTATTTATTTTATTATTTTAATTTCAAAAAAAAAGTAACTTCTTAATACGAACTTCAAACGAGACCCAACGACTATCATCCCTAGCTACCCCCATTTTGAACGCAATGGGATATGTTTCGCAAGCCAGTTCGGCTATTACGATTAGTTTTCATCAAAATTAAAATATAAATTAATATAACGTTCAAAATTGATTTCAACGTACATTTCAATTTACTGGGGCCACATACAGACTCCAAAAATTCCAGAAAAATAAATCTAGCAATGTTTTAATGATACGGTCCTAACAAAACTAATTTCGTCAAATTTGGAGACCATTTGAAAAACGGTCATTTTCCAGTCGATTAAATTCAAACTGAAATTACCAAACACGTTTAAATTCACGGCGCTCACATATTGATTCCAAAAATTATGAAAATTGGAACCTAGTAATAATTTGACATTCCAGATCCAACAAAAGTAGTTTCATCGAAAACGGAGGCCGTTTGCAAAAATTCTATTTTTAAGGGCTATATTTCCATAGCGACTATTCTGAATTTTCAACTGGACATAACTTTTTATTCCCGCTATGAAATTTCAAATTTTCGGGTTCGTTGGAAAGATATTTTCAAACAGATTCAAATATTTCTGGTTTTGCTAAAATCTGGATTTTTTTGAATTCTCTACATTCATTTGAATTTTGAAGTCGAATTTTCAAACTACCGCCCCGTTTTCAGTTCCTTTTATAATTAAAATAAATATTTATATTCTAATTTTGATTTAAATAAATATATATGTTCTGATTCTATTCCAAATAAATTTCTAGTCGTAATTATTTAAAATAATTCATTTTAAATATTCAAAATTCATTAAAATTTCCAAAATAAAATTTTTAAATTGGTTCTGATTTTCCGTGTTGTTACACATTGTGTGTAAATGAATAGTAATTTTAATCTTTCCCGCTGCCTCTTCTTATAACAAATAAAATCTGCACACCCATTGAGTTTCCATTCCCGCTTTACTTTTCGCTTTCCCTCGTTTCACCGCCTAAAGCCTAATTACTTAGAAAGTTAATTATATGGAAGTCTTAATTGTAGATCTGCCTAGTTCAGTAAATTAATCCCCCTCACTCGCCTCCAAATGCTTGAATTATCGGATCAAACAGCTTCTGTTCATCATCATCCGCAAGGAATTCCATCTCCAGCCATCGCTTCAACCCTTCAACTCACATTCAACCATCATACGAACGTGCTCGACCTTGCCAATGTTACCAACTTCTTTTCGTTCTCCCTTAAACTCATTCGACATCCCATCAGCCGCCAGGCGCGATGTTGCTTCCTTCCTCCAATTTCCAGCATCGGCGAGGCGAATAGCATAATCTCATGTGCGGTTTTTTTAACGAATGGAGTCGCGATTCAAATATCAACGTTAGTAAAAATTATATTCCTTGCTCTACATAGTGAAATTATATAATTTTAAGTTGTAGAGGGTTACTGGTGATTTTCCGAATGTGTAGATGAAGTGTTTGTTGGAATTACTAGATTAGGATTGGAGCATGATGTTGAAATATACAACACGTAAGAAAATTACTTTGGGTTTTAACGTGAGTAAGTTGCATGATGAAATTTGTGTGAAAGCAGGAAAATAATTTATTCGTCTTAGCACTGATCTTGTAGTGTTGTATATGTATTAAGATCATTATTTGGTTCTTTCTTTTAATTAATTGTTTTAATATTCTTGATTACTCCCATAATCTTCTCTGGATATTACAAACAGAAGAAGTGACTATGGAAGTTACATTGGCTTTCAATCCAGGTACATTGTTAGCCGAAATGATTAAATGAAAAGGAAAAGAATTTGATAAAATGGAGATTTCTTCCAAAAGCGAAACCCCTAGCATAAGCCCAGAAGAGAAGGAAGAGCATTCCAAAGGCTGTTAACACCTTGGTTATTTCCTACCACCCCACCTATTAGAAAAAATAGAAGGAAGAGCATTCGAACCAATGTTAACCATCCAATGCAGTTTATGTTTTTTAAGTTGTCTGTGCTATGCCAAAATTAACAATGTACATGTGTTTATGTTATATGTTCAATCTTTATGTAATCCATAATTTGCAACAACCAAGCTGATAAGCATTTTTTAAAATAGTTCAGGCTTTGAAGTTTGACTCAATGAAAGGATTTCATGCTCCCTTTAAAAAAATAGTATTGCTTATACATGCTATAAATGTTTTCTTATATGACTAGGAAAGTTGGAGATCCAAAAAATGACGCATATGACTTCAGTACCACATTGTGATGGGTATCTGTATCCTTGGAGAGAATATGATCCGAAGTTGTTTTCTTATTCTTTTATCCAAGGTAAGCATATATTATCCTCTTAATTGATTTGTAAAAGTTTCAGTTAGACTCGCATTATATTTCAGGTTTTATTCACCTCAAATTTGAGTTAATAAGTCACACAGCCGTGATACTAGTTCTTGTGCCAATGGCCCGAAGAGCATGAGTTGAGAACTGTTGCTTAAGTTGATGGAAAAATGGTGTGAGATGTTATGCATCAGTTATGCCTTCAAGGGTGTACCTTGCAGGTTTTACTGCTAGAATTATTTTAAGTATTTTGGACTTCAAAATTTCTGTCTTTGAACCCATCAGTAGCTGCTTTTCTGTTACTGGCTTTTAACATATTGAGATCATAAAGAGATCAATGATCTTAAGGTTAGTTAGTACAACAAAAAATGTTGTACATAAAGCTAGGATCAACGCCTGAGCATCATTGCTGTAGTTTTTTCCATCTTCAACTGCAGGTCAATTGACGAAGAGGAAAAAGGATCAAAAGTTTTATTTTGCTACTTTTGGAAATGTAGAATAACTTATGCTTGTACTAAGTTGCTTTGTAATGGTCAAGTATGTAATAATGCGCGAAATGTTTTCTAAAACTTATAGTTTGTAATAGTGAAATTTGAGTATTTTAATAAATTAGTTTGCAAATAACTGTAGTGTCTGATTTGATTATGGAGTATTGCTATATTTAATGTATTGTTCATTTCAGTTGCAAAAGATGTTTATTTTTTTTAAATGCAACTGCCAATCGGAACAGTGCATACCAGTTGTAGTAGATATTATTACAATGGTGAATAACTATTGTAATAAAGTTTATTACAACTGTGGAAAACAGTTGTAAAATAAACATATTACAACGGTGGCGCAACGCTGCAGAACAGTTTTAAAAGAATTTAGTCTATTACAACTTCCTAATATACGTCGGTTATCCCACCATTGTAAAATGTATATTACAACGGTGTTCCACCGTTGTAATATGGTCAATTTGTTGTAGTGATATATGGCTAGCCAATCCATTCCTAGATCAAGCCATAACCTGTAAAGCCAAGAACATACGTATCACATTCAAATTCGATGCCTTAGACAGAAATTCTAATGCCCCGGCATATCATGGATAATAAGCCATACCTCCTATGAGGTTTGAGACTACAACCGGATCAAAAACAACACTAGTATCTAGGTGCATATTATCTACCAAAGAATTGGATATAAATGAATGAGAAGCACGAGAATCAAAGGGAGTACTAATAGGATAGTCAAAATGAGAAATCAAACCTTCGACTATGACTTTCTTGCCTTGATCAGTTCTACTAGCCTCAAGAGCATGCACTTGTCCTCCACAAGATCCTGCCCTTTGTCCTTGCTTGCTTGGGAATTGCTTAGTGAAATGTCCAACTTGACCACAGTTGAAATAAGCTTTCTTCGTCTTTCTACAGTCTTTCACGAAATTTCCCGAAGCTCCGCAACCATGGCACTTGACTTCTGTCTTGTTCTGAGCCTAATCAGGCTTTCCTCCTTTCTTTTGTGTTCCTTTCTTAGGCCACCATTTCTTTTTCTCAGCCTTGGGATGTGTCTCCTTAGTCTTGACTTCTTTCTTCTTATCCTTGCTGTCCTCATGCATCAAAGCCATGTCAACTAGCCTCTCAAAAGTCTCCCCTATCTGTATATGTGGTAGTGCTTGACCTTGAAGAGGTTGATTTACCCTCTCGCAAACCTAAGAGCCTTCTTATGGGGAGTATTCACTAAGTCCAAACCGAATCCCGCTAGCAGATTAAACTTGTTAACATATTCCTTAACAGTCATATTCCCTTATTTTAAAGCCAAAAATTTCTCCATTTGCATTCCTTCTTATGCCTGAGATAAGAAATTCATCTCAAATCTATGTCTGAAATCATACTAAATAACTACTGGTTGTCCCCCCTGTGTCAACTCCCACCAGTATGAAGCTTCTTCCTTCAGTTGCCAAGCGGCCAACTGTATCTTCCTCCTATCATCGAGCTCGAAAAGACCAAACACATTCTCCGTTTCTCTATGCCAATTGCGCGCCTCAACCAAACTCTCGGTACCACGAAACGGTTTGCCTCCCATTGCATAGCAGTCTTTACAAAGCTTAGAAAAGTTGACTACAAGAGGAGGTGGAGCTACTGCTGCTGCATCAGTGGGTGGGGAATCTCCTTGAACTCTGACAGGAGCCATAGCCTTTAAATACCTACAGAATCATGTTGGTAGTAGAATGCCCTCAGGAAGATTGGGTGTCCCAGATATGCTGAAAAGAGAAGAAACAAAGATTCAAAAAGAGATCGAAAGAGTATCGAATATTGCTTAAGGGGATATGTTTTTCAAAAATAGTTTTTTATCTGAAAATACTTTGCTTTTTGAAAATCATTTTTCAAAACTTTTATATGATCTTGTAACCTTCAGCTTTGATACCAAATGTGACACCCCACGTCCGTTAATGTCACTCATAAGAAAATACACTAAGTTTCATGAAGCGCAATAGGTAAACAATAACTAAAATTAACAAGGCAAATATAAATAGGCAGCGGAAAACTAACTTTCATTATTAAAAGTAAAATATTATTCCAAACCAGTTACATCATCAAATACTAAATACTTCAATAAAAGCATCTTCCTTATAATTCCAAACATCAGAGTACAATAATGCAAAACCATATCCCTTTCAATAAGCCATAGCAAATTAAGAAGATAATCAAAGCGGTACATCAAATCAGAAGAAGTCCTGATCCAAACTGAAATAAAATCCTAATCACTATGGAGTACTACCACCCTGAGGACCTGAGGGGGAAAAAGAAGAGAAAGAAGCGAAATAAAATAGGTCAGACATAAAGCGTGGCGAGTTCCAGTGATTTTCAATATATGTATAAAATAGAGGTATCAAGAATGATAAATAAGATTGGATGAGAAAGTACAATAACATATAAGTACAAGACAATAAGATAAAACAATGATCAAGTAAAGCTTCTCATTTATATCCAAGAATAAGTTTTTCTCTACACCAAAACTAGTATATTAGGATTAGGTGTCACCCTAATTACATATTAGGATTAGGTGTTACCCAAATACCTATCATGATTAAGTGTTACTCTAATCACATATCAGGATTAGATGTTGCCCTAATTACACATTAGGATTAGGTGTTACACTAATTACATATCAGGATTAGCTATTACCCTAATTACTACCCATGTGATCAGCTCCTTATTAAGTAAAGACCTTGTGTCAGCCTCGACAGTAGGGTGTATCACTCCCTAACCCAGCGAATTATAGAACATAGACCTATTTACTGGTGTTACAACGTCTTAGTTTCCGTAATTGGACCCATGCACGCTCATGACTCTGCCGAAACGCGCCCGTACCCACCTTCCTCTTTTTGAACCTCTTACTATCCAGATCAGTAAAGCTTGCCCTGACCCCTACCTAGTGCAAGGCCCCCTAACAAGATACGGACTGATATAGGTTCGACACAGCAAGATTGACACAAGATGAATCCCATAAGCTTGTGCACCCATGTAACTAGGATTTAAGAGTCCCAAGTACCTGATATAACAGCAGAACGAGGGACCTCTTAGCTTATTAATAATCAGGCTTTAACTTGGCAGGTTTAAGTTTATTAATAAAAAGGTTGTAATATAACATTTTTTTGGTAAATATTATTATGTGTACAACCACTTCCCTAAAACAGACACCTCCCTATACGTATATATACACTATAGTAATTCAGTTTACTTAACTTACGCCTGGTACTTACATTTTCTTAACATGTTCTTTACTTAATCTCTGTATTAAGTTTAATCTAACATGTATACACATATTCATACTCTTCCTTTTGATTATATTCCCAAATTATAGTCAAATGTCCTCAATTTATAATATGCCCCCAAAATCTCCTTTTTCATTGTCATTTCATGTTCTCCAAAATTTAATTATACACAATTTCAATCGGCATTGGCCTAGGCTTAACGTAATTAAAGGGAAAAATAGAAGGAGAAGAACATAATCAAATCAAACTGTATAAAATAGGCATATAAACAAGACTGGAAATAAAATAAACAATAGAATTGGAAGACAGATATGTATGAATATAACTGATTAACCAACTAACAGTAAAAGAACATATATTACTGTAACAACTGCATAGATGAATAAAGTGAAAGAACAATATAGAAAATAACTTATAAGTGTTGTATGTTCTAGATACAAGTTTATCTACTATCATAATACATTTCTAGATATCAGATCTGAAAATAACTTGAACTCACAGGGCTAGGTATTAGGTTCAGAAATAGTTCTTGTAAAATGTTGTATGTTGATTGCATATCTTGAATTATCCTTGTTGATTCAACTTTCAGCAGTGTCTCCCAATTTTATTTGTTAATTTAGAGTATAGCCAAGGAGGAAGAGAATGAAGTGTAGTTATGTGTGGATAAAATGGGAGAAAGCCACTCTATTTATAGACTAACTGAGCTAATTCTTAACCGTTAGATTTTAGGGTTTCAAATCTTGTCGTACAACTCATCTAATGAACCTAATATATAAAAATAGTCCAGATACACAGTCTATAATTGGACCTGCATGCGGGTAGGTCGACCCCTACCTACAGTGTCGATCCATAGGTCAACCTCCTTAGACATGGGTCGACCCATAGGTCGACCTTGGTACTGGATGGGTCATCCCATGACAGTTGGTTCCTGCGCTAATTTTTTTGTTTGAATTTTATTAATATATATCATTTATATATGTATACAATCTTCTTAGGTTTATATCTTTCTCATACGTTATCTAATTTATGAAAATCGGGGTCTATCTGTACCAGAATTCCGAGACGAACGTAACAGTAAAGTTGGTTTTACTTAATTTTGAATATCTAATTATATAATATTCATTTTATTGTCTTTAATGTACGGTTATGGTGTATTAAATTATGGGGTGTTACTTATGTTCTCTTTTATGCTTTCTTTTCTTACTCATGCAAATAGATTAGCTCTTTTCTTTTTATGCAAACTAATTAGTTATTTTTATTCCATACTCGTTTTCCTTTCTTTTTTATGTTCAAATATTTTTATGTTAGCATATATTCAATTATAAGTAGCTAAACCTCTTTACTAAGGGGTAACGAAGCTCTCATGGATCATTCAAAGTTAACATATGTGATTTAATTATCATCATCTCTTTTTGTGCTTAATGAAAAGTTTTATGTTTATGTAAATTCGTAGTTTGACGTTGAGTTGGATAGCCTATATTATTCAAACCATATAGGCTATAATTAATCAAATATAAACACAAATTGTCTCTTCATCTGTATATGATTATAGCAATTAAGATGAGATTAAAATCTAAATTTCATATTCTATGTTACCTACTTATAGTAAATATAGTATACTTAAAAAAAATCATTTTTTTTGTCATTTTCATGAAAATATATAATAGGGTTAGATGTTGTATTAGAGTTCGATTGTTTAAATGTGTTAACTAAAAACACAATTAGGTCATGCTAATGATAAATACATCCACTAATTACACAAAAGGTTAAAAGGAGAGATCATAAAATCATTATGTGTTGATTTGTGTGATAATAAAAGTGAATTTGCAACTAGATTGCTCTTTAATCTCATAGTTAACTATCAACTTTTTTCTAGATTTTGTTAATTTTTTCAGTTAAGTAACACAATCCCAAAATTTGGTTTTAGATAGTACGTTGTGTGCTTGCGGTATTTATTACGATATAATTCCGCTAATTTTTTGAAGTGATAGAGATTTTCACGCGAATTAGGAGCTTATGTCTACTTTGATGATCTTAACTCTTTATTGATATTTATTGTGAATACAGAGGTTCAGATCGGAGAAAAAACAAAATACAATATAATAGTCGATCAGTTCTCGAACTCTGCAAAGCAATTGATATATTTATTTGCAGAGGCAACAATTGATCGACTGAAAGATACGCTGTGAAGTCGTAGAAGGTCGGCGACCAAGTCCAAGAAGTATGAGCCGAATCACTCAACATTGGACTTCGTATCGGTATCGATTTGGAAACTGGATCCGTATCGATACGGATTTTTGCTCATTGCACAACAATTTTGGTCTAGCTGTGCGCAATTCTAGGTAATTGCTTCTATTCTTTGTGATGCCTACTTGCTTGGAATTCGCTACGATCCAGTTTCCATCTTTTGAAGTTGTTGAATTGAATGTCCTTGTGCCTTCGATCGGTGTCGGCCTGAGGTTCAATTATGTCCAACTTCGCACTGTTGTAATATTCATCCGTATCGCTCATACAATATGGTTCGGACCTGAATCAGATTCTCTACGACCATGATTCGGGTTTCGAGCATTCCGTTTTGTCTATTTTGCTGAACTTGTTCGACTGTGGTCTCATGACTACATCTGCTTTTGGTTTCTAGGCCGTTATATCATTGTTCTAGACTGTCCTTTTTGATAATTGTGTAGCTATGCTCGTTTGAATGGTCTGTATTTGCCAAACCAAAAGGCCGGATAACATTTTTTGAGGTTAGTCTCTCAGAGCGCTGAAAATAAATGTCATAAACGATTTAGGTCTTTGACATTTCGTTTAAATAGTTTACTGAACAGCTCGACGTTGGTCTTCATAAGTCTTGCTATTGTCTCACGTGTTGATGGGTGCTTTTTCGAATAGGAGCTTGAGGAATCTTGTACTTACTGATCTTGTCAAAATCGACAAAGGAATTCAAGGAACCATCAAAATACTGCAGTTAAAGGTGATGCACTGTGAAGTTGCCCATAACAAACGTTTCATTAAAGGTGATGCACCTTGTACAATAAACTATTCAGTACCTTAAAGCTAAAACATAAGATAAAAACAAAAATAAATTAAATCCAGCAAGCATACTTTATGAACATCAATACTCACAACATATCCAATTAATAGTAACATGTTTAGAAAAAGTAGGAAACTATATCTTTTGACTGATTTTCAAATACTTCACTGCTACATTGCAAGAGATTTTTTTACTCTTTAAGAAAACTACATGATTTCACTGTACATATTTAGAGAATCAATCTTCTCACAAGAAAAACATTTGCCATGAGATTTTACAGCAACTGTTATTTTCCCCACCAGTGAAAAGGACATAATATACATATACATATATACTTGTGATACACTCAAGTTTCATGAATTTTTGGGAATTACATTGTATTCTGAATCAACAACGCATTCATGTCACATAAATTCCTGAGTTGCAACCAAATAAATAGCATGAAACTAGAAACCATATTGAATATTTTTTCAGGAAAATAGAAAAATAGATACTAATAACACCAACATGTACACAGATAAACTGAAGCCTGATTCTTTAATAGAGACAGCAACATTTCATTGACTAATTAACATAAATAGCAAGTTCAGAGTAATGCATATCTTGATTTTATACATTTGCACCATCTCTCTAAAAACTAAAACATTTTCTTTTTTAAGTTGTTCCCACTCCTAAGAAGTCAAAGAATGGCATTTTGATCCTCTTCTTCTTGCTATCTTCCTTGCCACTGTTTTCACAATCCGAAACCTCTGATCTCGAGTCGGACCTTTCAGCATCTATCAGAATTTCACGAGGCCCTGATGAAAACAGTTCAACATTAGTGATTCAGAACATAACTGACTCACTTGAAAATTATGAAGCATATACGTACGCGCCGAATAATTAAAAGGATAAGCCTGAAATATGCCGTAGCATTTCAAAGGATGATCATTGATCATGTTTGGAGTAAGCGCAAGGTAAGTAGACACCGAAAAAGATTCATCTTTGTTGCTTGTAACACTTGATTCACTACTCAATGCATTGTTTTTGCCAGTGATTCTCCTCTTTTTAGCTTTACCATCACTCTCATCGCAAGCGTCGTATTTCTCTCTTTGCCTTTTAGCCATGAGAACATGCCAGTGATTCTTCAATGCGTTATCGGTTCTTCCAGGAAAAAACCTTGCAATCAATGCCCATTTGTTTCCATAAGCCTTATGTGCAGCCATCAGCCTTCCTTCTTCTTCCTGGCTAAATGCGCTCTTATCGATTCGGGGATCAAGTTGATTGAACCACCTCAACCTGCAGCTTTTTCCTGTGAAATACACAACCAACGATTATATAAAACTGAAGAATAAAGGAGGAATAACTAAAAAGACCAAATCTTGACAGCTGAAACCTATAAATAAAACCTGATCTTCCTTCCAGTTTATCAGCGATGAAGTTCCAGTTTTGAGGTCCATGCTGCGAAACGAGTTCTTTCAGCTTTGCGTCTTCTGCTGGTCTCCAGTGACCTCTAACACATAGCTTATGTTCCTGGCTTTCAATCTTTTCAGTGTTATCGTTCACATTAAGTACATGTTTCTTATTTGTGCCATCATTATGCATGGTAAAAGGGAAGGAACCCATGAAAAGGAGAAAAAGGTCGTATTTTGAAGCTTTTTACGAAGTGGGTTCGGGCTAAAACCTCAGTATCCGATGGAGGAGGAAGAAAGAATGAATTTTTAATGGATTTTAGGGTATGTTCTCGGAATTTGAGACATTGAAGAAAGTGAAGAAAGAGGCACTCGTGTGGATTTGGGAGTTCACACCAAAATGGAGGCTAGTTTTGTTTGCTCACTCGTCATCATCTCCTCCTCTCTTTCTTTTATACTGATACAATAATACTAGAAATGAGACTGCTCCCTTGTCTCTTTTCTTCTTGACATTATCATCATGGGCAGGATTGTCTTTTCAATTGCTTTTTGGCTGAATTGTAACGGAAAGATAATGGGTCATATCCTCGAAGGCTTTGTCTTTGGTGTAATTTATTGTTAGAGAGTCTGTTATGCGGAAGTTTTTCTCACGTTCACCGCATTGGTAATACCAGGTGCATCAACTGTTTTTATATACAGGAGTGATGAGTGATTTATATGAAAGGAGTATTATGGTTTAAATGAAGTAATATATATTAATTAAATGATAAAAATAATTAAAATAAACATCGAAAGGTAATTAAAAGGTTTAAAATCAATTAATTATGCTCGCGTCGGATTTGAATGCATTATTTGATGTGTTTGAGTGAACGAGCGTTATGAACGGTTCCGTTGCATTCGCGTCTGTATTAAACGGTTTTGTTGCATTCGCATCCGACGCGAATGCAACTATAAAGGACGGAAGAATTCATGCGAATGGTACCTAAGCGTATGCACCCACTCCATTTAGTAACAAGAATATACTTGCATGAGTAATGAATAATCAATTTTTTTTAATCGATCTTTCCATTTTTGTGACAACATATTTATTTGAATATTTATTGATTCTTAAGAATTTTGCAACTTTGCTTCTCCATGAGTATACATACATGAGTAATGCATATTTTTTTCCATTTTATATATTAACCGGTACTGTTAGCAATGTTTTTGGTCACTAATGTCTAAATATATCATAGCAGATTCACAATCATAAATCAAAATCAGAGATAGCAATACACACGATTTTTAAAGTATTTGACAAACTCTTTCTTACGTCCACTTGAAGTAATATCCGATAGTACTATAAATTACAAGTATTATTAGTTTGATTAGGACTTCAGAAAAAAAAATGTAGTTGCCTTTTGATAGAATTTCACTGTCGTTTTCCAAGAGAATAAGTTTCTTTCGAAATGCAAATGGTGGTGTATTTATATCTGAAGAAGACCTCAGGTCGGCTTGAAATCACGGAGAGGACCAAAGTACCTAGCCCAAGGTGCTACAAGAGAGAAGGTGATGTAACGACCCCATCGCTACTAGGGGAATTAATCGGGCGGACCGGACCGAACAGAGGGGTGTTCGTGTCCTTTCCTATAAGACTTTTGGATGTACACTGATCGAGCGATGAGTTGACTTAGACATTATTCGTACAAGCCGGACAACGGATAGACAAGGTTCAGACAATAGAAAAACATCGGACATTTTCGGATGGACGTATTTTTGTACACTTTTTCTTGTTCTAAATGAGAATCATACAGACATGGATCAGATATTTTACGCCTTTGGGCCGAGTCATACAACAAACTGTCTTGTTTTATTAACATCCCTAACCACTACACCCGTATTATTAAAGAACATCACAAGTAATGTCATCTAATAACACAAATGACACGATTGGTTAAGGGCGATCAAATGTGAATATATCATTGTATTAACGCTGACACTTCTTTATTACCTTTTTGTGGATTTGAATTGAAAACTTTGAAGTGTAAAATATTAATCCAAATTAATAAATATACCAATTAAATATAGAGACAGTTTGACTCAGGTCTCTGCTGTGTTTCAAAATACAAAAAAACTCTCTGTCAAAAAATCTATAGATTAAGTCCCTGTTTTCAAAAATCAACAAAAAAACAATGAAAATTCAAATTTAAATTCAACACATAATTATCATTGTATTCATGCATAAAAACTACAAAAAAATGAATCAAAAAAAAAAAATTGCAAGGCTACAGAGTTTTTATGCAAATTTGTGTATAATTGCTAACATTGCAACAATTATTTCAAAAAATTATTGAATTTCAAGCAACTTTTGCTTAAAGAAAATAATATAACTCCAGTAAATAATTGCAAATGTTCCAACTAATTGCAATATTTGTTGATAAATCAACAATTATTGATCTGCCTTTCAACTATAAATTACGTAAATAACTGCAGAAATATCAGCAATAATTCACAAAAATTGCTGATATTTCAACAACAATTTTATTTATTTTGCATCCACTACAAGAAAAATGATTTTTTGTAGTGCCCGAAAAACATTACCAATCATTTTTGGTGGCGTTTCGATAATCGTTACGAGAAAACATGCCACTAAACATCGTTGCAAATTGGTTGCACTTTTTTTAACACTACTGTAGATTCTTTTTTTGTAATGTTTATTAAATGCCACAAAAAAAATTCATAGCACTTTATAAACGCCATAAAAAAGCTTTTAATGCTACTAGTAAAATTTCCAATTTTATCCCTGGTTTACGGTTGCGTTTATTCAACGCCACTAAATGTATTTCTGTAGCGTTTTTAAAACACTACTAAAAATTATTAATTAATTTGCTTTTTTTCCCTGCAATTATTTCCTGCTAATAGTCTATTTTGTTTCTACAATATCAATCAATAATTATTCACATACTCATCATGTTCAAACAATCAGAAAAACAATTAACCGTATAATCAAGTAAAATATGCATAACCACTTCAATACAAGAGTTTTCTGTATAAATGACACATACAGTAACCACTCTGATATACAAATCTACAGAATTTATACAAAGAAAATGTAATACCCGTAATTTTCACATCAAGTACAATAACCACTTTGCTCTTTGAAGTGATGCAACATATAGTCAGACAGCTCCTCCCTGATTTCACAACAAGATACACGAATGTTAACAAGCTGTGTTTAACAAAATTATCTCAGACAAGAGATTGAAACCCAACTTGCAACTATTTTGAACGCACTTGGCTACCAAATGTTATGGCGTAACCTTCTATTTGGCAAAATGGAGCCACAGTTGCTAGTACGTGCTATGGTGCATAAAGACCAAAAAATATAGTTATGTATTTTGAAGTTTGAATAAGTCTACAAGCAAAATAAACTAGGTTATGCACACGTTCGGCTTGCAACTTATTAAGGTATATGTGCCGAATATATACTTTAGATTTCAACAAGTGTACTTACATGTGTAGTTCAGATCTATATAAGCCGTGACAAATGTATAGCGGTACAACTTCAAAGTATGGTCTGTGCAAAGACACAGCGACAATAAACAGAGGTCAAATGAATGATGATCAACTAGAACAAGGGTGAACTCAAGTGTACAAGTTATGGACCAGCACCATAGTATAGTGTAAATGCAAATAAGTTAGTAAACAAAATGGAGCAATGAACAATGAGCATGGAAGATCAAGGTAAGAAAATGCAGCATGCTAAGAACCGCATTACAAGGCTAGCGAATGATCAATGCTGCCAAGTATAGCATGACTAGCAGATTATGAGTCATCGCAAAATATGACTGGACGTACCAGGTAATGCAAGTGCTAACAAAAGTAGCAGAAATCATTTGGCTAGAGTTCAAAACTGTAAAAATGTAAAAGATAATTGTGACGACCGCCCACAACCGCTGCACTAAACAAAAGGAATAATACGCTGAAAGGTGTGCTAAGCAGTTGTGGACGATCATCATAGGTAGGTAAACACAATCGATACCTGGCGTAGAACTCACAGCGCAAGTATAAAATATAGTAGAAAATATACAACAGGTAATTATAGTGAAGCATCATATAACAAACTTTTGAAACTTTCACAACATCCTGAAAGATTATCCAAACATCATAGGAAATATCAAAGTCTGTACATAAAGCCTCACTACAACACTCATAGAGCAATCAAACAGTGGAAACAGAAATAGTAGATAGTAATAAAACTGGTACATAAGCCTCCAACTCACTTCCGAATTGCAACATCGCCCGCTCTAATAACTTGTCACCTACCACCTTGTCTGCCCATCCACATCCAGATGAACAACCCAAGGTAATAAGAGGGAAACATAAAACCTTGAGTCATACAACAGTCTTAGTGAGCGATAAAACAACTAACAAACATCAACAATAAAGTATATGAGAATGGATAGATAAACATACTAATCTACCCACAACATCAGGGAAGAACTCAACCCTATCTTCCCCACATCGGACAGTGATAGCGTTTACAACAACATTTCAACCACACATCCATGGAAACCAGAGCACCCATTCAATCATGGCAAAGCACCCATGACATCCAAATTATATATCTTATGTAATCCATCCTAATCGAACTCAACATCCCTCAAGCACAAGCCCCACAGGCCTAAACCAATATCAGACAAACACCCAAGGAACATCTCCTTTGACGTTGGACAATCTACATGAGATGGTTCAAACAAAGAAACTAATCAACCATGACAGACTCTAGCTATCACCATCAATCCTGCTTCGAAACCATCATTAATCGTATGATGACCAACCTTGCTATATGTCAAGGGCTAATGGTAACGCCAGTTCTAGCATAAACTCCATACGCTTTTCAACGATATGTAAGTTTGTCCAACCTTGACAATTAGGTCTTTCAACGATACCCAGGGTACTCGACCTATAACTGGTCTTTTATACGTCTCTATTGTACCCCTGCTTAGAGCCTGCTAGAACTTATGATAACGATAATCTCTCAGCCTTCATATCTCTAGTCATCCAACCAGACGACTTTTCTTAACTCAAGCAACCTTCTCAAGCAACCATTATCCACCAACTCACGACCTTTGAGTTGTCACCTCATTCGTTGTTATACACCGACCAACGAACACCTTTCAACACTTTGAACCTTCCTACTTGAATTTACTTCGAAGTCACACCATCACCGAGCCAAATTACATCACTACGCTGCGGCTAGGGTTCGGGGGGTTTCCCTCAAAAAAAATTTCAAGCTCTTTAGTTCAAATCTGGGTCATACCCGAAAATATGAATTTTTCAGAAATGACCCTATGTGATCGACCAAAGGTTGACCGACCCTTTCACATTTGTGACACCCCATGTCCGTTAATGTCACTCACAAAGGTAATGCATTAAGTTTCGTGAAGTGTTAAAGGTTAACAGAAACAGAAATATTACAAGACAGATATAAAATGACAGTGGAATTAAAATTTTATTTATAATAAAGCATCGTGGTTCAAAAATATCACATGTCTTAAATACACAAAAACCATCACAACATAAAAACTATTGTCTTGTACTTTAAAACATCAGAGTACATAAAAGAAGCACAATTCCCCAAACAAAATATAACCATAGCAACAGGGATTGGATCTTGAGTCATACATCTAGCAGCTCCAGCAAAATGTAAGCAGAATCACGGTCAAGCCTGAGTGTTCCCGCCCTAAGAATCTAGGGGGAAACGGAAGGAAGAAGAGGAAACAAAAAGGGTCAGACATACATTCTGGCGAGTCCAATTACTTTTAGCAAGTAAATAAATAAAAGTAGCATGATAGGCATATAAAGTGGATAAGAGAGAGGTAACTACATAAAAGGCAAGTATGACAAGGTAAGCAGGATAGGGTGTACACGCTTCTCTAATGATTACTCTACACTATTACTAGTATTACTAGAATGAGATGGTCCCTTGCACTATAAGGTGGTAGACTTAGGCAAACTTCTGAATGTATCCTAACTCCTACCCTAATCGATCGGCTCCCTAATCCGCATAGATACTCTGTGTCGGCCCCACCGCAGGATGTATCACGTCCTAGAGTGGCAACCCTTCGCTGATATGCACAACCCCATATCTAAAGGTGTCACGGTCGTCTTATCCCGCTCTCCCCGGCCCATACACGCACATGACCCGATCGGTCTGCGCCGCCCACAACGTCCTCCATGTTTGGATCTCTTACAATCAGTTCAGTAAGCGTGCCCCTTCTCCGACCTAGTTCGAAGTACTTTGTTTGATACCTACTCCGGGTTACTGACTGAAACGGGTCCCACACAATATGATACAAGCTCTCCCCTTTGTCTTGTATCCCCTACTAGGTTTTCCACATGTTATATTTACCCTAAAGGTGTCTTTAATTATATAAGCCTAATCTTTCTACCGGTTATGCTTACCCATAGGTGTCTTTAATACATAACCCCCAATTGGTTAAGTTTTGTGGGCCTATATTTAAATATTACCCACCCAACCCAGATATACTTAACTTAACCCTCTCATTGTTCAACCAAGTTTACTTAACCCCTATTCATATTCATGTTCACACAATCCCTATGGATTCAACTAGGTTAAGTATTTCAATTCGTTACCATGTCCATTTATGGTTATAATGGGCTAGACCTCCCACATTAGGCCTACAACTTGTGAATGTTGGATATGTTGGTCGGGTCCGGGCATACTTCTTCCAAAAGTTAGGCCTAACCTCATGTCTTAGCCCGTCTCGTATTTGTGCACTTAGACCCCTCACATTAGATTCAACATTTGCGGTTGATGGATATGCCAGTCGGGTCCGGGCAGACTTCCACCACAAATGCAATCTAACCTCACGTCATAAGTGCAGTTACAGTTTCTAATTATTGTAATCCTAAGCGTTTTAACCAATTAATTACCTATGTCTTATAGGTGTTCATGCCGTTTACCCAATTATATTCACAGTGGATTATATGTCCAAATTCATATTCAATATAAAAATTATGACAATTCTAATATTTTTCCCCCGTTCACTAACTAATGCATTCACATATAATTGGTGGCATGCTTAGGCTAGAGAGTAGCCTGGCCCGAAACAATAAAAAGGGAAAGATGATGGGAAGATGACAATAGTGATTATTCTAACATAACTGACATACATACATACATATATATATATATGTATATATAGTGGCACAGACATGTAATTGGCATAATAATAAGGTGGACATAAAAGCAGATCTAGTATAGCAGGTGATGATAAAACTAGATCTAACATAATAAGGATGTCTTAATAGGCATGAATAGCTCTAAATAAGGATTCATATGTCCAATTGATGACAGATCTAAATTAACCATCACATGATAGGTACAAGATGATCTAGAGGGAGAATTAGATCTAAACAAGATTTTAACTATCAAATAATGATAGATCCAGATTAACCACAAACATAGATAAAGGTTAAGATCCACAAAGGTGACATGATAAATTAACCACAAGTGAATTAGATCTATAAAGATAGATCTATCATAATAAAGTTTAGGATCCAAGAATATCATAGATTCACAATTCATAACAGATCCAAATCATAGTCATATCACGTTTACTTTTAATCATTTAAATATAAAAGTAACTAACTCACAGTGTTTGGATTTTAGAAGATAGAAGAGAAATTATTGGTGTTGTAACTCATATCTAAACGCGAATCTCTAACTGATTAGCTCTAGTTGATTGTTGTTGAAGAAAAGGATTCGTTTCAGTTCAGGCACCTGCAGCATTTGACTTCTATTGATTTCCAGTGAAGAAAACAAGAGAAATGGACCTTTATTTATAGCTGCTAGCCCCTTAGAAATCGACTGCCACCTTAGCCCTAGGGGGGTCGACCCCCTCCCTTATGGGGTCGACCCTCCCCTCCCTGTTACGGGGTCGACCCCCTTTCCATATGGGGTCGACACCCCTGGGGCGAGAATCTTACCGCCTATAGGATTTTCGAATTTTGAACTAAAATTTTGAATTCCTGGACCCTATATATATATAATTATCTTACGCGAATACAAACTTCAAACCTTCATAACTTCCTCATACGGTGTCCGTTTTACGCAAACCAAATGTCTGTCTTGGCCAGAATTTCGAGACGAACGCAATGGCGCAGTCTATTTCCCTTAATTCTGATTATTAAATTATTATTTAATTTATCCTTTTCTAGTGTTTTTAAAATTACGGGTGTTACATTCTCTCCTACTCAAAGGATTTCGTCCTCGAAATCTCTAAGTTGAGAAGAATGTATATCCTACCATCCATCACCCATCTACTCATCCAACAATCACAGGCATCCATTGTCCTTAAAGACTTCTAATGATTATATGAACATATGCAAAGGTGTGTGTTTACGTCCCAATACTAATCCAAAGATTAGGCGGTCTACAGATTCAGTTGACTTTCTCAATGCAATGTATGTTAGTGCCATGAATCCAATATGTATGCAAATAGTCCTATTATAACATGTAAGTTCTATATGTGTGTACACTCATTCATCCAAATGCAACATCCATATGCTAATACATCCATTTATACCCACTAAAAGAAAAGAAAAATGCACACACATCCATATGCAGTATGAGAGTGATTGAGCTGATCTAGTGCCTAATGTGTGTATAAATGCATCCACAGGCAACCACTAGCAAACCCTTGCATCCACTTGCGTCCATCAAATATAACATGTCTCAAACACATGTTTACATTCATAAGATTCCTATCTAAAGGTCGAAAATACTATTTATAAGACATACTCAAATGATAAAAACAAGCATAGAAAAAACTTTGGAAAAGGAGTTAAGAACATACCCTCGAAAAAGAAAGTGTATGAAGCACGAATCTTGTCTTCAGTCTCCCAAGTCGCATCTTCTGGGTTATCTCCCCATTGAACCTTTATCAGCTTGATTTATTTATTGTGTAGCTTCTTAATTTCTGATCCAAGAATACGGGTAGGAACTCGCCTAATTGTTGCCTACCGTTCTACTTCTACTTCCTCTAATATACTTGGGTCAACAACTTACGCGGTGTCATGCAAGCACTTCTGCAGATCAGAAACGTGGAAAACATCGTGAACGCGGGATAGATTTTCTGGTATCTTTACTCTATAGGCCATTCGGTCGATCCTTTCGGTTATGGGAAATGGTCCCACAAATCTTGGTGCCAACTTCCCTATAGATCTGAAGCGAACCACATTCCTCGGAGGCGATACTTTAATAAAAACTAAGTCTCCCACTTCAAATTCGTTGTCAGTCCTTCTCTTGTATACATAGGATTTCTTCTTATCTTGAGCTGTCTTCATTCGTCGTCGAATAAGGTCAATCTTCTGGGAAGTTTCTCTAACCATATCTGGTCCAAGTAATAATCTTTCTGTAGATTCACACCAACAAGTTGGTGATCTGCAGAGACGTTCGTACAATGCTTCGAAGGGTGCCATACCAATGCTAGCTTGATAACTGTTGTTATAGGCAAACTCTACTAAAGGAAGATGCTCTTCCCAAGTCCCTCCGAAGTCTAGGATACACAGCCTTAAAAGATCCTCAAGAATTTTGTTCACCCTCTCTGTCTGCCCATCGGTCTGAGGATGATAAGCGGTGCTCAAACACAACTGTGTACCTAATGCTTCTTGCAAGCTCCTCCAAAATTCACTGGTGAAGATAGGGTCACGATCTCTTACGATGCTGGAAGGTACTCCATGAAGACGGACTATTTCATGAACGTAAATTGCTACCAACCATGATACCGTCTTCTTACTCTTAACTGGAATGAAATAAGCGCTTTTAGTGAGTCTATCCACCACGGCCCAGATACTGGTGTTGTCTTTCTTCGATCTAGGCAAACCATATATGAAATCCATGGAGATGCTCTCCCACTTCCACTGTGGAACCTCCAAAGGATGAAGTAGACCACCGGGATTCTTTTGCTCAACTTTAACTTGTTGGCAAACTAAACATTGAGAAACAAACTCTGCCACATCTTTCTTTATCCCAGCCCAAAAGAAAATTCTCTTCATGTCTCTGTACATCTTATCACCGCTTGGATGAATAGTCATCTTAGAATGGTGGGCTTCTTCTAGGACTACCTTTATCTTAGAATGGTGGGCTTCTTCTAGAAGTCTCCCTTTTCTTGAGCTTATTCATGATGTTTAAAATCTGTGGGTCATCTTGTTGCGAAACTCCTATCTGATCCATAAGAGTTGGTTGTATTTCTAGTGATGCCAATAAATCAGGCAAAATCTCTATGGAGGGTCTAAAATCAAAAGTTGATATGAACTCCAAGATCTTCCTTTCCACAAACAGAGGACTTAAAGCCATCTTATGCCTGCTTAGTGCGTCAGCCACCACGTTAACCTTGCCAGGGGTATAAGCAATTTCAAAATCATAAGAAGCTAGGAACTCCAACCACCTTTGTTGCCTTAAATTAAGGTCCTTCTGCGAGAATAAATACTTGAGAGATTTATGATCGGTATATAACTCGAACTTCTCTCCAAGAAAATAATGACACCACGTCTTGAGCGCGAATACTATGGAAGGTAGCTCTAAATCATGGGTGGGGTAGTTCTTCTCATGAACTCTCAACTTTCTACCCCCATAACACACTACCTTTCCTTCTTGTATCAGAACCGCACCAAGCCCAGTAACACACGCATCGGTGTAAATTGTAAACAGTTTATTACCATCAGGCAAGGCCAAGACTGGGGCTATTGTTAGAGCCCTCTTCAGTCGTTGGAAAGCCGCATCACAATCTATATCCCATGAAAATGCCAAGTTCTTCTTCGTCAGCCTGGTGAGCGGGGCTGATATCTTTGTGAAATCCTTAATGAACTTCCTATAATAGCCTACCAATCCAAGAAAGCTTCTCATCTCTGTTGCATTTTTCGGAATTTGCCAATCTTGCACTGTAACCACCTTTGCGGGATCTATATCTATCCCTTCTTTGGAGACCACATGCCTTAAGAATCTCACCTCTTTTCTCCAAAAATGGCATTTGGAGAACTTTGCCTTAAGCTGATGCTCATGGCTAGTTTTCAAAACTTCTCTCAAATGTTGGGCATGCTCTTTTTCGCTTTTGGAGAAGATCAAGATATCATCAACAAAGACTACGACAAATTTATTTAGAAACTCCCTACTCATTAGATCAACAAAATAGGCGGGTGCATTCATCAACCCAAAAGGCATAACTAGCCATTCAAAGAAACCATCCAGAGTTCTAAAAGCAGTGTTGTCTATACTATCCTCATCCACCCTCAACTGATGAAACCCCATGGTCAAGTCTAACTGAGAGAATACCGAGGCACCAACAAGCTGGTCAAACAAGTCATCTATCCTCGAAAGTAGGTGTCTATTCTTCGTAGTGAGTTTATTCAATTCTCTATAGTCCACACACAAATGAAGCGAACCATCCACCTTAGTTGTGAATACTGCTGGAGCACCCCATTCAGATATGGTTCACCTAATAAATCCTTTTTCAAGTAGCTCCCCTACTTTTTTGCTAAGTTCCCTCCTTTCCCTTGGAGCCATATGGCACACTGGTAATGCAACTGGCTTTGCATTGTCCACCAGATATATACGAAAATTGATCTCGCGCCTTAGAGGTAAACCCCGTACCTCATCAAAACATCAGAATATTCTCGGACTACTAGAACAGATTGTAGATCATCTATAGATGCATCAAGAGACTCTAGGAAACTAAGCATAACCGACCCTTGCGGGTCACAAGAAATCTCGAGGGTCATCCAATAGCAAGTCTCTAACGACCATTCTCTCACAATCTAGAATGGCACCATACGCGGTTACCCAATCCATCCCTAAAATTAAACCATAGACCATAAAACCGAGCACATACGCGTCGCATTCAAACTCGACGCCTAACACTGATATTCTCAAACCCGGACAAATCATAGATAAATGAGCCGAACCACCAATGGGGTTTGAGACAGCTACGGGATCCACTACCATACTAGTAGTTAAGTGCAGAGATTCAACCACAGAACTAGATATAAATGAGTGTGAAGTGCCAGAATAAAAAAGTGTTATAATAGGATGATTTAAAAGAGAAATTAAACCTTCCAGGGAAATTTTTCTATCTCTATCAGGAGCACTGATCGCGAGAGCATGCACTTGCCCTCCAGAAGTTCCTGCCCTTTGACCTTGTCCCTGTTTCTTCGGGCACTCCCTAGTGAAGTGTCTGACCTCTCCATAATTAAAGCAAGAATTCTTTCTCCTTTTACAGTCCTTCACGAAGTGACCTTCTCGCCCACAATTGTGACACTTCCTCTTATCCTTACCCTTGTCATTCTTTCTGCCTTTCTTTTGTTGCTGTGTTGTTGTCCCTTCTTCGGCCAAATCTTCTTGTTTTGCGTTCTTTCCTCGGCCTTTACTTCCTTATTTTCTCCTTTCTCTTCCTCATACATCAAGGCCATATCAACAAGCCTTTCAAAAGTAGCTCCCATTGGAATGTAGGACATAGCCAACCCATGTAGGGGATCATTAAGTCCTTTGACAAACTGCAAAGTCTTCTTATGCGGAGTGTCCACCAATTCGAATCCAAACCTCCCCAGCTGGTTGAATTTGTTCACATACTCTTTAACTGTCAAGTTTCCTTGTTTGAGTGCTAAGAACCTCTCCATTTGCATGCTTTTCTCCGCTTAGGACAGAAATTTCATTTCAAATCTTTGCCTAAAATCATCCCATGTCTCTACCGGACGTCCAGCTTGGGTAACTTCCCACCAAAAAGAAGCTTCATCTTTCAGTAGCCAGACGGCTAACTGAATCTTCCTTTGATCTTCTACTTCAAAGATTACAAACAAGTCCTCGGTCTCCTTGAGCCAATTCATTGCCTCTACGAATGTCTAGGTTCCATGGAATGGCTTTCCTCCCATAGCACAGAAATCTTTGCAGATCTTGGAAAAGTTGTCTACACGCGGAGGAGGAGGAACAACGGGTGTAGCTGGGGGAAGAATGTTTCCTTAGCCTTCGGAAGATGCCGTGGCCTCCAGATACCTACGGAACCAGTCTGATATCGTAACGCCTTCTGGAATATTGGTTTCCCCAGACATGTTGAAAAAGAAAAAGAAAGAGATTCAGACAAGGGATCAAAAGATATTACTTTTGGCTTTTTGGGGAATGTTTTTCAAAATAGACTTTTCTTTTTGAAAATGCTTTCTTTTAAACACATTTTGAAAATAATTTTCAAAAACATTTATCTAATTTGGCAACCTTCATCTCTGATACCAAGTGTGACACTCCACGTCCGTTAATATCACTCATAAAGGGAATGCATTAAGTTTCATGAAGCGTTAAAGGTAAACAAAAACAAAAATATTACAAGGCCGATATAAAATGACAGCCGAATTACAACTTTATTTATAATAAAGCATCGTGGTTCAAAAATATCACATGTCTTAAATACACAAAAACCATTACGACATAAAAACTATTGTCTTGTACTTTAAAACATCAGAGTACATGAAAGAAGCAAAATTCCCCAAACAAAATATAGCCATATCAATAAGAATAGGAGTTTGAGTCATACATCTAGCAGCTCCAGCAAAATGTAGGCAGAATCACGGTCAAGCCTGGGTGTTCCCGCCCTGGGAACCTTCGGGGAGGGGGGGACGGAAGTAAGAAGAGGAAACAAAAAGGGTCAGACATAAAGTATAGAGAGTCCAGTTACTTTTAGCAAGTAAACAAATAAAAGTAGCATGACAGGCATATAAAGTGGATAAAAGAGAGATAACTACATAAAAGGCAGGTATGACAAGGTAAGCAGGATAGGGTGTACATGTTTCTCTAATGATTACTCTGCACTATTACTAGTATAACCAGAATGAGATGATCCCTTCCACTATAAGGTGGTAGACTATGCATACTTTCGAATGTATCCTAACTCCTACCTAAATCGATCGACTCCCTAATCTGCGTAGATACTCTGTGTCGGCCCCACCGCAGGATGTAACACGTCTGAAAGTGGAAACCCTTCGTTGATATGCACAGCCCCATATATACAGATGTCACGGTCGTCTTATCCGCCTCTGCCCGGCCCGTACACGCACATTACCCGGTCGGTTTGCGCCGCCTACACCGTCCTCCATGTTTGGATCTCTTACAAACAGTTCAGTAAGCATGCCCCTTCTCTGACCTAGTTCGGAGTACTTTGTTTGATACCTACTCCGGGTTACATACTGAAACAAGTCCCACACAATATGATACAAGCTCTCCCCTTTGTCTTGTATCCCACACTAGGTTTTGCACAGGTTATATTTACCCTAAAGGTGTCTTTAATTATATAACCCCAATATTTCTATCGGTTATGCTTACCCATAGGTGTCTTTAATACATAACCCCCAACTGGTTAAGTTTTGTGGGCCTATATTTAAATATTACCCACCCAACTAGATATACTTAACTTAACCCTCCCGTTGTTCAACCAAGTTTACTTAACCCCTATTCATATTCATGTTCACATAATCCCTATGGATTCAACTAGGTTAAGTATTCCAATTCGTTACCATGTCCATTTATGGTTATAATGGGCTAGACCTCCCACATTAGGCCTACAGCTTATGGATGCTGGATATGTCGGTCGGGTACGGGAAGACTTCTTCCACAAGTTGGGCCTAACCTCGTGTCTTAGCCCGTCTCGTATTTGTGCACTTAGACCCCTCACATTAGATTCAACATTTGCGGTTGTTGGATATGTCGGTCGGGTCCGGGCAGACTTCCACCATAAATGCAATCTAACCTCGTGTCATAAGTGCAGTTACAGTTTCTAATTACTGTAATCCTAAACATTTTAACCAATTAATTACCTATGTCTTATAGGTGTTCATGCCTATTTACCCAATTATATTCATAGTGGATTATATGTCCAAATTCATATTCATTATACAAATTATGCCAATTCTAATATTTTCCCCCGTTCCCTAACTAACGCAATCACATATATTTGGCGGCATGCTTAGGCTAGAGAGTAGCCGGGCCATAAACAATAAAAAGGGAATGATGATGGGAATATGACAATAGTGATTAACATAACCGGCATATATATATATATATATATATATATATGTGTGTGTGTGTGTGTGTGTGTGTGTGTGTGTGTGTATATACTGGCATAGACATGTAATTGGCATAATAATAATAAGGTGGACACAAAAGCTGATCTAGTGAGCAGGTGATGATAAAACTAGATCTAACATAATAAGGATGTCCTAATAGGCATAAATAGCTCTAACTAAGGATTCATATGTCCAATTGATGATAGATCTAAATTAACCATCATATGATAGGTACAAGATGATCTAGAGGGAGAATTAGATCTAAACAAGATTTTAACTGTCAAATAATGCAGATCCAGATTAACCACAAACATAGATAAAGGTTAAGATCCACAAAGGTGACATGATATATTAACCACAAGTGAATTAGATCTATAAAGATAGATCTATCATAATAAACTTTAACATCCAAGAATATCATAGATTCACAATTTATAACAGATCCAAATCACAGTCATGTCATGTTTACTTTTAATCGTTTTAATTTAAAAGTAACTAACTCATAGTGTTTGGATTTTAGAAGATAGAAGAGAAATTGTTGGTGTTGAAACTCAGATCTAAACGTGAATCTCTAACTGATTAGCTCTAGTTGATTGTTGTTGAAGAAAAGGTTTCGTTTCAGTTCAGGCACCGACAACATTTGGCTTCCATTGATTTCCAGTGAAGAAAACAAGAGAAATGGACCTTTATTTATTACTGCCCGCCTCCCATAAATCGACTACCGCCTCATCTCTAGGGGGGTCGACACCCCTCCCCCCCCCCCCCCCGTTATGGGGTCGACACCCCTACTATGGGGTCAACACCTCTAGGGCGGGAATCTTACCGCCTACATGATTTTCGAATTTTGAACTAAAATTTTGAATTCCTGGACCCTATATATATAATTATCTTGTGCGTATACAAACTTCAAACCTTCATAACTTCCTCGTACGGTGTCCGTTTTACGCAAACCAAATGTCTATATTGACCAGAATTTTGAGACGAACGCAATGGCGCAATCTGTTTCCCTTAATTCTGAATATTAAATTATTATTTAATTTATCCTTTTCTAGTGTTGTTAAAATTACGGGGTGTTACAACACTGCTCGATCGGCCAGAGCGACCGACCATTCACACAGCCTGACCGACCCTTCACACTGCCCGACCGACCCTTTAACATCTCAGCGGAGATCAACCGACCCTGCAGCTTGACCCAACCTGCTTTTGCTCAACTCCACATGGTGCAACCGACCTTTCTGCTCGACCTAACATGGTGCGATCGACTCGGAGTGACCAACCACCTTCTGCTCTATGACCGACCGACCAGGCTTCTCCCCTACAATCGACCGACCCAGTTCCCCCGTGCTCGACTCGACCCAAAGTTGTAGTACAATGTACTACATTGTACTACATGTTGTACTGCACGCTCGACCGCTCCACTTGCACGCACAACCACCTACTCGCACGCACGACCTGTGGCCTGTACAACCCCAATTTCGACCAAAACATCGCCAATCAACTATCTCGACGAAATCTATTCATCCGATTCATCAATTACTATCATAAACATGTTTTGAAATCATTAACAACATAAATATGTTGGTTTCACTAAAATTACACAATTTCACCAAAATCGTTATAAATGAACATATGATCTAAATTTGCGGATCTAATTTGCATAATCATATGAAATAACAAAGAAATTACTGGTTTAAACTTGCTAAATCAGATTCTAAAGTGATTCGTATGAAAATGGACTTATCAAAGTGTAGATCTATGAGAAAATGCTTCAATTTGATGAAAAACATGACCAAACATTCATATACTTGATTGAATCCATGTGAGAGATGCTTATAACTCACCAATTCTCCAAATCAAAGCAAAAACAATGAATTAAGATTCTAGACAGCAAGGAATTGGATCCAAACTTCTTGACTCGATGAACTCTCCCTTGCAAGGATGTAGATCTAGCCTCAAATGGTGTAGATCTTCGATTTCCTAAGCTTTAATGGAGGAAAGATGGAGAAGTGGAGGAATGGAGGATCCCTTGGCTCTTCAAAATGAGAAAATGGGGAAAGTAAAACTATTTCCCATACCTCCCACCCCCTATTTATAGCTTTCCACCAACCCACTAATGGGCCTATACAAATCAGCCCATTAAGGCTTCACAAACCTGAACAACCAACTATTAAACCTTAAAACAGCGATTCCTCCCAAACCGCTGAGCCAAATCTTTAATGTAACCACTCAACGGAAAGGAAATCACTATTTTCTTTCCAATAGCACAGGTATCACCACCTGGTTCGACCTGAGTCAAAAGTTATGTCATGTACAAGACTAATAGGGGCAAAATGGTCACAAACAAAATTGGTAAAAATTATGGACATGTCTCACATCCCCATAAGCAACATATTAAAATATAAGAATGATTCAACCCTTAGGGAATAAAATAAAAATATTATACAATTCTTCGATACGTAAAATGTGGGTTGTTACATTCTCCCCACTCCCCTCCTTAAGAATTTCACCCCCGAAATTCCAAGCAATCACAATAATTCTGCATGCCTATCATCCATGAGAAGCCAATTCTATCATCCAAACTAACAACCATCAAGCCATGCATCCATAGCCTTATGCTAGCACGCGGAATTCTATCAAACAACAACAAGATACAACGATGATACGATATCAAAGAGTCCTACCGAAGAAGAGTTCTGGATGAGTCACCTTCATGCTCTCTTCCGTCTTCCACATACAATCTTCACCATCTTCACTCCATTGTACCTTGACTAGCTTAACCATCTTCCTCCTAAGCTGTTTCATGTCATTTCCCACAACACGAAGTGGCTTACGAGGTCTCGCAACTACGGTCTCTATTTCTACATCATCGCACTGCTCTGGAGGTACCACCACATTCGAATCATGCACAAATTTCTGTAGAAACGACACACAGAACACATTATGCGCACTCGACATCTTCTCGGCTAACTCCAATTGATATGCAAGTTTTCCAATTCGCTCGACTATCGGAATGGTCCAATGAACCTTGGAGATAACTTTCCCTTATTTCTGAACCGAACCATATGCTTCAAAAGTGAAATCTAAACAAAAACTATATCTCCAACGTCGAATTCCAAATCCTTTCGACGCTTATCAGCATAACTCTTCTGATGATCTTGGGCTTCCTTCATTCGTTGTCGAACGATCTTGATACAATCCGAGGTTTCTTTTATCTTCTCTAGCCCAAGTATCAACTTATCTCCAGTTTCTAACTAATATGCCGAAGAATTACACGGTCTCCCATACAATGCCTGGTATGGTGCCATCCCAATGCTTGACTAGTAACTATTATTATACGCAAACTCGACCAGATGTAGATGGTCTTCCCATGATCCACCGAAGTCTAACACAAAGCCTTTAGGAGATCTTCCAAAACTCGGTTAACCCTCTCGGTTTGACCATCAGTTTGGGGATGATAAGCCGTACTTAAACACAACTCAATTCCCAAAGCTTTCTGCAAACTCTTCCAAAATCCACTTGTAAACAATGGATCTTGGTCACTCACTATACTCTTTGGGATACCATGGAATCAAACTATCCATTTCACATAAAGTTCAGCCAATTTCGATGCTGTCCTAGTTGATCTGACAGGAATAAACTTTGCACTTTTGGTCAAGCGATCCACGATGACCCAAATCCCTTCATTTCCTGCCCTGGTTCTAGGTATTCCATCGATAAAATCCATCGATACTTGCTCCCACTTCCACGTAGGAACTTCCAACGGTTGAAGCGAACCACTCGGCTTCTTCTGTTCAGCTTTCACCAACTGACAGTTCATGCACTTGGAAATGAACTTTCCAATAACTCGCTTCATCCCCTCTCAGTAGTAAAGTCGCCTCATGTCCTAATACATCTTATTACCACCGGGGTGAATCGTCAACTTCGAGTGATGACATTCCCTCAGAACCTCATCTCTCAATCCGTCGATATCAGGAACAATTAATCACCCTTGCTTTCGAAGCCAAACTTTTCAATCGACTTTGAACTCTTTATTCTCTTTGTGAAGGGAGGTGGCACCATGAAAAGATGCAGATTGTTGGCCTTTGGAATGTGAAAGGCAAAGGATAAAATGGGATTTCCACTAAAGCAAAAATCCACACGTTCAACTTTAAGCGAAAAGGCACTCATATCAGATAAAGAAGCCTCTTTTGGTCTTAACCGAGAGGGCATTGGTCCTAACATTAGGTGGAGAAGCTCCTTTCGGTCTGACCCGAAAGGAAATTGGTTCTAAACTAGTTAAATTAACAAAAAATGGAGGGAGCAAGCCAAGGGAGAAGTTTCAGAAGGAACTGAGAAGGAAGCTAAGAGCCATGATCAAGGTCGCAGAAGACAAAAACCCTCAACCAAATTTCAGAGGCACAACATCTATAAACAAAAGGCATTAGTGAAGTAAGCTAATCTCTCAAGAACGAGGGAGGATGTCATATACTGAAGCAGAATTGGAATGGAAGAAGTAAAGAGCTAGAAATAGACTCGAAGTAGTGAATCTCAGGGAAAGGGGACTCCGACCCAGCCTCGTTGGGAGAGATAGTTGCCGCCATAAGCTAAGAGTTTGCATATGTTTAATGCCTCTCACAACTATTTGAGTCAAAGCTGAAAGGGATTACCCGGAAGGTACTGGTGAAAGAATGTAGACAAAAGGGATCTCGTATAACCCACATAAAGAATCCTAAGGCAGTAGTCAAACTAGACTTAAAGATTGTCCAAATGAAGAAAGATAAGGAAAGAAAAGAGGTAAAGGATCTCTGAAAGCAAGTAAAGAAGAGAATGGGAAGGGAAAGCACCTCAGAACCAGCCGACAACATCATAAGACATGCATGCATCTATAAACCCACTTTCAAAAGTGTAACACGAAACAGTTACCGAAAGGGCCTTCCGAAAGCAGCAAAGCAATACTTCTGATACACACCTCAGAAACCTAAGATAGACAAATCCCATCCTGCAACACACAAAAGGATGAGAAACACCCAATCTGCTACCCTTAAACACTAGGGATAAAGCTAAAGCTGAAAGTTCCTATGCAACAGTCCCTCTTGCATTCATATAAAAGCTCCTTTCGTCGAATCCTCCAAAAGAAGCCACCAACACTTTTCCTTGAAGGAAAGACACATTAGCACTTAAAAAGACTTCGTGATCAACCCCTATTGAGTGACCAAAACGAAGCACTTATGCCGAAGGGAGGACCAACTTATACTTATAAATAGGACCCTCCAACTCAGAGCATCGGACTTTTTTATTCAAATTCATTTCTCAGAGTTTTGTAATCTCTTAAGACAGGAAAATAAAACCCTAATTTCAAGACTAATCAAGGAAAGAGGATTGTAGTACTGATTATATTCAATGAATTAGAGATGTATGGCAATTAAGGTAATTTTGCGTAATTTGATTCAATAATATACATTATTACTACTGTTTGCTAATATTACAGGTGCAGTCTATGAATTATGTGCATAATCAAGATCTATTTTTGAGCCTTAACCCATGACTAACCCTAAGAACTCTCGATCAAGGATAAAAACCCTCATTATCCCAATAATCATGACAACAATTTAGGATTATGCCGAAACATGACCTAAAATTGAGTTAAGTTATCCTAGTTTAGCAACCTATTAGGCTTAAGCGACCGAGATTAGGGAAAAGTTCATGATATCTCTCCAAATCCATAAGAATCTAAAGAAAACTCATACATAAACTGTAACACCCCATGTCCATTAATGTCACTCACAAAGGGAATGCATCAATGTCCATGAAGCGTTATTGTTGTATAGAACAGATAAATTACAAGAATAAATAAATAAAACAACACATCGGAAGATAAAACTTATTTCATAGCATCATAACTCAAAACAAGCTTACATAAGTAGTCTCCAGAACCATTACAACAGGATCAATAGTCTTTTCCAAAAACTTCAAAGTACATAAAGAAGAAAATACCTAAATAACATAAATGCATAAATCCCCACTGAGCATAAGCACAGCCATAAAGATGAGAAAGTCCAAAGCGATACATATACTCTTTTCAAGCAACTGAAAGAAATCGGCACTAAGTTGTAGTATTCCCTCCTTGAAAACCTAAGGGGGGAGGAAAGAAAAGAGGTGGAAACAAAACGATTCAGACATAAAGTCTAGCGAGTCCAGTAAATTTAACAAATAATTAGTAAGGTAAATGATCAAGACATAAATAGGCATCATGATATGGCTGTAACATAGATAAGGTAGATAAAAAGGATGGACAAGATGATTCCGTTCCTAAGTACTAAGACAATCCTACACCTTGGCTAAGCGAACAACCCTCCAAGTACTAACCCCGAAGACCGAAGTCAACATCATACTAGCACCCAAAGGACTATCCAACTCAACCAACATGTATTTCGTTACACCGCACTTTTGCTAAGTTACACCACATTACTTAATTACACCGCACATCTACTAGTCTCTGTTTACTAAAGGTTGATCCCTTCCCACTAACTATACCCACATGACAAACTTGGTAGTTACTTGTACCTAGCTGCTATCGTAGGTGCCGGCTTGCTCCTACCACTGCTAAGGTACCCTTACCCTACCCATTCGATCGGCTCCCTAAACCCCATAGGCACCCGTGCTGGCCCCACAGTGGGGTGTATCACTCCCCAAAGTGGCAACCCCGATACCAACATAAAATGCACGGCCATACCTACACGATGCAACAACGTCTTGCCTACCAGCCCGGACCCATGCACGCACATGAACCCGTTGGACTCGCGTTGCCACCGCTATTCTCGTTTTGACCTCTTACATTCAAATCCAGTAAGCGTGCCCCAACCCCGGCCTAGTACCAGGCCCAATTAGATACCCAAACGGGTTACTGGTTGAAACGTGTCCCCCATCCGACACAAGCCTCCCACCTATGCTTGGTCCCCACTAGGTTTTTCTCCCACTTAACCATTTTAATTTAAATGTCCATGTCTTACACATGCTATGGTTAAGTCCATACTTACATGTCATAATTTACATGTCTTATCTTTTACCGGTTAAGTCCATATTTACATGTCATAATTTACATGTCACCCCACTTAACCCTCTAATCATACCCATGTTTTATTATGGTTAGTATTTCTTAATTCATTCCTTATGACGAACGGTGCATGACCCCCCACATTAGACCGAACGCTTTGTGGCCGCTGGATTTGCCGGGCGGTTCTGGGCAGTCTTACGCCACAAACCAGGTCTAACCTGATGTCTTTAACCGTTGCGTCTACAATTCATTCCTTTGACCTCTCACATTAGACGTCCAATTGTGGCAGCTGGATTTGCCGGGTGGTTCTGGGCAGTCTTACGCCACAATTGCGCCTAACCTCGTGTCAAAGGTTTATTAATAATTGTATTTCACCCATACCCAATTTTCATGTCATGTATATCCAATTAAACATATAATCATGTTTATAATATTGCCTATTCCAAATTGTCACTATTAATTAGCCTCAATTACAAATTTACATTATAGGCAATTTCATCAATTCCATGTAACTCATACCCAAATATGCCAATTTCACATATTATCCAATTATCCAAAATATCCAATAATATCCAATTTTCCATATTTCACATATTCCTATCGTTCCCACGTATTTGCATTCGCGCGTATTTTTAACATAAGCTAGAAGGTAGCCAAGATCCAAAAATTAAAGGAATAAGGATAAGAAGAGAGAATCAAATCACATAAAGTTGGAATTAACACAACATCGTGAAATAAAGGGGCATGTAAACTGGCATAGAGGCATAATGACAGATTCAACATGAATAAGCTGATAAAGGTATGAACTTTACATAGAAACATAGGCATATGATGACATGAATCAAAAAGGTGAAGACTTGGATGAGATTTAAATTACATACATACATATGAATCCTCTTTACAACTTCATCATGTTACTATTAATTCCATTATATTATGAAAATCACCGTACTCACCTTTCGTGGTTAAAGAATAGAATTATGCACTGAAATTGGTGTAGAAACGTTGCGGTGTTGCTGATTTATCTTCTTGAATTGTTGTAGAAGCTCTAATCTTTAATTTGAGTTGAAGTTGAATACTTGAGATTTGATTTAGAGGCGGCAGCTAGGGTTTAAGAGAGATTTTGACAGCATAATGGTGTCATAGATAATATTTATGAATTAGGGTTAGGTCTTAGGGTGTATATATAGGTGTAGGAAGTTATTTAGGCCTTAGGATTAACCCTAGAACTGATCTGGACCACTCAGATGCCATATCAGCCCTTAGGGCGAATCGGGCCACGGGTTGGCAGCCAAACACCCTGGATTGACCTCTAGTAGACCCAGCGGGGCTCAGGTCGACTCCAAAAATGGTGCGGTTCGTCTATTCCCCCTCCCGATTCGCTATTTTGAACTTTTTTTGAATATTTATTTATTTAATTTTTATATATATCTATATATATTTCTCTCATATGCATACAAACTTCATGGCTTAATAACTTCTTCATAATTAACCATTTTCACACTAAACCACTTTTTGAACTGCATTCTCACTAAGCCACTTTTTAGCCATTCTCCTATAACAAAAATATGGCGCTTGTTCTAACCAAATGAGCTACTAAGTCTTTTGCTTACAAACTTTAGAACAATGCTAAACATCATTCTTTTCTCATTCCTCTTTTTCAAATAAATTATTCTTTAATTTGTTATTTTAATATTCTCAGAAAATACGGGGTGTTACATTCTCCCCTCCTTAAAGGATTTCGATCCCGAAATCTCCAAGTTAAGGAGAATATATATCCTACCATCCAATCATCCATCTACTCAATCATCAAACACAGGCATCCATTGCCCTTAAAAGATTTCTAATGCCATATGAACATATGAAAAAAGTGTGTGTATATGTTCCTTATCCCATGCAAAATCAGGCAGTCTACTGATTCAGTTGACCTCCTTAATGCGAGTAATGATAGTGCCATGTATCCTTCATGTATGCAAAGAACCCTATACATATCATTACTACATGTGTGCACAACCATTCATTCAAATGCAACATCCATATGATACACACATTCAATGTATATTCATTTTACTAAATACATCCATTTATATGCAATATGCAATATGAAAGTGACTGAGCCGATCTAGTGCCTAAAGTGTGTGTATATGCATCCACGAGCAACCGCTAGCAAACACTTGCATCCACCATACATAACATGTCTCAAACACATGTTTCAACCATAGGACTACCCTATCTAAAGGTCAAAGATACTAGCGAGAGGACATGCTAAAGATAGAACAAGTACAAGCTAAGCGATAAAGGAGAAATTAAAAGACATACCCTCAAAAAGAAAAGGGTACAATGAACGCATCTTCTCTTCCGTCTCCCAAGTAGCGTGGCTCTCATCATCTCCGCATTGCACTTTGACTACCTTGACCTCTCGATTCCTTAACTTTTTAATCTTCGACCCAAGAATGCATGTAGGAACTCGTCGAATCGTCGCATCATGCTCTATCTCCACATCTCTAAGCAAGCTCGGCTTTACCACTTCCGCGGTCTCATGCAAGCACTTCCTCAAATGTGATACATGGAATGCGTCGTGTACACCACTAAGTCTCTCGGGCAACTCCACTCTATATGCCATCTATCCAATCCTCTCCTTAATAGGAAACGGCCCTACGAACCTTGGTGCTAACTTCCCAACGGACCCAAAGCGAATAACATTCCGTAATGGAGACACCTTGATAAAGACCATGTCCCCAATATCAAACTCAAGATATGTCCTCCTCTTGTCCGCCTACGATTTCTGCCTATCTTGTGCCGTCTTCATCCTCCTTCGAATCAAATCAATCTTTTCCGAAGTCTCTCTAATCATATTGGGCCCAAGCAAGATCTTATCCGTAGATTCCCACCAACATGTAGGTGAACGACACGACCTTCCATAAAGAGCCTCTAAAGGTGTCATGCCAATGCTAGACTGAAAACTATTATTATACACGAACTCCACCAAAGGAAGATGCTCCTCCCATGTACCTCTGAAGTCTAAAACACATAGCCTCAAAAGGTCCTCTAGAATACGATTCACCCTGTCGGTCTGGCCATCCGTCTGAGGATGATATGCAGTTCTCAAACATAACTAAGTCCCTACCGCCTCTTGCAAGCGCTTCCAAAACTCGCTAGTAAAGATAGGATCGCGATCGCTCACTATGCTAGAAGGAACACCGTGCAAACAAACTATCTCTCGAATGTATACGGAGGCTAACCATGGAGCAGTCCTCTTACTCTTCACGGGAATGAAATGGGCGCTCTTAGTAAGTCTGTCTACCACGACCCAAATCCCCATATTACCCTTCCTCGATCTTGGTAACCCATCAACAAAGTCCATCGAGACACTCTCCCACTTCCATTGTGGGACCTCCAATGGGTGAAGCAACCCACCGGGCTTCTTTTGCTATCCTTTTACTTGTTGGCACACCAATCATCTAGCGACAAACTCGGCCACATCCCTCTTCATACCGGCCCAAAAGTAAACTCGTCTCATGTCCATGTACATCTTGTCCCCGCCGGGATAAATGGTCATCTTCGAACGATGTGCATCATCAAGAATGGTCTTCCTCAAGTTCTCGTCTCGTGGTACACAAAGTCTACCGTCCCTACGTAACCAACCCTTATCATCTAGGGTATACCTACTGAGATGGCTCGATGACTCCCCTTATGAGCTTCTCTACTAACTCAACCAACTGTGGGTCATCTCGCTGTGCCTCACCAATCCGTCCCAAAAGCGTAGGTCTGACCTCTAAGGATGTTAGCAAACCGGGTACAAAGTCAATGGAAAGTCTAAAGTCAAACGTAGAGATGAACTCTAAGCTTCGCCGCTCAACAAACAACGGACTCAAGGACAACCTTTTCCTACTTAAGGCGTCTTCCACCACGTTACCCTTGCCAGGGGTATATGCTATCTCGAAATCATAGGACGCTAAGAATTCCATCCACCTTTGCTGCCTTAAGTTCAAGTCCTTCTGAGAGAACAAGTATTTTAGCGATTTGTGGTCTGTGAACAATTCGAATTTCTCGCCAAGAAGATAATGGCGCCAAGACTTAAGCGCGAAAACAATAGCGGCCAACTCTAGGTCATGTGTAGGGTAATTTCTCTTATGCACTCTCAACTGCCTTCCTCCATAGGCTATTACCCTCCCTTCTTGCATTAAGACTGCGCCTAGTCCTGTCCCACAAGCATCAGTATAAACGGTAAATGGCTTAATCCCATCTGGCAACACTAAGACTGGGGCTATGATCAAAGCTCTCTTTAAACGTTGGAACACATCATCACAATCTACGTCCCACGTGAAAACTAGGTTCTTCTTCGTCAAGCGTGTCAATGGGGCTGATATATTTGTGAAGTCCTTGATAAACTTCCTATAATAGCCAGCCAACCCTAAGAAACTCCTCACCTCGGTGGCATTTTTAGGGACCTTCCAATCTTGGATGGCCACCACCTTCGCGGGATCCACAACTATCCCTTCTTTGGAAACCACGTGCCCTAAGAATCACACTTCCTTCCTCCAAAAGTGACATTTAGAAAATTTAGCTTTAAGGTTATGCGCTCGAAGGGTCTCCAACACTTCCATAAGATGTAGGACATGCTCTTCCTCGCTCTTAGAAAAGATCAAGATGTCATCCACAAAGACCACGACGAATTTATTAAGGTACACCCTAAACACCCTACTCATCAAGTCAACAAAGTATGCAGGGGCGTTTGTCAAACCGAAGGGCATCACAAGCCACTCATAGAAACCGTCCGGAGTCCTAAAGGAAGTCTTGTCTATGTTATCCTCAGCCACTCTCAATTGATGGAAACCAGTGGCTAAGTCCAACTGCGAAAACACTGAGGCGCCAACTAATTGATCGAAGAGATCGTCAATCCTCGGCAGTGGGTGCCTATTTTTCTTAGTAAGCTTATTAAGTTCTCTATAGTCCACACAAAGTCTAAGGGACCCATCCGCCTTCATGGAAAATACTACTGGAGCACCCCACTCTGATATACTACGTCTTATTAACCCCTTCTCAAGCAACTCCCCTACTTGCTTATTGAGTTCCCTCCTCTCACGAGGAGCCATGTGGCGTACTGGCAGAGATACAGGTTTTGCATTGTCTACAGGATAAATACGAAAGTCTATCTCACGTTTTGGTGGTAGACCCGTCACCTCTTCGAAGACGTCAACATATTCACGGACTATACGAACAGAATGTAAATCATCATTGGATGCGTCAAGTGACTCAAGATAACTAAGCATCACCGATCCTCTAGGGTCACAAGAAATATCAAGGGTCTTTCCACTACGAGTAAACAATTTTACTACCCTTCGTTCACAATCTAGGATGGCTCCATGTCTGGCTAGCCAATCCATCCCTAGAATCAACCCATAGCCCATGAAACCAATAACAAAAGCATTACATTCAAAACCAACGCCTAAGATAGAAAATCTCAAATCCCTACAAACCATGGATAAATGAGCCGACCCACCAATAGGATTTGAGACTATAATGGGATCCACAACGAGACTAGTATTTAAGAGCAGTGTTTCTACTAATGATGTAGAGATAAACGAATGTGATGCGCCAGAATCGAATAAAGTACGGACAGGATGATCAAACAAGAAAATCAAACTTTCGACAGAAAATTTCTACCTCCTTCCTGTCCCGGAGCATTGAGAGCGTGAACTTGCCCTCCCGAAGTAGAACCTGCCCTCTGCCCTTGCTTCTAAGGACAGTCCTTGACAGCATGACCTGGATCACCACAATGATAACAAGCAAACTTCTTCTTCTTCCTACAATCTTTCTTCAAATGGCCGGGTATCCCATAGTTGTGACACTTCCTCTTTTCTTTACCACCTTTCTTTTGTTGTTGGGCTTTCTTTGGATCCTCCTTCTTATCTTGCGGCCTAAAATTACTTACACCCTTCTCTTCTTCATGCATGTATGCCATATCAACAAGCTTTTCATACGCAGTCCCCATTGGAATGTGGGACATAGCCAAACTGTGAAGCGGCTCAATTAGGCCCTTTGCAAACCCCAAGGCCTTCTTGTGAGGCGTATTCACCAACTCTAGTCCAAATCTCGCCAACATATTAAATTCGGTCACATACTCCTTCACGGTCAAGTTTTTCTGCTTCAATGTCAAGAACCTCTCCATGTACATACTCTCCTCAGCTTGAGAAAGGAATTTCAACTCAAACCTTCCCCTAAAATCTGCCCACGTCTCTACAACACGCTCTCCATTAGTAACCTCCCACCAAAACGAAGCTTCGTCCTTCATCAACCAAGCAGCCAATTGGACCTTCCTACAATCGTCCAAATCGAAAATGCCAAACAGATCCTCCACTTCTTTCAACCAATTTCTAGCTTCAATGAACGTTTCAGACCCACTAAAAGGTTTTCCACCCATCGAACGAAAGTCTTTACATATCTTGGAGAAAGCATCTCCATGCGGAGGAATGACTGGAGCTGGGGGAGGAGGAGGAGGAACGTCAGCCGGACCCGCGGCAGCGACCCTAGCCTCGAGATATTGACGAAACCAACTGGGTACATGAACACCCTCTGGTATCTCAGATGCTCTAGACATGCTGAAAAGAAAAAGAAAGAGTTTCAAAACAAGGGAAGTGAAAGAGAGATGTATGGCTTGCGGGGATTATGCTCTTTAAAGTAAACTTTCCTTGAAAATAGCTTCTTTAAAACAAGTTTTTTTTTGAAAATACTTTCTAGGAGAATAATACCTTTGAAAACACTTTTCAAAACTTTTTATCTGTTCTTGTAACCATAGCTCTGATACCACGTGTAACACCCCATGTCCATTAATGTCACTCACAAAGGGAATGCATTAATGTACATGAAGCGTCATTGTTGTATAGAACAGATAAATTACAAGAATAAATAAATAAAACAACACAGCGGAAGATAAAACTTATTTCATAGCATCATAACTCAAAACAAGCTTACATAAGTAGTCTCCAAAACCATTACAACAGGATCAATAGTCTTTTCCAAAAACTTCAAAGTACATAGAGAAGCAAATACTTAAATAACATAAATGCATAAATCCCCACTGAGCATAAGCAAAGCCACAAAGATGAGAGAGTCCAAAGCGATACTTCTACTCTTTTCAAGCAACTGAAAGAAATCGGCACTAAGTTGTAGTATTCCCTCCTTGCAAACCTAAGGGGGGGAAAGGAAAGAAAAGAGGTGGAAACAAAACGGGTCAGACATAAAGTCTGGCGAGTCCAATAATTTTAACAAATAATAGGTAAGGTAAATGATCAAGACATAAATAGGCATCATGATATGACTGTAACATAGATAAGGTAGAAAAAAAGGATGGACAAGATGATTCCATTCCTAAGTACTAAGACAATCCCACACCTTGGCTAAGCGAACAACCCTCCAAGTACTAACCCCGAAGACTGAAGTCAACATCAGACTAGCACCCAAAGGACTATCCAACTCAACCAACATGTATTTCGTTACACCGCACTTTTGCTAAGTTACACCACATTACTTAATTACACCGCACATCTACTAGTCTCTATTTACTAAAGGTTGATCCCTTCCCACTAACTGTACCCACATGACAAACTTGGTAGTTACTTGTACCTAGCTGCTATCGTAGGTGCCGGCTTGCTCCTACCACCGCTAAGGTACCCTTACCCTACCCATTCGATCGGCTCCCTAAACCCCATAGGCACCCGTGCTGGCCCCACAGTGGGGTGTATCACTCCCCAAAGTGGCAACCCCGATACCAACATAAAATGCACGGCCATACCTACACGATGCAACAACGTCTTACCTACCAGCCCGGACCAATGCACGCACATGAACCCGTTGGACTCGCGTTGCCACCGCTATTCACGTTTTGACTTCTTACATTCAAGTCCAGTAAGCGTGCCCCAACCCCGGCCTAGTACAGGGCCCAATTAGATACTCAAACGGGTTACTGGTTGAAACGGGTCCCTCATCCGACACAAGCCTCCCACCTATGCTTGGTCCCCACTAGGTTTTTCTCCCACTTAACCATTTTAATTTAAATGTCCATGTCTTACACATGCTATGGTTAAGTCCATACTTACATGTCATAATTTATGTGTCTTATCTTATACCGGTTAAGTCCATATTTACATGTCATAATTTACATATCACCCCACTTAACCCTCTAACCATACCTATGTCTTATTATTGTTAGTATTTCTTAATTCATTCCTTATGACGAACGGTGCATGACCTCCCACATTAGACCGAACGCTTTGTGGCCGCTGGATTTGCCGGGCGGTTCCGGGCAGTCTTACGCCACAAACCGGGTCTAACCTCGTGTCATTAACCGTTGCGCCTACAATTCATTCCTTTGACCTCTCACATTAGACGTCCAATTGTGGCAGCTGGATTTGTCGGGCAGTTCCGGGAAGTCTTATGCCATAATTGCGCCTAACCTCGTGTCAAAGGTTTATTAATAATCATATTTAACCCATACCCAATTTTCATGTCATGTATATCCAATTAAACATATAATCATGTTTATAATATTACCTATTCCAAATTGTCACTAATTACATATTAATTAGCCTCAATTACAAATTTACAATTATAGGCAATTTCATCAATTCCATGTAATTCATACCCAAATATGCCAATTTCACATATTATCCAATTATCCAAAATATCCAATAATATCCAATTTTCCATATTTCACATATTCCCATTGTTCCCACGTATTTGCATTCGCGCGTATTTTTAACATAGGCTCGAAGGTAGCCTAGATCCAAAAATAAAAGGAATAGGGATAAGAAGAGAGAATCAAATCACAAAAAATTGGAATTAACACAACATCATGAAATAAAAGGGCATGTAAGCTGGCATAGAGGCATAATGTGACAGATTCAACATGAATAAACTGATAAAGGTATGAACTTTACATAGAAACATAGGCATATGATGACATGAATCAAAAAGGTGAAGACTTGGATGATATTTAAATTACATACATATGAATCCTCTTTACAACTTCATCATGTTACTTTTAATCCCATTATATTGTTAAAATCACCGTACTCACCTTTCGTGGTTAAAGAATAGAATTATGCATTGAAATTGGTGTAGAAATGTCGCGGTGTTGTTGATTTATCTTCTTGAATTATTGTAGAAGCTCTAATCTTTAATTTGAGTTGAAGTTGAATACTTGAGATTTGATTTAGAGGCAACGGCTAGGGTTTAAGAGAGAGTTTGACAGCATAATGGTGTCATAGATAATATTTATGAATTAGGGTTAGGTCTTAGGGTGTATATATAGGTGTAGGAAGTTATTTAGGCCTTAGGATTAACCCTAGAACTGATCTGGACCACTCAGATGTCATATCAGCCCTTAGGGCGAATCGGGCCACGGGTTGGCAGCCAAACACCCTGGATTGACCTCTAGTCGACCCAGCGGGGCTCAGGTCGACTCCAAAAATGGTACGGTTCGACTATTCCCCCTCCCGATTCGCTGTTTTGAACTTTTTTTGAATATTTATTTATTTAATTTATATATATATATATATATATATATATATATATATATATTTCTCTCATATGCATACAAACTTCATGGCTTAATAACTTCTTCATAATTAACCATTTTCACACTAAACCACTTTTTGAACTGCGTTCACACTAAGCCACTTTTTAGCCATTCCCCTAAAACAAAAATATGGCGCTGGCGGGGATCGAACTCTGTACCTCTTGTATGCAAGTCACATGTTCTAACCAAATGAGCTACTAAGTCTTTTGCTTACAAACCTTAGAACAATGCTAAACATCATTCTTTTCTCATTCCTCTTTTTCAAAAAAATTATTCTTTAATTTGTTATTTTAATATTCTCAGAAAATACGGGGTGTTACATAAACAAACTTTCAAAGCTTGATCTAGATTGTGCAATTCCCCAAGGCTCAGATCCTTAATCATAGAGAACCTGTATCGGTTGTTTTAATACCTAAAGTTCATATCAGGAAAGTATCCCATATGTAGATAAACCTCCCATTTGAGAAATTAGAAATAAGAGCTGCAACTAGTTTTGTTCCTAACATAGAGTTTGCTTACAGGAATCCACGGAAGCAACCTAAGATCATAACATGAAAATACTTCCAAATCTAAAGTTTGAACCCTTCCTCACCGCTGATCGAAAGTTCTACGGACAGATCTAACTTTTGGGGTGTTAACCATAAATTTGGCTAACAACAAATATTAAGTAGCGCCAAGTATAGATAAAGAAACCTTAGAAGCAAAGTATTGTGAGATAAATGAAGAAGTATTGTCATAAGAATTCAGGAAGATATTATTAGGAAATAGTTGATGTGGGCACTACACTAAGAGTGTTGTAAGGAAGGAGTTAATCAAAAGGTTTGAGTAATGGAAATGGGTAAGGGTTGGTGAAAGAGGTATTAACTATCTCTAGTTCTGTCTAGTTTTCCTTTTGTTCTAGGAATAATCCACCCCTGCATAGGGACATAGTCACTCTGATATGAGACAGACCACGTTGGGAATTTTTATTATATGCCTAACGAAATTTTCTTTTACAGATATAGTAAATCCCCGAGTATGCATAAACTAGTTAATTGTTTGCACTTTGTAAAGAGCCAGTGGTTGTTTCTTAAACCCATTGGAGGATTAATATGAATATTTATGATGAGTCAGGGTCTGAGACTAAAGATTTTAGATCTGGGGGTTGCTTAGGGCATTTCTAGGTATAAGTTGTTTTTGGGTTTAGATAGGTTAGCCATATAATTGGTTATCTCATATTTTGACATTGGTAGCAAAGTTTGACTAGAATACCTATGCTTTGGGATTTTTAGGGTAGGAAAATTCTGAATATGGATTAGTTAGCCACTTGTGGAGCTATTTTGGATGACAATAGAAGAGTTGTAGGCTAGGATATGCAATGGATAAAATCTTGAGATTTCTTACAACCTAAGGGGTCATTCATGTTTTCTATTTCCTTTAGTGCATCTTTAGGCATATCGATTCAATTGCTATTGTGCTAGATTTTTCGAATATTGAAAGAGGTTAAGAGGCTACCTCCTAGAAAGCAGATTAATTTTCGAATTCATATTGACCATGCTAACCTATAGCAGTACCAGTAAAGCACATAGTTTTAAAGGAAAGAAGAGAATTGAGTTTTATAACTATGAATTAGACCTTTTCTAAATATAAAGTCATGCTTATAGCATTACTAGGAATGGGCTAATTTGGAGTTCAGGTAAGATAGCTATATGATAATCCATCTCGGAGGTTAAGAGGAAGATTGTTACTTTGGAACAAGCATAGTAGCCGCATCTTATGATTGGCCTATAAAGGATCAGTTAAAATGGATTATTTTACTCCTGAGATCTATGTTTCAGTAAATTGAGTTCTATACCTATGATAGGAGGTTTCCACATGTATTTTGAGGAAGTCATTGGACTTCAGCTGCAACGGAAAGATATTTAGGAAAAATAAATTAAGGAACTTTTAGAAAAAATTAGTAAGAGAAACCATTTTTGGATGAGACGCATCACTCACCTTTGCTATAAGGGCGGATAGTTCCTTGGCTCTATATATAATCATATGGAGTTGTTAACGTTATTCTTTGCTACATGTGGATGGTCTTTTTAGTTATTTAGTATAGCTTAAAGTTTCCTATAGTTATATTTCTTCGTTAGTAATTTCTACCATTTATAAGTAGTGAAAAGGATTAGTGATGGACCCGTTCAGTGGATTTTAAGCATAATTGTCATACCTTTTCTGACTAGCTTGCGCCAAAGCCTAGCTATTGACTTATGTGGTAAGGGGTTTGCTGAGGATTTAGAGTATGTTCGTACGGGTCTCTAGAGATGACATGATGGTCTAATCAAAGGATAACAAGGAATACACTGGTATTTGGTGAGGGAATTTAGTATTTCATAAGCATCTAGACCCAAGACCAAATTATTTAAGGATCACAATTGGAAGGTAAGGAATTTTCTTCGATTAGTGGGTTATTATAGAAAAGTTATCGAAAGTTTTCCAAGATACATATTTTCTTGACCTACCTCACTGAGATGAGTTTAGCTTTTGTGGACACAATTAAGGAACTATTTTAAAGAGCTCTGATTAATATTTTAGTACCAGTTCTTCTAAGTATCATTGGTAAGGGGACCAGCGAGAGGAGTTACCTTAGAATAACTACCACTAGTTTTCTAGGTAGGCCATAGGGGCATTACCTATTATGAGAAAGGTTAGAAATATCAGTGACCATAGATTGTTAGTTTTTTTCCCCTATAAGAGAAGGCAACTTCAGGCAATAAAGATTGACTAAGTTCGAGTGTTCGATGATTTTCGGTTTTCCTTGTCCTATGTGTAAAAGTAAGAATGTAGCTAACGTCAAATTCTTGACCTAAAGTATAAGAATTTTTAGGATAGAAGTTTGGGAAAATATGTATCTTTTATGGAAATACCTTGTAGTGTGTTATGGTAAGATCTCTAAGAGAAATGAGGAACTAAGACTAATTCTAAACCTAACATTTAGAACCCAAAAATATTTAACTTTGAAGTATACCTTATAAGTGGGATAGGATATGAGGATGAATTTCACCATTAGTTATGCTCAATTATAGAGAGCTTGGTGCTCATCAAAGTTATGTCATTTGGGCATGAGATAAGGATACTAGAAATTCTGTTTGAAGGAAAATAACATATAGAGATAAGTTAATACCTAATTATAAGAATTGGACTAATAGAGTAGATCTTTATATGATCACCGAATTGAAGTAAGCAATAAATTTGGCTAGTAAATAAAGGTTTGAATGTTGATATGTTTCAAACAGAAAGGACATAAAGGTTTCCAACGGATTAAAAACTGGACGAAAAAATTACGTTCCATGAAAAGAAATTTTAAGAAGGAAATTTGTAAGTCCACTTCAAGTCTAAACACCGCATATGTGCATCCTTATGGGGTTGGACAATACAAGTGGAAAAAATAGAGGAATATAGGACCGTAAAGGTAAAGAATTGAAATTTGAATAGGGATATTGTAAAAGTGACTCCACTTGGAAGCTATATTAGACACTAGAATTTTGAAACCAAGATGTACCAACAACTTAGCCGTATTAAACTTATTTAGAGTAGATTCAAAAAGGGTAAAGAGAAAACAGAAGCAAATGGAAAACTTTGGAGGTAAGTGGATTAAATTACTAGAAAGATTTATTTCTAAAGTATTTAGGATAGGCAATATGGTAAACCTATCCAGAGGATTTGGTTAGAATGACTTAACATAAGTGAAATCATTCAGGATGGTAGTTTGGAGAAAAAATAGGAGTTGCTAGTGAGTCATCATGTGATGAGACATTAATAAATTCAGCAATAAAATCTTTAATCTCATAGGGAGAACTTCTAGTTATAGCAACTTAGATGTCTTAGGAGAATCACGGTTTCTTACCTAAGCTCTTTTGACAAACATTCTTTAGATATTCTATCATTAGTTTTTTCCTTTGATTAAGAACTTTCTTCTAAATGTTATTGGGAAAAGTAGACATTAGTATTAATCTTATGGGTGGTGGGATTGATTGGAAACTTATTAGCAGGACATGTTGTGTGTGATGGACGCAAGTGATTGACAGTGAATGCAATGGACGCATAACACACTAGGCACTATTAGAGAATGGCTAACTAGGACACTAAGAATATGCATATGGATGTGTATGCACCTAAATTTTATTTCTGTGATTGCAATAAATGGATGTTATCATATGATCATTGCATACAGATAACGTTTGAAGCATGCATGCAGAACTATTTGTCATCGTTAGGATTTTGTATACATTTGGATGCATGACACATGCATAATTGCATAAAAAGGAGGTCAACTGAATCTGTAGCCCGCCTAATCTTTTGCATTAGTTAGAGACATATATGTTACACTTTTGCATAATAACATAAATAACATGATAAAACTTAGGGATAATGGATGAAGTGGTTGATGTTTGAGTGCATGGGTATAATTTTTGGTTGTAATTACTTATTTCATTCTTCCATCCTTGGAGATTTCTAAGGCGAAATCCTTTAAGGAGGGGAATGTAACAACCAAAAATTTAAAAATAATTAATCAATAGAATCGAATATTAAAAGTTAATTTTATTAAAATATAACGCTACAAGGTAATAAATAGAATTAGTGAAAACGTTTATAGTAACGTTATAAAAGAGTAAATGGAGGAATTAAAAGGCTAACTTTGAAACCATAACATTAAAAGCTAATAAAAGAATTAATAAATAATAATAAAATGAAATTACCAGTTTTGCTATGGGAGTTGCATCATTTTGTCCATGGCAATTTTCTGATCAATTTACATATAAAATTTGTAAAAATCATAGCTAATATAAAAAGGTTATAAAAGAAACAAGCTATAAGTATAATTCAGAAGTTAATAAAGGAAAGGAAGAATTAAACTAAAAAATTAATAATTACCAAATTGGAATGTAGGACCATTTCCATTGCATCCATTGCGATTTTCTAAGTCAATTTCATGTATAACTTATCAAAATCTGACTTCGTATGAAAGAGATATCATAGAAACAAGTTCAAAAGAAAAATATATATACATTGGGGGTCGACACTTATGTCGACCCAAAAGGTGGGTTGGTCGACCCACATGAGTATTTGGGGTGAATTTCGCCCAAGTAAGATGCCAGAATGTAATTTCTGAATTAGGGACCGACGTGGCCTTTTCTTATTTATTAATTTTGAATTCTGAGCTAACAAGACGCGTTCTGATTAGCTGAAGTGATGTGTCTGGTTCTGATTAAATCCCGACATCCAATGGTCTAAGATCTTTAGGATAAACTATAAATAGACCCTTAGGCTTAGTTAATCTCTCACAGCACAATCTTTATTCCTCAAGGTTGAGTTTAATAGTCTAAGATCCTTAGGATACACTATAAATAGATCTTTAGGAAGATTCGTTGGGTTGAGTTGAGTCGAAAATAGTATGAAGTTGTGATTTATTTCTACTCTCCAGTTTACTGATAAATTTTTTTGAGCATTAAATTTTTTTTTTTTTTTTTTTGGAATTTGTTCAGGTGGGAAACTTACCGGAGCCGTAAAACCCCCTTTAGTGCTCCTAGCCCGATCCGCGGATACCTACCACGTAAGTGGCTGTCGTAGCGTATGCACATGGTAAACCCTTTTAGCATGGTCATTCCGGGTTTCGAACTCGCATCGTTGTTACTTCGACACAAGTCCTTAACCGTCGGGCCAATGCTGCGAACGTTAAAACCTTGTCATATTGCATCATTGAACTTAATACTTTATGCCTTGAGAGAACTCTTTGGATTGAGAATTAATTTTCACAAAAGTTCTCTAATTATTTTGGAGGTTGTAGATGTATTGAAATCCAGATTAGAATACACACAAATTTGTGTGACAAAAATGGTCGGAGGTTTTGTAGAAGGCGATACAGGAAGAAGAGCAGTCCAGTATGAATATGATGAGAAACTAAAGGATGATTCATACTGGCATGTATAATTGGATCTGTTGGTGGATCACTCTTTGGATTTGATCTTGGTGTAACACATCAGTGGATGTGTGAACAGAAGAAAATGGACTATAAAAAGAGTTGACTGTAAACATATATAAGTACCTACATATGAATGCATAAATCTCATTTTCCTGAAATAATAACTTTTAGAGTTTTCACAAATCCATCCAATAAAAAGCACCCACGTCACCAAATTTAACAAAGATGTCCGAATCAGAACACTAGTTTCACATAAATTGGTCTAAAAGGATATGCCCGAACATGACCATGCATTTCTATTTTATATAGATGACATTTGAGAATAGAGGGTGATAGCTCCATGCATATGTCTGGGAAGGCAAATCTACCACAAAACAAAGATTGAATTAATATAACTTTCAGCACTAGAAAAGTGTCATGATAAAACATCCACCTTTAATGATTCAGATCCGGGTCATTACCAAGCAGCCTTGCAGCCAGTCCAAGCATAATTTCGTAATACATATAAAAAATATAGATTAGCAAACTTGGTTAAATGCATTAATTTATCTCATCACAATGCGTTAATTACTTAAATGCATCGAAGATTCTAGATGATAATTGTAGATTTGCACAGTTCCCTCAATCTATTCTATTATAATCAACATATGTCATCATGTCATACATGTACTTGACAGCATGAGTCTGAAATTTTAACAGCATAGTGCTTTAGGTCCCATTCACAGTCAGATTTTGGACCGTTACCGAGTATTGGGGTGAATAATCAAAGTGCTTCAGTACCAGCTTTTGGCTTTACACTTTTGTCTTACAACTATGAGCTTGACTGTTGGCAACAAAAATGAGTATATGAAGCAACATATTTATGCAACAATGCCTCTTACAATCGTATAAAATTAAAAGTATACAAATAGAAGAAACACTCTTCTACATTTAAATTTATTTCTAACTAAACAGATTGATTTTTTAAGTTAGCTTTTGAGTAGAAGCTACTCTTTCCTTGTCACCTTTCACGGGTAGAGGGGACTTCATCACTTCCATTTTTCTTTACCAACATGGTTCTCACTTGAGATGTTTTTGTATGTGCACAAAATTTGGCTAGTGATGTTATGTTATGTGGATTCCATATTTTGCCACAGAATCACTATTTGCATTGTCACGAGCGATTGTTTCCATGTTTTCCTCAAGGAGGTTAATTAATTGCAAAAGTTGAGCATATGTGAGTTTCAGCATGATTTTTCAGCTGCATTAAAAGGCTTTACATTCGGATCAGATAGCAGTTCACCTTCTTTGACTTAGTTTTATGTTCTATTTCTATTTCTTGTATGAAGCGAGTTTGGGTTAAGCACCTGAAATTTTATTTGCGACCCTGGTGTAAATTTGCTTGCGTGTTCCCTGAGTTTGAAAGCAAAAATTCACCATTATTTTCACTATTTGAACCAATACGTGCCAACATCTTTTGCAAATTTTTATGGGCTTAATAACAACTACTATTGAAATGTATTAGTTCGTTTCATTATTGTCTGGTTACTTTTATACTTTTTTGATTTGATCATACAACATAATGTTTATGTAGTTGTAAAATTTCTTTTATAGTTTTGGCATGCGACATAGGCATTTGTTTTATTAATGATACCAATTTTCAATTTTTATTTTTGAAGTGGCAAAATATACTGATATAAATCTGCCTTTCTTTATTTCGGAACTTATAGCATGCTATCATTTCCTTTATCTTGTTTAACAATTACATATTGAGAAAACGTTCTTTACACTTTTTGAATTACTTTCATTTTCTCTTAAACAATGAAGGTATTTTATTTTTTTCATTTCATAATTGAAATAAAATTTATCAAATATTTTTCTTATTTTATATATATACCATAACAATCGGTTTTTCCACCGTTGTGCAGTTATACTAGTACTAAATTGATTCAATCCTATGAAAGTAACTTTGACCTAATTTATAAATCAAAATATTGGAAAGCTAAACTTTTTTGGAATCAAATTTTTGAAAAAGACGACATGAACGACATTTTTAGTATTTTATGGTTGGATAATTTTTTTTTTAAGACAAGTATTAATAAAAAGGACGATGCTAGAACGATCGAAAATTTTGCGGTGAGATTCACCGCATTTTGAAATGTGCGGCTAGAAATCACGCAATTCACGAATCCACTGTAAATCAAACGGCTTCTTTTCCTGTCGCATTTCGTGACCCACCAAATGCCGGTTGCTGCAGCATTACTGTAATAAAAATTTATTAAGGATCATTCTAGAATGACTGGGGGAAAAAGCGGTGAAAATTCTAGGATCTAAGAATGAATGGAGAGAAACTCAGGGGAGGGTCCGAAATTCATGACGGAATTGTAATCTAACGGCTGATGCTACTTCCGCGTGAAATGACGTATAGATTGCCGGTCGCTCCAGCATTTTCCTAAAGGCAAATTCTATTCATACACCGGAAATCACTTAACATACATCATTATTTTTCTAAAAATTCTATTACTAAATTACCCTTTTTTCCTAGCTGCTTTTTAAAAACCTTTGCATATAAATAGTCAAATTATTCTTTTAAAACTTTTGCATGTAAATAGTCAAATTATTCTTAAAAATATTGAAACTCGATGCAAACTAAATATGTTAATGAATTATTTAATCATGAAATATTAAATTTCAATTAAGAAAACATTCAGAAATAATGGTCTAATTTAAAGTGTTGATTTATTTTGTAAAATTAGAGTAATTTTGTTGATTTTTTTTTTTCAAAAAGTTTATAAAAGCTGCAATATTAGTATAAGAAATAAATTTTATTTTGTTAAATTTTACCTAATTTAATGCAAAGAATTTATAATTTTAGGTAATTGTGTTTTAAGTTTGAAAGAGGAAAGAAAAAGAAGATGAGACCATGGATAATTTAGTAAAAGAAACGGTTTACGTAAAGTAATATATGGTGTATAGTAGTTCATTATAATTATTGGTACATGTTTAACAATTTTTGGTGTATAAATAGAATTAGCCTTTCCTAAATCAGACTTCAAAGGGTGCTACTATTCACATCCCGGTTTACACTTCCGACCACCTTCCTAAATTTAATACAAATGATTATTTTTTATATTCTTCTGGCCACCATATATGATCACTCAGTTATTCACCACCATATTTCTCTTAAGAAAAACACGTACTTCTCTACAATTTCAACCCTAAATCCTAATAAAAACAGATACTCTTTTATGCCTAATAAAGATGGAAGATGAAGATAAAAAGGTGGTTAGAATTGCTTGATGTATATTGTTTTCGTTTATGTTATAAAATATGTTGTTAGGGTTATTTTAATGGTTAGGGTTTTCCATTGCGTAGGATATTTTTTTCGCTTCGTTGGAAATCTCAAGTTTAGAGGACATTAAATTTGACGATGTTGTAATAGAGAATGATATTGTAAGTTTCGACTTATAGGATTTTTATCCGCATAAGTTACGTATCTTCTTTTACAAATTGATACATTAAGTTTTTTTTGTTTAGTCGTTTGATAGATGGAGTATTTGAATGATAATAAATTGAACGATAAACATGATGGTTGGGATAATATGATGCAAGATGTTCTATCAAATGACTCAAAAGACATAAATGTTGATTTGATGAATCGTTTCACAACCGACGAAGTAAGTACTTATCTATAAAAATTAAAATTGCTAATGTGCTTATGTAAATGGATTATGTTAATTTTTTCTTGAACTATTTGATTTTAGGTATTTGATTAACATAGTATATTGTTGTAAGGGAGGAAGGAAGTGTTCGTGTAGAGGAAAAAGCTGGTGGCCTCTGCATTTTTTGGTTATTAATTTAGACGGTGGTCAGTAAAGAAAATTTAAAATATTTTGGGTGCTTTTAATTTTGGTAGCCGGAAGTGTAAATAGGGATGTGAATAGTAGCACCCTTAGTAAATAAAAGTGAGCATAAAAATTGCATTATTATGTAGCTTCTTTTCATAAAACAATAAGCTAAAGGTTTGAATCCTTCCATACATTATTATCAAAAAGAAGAAACCACACAACTATAGTGGAAAAAAAAATCGAAAAATGGTGCTACTATTCACACTCCCGTTTACACTTCCGGCCACCTTCCTAAATTTAATACCAATGATTATTTTCTATATTCTTCTGGCCACCATATATGATCATTCAGTTATTCACCACCATATTTCTCTCAAGAAAAGCATGTACTTCTCTACAATCTCGATCCTAAACCCTAATAAAAGCAGATATTTTTTTATGCTTAAAAAAGATGGAAGATGAAGATAAAAAGGTGGTTAAAATTGCTTGATTTTTATTGTTTTCTATTATGTTATAGAATATATTGTTAGAATTATTTTAATGGTTAGGGTTTTCCATTGCGTAGAATATTTTTTTGGCTCCGTTGAAAATCTCAAGTTTGGAGGACATTAAATTTGATGACGATGTAATAGAGAACGACAATATAAGTTTTGACTTATAGGAATTTTATCTGTATAATTACATATCTTCTTTTACAAATTGATACATTAACTTTTTTTTTTGTCGTTTGATAGATGGAGTATTTGAATGATAATAAATTGAACGATAAACATATGGTTGTGATAATATGATGCAAGATGTTCTATCAAATGACTCAAAAGACATAAATGTTGATTTGACGAATCGTTTCACAATCGACGAAGTAAGTACTCATCTATAAAAATTAAAATTGCTGATGTTTTTATGTAAATGGATTATGTTAATTTTTTCTTGAACTACTTGATTTTAGGTATTTGATTATCATAGTATAATGTTGTAAGGGAGGAAGGAAGTGTTCGTATAGAGAAAGAAGCTGGTGGCCTCTGCATTTTTTGGTTATTAATTTAGACGGTGACCAGTAGAAAAAATTTAAAATATTTGGGGTGCTTTTAGTTTTTATGGCCGATAGTGTAAAGTGGAAAATAAGCATAAGGGCAAACTTTAGAAAAAAATTAGTCTGAAGGACGTCAAGTTTTATTTTTAGGCTGAAGGACAATTTTTTTTTTAAAATTAGACTAAAGGACAATGCTAAATATAATTAACATTTTCTGCAGTGTAAAACTGAATAATGCTAGTTAAAACTAGCATTTTCGTGTAGTGTAAAAAAATGAATATAATACTAATTACATTTAGCATTTTTCTTCAGTTTTATTTTGGTTTAAAGTTTGTCCTTCAGACTAAAAATAAAATTTTCGGCAAAGTTTGTTTTTGTCCCTAATTATCTTGTAAATAGGGTTGTTGCGAATACAATATCTTACTGCATTCGAGCAAAATTTAGGGACTTGTAGAAATTTGGCCACGCTCGCAACCCTAGTCTAAAATCAAATCTTATATATTTCCTATCCGTTCTCATTTGGCCGCCACCCTTCTTCCTCCCAAGATAATTCAATGGCATCTAACCCCTGGCTATGGTTTCATCTTCCATTGTCCGCACTTCAAACCCTCCTTACCGAACGACCTGTGCGCGTATGGAGCAGTTGATTCAGTCCGAATCATTGACGATACACGCTGTATCGTCGCCGTCATCATTGAATGAAACGCTGTCGTCTGGTATTGCCCGAGTTGTAACATGTTTTTGTATGTTCTAAGTCGTTAATGAATTATTGTTAGTTTTTAAACTGATATTCAGACTTTGTATCAGAACATAATTACCTTTTGTTTTGTTAACTCCTTTCTGAAATCCTTATAACTTCACGGACTAATTACTATTACTATAGGGGAGAGCTGTGTGTAATACACATCTTTATAGCTTTGAAATACTCACAGGTTTTCTGTGAGGTGCCCTAATGCAATTGGTCCCAAAATAATTTGATTGGTCTCATAGTACGGATTGTGTGCTCCGTGTATCCTATTGTTCAATTTTCTAGGTTTTTTTTTCTAACCACCTGGGAAATTTTTCTTTAGCTTACATGAATCCCATTCGCACATCTGCCTCCAATGGCCATAACATTTTGTTTTAAAATAACTATAGTATTTTAATCTAGTAACACTATGAACATGTGTTAGGATGGTCAGTACTTCAAGCAAAAGCATTATTAAAAATAATAGCATGGTCAGTACTTAGTTTATAGTCCGTTTTAAATCGGCCTACTGAGCAAATTTAGCTGCTTAAGAAAAGGCTGCCAAATCTTTTTAAACTATATCGTCGCCATCATCATTTAATGAAACGCTGTCGTCTGGTATTGCCTGAGTTGTAACATGTTTTTTGTATGTTCTAAGTCGTTAATGAGTTATTGTTAGTTTTTAAACTGATATTCAGACTTTGTATTAGAACATGATTACTTTTGGGTGCTACTGTTCACACCCTTATCTACCCTTCTAGCCACCAAAACTAAAAGCACCCCAAATATTTCAAGTTTCCTCTGTGGGCCACCCGTCTAACTTAATAAGCAAAAAATTGCAGAGGCCACATCCCCTTCCTCTACACCGTCGGATCAATATACTCTGCAAATCAAATACCTAAAATCAATTAGTTCAACAAAAAATTAACGTAATCCTTTTTATAACCACATTAGCAATTTTAATTTTTATAAATGAGTACTTACTTCGTCGGTTGTGAAATGATTCGTCAAATCAACATTTATGTCATTTGAGTCATTTGATCGAACGTCTTGCATCATATTATCACAACCATAATGTTTATTGTCCAATTTATCATCATTCAAATACTACATTTATCAAATGACAAAAAAAGTTAATGTATCAATTTATAAAAGAAGATACATAATTTATACGGATAACATGCCTACAAGTCAAAACTTACATTATCATTCTCAATTACAAAGTCGTCAAATTTTATGTCCTCCAAACTTGAAATTTCCAATGGAGGTGGATTTTTTTTCCTAAAACGCAATGGAAAACCCTAACCATTAAAAAATCCTAACATATTCTATAACATAATAAGAAACAATAAAAATCAAACAATTCTAACCTTTTTTTTTATTTTCATCTTCCATCTCTATTAGCACAAAAGAATATCTGTTTTTGTTAGGGTTTAAGGTTTGAAATTGTAGATAAATACGTGTTTTTATTAAGAGAAGTACGGTGTTGAATAACCAAGTGAAAGAAAAATATATGGTGACCAAAAGAATATAAAAAATAATCATTTGTATTAAACTTAAGAAGATGACCGGAAGTGTAAACCGAGGTGTGAATAGTAGCACCCTTACCTTTTGTTTTGTTACACCTTTCTGAAGTCCTTATAACTTCACGGACTAATTACTATAGTGGGGAGCTGTGTGTAATACACATCTTTATAGCTTTGAAATACTCACAGGTTTTCTGTGAGGTGCCCTGATACAATTGGTCCCAAAATAATTTGATTGGTCTCATAGTACGGATTGTGTGCTCTCTGTATCCTATTGTTCAATTTTCTAGGTTTTTTCTCTTAACTGCCCGGGAAATTTTTCTTTAGCTTACATGGATCTCATTCGCACATCCGCCTCCAATGGCCATAACATTTTGTTTTAAAATAACTATAGTAATTTAATCTAGTAACACTATGAACATGTGTTAGGATGGTCAGTACTTCAAGCAAAAGCATTATTAAAAATAATAGCATGGTCAGTACTTAGTTTATAGTCCGTTTTAAATCGGCCTTCTGAGCAAATTTAGTTGCTTAGAAAAAGGCTGCCAAATGCTGCTAATGCTTTGGACCTCTATAGGTGATTTTATGCTCAACTTTTCCATGTAAATGTCACCGGTATTATATACAAATATTTGGTCATTTCATTGGGCATGGGTTATTTGGTCAGGGTAGAGCTATGTGCAAATAGATTCCAGTGACCCTGAAATACTCACAGGTCTTCTGTGGGATGCTCAATAGGTTTTGGCCGAACATTATTGGTCTCGTGGTGTGGGTTTTGTGCTTTTATGTGTAGTTTTTTGAATTTTTTTGAGATATCTTATTTTAGAGTTATCTTGGAGATTACCTTGTGTCTAGGTACTATTTTCACACACCTGCCTTTAATGGCCTTAATATTTTGTTATGTCTCCAACAGACCTAAATTTTAATACAAAGATACTTATGCAAGCTTTCATTGGTTTCTTTTGTAAGATAATTCACTACAAAGCGGCGGACATAGTGGCAAATTTATTAATTAGTATTGGTATATAGCTATCAAACTAGTCGATAAACTCCAGATTGATACACTTTGGTGTTTGGTTTCGTTTTTTAATTAGATTTCACACTTTCTGGCCTTCATTCATATGTACAGCTGACATATTAAGGTTACTAGAACATTTTTATATTATGAACATGAATATGTTTCTCTTCATAAGATTCATTTTATTTTGAAGTTTGCTTGCTCATGTAGCTTGATTTGTCCGCATAAATTCCCCTGTCATAACAGTTTGGATCTATTTGGTTTTTTTCTTTGGAAATTTCATTTTTCATTTTGCAACAAATGTTAGAGGGTACCTTTTTTCTTTATTTTTTATTTTCAAAATCGAGTGTAATGTAGCCCTAATAATCTTACTAAGTGGTATATATCATGTTACTAATCAACGCATGGTTGAATTATGCCATATGCGAGATTCGAACTTATGACCCCAAATCCTAGTTTTTTGACCTTACATTTGTTAACAAATAAAATCATTTTACTTAGTATTAGATTGTAATTTGTTTTTAATATTTTCGATTTAAGTAGCTATCAAGCCAGATGTCTATGTTATTCACACTTTTAACTTGACATTGTAGTTAGTGGAAACAATAGATTTGTTTTGCTTTCCTGCATCTCTTAACCGTTCTTCGCAGTTGGAAAAAATATTCATTCACGTGCGCTTCTGCCATTTTTTTGTCTTTTTATGAAGTTTTCTTCATGTTATATGAAATTATTGTTTGCTTTTGAAGTAATTCAAACATATAAAGTAGATGTAGATAAATATGACTCATAAATTATCTTTTGCTTTCTATAAGGATTATTGGGAAGTCAACACTGAAAAATTCAAGAATGAGGAAGCTTAGTGAGAGTACCTCACCTCATTATGATCAAATTAAAAGATCATCAAACAAATAGGAGTTCCATCGGATTATGCAAATTAGCTACTTGCCATGGTGAATTTTTTAAAATCGATTTGGAGACCGCTAATTTTTTTTGGTTTATGGAGTCAAATAGTTTTCCCATATGTTGTAGTACACATGAGCGTTTAATAGTTTTACATTAATATTTTATAGCATTTGAAACAACAAATTTTTTATTTGTAAAGGCTATGTGAAAGTAGTGGCTGCTCAGATTTAAATAATAAGTTGATTTACATGTTAGAGAAAACAAGGGTTGGACTAAAAATAAACGGATTTGTGTTCAACTTAGTGACGAGGATAATGTCATATTTTAGAGTCGTCTACAATCTTGTATAGATTTTATTCGTGAGGCAAGATACATTGATAATGTTCTTTTCATTACACCTTCGATGTATCGATAAGTCCTTATTTTATTATTTCTTAAGTTCTATCAAGTGGTGTTGCAATCTTTCAATGAAGTGTGAATTCCTTCTTTTTAATGAAGGATTCTTTGACAAGCTGAAATATGCAGGCGGTAGAAATGAGAAAATTATGGATGATTTGATACTGTTGGAGCAGTATATAACCTTTATCAGGATGCTTAGACGTGGATCAGGTGGCGTAATGTATTAAGGACAGGTATGAATGAAGTTGTAAAGATAACAATATTTAATATTAATGGAGAAGTCTGAAAAATCCATTGCTAAAACTTTCTTTGTTTCCAAGCTACCTCATGAAAACATTAAGAATGAAATTTGCATTATTTTTAGGATGGTAGTGCAGACTTGTTTTAGAATATATGAATATAACTTTAGCCTCTCATGGTATGCTCAAATATAAGGAAATATCCTCATTTAATTAAATTTTTAATAATTTAGTTACTCGACCGTCAAGTAATTAAGTATAGGGGTGAACGTTCAGTTTGTTTTTAGGTAAAAAATATCAAATCAGATTGAAATCGATAAAATTCAAAATCGATTCGAACTGAATTAAGTTTCTTCAATTTGGTCGGTAATTGATTTAACTAAACTTGAAAAATGTTCCATCACTCGGATAACTAATTTATTTAAATGAAAACACAAATTTATATTTGAAGAGGTTTTGTTTTAATTTTTAAAGTTTGTAATAAAACTTGACTTGTTTTTAATTAGTAAACATTGGTTAATATAGGAAAAGCTCGGTCAACTCAGTTTAATCGGTAACCGAAAAATATTATTTTTCAAATTGAATGCAAATTGATTTAGTTTTAAAATTAAATTCAAATCGATTTAGTTTCAAAATCAAACAAAACCGACCAAAATTGACTGGTTTGGTAGGTCAATTCGGTTCCAGTCTACTGCTACTCACGCCTAACTGAGTCGTTAATGATTTAATTATGTGAAAATATTTCCCTTTGTTTGAACACATACGGTATGCTAAAATCATATCGATATATTTTAAACTAAATCATGCACTGACATCTTGAAAGGATGCAGATTTCATATTTAGTATGTTTTCATGATATTGTTTGAAAAAAAAGAAACTTTCAATAATAATACTTTCGATGACTTCTCAATCATTATAAAGTTATTATCTTTACAGCTACATTTATGCCGATCTTTGTGCATTTTCCCTTATATCCCACGTCATCAAATCCACATCCAAGCATCTCGCTTGGTCACATACTGCCTCAGTAATATAGGATTATGCATGATTTTCCCATTTTCATCTTTTGTAGTTTTCAACTTGTCAAAGAATCCCTTGACTAGAAGGAATAAATTCATACGCTTAGTTGAAAGAAGATTTCAACTTGTCAAAAAATCCCTTGACTAGAAGGAATAAATTCGTATGCTTAGTTGAAAGATTCCAACGCTAAGAGATGAAACTTTTTCTCAACTCTCCTCACATAAGGATTAATGAAATAAGGACTTAGTGATACACTGAAAGCGTATTGAATAAGAACACGGTGACCACTTTTTCTTGCCTTATGAATAAAATCTAAACAAGATTGCGGACAAGTCCAGAGTATGGCATTACATTCGTCGCTAAGTTGGACACATATTCACTCTATTCTTAGTTCAGCTTCTGTTTTATCTACCATGTAAATCAGCTTATCAATTTGAATTTGAGCTATCGATACTATCATAGTTTAGATATACTTCTATTTTTAGCCCAATTGCCCATTCTGCCAACCAAAAAAGCATTATGCTGCAAAAAGCATTATGCAAGTCCCTCTCTTCTTTTTCTTGATGTCAAGGTAAAATACTTGGTTCATGCATTCAAATATTTAAATATAACGGTGGATATACTTTTATTAATACAGTTAAAACATGTAAGAAATAATGATGTGCCTGATATTGAGTACGTGTTGCAAAAGAAACCGATTTTATCATTTGCTTATGGAGTAGAGCTAACGGTGGATATACTTTTATTAATACAGTTAAAACATGTAAGAAATAATGATGTGCCTGATATTGAGTACGTGTTGCAAAAGAAACCGATTTTATCATTTGCTTATGGAGTAGAGCTAACATATTTCGCTGTTGCTTTTTAAATCTGTCTTATATGCTAAGCATGTATTTTTTTTACTGGATATGTACTTCTGCCATACTATATGCATGAAAGAAATTCTTACTTGCCAGTCTGTCAGAGAGAAAACATATACAGCGATTTGAATTGAGTTGGAAATATGCTGCTCCAACATTTGTTTAAACATTGCAGCACATAGTAAACTAATATGTTTTTGTTTGAATACATTTTTCATCTAATATTAAATTTATAGTAAGAGCAAATGCTTTTATTTCGTTATGCTTTATGGTATAAGCATTATGCTTTATAGTATAACTGTATAAGCGTATATCTATAGATTAGAAGTGGATTGATATCCAAATGACGGTAAATGAAAGAAACAATTGTTTGTTAGTTTTTGTATTTCAGATATATGTTGAGGTCAAGTATCATAGTTGTTTAGCATCATCTGTAGATTTTTGTCCCTAGCATGAGCTTGGCTATTAGGAATGAGCGTAGCTTGTTAGGTCTTATTTCTTATTTTTTTTAGGTTTATGTTTACATTATTCACAGAAATTGAGAAACTTAAGTTGTATATGTAACTCCTATTTATGACTTTCTAGGTCGGCATCTATAAGCTGTAGGAAAGTTCAATTGAATCAAATATTCGCAGAATAAAGTAAAAATTTATTCCATTGTGTTTTTTAATGTTCAGCAGTATACCCTTTTAGTTCGTCTTATATAAAAGTGAAGTTTATTGTTATTGTTCATATATTTGAATCATGGTTAAGTGACTGGTTTATGCACCACAGAGTGCAAACTCGCCGATTCATCTATCATAATTTTAACAAATAACGGGTTTCTACTATATGTAAATTACTTTAAAACATTTGGCAACTTTGTGTCGTACACGTTTATCATTTCAATTAAAAAATTATGCTGATCAACTACTATTTTAGTAGCTATTTATTTAAGTTCATAATGCTATGGCTGTCATAAGTTAAATTTCCTTTTAAATCTTTGCATCAGTGAAAGCTATTAAATCTGTTAACACCGTTTTTGATGCACATTACAGTTTGATCAGGAGAAGATTCTGGAATGCCCTAGTTGTGGCCATTCAAGATCATTTCTGAGAAATCAATGTTCTGTCTTCTGCGTCCAATGCAATGGTGAATAGAACCAGTATGCTGAAGAGAAGATGTTATGGACGGTTCTAAATGTAGCTTATTGGTTCTTTCTACTAGCTTAGATTGTGCAAACTATTTTTATTTTGTAGTCTGTTTCCAACGCGTGTTAGGATTATTTTTTTCCAGTGGTTCAAACTATTTTTAGTGTTGACGCCTTATTTTATTCCATCCAAATGCACGCACATAAGTTTCCAGAAAAAACTAAAATGTACAAATGCATTTGTACATTGATTTATGGTGATAGTTCAGTATGGTTTCAAATTTGGGCTTTTTGGACCTCGAAGCTTGTTTCTGTATGTTTAAAATAATGGTTAAAGCTAACAATGTTAGTCGTATTATTTTAGTTAGGGCCCGAAGCCATGAGATATTTGAGATAAGCAAAATCTTTTCAGGATTTCGCAACAGGAAATTTTAGTCGAATCTTCCAAATTTTTATTTCTTTCCCTATACTATCACAGCTAGGCTCTGTAAAATTTGTGCGAGATCAAAACAAAGTCTTCATCGTATCTTTCCAAATTCAAATACATAATCTCCAACTAACCTCAGACGTCAGTTTCGAAAATCTTTTCGCTACAAATCTTGACCAAATGTTTACGAGTCTAATCTCGGGAAAAAAAAAAGTGTAATATACATAAAACATGTCATATTATTTTGGGTCAAAATTAAAAGTTGACGTTGCCCGCTAAACAGAAACATGTGTGTGTGCACACACACAGCGTACATTCAGAACCACGTGTTGCGTCTATCTGCAACCTTTCGAAAATTTCCACCATGTGAATCCGCTGTAAACGATTAAGGCAGACCAATTAAATCGAAAAGAAAGCAAATTATCTCCGATCTTTACCAAATCAGTAGCTCGGCTGGCCTAAAAGGAAACAAACAAAACTTGTCATTAATTCCCCAAACAGTTCCCTGTACACACGAATGCAACGTGATGTAGGGATGAGCATGGTGCGGTTTTGACTTAAAACCGCACCCGAAACCGCTAGCGTGTGGTTTTCAAAAGTAGAAACCGGAACCGGACCAAAAACCATTGGTGCGGTTTGGTTTTAAAAGTGTGGTTTCGGTTTTTAAAAGTGCGGTTTCGGTTTCAAAACCAATTAACAAAAAAACACCGTTTCCTTAGATGGTGATGCACATGAAATGTTTAAAGCTGAGGCAGAGGCTTTTTTATTTGTCCAGTGTGTGATATTGATCTTCACGTGCAAATTAAAACTCTTTTACTGTAATGACCAATCGGTCCAATCCTAATACCATCTTACTATAAATGACATCTAGGCAAAGGATGTAGTCCAAATCATAATTCTGATGGACCGAATGCAGTATGTAGAACTTGTTCTAGATACTTCTCAGTAGTAGCATACCGTCTCTTTTTAACCTCTATAGCTAATACAGTAAGAGCTTTGTCTGATGGCAGGTCTTGATAGCTTCTCAAGGTGTTCAATATTAGTTTTGTTTTATTTTGTGGATCCTTTCTATGATCAGACATTTCCATCAACACGTCATGATTAATCTTGGAAACTTGAGTCAATATAGCTGTGCAGTTAGAGTATTGCAGCATGTATTGCTGCTCTTTTACTTCCATGATTGCCAAGTAGTGAACGTGCAGATTTGCCTAAAGCTTAATTTGAGAAGGTAGCGTTAAAATTTACATATAAGTAACATTTGGTGCGGTTTCGGTTTTGCGGTTTGAAAAAGGATGAAAACCGAACCCGGACCATACTAATGGTGCGGTTTCATCGGTTTTGCGGTTTTACTTCGGTGCGGTTTTTTTAGATGCGGTTTTTATCGGTTTTATGCGGTTTCGGTTCGGTTGATGTATATCCCTGCTCTCTATACAGTGTGCCCATTTCTTCTTTATTTCACAGAGTAAAATAAATAAAATAAAAAAAGATAAAACACATCTGCTACCATTCTTCTTCATTTTAATATCTGCAAACCAAAGAAAACTCGATTGTTATTGTAATCGTATAGAATCGAACTCTTATTACCCTTCGAAAGCCAGCCTATATAACGAAGTGAGAATTGAACAAAAACTTATTCATTCCTCTAGTATGAGCCACGTTCCACAGTGATGTACCAGGTCCGAACGTATTTCCGATCACTGAGAATTTAGCAAGCATTGGACTGGGTGGTTTTGTCGGAGGCGACTGGGAAGGCTGGAGTGGTTGTCGAAGGCATAGGAGTACCGGTCAATGTATTGGAGCAGGAGGTGGCATCCGTGAGGAGAGGTGAGCTCGGTTTATGACATGAGGGGGGTCCATTCTTTTCCTCTCTTTCCTGCGCAAGCAGGACACATTATTATTTTTATGGCTCCTCACTTTAGCACATTACATTTCCCCTCTGTAAACTCCACTCTGCAGCAAATACACAACCCAAATACGCATAACTCCACATGTGGCAACGATGAGTTCTGACGTAGGAACAATAGAGTGTTGGGGCGAGGCATTTCGTGGAGAAATGTGAAGAAGAAGGGAAGCAACGGGAGTTCGGCTATGCGTGTAATACTGGCGTGAGGGGGTGAACTGGAGTATCGAGCTCGGGGCTATCAGTGCTGCTTTGAGTAGCGTTTATGGTGAGGCATGGGGTCGGAGCTCCGGTCGATGGCAGTGGCGGCGGCGTCGAGCTAATTAGGGCCCGTCCCTGCCGTATTTGTTTTTTTGGAACTGGTTCGTGTTTTTGGGGACGGGGTGGTCTGTAGGACGATGGTGCAGGCGACGAAGGCTTTACGCGAGTTGTTGGACCGTAGAGAAGGCTAGGAGGAGCGAGGGTGATCGGCTGTTGGGTTTATCATTACTGGAAAGTCGATATTTATAAATGGTTTAACGAAATAATTGTTTTCATAATATTTCTTAAATATTAATTATCTTTTTATTTAATGATATTTAAAGTTGCTTATCGTTAATGAAGTATTTATCGTTAAATAATATCGGTAAGTGTTTAGTTGATCTATTTTTAATGAAGTAAACTATATTTTGTTTTGGTTAAAAATGAAATTAATTGTTATTAAAGTAAATTCATTTTAAAGAAAGTCAATTAAGAAGGGATTGAGTTTTGAGATGGAACTTAATTGAATAATGTTAAGAGCGATTTTACACTAAAGCCAATATAACGAGTTGTAAATCTTATATGTCATTTCAATAAGGATTACTTAGTAGTTAAATTAAGTACGAGCAGAAAGGAAGAGATTTAAAAGTACAAATGGATTGCTGTAAATGATTTAAATAAGATTTTGTTTACTTAATTATTAAATTAAGTAAACTGAATTGAAAGTATAATTTTCAAAGAAAGAAGATTAATGGATTTAAAATCCAATTGTTAATGAGTTACCTTATAAAGGAAATAGCAAAAGGGTTTGCGTTTCAGTAAGTTTCATTTAAGCAGGAGTTAAAGAGATTTAGATTGGGAATAAATGGGCCAAATGCAAGGAATGGTTATTAAAACCATATTTTAAATAAAATAGTAAATGGAAATGATAGGTTTTATGTTTCAAACTTTTATCTATTCTGAGATAAGAACGTTGTCGGTCAAGGTCTGAGAGGTAACTAAAATACCCCAACTTGAATGGCTTCACTATTATCAATTGATGGTATTATTTTGTAACGGTAAAGATGTTGAAATTAGTTTATTATTTCTATAAGAGAATATTGCAACGTTAATCGCAAGATTTTGAAACTAGAGAGTTTTAAAGTAAACGATGTATATTTTAACACCGTTGAACCAAGTTTGAAATGTGAATTTGTTTATACCAATTGAATTGAATATATATATATATATGGTGATTTTTCCAAAGTAAAGAAAATGAAAAGTGTTTGCTGAATATATAGCGGTATTTCTAAATTAAAGAATTATGGCTATTGTTTTCGACCTAATGGAAACAACGAGATTTGAAATAAGAATATGAAATCGATTTTTAAGAATCGATAGAATAGTTTAATTAATGATTCCAAATAAAAGATTTGAGCTGCCAATATACCTGACCGTACTGTTTTGACATTGATAGTTAAAACAGCAAACTATCAATGAAATGTTTTATTGGACCTTTTGATGTGTTGTTTCGGAGAGACCAGGATGGGAACTAGACCCAAAACCACTTCGAATCAACGTTGCGTGCAAAACTAACTTACAGGGATAAAGATGGAGTAATTGAAGATCGTAGATCTTCATAAAGCGGAAGAACTACTTATAATCTCTGGTTAGCTCCTAGAGATACACTGTGGTTCTGTCGTGATTGGAATCTACGAATTGCAAGCACTACACCATATCAGCCAATTTGGCACACCAGGATGCGGGCGTAAAATTGGGCTATAAGCCGTATCAAATTTGACAGTGCTCAAATCTGTATCGAACTAAGTTTTGCGATCCGTACCACCCCAAACACCCTTAATCTGACCGTCCATCAACGAAGTCCCGGATCAGTTCATTTGAAGCGGCTTTGGACCATATGAAATTCGTATCAAATTCCCCCCTCCCCCCGTACCTGTACATAGGCACGATCGAGTTTTGCCTTACCAAAACTTTCGGCCGAATAATCCCTCTTTTTATTTTGCAATGGCGACCACCGAATGCCCAAATTAGGGTTTTGGTACTCGACCGACTTCCTTTGTCAATAATCGATCCACCGCAGTCCATGAGTTATCATCATCTCGCGATGCCTTCAACTGACCGGCGAAGCCTCAGTCCACCGCTGTCCATCCTTCTCGTCGCCTCTAGAGGTGAGTACTAGATCACCGTTAAATTTAAATATGAATTGGGTTTAATTTGAATTCGAATTGGGTTTAAATTAGGTATAATATGCTGCTATTGTGTTTAAATTGGGTATTATCCCCAGTATTATAGTGCAGCAGTGTATTTGCTATCATTTACTTGTGTTGTATTTGTCTACCTTGAATTCAGATACTTTTGATTGTGGTGCCCTGCTCATTTGTGTGTATTATTGCACCATGTACACTGATCCTTATAACTGATCTGAAGTGCATGTGTATGATTTGATTTGAGAACTAAAGCATACTAGTTATGTTGACTGAGCTGCATGTATTTGGTAATTGATATTGGGAAATTTGTGTGATTGAGTAGAAAAGCCGATGATGGATGCATGAATGAAAATAGAATGACATTTATAGGTTGAGATTTAGTCAATTTGTTTGGTGTGTCATGTGTGTCACACTACGTGTGAGTAAAGGCGTAAAACTGGTTTTCCATTTATGACTTACTGCATTGAACCAAGTTGCTTTATGCTCATGTAACAAATCATTTTTGTTAGTCAACTTACGTGCAAAAATAGAAGCTGACTATTAATATAACATGTGTGTGCAGCATGCAGCCTCCGTCATTTGGATGAAGCTAATAAGCATGGATGTGAGTTTGTTGATCTAAACTTCTGGTAATATCTCGCTTTTTCTATGAAAATTTATGTGTTATGGTATAGATACATGAAAATTTATGTGCAAAAATACTTCGTTTGATGTCTATAACCTTTGCGGCGAGATCAGTTCGGCCACAAGATTTTGCAAGTGCACGTTTTGTTGCTGCAAACACGGCCTGAGTCCATTTTTGAGTGTCCTTAACTCTTTCATATCAAGTCGGAATTCATTAATTCTTTTAGCCTCAAAGTGTAACTAGAAGCGATTTTAGATCAGGTCAAAACTATAGTATGAGTCCATGTTTGAAGCTCTGAATAAGGCTGGTTAAGGGCGACCACTCGTAGAACTTGCTAATGCAATGTTATATCTACATTGCAGCCAAGTGACAATAATGAGAATTATAATAATGTGGACATATCCTCTATATTGCTCTTTAATTAGGCTATAACAGCTGTCTTTAATCAAGACTCAGTCTCGACTGAACAAGTAAAAATGTTGTAGACTTGCAATATTCAGCTACTAATGAAAATAATAATGTGGACATATATCCTATCCTAAACTATGCGGTTTGCAATTTTTTACAGGTCTTTGTAGTGTACATGCTATATGTTATCCAAGCTAACTTATTAACAGGTCTTGGATAGAATAGTGTGTTGATCTTCCTGAAGGGTTCCTTCATGTCTTGGATAGAATGCAATGTTTTGGTGGATGTTCATCTTGAAGGAAGCATTGATTCAACAAGCTCACGACGCCGGTTCGGGTATTTATCACAGCTTATTGTAATGTAACATTACGTATCTTCTTTAGTGTAATGAAACAGCGTGTACTTATTTATTGTAATGTAATCAAATATCATGTATCATTATATATTGTAATGTAATGAAATATTTCATACAAATTTTTCGTTTACTGTTACAATTGTGAACTAGTGTATCCTATGTTATATATGCTTTGTGTTACAAATAATATGTGCTGCAGTTTCTGCTTTTATATATATATATATATATAAGATACGGTTTTAGCCGTATCTACATACACTTTAGATACGGCTAATAGCCGTATGTTAATCCATTGAGATACGGGTTAAAGCTGTATCTAATAATTTAACACGCCACTTTTTGATACGGCTATTTACCGTGCCCAACAGCTTTAGATACGGCTAAAAACACAGCCTAATCAGCATATATGGTGTAGTGAAGGACTTCTCGCTACTAATTCTTAAGGTTATTCCTAGGATGTGGTAGGAGCGTGCCTTCGGTTCGTTCTTCTCCTGGATGACTTGTATGGACGAATGCCTGACAGAGTATTTCCTGAGAGTCATGTACGTTGCTTTTTACTAATATACCAAGTTTGGTGGCAGAGAAATTCCCTTGCTTAACATCCAGAGTATATTTATGGACATCAATTAGTGATTTGATGGATCTGGCGATGTTGCATTCAAAGATAATGAGATGTTCTCTAGAAGGTAAAACGTGACCTCAAGCCTCATCAACTGGAAAATGACAAAAATTAGGCAGGTATCATGGCTGGTTGGGTCATACCCAAGCAGGGTGTATTATCACCATCTAGAGAAATTCCTTATTTGTTCTTCTTTCGATTCTGTATCTCCGCGAAAGGATGGTGGGCTCTTAAAAACCATCGGGTGATAATACATTCGGTCCACTCAAGCTAAATGAGTGACCGGTCACGTGTGACCGGGTTGCAAGATGTTTTTGTTGAACCCCAGTGTATCTCCTCTAGAGTACACTAATCGCAAGGTGGTCTCATACCTTGTCATAGTTGGAATTCAATCTCCAATAAGCTCCTTGCGGTTTTTGATTATATAATGAATATGTAGAGCGTGAGATGCAAGTGTTCTGCTAGATGGTTATTTATTTGTGTTTTGGTAGACATTATTATAACATCACTAGATTTTGATATATCAAAAATGTTTTGCGTTATAGTAAGGTAAAAACCGTCCTTTGTTTATGTGTGGGCTGGTCTAACTATTATCGTTTTCTTTCAAAAGGGTTTTCTAAAGTTAAGCAACTTGTTTGACATATGAATTTACCAGTGAAGGTATTTCAGACTAATCCGGGTAAATTTTTGCTTTGCTTTAAATGGCTCGGGTCAGACCAAGTATATTTCCAAGTTACGTATCGCTTGGACTTCAGAAGAAGAGTTGGAGTCGAGAAGTATAGCCATACCTTCTGGTATTATATTCTGTTATGTGTTGTATTGAATGTATGTATAATTTGAGGTTGAAATATACAGTTATTTTGAAATAAAGTATGTTGATATTATATTTTGTCCATTTCGCTGTGAGACTCTGATCTTCTTATTCTTCTATCTAATGTTTCTTTCTTTCTTCCCTCACCCTCTAATTTCATTCTCCTAACTACCTGCTTTTCTGTGCACTTTGGGTTGGACAGAAGAGTAACTGGTCGACTCAAAGGGTATGGGAAAGTTGGGTCGTTACAAGTGGTATCAGAGCTTAAGGTTTAGTGATAACCTTGGCTCTGTGACATTACTCAGTAGAGATGGGGTTAATAATATCCTAGATTGAGTTTGAGTGTATATATATGAGCGCGTAATTGTAATTGACTATAAAATTATTTTAAACTTTTCTTACCCAGTTTATTTTATAACTAAATATTATGTTGAATATTGATTGAATTTTACCTAGCCAATTGAATTTAATTAAATGATTTTGTTAAGTCAAGTGGGCCTTGTTTGTTGATTGTGTTTGGATGGATTTGGGATAATTTAACCAAAACATGATCTCAAATATGAAATGTGTAAATAAAACTTTAACTTTAGTCAATAATAATTTAGCCTGTGTTGGTAAAACCAAAATATATGCAAATAAATGAATAAAACTATATACAAGTAACGTATCCAATGCTTGAAAATCAGGTTGATTGTATGGTTGAAATTGGTTGCCTGATTATAAAATGAACTTGATTTGAAAACAAATCTAGAATAAATAAATTAAATCCATTGAGATGAATCCAAGTAAATAAATCTAAATAGAATACGTATGAGAAATTGATTGATGCATCCAAATTATTGATAAGAAGTTGATTATAAACATGTTACAACAATAACCTGTTTTGCGTTTTTATACATTTATATGAGATGATTTATGCTCATACCAAACATATAGTCTGACCCTGTTTTGCTTCATGGCATCAATAGGGTGTCTCATTTACAATGAGGCAGTTTCAATTGCTAATGCAAGAAATGATCATGGTTGACATTGAAGAAATTTCTTCGAAAAGGAATTAAAATGCTTAGAAATATAAGTTGTTAGAGTTGCAGAAGTATTTCTTTGGTCATCTATGTTCAATGTATTTTATTTGTTTTGTTCAATGTTAAAACTTTAGTTATTTGCTGTGTTATCAGCATTAAAATGTAAGAATTATGATGTTAAATTCTTTTGATTATCAATTATGAAATGAACTAGAATTTATGGGTATGAATGCTGAAAAATGTGTTTAGAAAGGTATGTATATATTATTTGCTTACATGCTAAAATTCCCTGAAATAAGTATTAAAGTATCATGGCTTTGGATATATGTGTAATATTGGCATCAAGATATAAGCATGGCCATATACATGCTTATATAATTATGCAATGTACCTGTATGTCAGTTATATTCATATAAATATTATATGTGTAGCTACACATGGTACAAGTTAGTTGAAAACCACGAAAACGGTATAGTCATGACTTGATTGTTAAAATATATATTTTGAGCAAAAAAGGCACTTTTTTGTTGTAAGTATAAACTTATATATGTACTATTTTAGCATATTATGGCACCGGAGAGTCAAGTGCCTTTATACAAAGAAAACTTGAGTTTTAAAGGCAGTATACCCGATATTAAATGCCTAGAAAATTTATTTCATGCAAACAATATTTTAGTACAAATCAATTACCAATAGCCTATGTGTTTATTTACAAGACTTCTTATGTTCCATGTATGGTTGTTCTAAATAAAAACATGTATTTTCCTGTAAAAATAAAGCCCAAGCTCTTCAAAATGGTTAGGAAAAAAATGATGTAACCTAGTTTTATATAAAGGCTAGATTTCAAACATTTTTGTAATAGTTTAAGGCATGGCTAAAGTGTCACAAAATTATGCCAACTTTTAACTTCATAGTTTATGATATATACTTAATACTTATACTTTTGCAAATGACATTTATATTAGTGATACAATTGCTTAAACTATGTTTTTTCGTATAGTGATTAGTTAATTTCAAACTAATCAATTATCTTTTGCTTATAAAAATTAAACTATGATATTAAGCAAAAGTGACTTTGTATCTTCATATACATAAGTTGAACCTTAATTTAATAAATTGATATTTTTATATTGGTATAAGATGGATCAAGGAATTTAATGTTTTAAGGGAATAGCCCTTGAGAAGATGACCCCAGGCTTGCATAAAATTATCAACAAATAAACTAAAAATTGGAAGAACTTCAGGAGGCCATCTCAATTAACGTAGATAAGCAATTCATTAGTGTATATGAGATGAGTTATTATAGGTTGTGTTTTCAAATTCTATTCAATTTGTCTCTAGTGACTTATAATTTCCATTTATAGAATGAAAAACTCCATGGCAATAACCTATAAATTTAGGGAGAGTGGGCCCCTCGTCTATTGCTATGTATGAAACCTTTAGGAACTCCATTAGTAAGGACTAAAAAATAGGGAGTGCTAGTACACTCTTTCGAAATTGCCAGGAATTTACTGGGAAGGGCCATCTACTATAGCATGTGAATTATGACTTTCGTATTCACTTCATCATATGCTTTTTGGAGATCAACCTTAAGGGAAATCTTATTACTTTCTATTTTGTTAAAACCCATAACTAGTATATGAGCTAACAATGAGCATTTAGCAATAATTCTACATTTTATAAAAGCACTTTGACATTTATCAATAATGAATGGGAGAAATTTGATCATCCTATTGCATGAAGTCTTATTCTACACTTTGTATATGATGCCACAACATGAGACAGGTATATACTCTTTAACGTTTGTAGGCTTGTCGATTTTAGGGAAAGACTAAAAAAGTGTGTCTCATAGAATATTCCCAAACTCTAAAGCCTTTTGAATAGCAGTGACCGTTTTATCTTTCAGGTGCTTCAGTGCAGTCTAAAGAATTTGGGTGTCATGTCATCTGTACCTAGGCTAACATCCATGCGAATGGGCTGTAAAGCAATTTTAAATTCACAAGTTTGGAGTCTATAGTTCAGAGGTTCCACCCCCAGGCTCGTTCACTAGAGTTCCGCATTGAATAACAGGTGACTTAGTCAAACATTTCCTGTTGGAAAGTTTAAAAAAAAGCCTGATTGCATCTTCTTCAAGTTTATAGAGGTTGCAAGTAGGTATTCCTTGTTCATCACTGCTATTTTCTATATTGTTAGGATTAGATCTGGTGGACATCTTAATGTAAGAAAACTTTTGCATCCATTCGTTTCCACTAGCCATTGTTCTTTAGCTTTCTACTTTAGTTCTATGGCTTTTATTTACAATAGGCTTTTAACGTTGCTTTGAAGGTCACGATGCTGATTTTTTTTCCTTAACGATCAGCTTCCAGTTGAATCAAGAGGTCATCACATTGTTGTTGGACTTCAGTAACTACCTTCATCATTTTTGGGTCTGATCTTGTTCCACTCTTTCACTCGATTCTTTATGGTTTTGATCATCATCACCGTCTTGTACATGTCAATGCCATTTAGGTCTTGTATTTCAGATAAATTGGTAACTTTGTCTTAATCTACACATTCACACCAATGGTTAGCATATCTAAAGGATTTACCTTGAGAATTTTTAATAGAATCATTTAGTTCGAGAATAAGGGGTAGTGATCGCTAGTAGAACTTGTTATGAAAACTGCGCCTTTGCGGAAGCGACCAGGATCTTCTTCATCCAATTACTTAAAGATAGTTTCTATGGACAAGAACACATATATGAAATCACACGCCTAAACACAATATATTCCACCCAACCACCCTCTTTACTGATTCAACAAAAACAAATTTTGTTTACATTCAATGGATTAAAATCAACAATAAACAAAATTACAAGAATCAATAACCTTATTGAGAAAGAGAAAGAATATCTAGATGGCTACAACACTTGTTGGAGAAGGAGAACAATGAAGAACGACGGCTAACCATTAAATTAATTATTTCAGTCTCAGTTCCATCATTTTTAATTAAACCCTAGATGCTGCTTTTATCGGATAACATAAGGCCTAGGAAATATCCAATTTGCCCCTTCATTACTTGCAGAATAAATCACAGAAAGACTTGGTTAATTAAAATCCAGCAGAGTATCCGCTCAGACATCTGACCAATATATGTCAGACGTCTGTCCAAGCTCTCGGCTTCCAAACCCTGACAACTCAGACGTCTGACAGGCATGGCTCGGACGTATGAGCTGAAGCTTGAAACAAAACTGCTCCTTCTTGCCTTCTTTCTGCTGCTGCATCATCTCCACTATCGCTAAGCACATCCTTGCCTCGTCTCAATCAACATATGTGATTTTATGTCACAAATCACAATAGAACTTAGTGTTAGAAAGACTTTGAAATTGTAGAACATATTTATATTGTCTGCATTTAACAGTGGTGTATCTAGCTTTACTAGAAATTTGTTTTATATGATCCCTTCTACATGTGTATTTCAGGCCAGTTTGGAGTGCTTCCACTAGCCCATTACTCAGAATACAATCATTGAATTCGTCTCATTGGGAAACTCTAAGGGTAAAACCATCTTTCTCTAAAATTTCAAAACGACATTGAAATCCCCAAGGACAATCCATTTATTAATTTTAGATAACTCAGACAACTGCTTCTATAAGTTTTTCCTTTCAAAGGCAAGATTGCTAGCATAGACATATGCCATGAAAATATTTAGGTCACCAATGTTGCAGGCTTCTACTGTAACTTGTTGGTCTCAAAGTTTAACAGTCTTCAAACTCCACATTTTCCTGTTCCATTGATTCTATCTCTAGATGATAAACTATTATTATTGACTAAATCTCGTTCACTGCCAATAGTCAGTACCACTAGTCATTTTATTTTTCAACACACCAAAAAAGTAGGTTTGTGTATTTGTTTGAAATTAAGAAGGTCAAATTGTCTAGCTTAATATTTAACCTGTCACATTCGAAGTTTGAACTTACAGTCATCATTAAAAGGTTATATTTTTTCCCCTTTCTCAACTGTTTCGGGGCTGGCTTCGTGTTCTCCTTACTAGTTTTAGATTTAGCAAACCATTCATCGCACTTAATTGCTCTGTTTCGTGATGGTAACCTTCATCTAACATGGTTCAGCTTTTCTTCTTCAAAGGATTATAAGTGAATATATAATTTATTGATTATTTCAGGGGTTGTCTCTTCTCCAATGGTTACTTCTTCATCAATGGGGGGATCGGAGTGGGGGTGGGGGTGGGGGGCTTCTACTTCCATGCTTCCAAAACTATTGATGGAGACACTAGTGTTTAAGGAGGTATTGGCTGCCTTTTCTTAGGTTGGATGTTCTTCTATGACTACAATATTCCCTCCGTGATGATGTCAGCTACTATGGATGTACAAAGGTCAACATTTCTGTTGTATTTAATGAAGAACCACTAGTAGTCACTTGTTATTGTGTATGTTGGATATTTGACTGATCAGTGCCTGAACACTCAGGCAACATAATATTGTTTACTCTGTTAATATAGAGTGATTTTTGGCTAGACTTTTCATACTTGTTGGATTTCTTTGTTGGGAGAGTTGCATTGAGAGACTGAGTGGCCAAAACATTTATATGCCATGCATCTAGGGGGTTTAAATTCGTACTCAATAGATTGCATATAGAAGTTTCACGATCCAATTTTAATTATTACTTTCTCTTGAAATGTAGAATTTGCGTTAACCTCAATAAAGACCCTTGCAAAGCTTAATCTAGAGACACTTCTAGTATGCTTGTCCATTTTTAGGGATTTTCCAATCGTGCTAGCAACCTTGCTTATGAAATAAGCATTCCATAAGGCCAGATCCAAATTATGGAGGCACACCCACGTAGGGTATGTCTCAAGCATGTCCCTTTCAAGTTTCAAGCCTGAAATTGGGTTCCCTTTTTTGACGAACATCATCCTATTATCCATAAACTGCAGGCCCTGTTCAATTACTATTTTATAGTCTTCCTCCTTTTCGAATTTTACCAAATAAAAGTCATTTTGTCTTGAGAAAAGATCCCATCTTCCCTTTCGTTTCTACTATCTTTTGATGAAAGCATTGAAATGAATGTAGTACGACCTCTTACCTTCAAGGTAAATGTAGATGGAGTTCTTTCACCTGCCATTTTCTTCCCTGACTTCCCTTGAATCTAACTCCATACGCTCACCCTCTTCATCTAAATCTGGTTTAATAAAAGAGACATCCCGGTCAAATATAGTTTTCTTATTGTTACCTGTAGCTGCATGAAGCCTAGATTTAGAGATTCGGGGCTTTGCTTTCATTGTTTGTCGCGTTTGTTGAGCAACTGGGGCTTTCCCTTTCTTCCGCACCTCCTTCCACTCTTCATAATTCTTCTTCTCACCAGTTTCTGGTAGTTTGATCCACCTAGGGATAGGGATTGTGTCACCATGGCAGTTCGTTTAAATGTGTGTATGTGTATATATACACACACACGCACACACACATATACATATACATACATACATATATATATATATATATGTGTGTGTGTGTGTGTGTGTGGGTGTGTGTGTGACAACCCGGATTCCGACAACCCGATTTTTTTTTCAAAAATCCAATCTATCGAAACCCAAGTTGGGTGCTCTGGTATCCTGGAGAAAAAGACAGAGATAAAGAAACATGTCAGAACTCGTAAAGCACCTCACAGCGGAAGGAAATAAAGTATAATATTCAAATATTGCTTTACCTTATTAACAATACTGCTAAATCAGTGTCCAAAGCTATACCATCTCTGTCATGAACCTAACCTGGAAGTATGAAATGAGGAGGGGGTCAGAACATAAGTTCTGTGTGAGTGGACTTAGAATAAACTTCTGTATAATACTACATATACCGTTCAGTTACATTTTCTTGGTTATTAGGTTGTTAACAATGTTAGCTCTCAAAGCTATACTCATGTCCCACTAGTAGATTAACCTAATACAACGTATATGAAGATACCCCAACTCATGTAATCCTTTCCATGTATATATACAGTCCTTGGCCGTATGTCGTACAGGCTTCATCATGTAAATCTATACTACTTCAGTGTAGTGCCACCATTCTCGAAATCGTTTGGACTGCCACTCTTGATCTTGCTAGATTCCGTGTATTACCTAGATCTAATCTAGGGTTTACTATCGAGCGCTACCTAGATTCAACCAGGGCTTACGCTACCCAGGGCCACTGGGGTTTATGCTACCTATTGAACGCTTCTCGGATTCAGGGTTTACGCGACCTAGGTCCAACTAGGGATTATGCTACCTATCGAACGATGCCCCCTAGTCTAGGACACACTACCCAGAGCGATATATGTTCCTAGACTTTCCCCACGTACGTGTCGTGAATCGTTATCGATGTCTAGTTGCACATGTCCTTTATATGTGCAGCCCGAGTCCCGTGGCAGGGCTAATCAAGAAACACGGAACTCGGTCGGGAGCTTTAAGGTATCTGCCGATGTAGAAGCTAAGGTCTGTTTTTATCTGTGTGTGGCTATGGTCCCACTTGACCCCTCCCTCAACTAATGAAAGGCACCCAAGAAAATCAAGAATGAGAACTATACGCAGCCCCCCTATGCCCCCACAAACCTATTGGCCAAACCTCACCCATAACTAGATAGCAAGTATATGGTCTGTTGGAGTTCTCCGCCTTTCCGCTTCACGTACTCGATTGACTCAAGATGGTAGGTAGACGATGACGTGCTATCACAGGGCTAAACAAGATATCGCCGCCTCACACTGGTCCATCCTTGTCTTTAGGTTGCTTCTATTGCAACCAAGGCATACTCTTGGTTCTTCTAACGCAGACCATAACCTCTGTGAGCCCAGGAGGATCATATGCAACCTCACAGAGGGATACCAAGAGTACCCTCACGTCCCCTCGAAGCCGCGTGCTTTGTAACCCAGACCGTTGGAGCCTTCTTCATGATCAGATGGATGTTTGCTCCTCCTCGTGTTCTACTTGGTTTTCTTGACTAAGGTTTACTACTTAGTTCTCTTAACTAAGGTTTACTACTTAGTTTCCTGAATCGTTCGTTTTCTTAACTAAGGTTTACTGCTTAGTCCTCTTAACTAAGGTTTACTACTTAGTTTCTCTTAATCGTTCGTTTTCTTAACTAAGGTTTACAACTTAGTCCTCTTAACTAAGGTTTACTACTTAGTTCTCTTTCTCGTTATTTACTTAGTTCTCTTAACTAAGGTTTATTACTTGGTTCTCTTAACCAAGGTTTGATACTTAGTTTCTGTTACTTAGTTCTCTTTAACTAAGGTTTGTTACTTGGTTCCTTTTAACTAAGGTTTACCTATGAATTCAAGCATGACTTAAGTTCTCTTTATCAAATGATACCGTATGGGTGTTCTCCCACATTTCCAGCTTAGATTAACTTATTTCATGGTATAAATCGTCCCATCCTTCGAGTCTTGTATTACATCTTAAGTCATATTCATTTCTTATCCCTAGGATAAGTTTATCTATTATTTAATCTTATCATTCCCCACTTTTCCTGCTTTGATACTGTTATATTGGTTAAGTTTGCCCATGTGTCCAAGTTGACTTAACCCCCAATCACGTATTCAATTCAACCCACGCGTCATGTCAAATTGGTTAAGTGTTATCTACCAGTTCATGTTGACTTAACCTACCCATATATCACGTCAAATTGGTTAAGTGTTATCCAGCAGTTCACGTTGACTTAACCCACCCATATATCAAGTCAAATTGGTTAAGTGTTATCTATCAATTCATGTTGACTTAACCTACCTATATATCATGTCAAATTGGTTAAGTGTTATCTAGTGGTTCACGTTGACTTAACCCACCCATATATCGAGTCAAATTGGTTAAGTGTTGTCTAGTATTTCATGTTGACTTAACCATACCATACTAGCATGGGCCATTAGCATTCATTAATTATTAATTCCCAACCTCTCACATTAGACCTATTGTTGCGGTCGTTGGATGTGCCGATTGGTTCCGGGCAGGATTACACCACAACTCAATCTAACCTCGGGTTTCAAGCACGTTATGACTAACTTCTCACATTAGAACCTATTGTTTGCGGTCACTGGATGTGCCGGGCGGTTCCGGGTAGGATTACACCGCAAACGCATTCTAACATCGAGTTAGCCATGTTTCATGTTTAGTTCATGTCCATTCTAGATGTCATATGTCAATTATCAATTCACAAGCATGTTCGTGTTTATTCTAGATGTCATGTGTCGAGTTCCATAATTACATAAAAACATGGTTTGTCCAACATATTCCATTTTTAATTATGTTTCTAGGATCTTAACGGCATATCCAATTTCCAAGTCTCAAATTCAAGCTTTACCCAAAAACCCCAATTTATGTTCATGCTTATAATCCCATTAATAGGCTATACCTATTATTCCAATTTTTCCATACATGTGTTCCTAACAGGTTACTATCATTCCTCATATGTTGGTTAAGTTTATTCATATGTCAAGTGCTACTTAACCCATTACTACTTTGCTTATAAAACAATTCGTGAAATAATCTTTTTACCCAAATTACTCAATTATAGCCAAATTCACCAATTCCATGTTATTCATATCCAAACATGCCAATTTCCAAAATCCCATTATACCCAATTTCATAAAATCAATATTTTCCCAATATATTTCCCTATGTTTATACATATAATCTAATTCGCCTTTTAGGCTTAATTTCAAGTCACAAACAAATTCCGCCAATTGTCCCAATATTTGCAATAATAATTGTCATGCCACAATTCCCTAAATTTCATATTAAATTCCTCGATTGCATAAAATAAGTTATGCCCCAATATTCCCATATTCTAACCATACGTATGTATAATAAGATTTCGTCTAGGTTCGAGATAACCTAGATCATAAAATAAAAAGGGGAAGGAGAATAAATGAACAATTATTATAACATGAATCTTGAATTGAATTTACAACTGGGGAATGATGAACGATAATAATACTATTATACAACAAGTTTATTATAATCCCACTCACATTGACTGGATTGGGGAAAATTAACGATTTGTTGATGTAGAACGCTGATTTAATCTTCTTATTTGATTGTTGGTGAAGAACATGAATTGTTAATGAAAAACTTTGCTACTTGATTTGATTAAACTCCAAAGTTGATGAAGAACTTGCAATATAATTTAGAGTTTTGGGGCGGTGGCCATGTTTGGTTGAAGTTTAGCGGCATGGAGGTGTCTTCAAGAATTGTTATGAATTACGGTTAGGTCTTGCTATGTATTTATAGGTGTAGAGAGTGTTTTAGAGCTCTTAGATTGACCTAGAAGCCATCCGACCCGTACAGCACAACAAAACACGTCACAGGAACTGAAATCGCCCAGATCTGGGGATAGGTCGACCTCCCTAGGGGTAGGTCGACCCCCAGGTCGACCTGACCCCCAGGTCGACCTCCTGATCAACCTAACCCCCAGGTCGACCTGCCTGGTTTTGGCGGGAAATTTCCCGCCCAGCTGCCTGGGTTGAATTTCGAACTGTTTTGAATTTTTGTTGAATCTTCTAAAGGCCATAGCTCCTTCATACGGAGTCCGACTTACGCAAACTTGGACTCTATTCCAAGAAGAATTTCGAGACGAACGCAATGGTGATGTCCATTTTACTTAATTCCTGATATTTAAATTAATTATCCTTATTTTATCATCTTTTCTGTTACGCACACTGTTATCGAATTAATTTTTCTGTCTCTTCCAAATATTAATTAATTTTCATTATACATCACCATTATTTACCTATCTATGCATATACACACATTTTTACATATTTTTAATTATATTAAAAATGCGGGGTGTTACATTCTCCCACCCTTACAGAATTTCGTCCCCGAAATTCGATAAGAGTAAGATAGATAACCCCTCGCAATATCCATCCATCAAGTGTGCATCCAATTGTTGCAAACATTGTGCACATGTGGAAAGTGAGATACATCATAGTAAAGTATGTATGCCTAATTTGGATCCACCTGTATGTATGCAAATTTTAAAAACTCTTTCAAAACATGATGCTCACATCCTAAATATACTTGCAGTTCTATATGAATGCAATATTTTTGAAAAATCAAAACGTTTTTCATCCAAATTTCCCATGCTCTTACAGAGTAAGAGCATAGTTCATCTAATTGTCGCATCCAAAATCCTACCAACCATCGTTAAATTCGAATTTAGAAAAATCTACTTTTCCAAATTCGATTTCTTTATGTTACGAAAACAGAAAAATTCACATCCTCCATTTTTTTTCTAATTGTACTTGGATTTTACACAACTATTCTATAAAGATTTCCTATTTTCCTATCCAAGTACAATCACATAAGAAAACTTTTCTTTTATTTTTCAACTTATCTTGGAAAAATTTCATATTTATTCATCTTTTTCTTAAGATTTCCATTTTCTTTTCCCGTCACATTTGTTGCCTTACTGAATTTATTATTTCTTGTTAGGTAGGCTTTTCTCTTTCTTAGCTTATTTGACTTAATCCAATTACTTAAGTTTATTATTTCAAATAAGCTTTTTCTGTTTTCAACTCAAACAACATCCTACATAGCTACTACTATGGGCCTAGAATCTTAGGGCTTTGTCATCTCAGACAATTGCAAGTCCACACAACAGGATCTACCCACTTACTTGCCCTTTACTACTTAGTAGTCACTACTAGTCCTTGCTGTGTATTACTAGCCTATCCTCTTTTTTTTTTCTCCAGCAGCAAACCTAGGTTTCTCAATGCTTATGCATTCTACGGGAAATTTTCCATTAGTTTAAAATTAGCTAATCCCTGATTGTAAATTGGCAAGAGAGTAACTCCCTAAATATCAACCCCGAAGACCGAAATCAACATCAGATTGACACTCAGAGAATCACTCAACTCAACCAATCTCTAGTTGGTTCCAATTGTTTAATTCATAGCTTTAACTTTGTCTCGTTCTATTCTAGGCACTAATCCTTACCTACTCCATTCTTTTTAAAACATGGTTTGGCCTCCTTTCTTATCATTACATTTTTCTTTCAAAAAAATTAAAGGTGTTAAAACTTTATTTTCTTCTCCAAAACTTGTTTCTCCAAACCATAAAAACATGTCACAATATAAAAATGCAAAACATTTTTTTCTTCAAATCACAAAGTTGGAGTAGACAAGGATAACTATCGGGCTTACATTGTTTCTAATTACAATGTTAATTTAACTACTCGCTATAAGGTGCAGACATCTATTCTATTCCTACAACTTATTTTGTCCACCCAACAAAATTTCTTCGTAAATCAATAATCAAAATTTATTGGTAACAAAATAGAATTTCAAAACTTCTTTTCATATATGAAAACTAGCAAGCTATTTATGCTCCATAATATGCACCTTTTTATGAGAGAATTCTTTTAAAACAAGAAATCATTGTTTTACACAATATACCCCATTTTACTTTAAAACCCAACATGCATTTATCAAAATACTTTTAAGATTAAATCTTGAAGAAAAATACCACAAAATCTTTTACAGATCCAAGTTCTTAAAAGCTTATCATTGGGTTAGACTCAAAGCGGGTCTCCAACTCACTAGGCTTTCCTAGGCACTTTCGTGAATTCAATTCTCTCGACTATATATATTCCTAATCCATTTTTATTTTTTCAACCTTTTCTAGTTTCTAAGGTTACACTTCTAAACCCACTAATCTAAAATACTAATATTTCAGTTTCCATCCTATGGGATACTTTTCTTTCTCTAGCTACAAGTCATATTGTACACTTTCCCAACAACCTAATGGTTTCCAAATTCCTATGTTCATTCCTTGAGTGTACAAACTAGATATACCAACTCTTTTCATGTCTAGTGGGCTACTATATGGATTTGGTTTATATATATAATATATTTATATTTTAGAAAATACAAATACGTTCACTCATTATCTCCCTAAGATCACAAAACATCGCTCTGATACCAGATGTGACAACCTGGATTGCGACAAACCGATTTTTTTTTCAAAAATCCAATCTATCGAAACCCGAGTTGGGTGCTCTGGTATCCTACAGAAAAAGACCGAGATAAAGAATCATGTCAGAACTCGTAAAGCACCTCACAGCGGAAGGAAATAAAGTATAATATTCAAATATTGCTTTACCTTATTAACAATACTGCTAAATCAGTGTCCAAAGCTATATCATCTCTGTCATGAACCTAACCTGGTAGTATGAAATGAGGAGGGGGTCAGAACATAAGTTCTGTGTGAGTAGACTTAGAATAAACTTCTGTATAATCCTACATATACCGTTCAGTTACATTTTCTTGGTTATTAAGTTGTTAACAATGTTAGCTCTCTAGGCTATACTCATGTCCCACTAGTAGATTAACCTAATACAACGTATATGTAGATACCCCAACTCGTGTAATCCTTTCCATGTATATATGCAGTCCTTGGCCGTATGTCGTACGAACTTCATCATGTAAATCTATACTACTTCAGTGTAGTGCCACCATTCTCGAAATCGTTTGAACTGCCACTCTAGATCTTGCTAGATTCTGTGTATTACCTAGATCTAATCTAGGGTTTACTATCGAGCGCTTCCTAGATTCAACTAGGATTTACGCTTCCCCGAGCCATTGGGGTTTATGCTACCTATTGAACGCTTCTCGGATTCAGGGTTTACACGACCTAGGTCCAACTAGGGATTATGCTACCTATTGAACGATGCCCCCTAGTCTAAGACACACTACCCAGAGCGATATATATTCCTAGACTTTCCCCACGTACGTGTCGTGAATCGTTATCGATGTCTAGTTGCACATGTCCTTTATATGTGCAGCCCGAGTCCCGTGGCAGGGCTAATCAAGAAACACGGAACTCGGTCGGGAGCTTTAAGGTATCTGCCGATGCAGAAGCTAAGGTCTGTTTTTATCTGTGTGTGGCTATGGTCCCACTTGACCCCTCCCTCAACTAATGAAAGGCACCCAAGAAAATCAAGAATGAGAACTATACGCAGCCCCCCTATGCCCCCACAAACCTATTGGCCAAACCTCACCCATAACTAGATAGCAAGTATATGGTCTGTTGGAGTTCTTCGCCTTTCCGCTTCACGTACTCGATTGAATCAAGATGGTAGGTAGACGATGACGTGCTATCACAGGGCTAAACAAGATATCGCCGCCTCACACTGGTCCATCCTTGTCTTTAGGTTGCTTCTATTGCAACCAAGGCATACTCTTGGTTCTTCTAACGCAGACCATAACCTCTGTGAGCCCAGGAGGATCATATGCAACCTCACAGAGGGATACCAAGAGTACCCTCACGTCCCCTCGAAGCCGCGTGCTTTGTAACCCAGACCGTTGGAGCCTTCTTCATGATCAGATGGATGTTTGCTCCTCCTCGTGTTCTACTTGGTTTTCTTGACTAAGGTTTACTACTTAGTTCTCTTAACTAAGGTTTACTACTTAGTTTCCTGAATCGTTCGTTTTCTTAACTAAGGTTTACTACTTAGTCCTCTTAACTAAGGTTTACTACTTAGTTTCTCTTAATCGTTCGTTTTCTTAACTAAGGTTTACAACTTATTCCTCTTAACTAAGGTTTACTACTTAGTTCTCTTTATCGTTATTTACTTAGTTCTCTTAACTAAGGTTTATTACTTGGTTCTCTTAACCAAGGTTTGATACTTAGTTTCTGTTACTTAGTTCTCTTTAACTAAGGTTTGTTACTTGGTTCCTTTTAACTAAGGTTTACCTATGAATTCAAGCATGACTTAAGTTCTCTTTATCAAATGATACCGTATGGGTGTTCTCCCACATTTCCAGCTTAGATTAACTTATTTCATGGTATAAACTGTCCCATCCTTCGAGTCTTGTATTACATCTTAAGTCATATTCATTTCTTATCCCTAGGATAAGTTTATCTATTATTTAATCTTATCATTCCCCACTTTTCCTGCTTTGATACTGTTATATTGGTTAAGTTTGCCCATGTGTCCAAGTTGACTTAACCCCCAATCACGTATTCAATTCAACCCACGCGTCATGTCAAATTGGTTAAGTGTTATCTACCAGTTCAGGTTGACTTAACCTACCCATATATCACGTCAAATTGGTTAAGTGTTATCCAGCAGTTCACGTTGACTTAACCCACCCATATATCAAGTCAAATTGGTTAAGTGTTTTCTATCAATTCGTGTTGACTTAACCTACCTATATATCATGTCAAATTGATTAAGTGTTATCTAGTGGTTCACGTTGACTTAACCCACCCATATATCGAGTCAAATTGGTTAAGTGTTGTCTAGTATTTCATGTTGACTTAACCTTACCATACTAGCATGCGTCATGAGCATTAATTAATTATTAATGCGAAACCTCTCACGACCTATTGTTGCGGTCACTGGATGTGCCGGTTGGTTCCGAGCAGGATTACACCACAAATCAATCTAACCTCAGGTTTCAAGCACGTTATGACTAACTTCTCACATTAGAACCTATTGTTTGCGGTCATTGGATGTGTCGGGCGGTTCCGGGCAGGATTACACCGCAAACTCATTCTAACCTCGAGTTAGCCATGTTTCATGTTTAGTTCATGTCCATTATAGATGTCATATATCAATTATCAATTCACAAGCATGTTCGTGTTTATTCTAGATGTCGTGTGTCGAGTTCCATAATTACATAAAAACATGGTTTGTCCAACATATTCCATTTTTAATTATGTTTCTAGGATCTTAATGGCATATACAATTTCCAAGTTTCAAATTCAAGCTTTACCCAAAAACCCCAATTTATGTTCATACTTATAATCCCATTAATAGGCTATACCTATTATTCCAATTTTTCCATACATGTGTTCCTAACAGGTTATTATCATTCCTTATATGTTGGTTAAGTTTATTCATATGTCAAGTGCCACTTAACCCATTACTACTTTGCTTATACAACCATTCATGAAATAATCTTTTTACCCAAATTACTCAATTATAGCCAAATTCACCTATTCCATGTTATTCATATCCAAACATGCCAATTTCCAAAATCCCATTATACCCAATTTCATAAAATCAATATTTTCCCAATATATTTCCCCATGTTTATACATATAATCTAATTCACCTTTTAGGTTTAATTTCAAGTCACAAACAAATTCCGCCAATTGTCCCAATATTTGCAATAATAATTATCATGCCACAATTCCCCAAATTTCAGATTAAATTCCTCGATTGCATAAAATAAGTTATGCCCCAATATTCTCATATTCCAACCATACTTATGTATAATAAGATTTCGTATAGGTTCGAGATAACCTAGATCCAAAAATAAAAGGGGGAAGGAGAATAAAAGAACAATTATTATAACATGAATCTTGAATTGAATTTAAAACAGGGGAATGATGAACGATAATAATACTATTATACAACAAGTTTATTATAATTCCACTCACCTTGACTGGATTGGGGAAAATAAACGATTTGTTGATGTAGAACGCTGACTTAATCTTCTTATTTGATTGTTGGTGAAGAGCATGAATCGTTGATGAAGAACTTTGCTAATTGATTTGATTAAACTCCAAAGTTGATGAAGAACTTGCAATATAATTTAGAGTTTTGGGGCGGCGGCCATGTTTGGTTGAAGTTTGGTGGCATGGAGGCGTCTTAAGGAATTGTTATGAATTAGGGTTGGGTCTTGCTATGTATTTATATGTGTAGAGAGTGTTTTAGAGCCCTTAGATTGACCTAGAAGCCATCCGACCCGTACAACACATCAAAACACATCACAGGAACTGAAATCGCCCAGATCTGGGGATAGGTCGACCCCCAGGTCGACCTCCCGGTCGACCTGACCCCCAGGTCGACCTGCCTGGTTTTGGCGGGAAATTTCCCGCCCAGCTGCCTGGGTCGAGATTCAAACTGTTTTGAATTTTTGTTGAATCTTCTAAAGGCCATAACTTCTTCATATGGAGTCCGATTTACGCAAACTTGGACTCTATTACAAGCTGAATTTCGAGACGAACGCAATGGTGATGTCCGTTTTACTTAATTACTGATATTTAAATTAAGTATCCTTATTTTATTATCTTTTCTGTTATGCACACTGTTATCAAATTAATTTTTCCTTCTCTTCCAAATATTAATTAATTTTCATTGTACATCACCATTATTTACGTATCTATGCATATACACACATTTTTACATATTTTTAATTATATTAAAAATGCGGGGTGTTACAGTGTGTGTGTGTGTAGTATGCGTATATAAATATATGTCAGTTCATTTATATATATGTATATATAGAGAGGAACGTTCCGGGGAATCCTGCTTTGCAGCAACCCTATAGCATTTCTACACGTTCGTGAGCTATGGTAATCCAACAAAAATTTGTAGATGTTCAATCCATATACATATTGTAACAACCCGAATTTTAATAACATGTTAAAACAAGAAATCATGGTATAATTAATTTTTAAAATGAGAATCAAGGGAAACGGGTTGCGCCAATGCGTTCGTCTCAGAATTCTACATGGAATAGAGCCCAAGTTTTCGAAAATCGGAGTCCGGATGAAGAAGTTATGGCATGTAGAAGATTCAGCAAATTTCAGGCAGCACCGAACCAGGCAGGTCGACCTAGGGGTCGATCTGGGGGTCAGGTCAACCAGGTCGTCGACCTGGGGGTCGACCTACCCCCTACAGGTCGACCATGTGGTCGACCTCCCCCCTTACAGGTAGACCTGGTCGGCCTGTTTTGGCCCAGAACCCATTTTTGAAGCCCGGGACGTGTTTTGATGGTCCGGATTGATTCTAGGGTTGATTTAAAGGCCCTAAATAGTTCCTACACCTATAAATATACCCTAAGACCTAACCTAATTCATAAAAAATCATTCTTACACCATTATGCGGCTAAAATATCTCTTGAACCATGGCCGCTATCTCCAAATCAAAGTACAAGCATTCAAACTCAAATCAATTCAAAGAACAAAGCTTCAACAATGATTCAAGACAATAAATCAACAACGCCGCAACATTTTTACAACAAAATTCAGTTCTTAATTCCTTGTCCACGATCTGTAAGTTCTAGTTATTTTCAGATTAAAATAATTAAATTTAATATGGACATGTGATGAAGTGAAATTGGACTTTTGATTCAAGTCTATTCTTATTTCTTCTTGGATCTTGATTTTGGGAACTTTCCTATCTTTATTCTCATGACAAGTTTATGGTCTATTCAGCTTGTTGTAAATCAATTTTCTTGGTTCATGTTGATATTATTATCAAGATCTATTCTTTATGCCTGAGATGATGTTTTTATGCCGTTTTCTCTCTGATCTTGTCTTTATTGCAACTTCTACCTTCCCCTATTTATTTTCTTTTGATGAACCTAGGTCAATTTCGGACCTAGGCCTAAACTACGATATACGTGCGATGGTATACAGGGGAAATAATGGAATATTGCCTAGTGGAAAATATGTGTTTGGTGGAATTGAAGGCATAATATGGAAATTGGATGTTTGGGGATAATTTACCATTAACATGAAACGGGGAAATTTTGTGTATTGTCATTATAATGGTTATTGCGCGATTGGGATAGATATATGTAATTTGGCTAGAACTTGTTATGGGTAAATTGGTGTAAACGTGGTACACATGTAATTTTGGGTATAAAACTTGATCTATGTAAATTAAGAATAGCTTTGTAAACATGTAAATCATGAATCTTGACATATGTAAAATGGCATGAAACTTGGTATATGTGTAAATTGGCATACATGTAAAACGACATGAATTGAACATATGTAAATTTGGTATGAATTGGGCATATGTAAAACTGACATGTAATCTAGAACTTGGGCATATGTTAATTATGTAAAATTTGGAGTTGAAACATATATGATAATTTATGACTTGGTAGAGGTTTAATATGAACGCGTCTAAGTTGGGTTTTGGGTAGTTGGCATGTATTGTAAATAAAAGGCTATAACTTGGCATAACCTTATAGTGAATTATGATAATAATTTGGGAATACGTTTTGGGGCAAAAACATGAATTATGAACTTGATAATTGTCATATAACTGGAAATATGAACGTGGTTGAAACATGAACATGAACGTGAATATGAACACGAACGTGAACATGGCTAACTCGAGGTTGGGTTGAGTTTGCAGTGTAATTCTGCCCGGAACCGCCCGGCATATCCAGTGACTGCAAATAATAAGATCCAATGGGAGAAGTAGGTCATATCGTGCTTAAACCCGAGGTTAGACTGAGTTGTGGTGTAATTCTGCCCGGAACCGCCCGGCATATCCAGTGACCGCAACAACAGGTCTAATGTGAGTGGTTGATGCATTAATAATTAATTAATGCCAATAAACAGACATGCTAAGAATGGAAAGGTTAAGTAACATATGAATAGTCGACACTTAACCAATATAACATGTTAATTAAACAAGTGGGGTGGGGTTAAGTAAATTAAGAACGCTTAACCAACATAACATGTTAATTAGACCAGTGGGTAGGGTTAAGTAAACTAAGAACGCTTAACCAACATTACTGTTAATCAGACCAATGGGTGGGTTAAGTAATATGACTAGGCTAATGACACTTAACCGATATGACATGAATGGGTGGGTTAAGTAATATGACTAGACTAATGACACTTAACCAATATAACATGACGCGTGGCAGGGTTAAGTCAACTTGAACATATAGATAATACTTAACCAACTTAGCATGATACGTGGGCAGGTTAAGTCATGAACTGCTTGAAAACACTTAACCAATTTGATGTGCTAAGATAGCAGGGTTATGTTATGAATCACTAGACAACACTTAACCAACTTGACATGATACGTGGGCGGGTTAAGCCATGAATTACTTGAAAACACTTAACTAATGCAATCTGACGAATGGGAGGGTTAAGTTAAATGGGTTGGCGATGCTTAACCAATATGACATGGTGTGTGGTAGGGTTAAGTAAACACGCGAAGGCAACACTTAACCGATATAACCAGACATGCGGTAGGGTTAAGTAACACAAGAGAGAACACTTAACCAAGGTAACATGATGGTTGGTGGGGTTAAGTTAACTTGAATGGATAACACTTAACCAACTTGTGGGGTATACGAATAGACCCTAGGAAAACCCTAGTAGCGGGACCCGTTTCAGCAGTAACCCACATTAGGTATCAACGGTACCCTGAGCTAGGCAGGGTGGGGCATGATTACTGGACTGATTATAAGCGGTCAAAATGGCGGCAGGTGATGCAACAGTGCAGGTTCCGACGGATTACGGGCGTGCACGTATTCCGGAGTGGAAAACTTAGCCATTGGGCATCAGTAGATATAAAGTTGTGCATCAAGAATTGTGTCGGGGTTGCCATCCTAGGGATTGATACACCCTAGGGTGGGACCAGCAGAGGTATCTACAAGTAGGGGGCCACGTGACAGAAACGAGAACTAGGTCGAGTAGGAGCCGATCGATTAAGGTAGTAAGGATACATCTGACACATTCATGGCAATTGGGCTGGTTAAGGTAAGAGCCTCATACTAGATGTAGTCCTGAAGGCTACCACAACTACGGGGTTGGGATCACCTTAATTATATAACACGGGCCACTAGTTGGGACACTAGTAGGGGGTAAGGATCCTTGTTACACAGGACACTAGTTGGAACACTAGTTGGAATACAGATCATTCCATGCAAAACACTTGTGAGGATGCTAGTTAGGTGGTGCAGAGCAGATAGATATCATAGAAATATTTTAATGGTGAAGCAGAGAAATCTTGCGAAATTATACTTAGTTTATCTTGAATGGGAACCTTACGATGTTATACTTGACAAAAATCATATGATGTTATTCTTAGTTATCCTGCCTGTTGCTTATCTTGTCATCATGCTTATGTCTACTTTCAGTTTATTCATGCCATGTTATCTTTACCTGTTATTATGCTGAAAGTCACTAGGACTTACTCAGTCTTTATGACTGACCCATTTTGTTTCGCCTCTTTTTCTTCCTTCCCCCCCCAGGTTCGCAGGGTGGGAATACAGCTTAGTTCGGATCTTACCAAGCTCCAAGGCTCTTTCATGTATGGCTTGGTTTTCTCTTGGCTATGGCTTGCTTTGCTTTATTGGGGAATACTACAATTTATTTTTATGCTTCTTTGTTTTTGAGCAAGACAGATATTTTGACTATGTAATTGGGTATTGGAAGTTGATGGGCTTTTATTGTAAACAATTATATTTAATAAATGATTTGAAGTACTTCTACTTTACTTTCCATTGTTTTATATATGTCTGTCTTGTAATATTTCTGTTCCAGTACCCATAATGCTCCATTGAAGTTAAGGCATTCCCTTTGTGAGTGACCTTAACGGATGTGGGGTGTTACACATATTATCATCTATCCATAATTTGAGATCATTCCGACATACGTAGAATAATATATTTGATGTTTAAATTTAACGATTCGATTAAATGCCTGAACGACTAATAATTGAGCTAAGATTTTGAAAATTTTACGAATGTCGGAAGGAGCTCAAATTTTGGATAGATGATATATATGTGAATTGAACATCTATAAATTCTTGTTGGATTTGGCTTGGTGTAGCTCACAAATAGATAGGGGTGCTACAAAACACGGGTGCCCCGGAACGCTACATATATATATATATGTATGTATGTATATATATATATGTAATATATATACATATACATATACATATATATATAGCGTTTTGTTGCATTCCAAACAATGCAGCACACGTAAATGGCTCTTGATTTCCATCAAGTATCCCTCTTTCTCTCTATTTCTCTTTTCATTCCCCTTCTCTCTCTTCCACTCACTTATTATTTAAATACAAACGAGTTGACATAAGAAGCGGACTTTTAAGATGTTGCAAAATTACAGTGTATGGAGTGAGCATGTATATATACACACATATGTGTGGGTATAGTGCTTCAAACAAAGATCGTAATTAAAAATTATTTTTGAATGGTGGAGCGTTTAAATCACAAAATACTACTGTTGACACCTTTTTTGGTCAAAGTTGTCTCACGACAAGATTTTGGTTAGTGGCGCGCTCAAGTCTTGAGAACGCTGTAACAACCCGGGTTCTGACGGACCGATTTTTTTTCAAAAATCCCAATCCATCGAACCCGAGTTGGTTTGCTCTGTTATCCTGCAGAAAAGACAGAGACATGAAACATGTCAGTGTTCGGAAAACATCTCACAGCGGAAGGAATAAAATATAATGTAATTAAAACATAGTTTTACCTTAATAATAATACTGCTAAACCAATATCCAAAGCTATACAGTCTCTGTCATGAACCTAACCTGCGAATGTTGTGAGGAGGGGAGTAAGAACATAAGTCCTGTGTGACTAGATTTAAATTATACTTCTGGATAATCCTACATATACCGTTCAATTACATTTTCTAATTTATTGGGTTATCTGTGTTAGTAGCATTCAAGGCTTACACACGTCGCACCCATCTACTCCCTTGTAGATTAACCTAATACAGTGTGTATGTAGCTACCCCCAACTAAGGTACAACCCATGGTACCCTACTCGCACGGTCTTCACCGTATCATTGCAGGAATGTAGCAGTTTGTAATCCTACGCCCGAATGTCGTACGAATTTCTGTACATATGTCAACGCTACGTCTGCAAAGAACCACTACTTCTATATTACGTAAGCGTTCGGACTGCCATCTTTGAACCATTCGATCGAATTAGGTTCCATCCTCGAATAATGCCCTCTAGTCTTATGATACACCACCTAGAGCGACATGAGTGTACCTAGACTTTCCCACTTACGTATCGTCAATCGTTCTCGATGACTATTGCACATGTTCTCTATATGTGCGCCCGAGTCCCGTGGCAGGGCTAATCAAGAAACACGGAATTCGGTCCGGAGCTTTCAGATATCTGCCGATTGCAGATGCTAAGGTATGCTTTTACAGTGGCTATGGTCCCACTAGACCCCTCCCTCAACTAATGAAAGGCACCCAAGAATATCAAGAATGAGAACTTAACTCCGGCCCCCTATGCCCTTCAAACCTATTGGCCAACCTCACCCATAATTAGATAGCAAAGTATATGGTCTTTTGGAGTTCTCCACCTTTCCGCTTTACGTACTAACTGAAGATGGTAAGTAGACGACGAGTTGCTATCACAGGGCACTAACTGGTCTCGTCTGTAATGACCCGGGTTTTACACATATCACTGACACGAGTATGAATTGATCGTAAGTATGTATTTACGAATACGATTTAAAATCTAGACTTTAAAATTTGCAGAACATGTTAACTCATGTATAATAGCGTGTACATATGCATATATCACAGCACTTACTAAAATTCATTTTTAGACATTTATGTATGATAGCATGTATTTAGTAGCGTTTGTTAAATTGATTTTATACATGGAAAAAAATGACACTTTTACATAGCATGTTTTAAAAATGCCATTTTATTTCATATGTTTAGTTCATTTTTTTTTAAAAAGGTTTAGAGTTTGGTTTTTACAAAATTTTGAATTGGAAAACTTGTTTAAAATTGAATTAGAAACATGTCAAGACCCTTTTGTTGTCAGAGAAAAGTTCAAAAGCAAGTTCAAATTCACATAAAAACCTTAAATGCCATTTCCTTGCAAACATGTTTTCATGTATATATAATTGAGCATACAACCTACCTTAGAAATAAGCTAGAAAGAGGAGCTAGAAAAAATATTTGTTTACATGGCAAATCACTTTAGATCAATGCATTTTCAGTTTTGAATCTTTTTCTTTTCTTACAAAATATTCTGAAAATGACCTTTCTTTTGCATTTTTCAAAGTATGTTCACAATTGTCTTAAAACATGTGCCAAAGATTTTGATAAATCTTGTATATTTAAAACTACGAATGCACCTACACTAGATGTATACAAAAACATAAATTTCTAAGATTTTCTATGTTAAATCATAACATGCCAAGATCAAAATGGTACAAAGAAATTTCAGATTTTGTAAGACCTTGAAAGGCAAGTAAAAGTATTATATATTTTCATTGTTAAGTCAATTGTCATGTGAAGATTTTGATTTAAAAGCCCTATGAAAAAACTGAGTTTATATGGTACAAAAATGGAGATTTTATGTTGGTTAAAACCAAGGAAGATTGTGAAAGAACATGGGTGGTAGCCTTGGCATTTAAAGTGACCATTCATAGGAAACTATAGGGAAAAGAGGCCATGTGCAAGAGGAATTCAAGGTGAAGTATGGCTGAGGGAAGCCATGTGAAAGTGAGGTGATAATGTTTTGATTTGATAAGAAAAGATATTTTTTTGAGTTGTCAAAACAAAATCTGAAAAACAGTTTTTAATGCACCATATTTTATGATTTTTCTACCACTATATATAGACCATAAACACACACATTCCCCTCACAACAAGCCATTCAAAGATCAGTAAAGAAAGCTAAGGGTTCTAGCATTTTTAATGTGAGTAGACACTCCTTTTTCCTCTTGTTGTATGAAATGATAAATATTAAATACTAGACTGTATATAGGAATTTACATTGTCAAACATGGGTGTTAGTGGTAGTTAACATGGCTGAAATATAGTTGATGTTGTTGGAATGATGCTGTGTTTGAAAATAAAAAAGGACAGAGCACATTTTGGCGCATAAATTTTTAGTTTTGGGCAAAACTGATATGTATTAAATCTAGATGGATGCTTGATTAGTGTTGGACGAGATACACTTACATATGTCTGAAATGTGACCCTTTGTGGACCAAAATATTTGAACTAAATAATATATAACTTTGGAACACAAAACATAAAAGAAATGTGTGATTAAACCCTTGGCCTCATTTTGTATTTATATATATATATATATATATATATGGATGCAAACAATATAGATGCATATATGAATGGTATTGAGTCCATTTTAGCTTCATATCAAACCAAAACAAAAAGACAAGAATGAAAACCGTGAGAAATGAACTGTGAAAAACTTTTGTGAGTATCTTCCCCACTGTTAACCTGTTGATAATCAATATATAATACAAACTTATACGTATATATAGGTTGGATGCCTTGTATATGTCATAGTGCATAAATTCCAATTTGATGATTGAAACTGGATTGGATTTTCATGACAAAATCTGAAACAAACTTGAATGCTAAGAACAGTAAACCATGTTGTGAGTAAACTGATCCACATATTTACTGACTAGATTATAAGTTAATATACATATATGTTCACCCTGAATATGTATTTAGTTGATTCAAAGTTTCATATCAAAACTGAACAAAGCCTGGACTTGAAACCTGAAATTTAGATGCTGAAACCAGAGGATTAAAACTTGGTGAGTAAATTCCAAAATGTTCCCTTTTCCAAACCAAGTGCAGGAGTTTTATGTGTTAAGAATTCAACATATATGTTACACAGTTATTGTTAAATATATATACTATTAGTGTTAGATATGCATATACTTGGTTGCTTGAATCATGGCAATAATGCCTACAGGTGATTAAAACTGGCGACATATTTCTCCACCAACCTTAAAAATCAACAACTAAAAATCTAATTTGTTTTAGGATAGGAGTTCAACACAACAGTAGTTTATATATGTATAAAGTTTATCTTAAAAATATTATTATCCCGAATAAGTTTATATATATAAATAAAATACAGCATAAAGGGGTTTTTAATTCATAATTAGATCTTCGAATTATTGGAATTCAGGTATATGATGGCATTCCATAGGGTAAACCATGAATTTTAGAAGTTGTTTAATGATTTTTAGTTGTGTAAATAAAGGGAATTTTGGGATAATCCAAATAGTACACTTTGGTCAAATTCTGGTAACCGTAGTGATCGTAGGACATGGGAATGGAGTTGGAGCATCTTGAGGGAGCGCAGATCGTAGGAAAAATGTTAACATTTTTATTCATGGCATGATTTTGGCAAACGAGGTCAAAATAGGAATTCTGGTCGTGTTTTAATATCGGGTTCTTGGCTGAACTGCGTCGTGACGGTGGAGGTTGAGGGTGCCGCACCAGGGGGGTTCGATGGCGAATTACATAAGCTACGTTGCGGCGAAGTTTCAGGGGTTCCGGTGTATGGATGTGGTGGCGTGAGGTCGATCTGTGAATGGGGACTTTTGGGGAAGTTTCAGGATGAAACCGATTTTGTAACTCAGGTCGGAAGGAGGCTCTTCGGTGAGGAAGACGAGTTGAGGTGGTGTAGCACGACTGGAATCGGGGTTCAGAGGGACGAGGAGGGGAGAATTTCGATTGTGCATGTACACCAAGATGGCGTGCATTGTCGTATCACCTGGAGCAAGCGAATAGAAGAAGGAGAACCAGGGGAGTGCGCTGGAAATATAACGCTGGGTGTTAAGTGGGCTTGGGCTCAGCCCACTGTTTAAACTAAAATTAAAACATATATGTTTAAAAATGAAGAATAAGAAGTTTTAAATCCATGTTAATATATATATATATATATATATATATATATATGGTTAGGGGGTTGGTACTTGCCAACGATACGGGTTGATTTGATTGGGCTCAACCCATCAAATTTTAAAAGGAAATAAGGGTTTAAGTTAAAATTGGTAATGTAAATATAATTTTGTATTAATGTGCATATATATATATATATATATATATATATATATTAGATCAAGAACATAGGTTCGAACGGATTTTGGTTCAGGTTTGTATGGTCGGGTTGAACGATAGTGTGAAAAAGTAACTCTCCGAAATTTTAAACAAATTAATCAAGTAATTAAAGTGCTTTTAATATAAATATCAATTTAAATTAATATAACTTAAATTTAGTCGCTGATAAGTTAACGGGGAAACTGTAAACTATGGACCGGAAATGATCTAAAATTTCGAATTTATTTGTTCGATTAAGTATATAATTAAGTTACGTAAAATCATAATTATATATTGTATGGACATCTGTTAGTGGAAACATACACCATTCCACTATATATTTGATTAACTGAATTGTTCGGACACCCTGTTAGCAGAAATAAACAGCATTCTGCTATTAGATTAATTTGATTTATTTGATCAGTTAATATGTGATATTTTATTATCAGTTATAATATTGAACTATGTTTATATGATTGTTCGAAGCTGTAAAATAAATTATAAATCATAATTTTCATTCATTTATGAATAATTAGATTAAGAAGTAATTATGGAAAATTTATTTCATAAGAATAATGGAAGTATATATTTTTATACATTGGCGAACAAAATGGAAGGAAAGTCTGTGTGCGGCGCGCACACTGAAATTGTCCATTTTTAAGAGATAATCAAAATACCAGAGATAAGCCAGATGATCATATACTGTGTAGTTGACTATAATTATATATGTAAATTAGATTATAATCCTGTTAGATTAATATTTTAAAGAGAATTATTTCGTTAATCATTTCAAAGAGACCGGAATTAATATTCCACTTTGATTTGATTATACGCATCGCGTCAGAGAATTTCAAACTAAAGACGACGATGTGTAAGAAGATTGTAATTAATATCTCCGGTATGTTCAGTCCCAGGACAAACCCGAATGGACGAGTGTCTGACAACGTATATCAGTTAGATTCTACACATCGAATTTACGTAAGTATATTACGTTGGTGGCGGAGAAATTCGTTTCTCTTAGCTTAATTGCCCGTGATATATTTGGGAAATCGAATGAGTATTTCTGACGGGTAGGACGATGTGGCATTCAAAGAAATAAACAGTGATGATGAAAAAGGCAAGTCTAGCCTCAAGCCTCACAACCGGGAAATGACAAAAATCGGGCAGGCAACATGGCTATGTGGGTCGCTCCCATTAGGGTGTAGTATCACCTATCTAGAGAAATTCCTTTATTTATTACTCTATCGATTCTGCCCATTCGGGATACGGTGGTTTGAGTCCAACCGTTGGTGATATACATTCGATACACTCAAGAGAAATGAGTGGCCCGTCATGTGTGGGTCGGGTTGCAAGACGTTCTTGTTGAACCCAGGTGTATTCGCCTCTAGAGATACATAATCGGAAGGTGGTCCCATACCTTGTTAGAATTGGAAATCCAATTTCCATAAGCGCCAAGCGGTTTTTGTTTGTATACTATATAGGAGAATGTGAGATGCAAGCATTCTTCTAGATTCTAATTTATTTGTGAAAATTTATAGACACTATGATAATATCTGATTTAAAGTATACAAAGTGTTTTGATCTCATAAGGTAAAAACCCGTTCCGTATTTACGACGTGGTCTTATGAGATATTTTTATTTGTTTTAAACTGTTTACTCATACCAGTCCCCTGACTGACCCGGAGTTTATTTTTTTCTGTGTTTCCCTTAAACTCTTGGGTATTCATAACACTTGTTATGAATAGACAAGTGAATCAGGATTGGATAACACTTGAGAAGCTGGAATGGATCTTTCTGTGTGCTGGTCCACTTATCTACGGAATAATTAAGTCTTCAAGTTAGTCGTCGATGATATGTATAATTAAAGATGTACGATGAATGGCTTGTATCACTAGAGATACGATGTTCTGTTGTAATATATTCCGCTGTGTAATATTATGAAGTATTATTATTTTTTTGTAAAAATTCCGCTGTGAGATTCTGATGTTTCTGTGATTTTATCTTCTATCTATTCTTATTCTTATTAATGACACGACTTCCGATGTGTTCGAAAGTTGGGTCGTTACAGTTGGTATCAGAGCTTTGGTTACTGATTACCTAGGCTTTGGGTGAGTGTGAGAGTGCGTATTTTTATAATAAATTTAAATCAGCTTGGGTGATATACCTAAGTTAGTTATATCCAATCAAGTCTGGATTGACGACCTGTTACATTCAGGTAATTAAGAAGAGTAGCCGAGGACGAAGAGGTCGAGCTAGAGGGTCTTCCACTACTACTGGTCGTAATACTGGATCCCAGGATCAAGGAGCTAATTAACCAGGGTCAGCCTTAAGATTAAATATGGTTGGATTAAATTAGAATAATATCCAATCATATTGATACAGGAAATCGAGTTAGAATTTTAAATTGAAATAAAATTTGGATTTCCCGAAATTAAGGTTGGACTTAAGTATTCATTGGAAATGAACTCAGTGAATTGGTCGATTTTTGGTCGATTTGTGAAAATAAATCATATTTGGGAGTCCCGTAATGAAGATAATTAACCAAGTGAATAAAGACGGTGGGTAATACTTAACGGAGTTAAGTAAATTGACTGATGGTTAGAAAGGGAATTTGGACATTTTTGAGCAAGATTGATTCAAAACAATGAAGTGAATAAAACTTGAGATCTTTTTCAAGGATATTTGGAAATGTTTTCCAACCACGGTAACAGATATATCCAGTTATGGGAATAGTTGTTATGAATAACATATTTATTAATGTGTGTCGATAACTCTAACCTACTGTTACAAATTTCGAGGACGAAATTTTTATAAGGGGGGTAGAATGTAATGACCCAGGTTTTACACATATCACTGACACGAGTATGAATTGATCGTAAGTATGTATTTACGAATACGATTTAAAATCTAGACTTTAAAATTTGCAGAACATGTTAACTCATGTATAATAGCGTGTACATATGCATATATCACAGCACTTACTAAAATTCATTTTTAGACATTTTTGTATGATAACATGTATTTAGTAGCGTTTGTTAAATTGATTTTATACATGGAAAAAAATGACACTTTTACATAGCATGTTTTAAAAATGCCATTTTTATTTCATATGTTTAGTTCATTTTTTTAAAAAAAGGTTTAGAGTTTGGTTTTTACAAATTTTTGAATTTGAAAACTTGTTTAAAATTGAATTAAAAACATGTCAAGACCCTTTTGTTGTCAAAGCAAAGTTCAAAAGCAAGTTCAAATTCACATAAGAACCTTAAATGCCATTTCCTTGCAAACATGTTTTCATGTATATATAATTGAGCATACAACCTACCTTAGAAATAAGCTAGAAAGAGGAGCTAGAGAAAATATTTGTTCACATGGCAAATCACTTTAGATCAATGCATTTTCAGTTTTGAATCTTTTTCTTTTCTTACAAAATTTTCTAAAAATGACCTTTCTTTTGCATTTTTCAAAGTATGTCCACAATTGTCTTAAAACATGTGCCAAAGATTTTGATAAATCTTGTGTATTTAAAACTATGAATGCACCAACACTAGATGTATACAAAAACATAGATTTCTAAGATTTTCTATGTTAAATCATAACATGCCAAGATCAAAATGGTACAAAGAAATTTCAGATTTTGTAAGACCTTGAAAGGCAAGTAAAAGTATTATATATTTTCATTGTTAAATCAATTGTCATGTGAAGATTTTGATTTAAAAGCCCTATGAAAAACTGAGTTTATATGGTATAAAAATGGAGATTTTATGTTGGTTAAAACCAAGGAAGATTGTGAAAGAACATGGGTGGTACCCTTGGCATTTAAAGTGACCATTCATAGGAAACTGTAGGGAAAAAAGGCCATGTGCAAGAGGGATTTAGGGTGAAGTATGGCTGAGGGAAGCCATGTGAAAGTGAGGTGATAATGTTTTGATTTGATAAGAAAAGATATTTTTTTGAGTTGTCAAAACAAAATCTGAAAAACAGTTTTTAATGCACCATATTTTATGATTTTTCTACCACTATATATAGACCATAAACACACACATTCCCCTCACAACAAGCCATTCAAAGATCAGTAAAGAAAGCTAAGGGTTCTAGCATTTTTAAGGTGAGTAGACACTCCTTTTTCCTCTTGTTGTATGAAATGATAAATATTAAATTCTAGACTATATATAGGAATTTACATTGTCAAACATGGGTGTTAGTGGTAGTTAACATGGCTGAAATATAGTTGATGTTGTTGGAATGAAGTTGTGTTTGAAAATAAAAAAAGACAGAGCACATTTTGGCGCATAAACTTTTAGTTTTGGGCAAAACTGATATGTATTAAATCTAGATGGATGCTTGATTAGTGTTGGACGAGATACACTTACATATGTCTGAAATGTGACCCTTTGTGGACCAAAATATTTGAACTAAATAATATATAACTTTGGAACACAAAACAGTAAAGAAATGTGTGATTAAACCCTTGGCTTCATTTTGTATATATATATATATATATATATATATATATATATATATATATGGGTGCAAACAATATAGATGTGTGCATATATGAATGGTATTGAGTCCATTTTAGCTTCATATCAAACCAAAACAAAAAGACTAGAATGAAAACAGTGAGAAATGAACTGTGAAAAACTTTTGTGAGTATCTTCCCCACTGTAAACCTGTTGATAATCAATATATAATACAAACTTATACGTATATATAGGTTGGATGCCTTGTATATGTCGTAGTGCATAAATTCCATTTTGACGATTGAAACTGGATTGGATTTTCGTGACAAAATCTGAAACAAACTTGAATGCTAAGAACAGTAAACCATGTTGTGAGTAAACTGATCCACATATTTACTGACTAGATTATAAGTTAATATACATATATGTTCACCCTGAATATGTATTTAGTTGATTCAAAGTTTCATATCAAAACTGAACAAAGCCTGGACTTGAAACCTGAAACTTAGATGCTGAAACCAGAGGATTAAAACTTGGTGAGTAAATTCCAAAATGTTCCCTTTTCCAAACCAAGTGCAGGAGTTTTATGTGTTAAGAATTCAACATATATGTTACACAGTTATTGTTAAATATATATACTATTAGTGTTAGATATGCATATACTTGGTTGCTTGAATCATGGCAATAATGCCTACAGGTGATTAAAACTGGCGACATATTTCTCCACCAACCTTAAAAATCAACAACTAAAAATCTAATTTGTTTTAGGATAGGATTTCAACAGAACAGTAGTTTATATATGTATAAAGTTTATCTTAAAAATATTCTTACCTCGAATAAGTTTATATATTTATATATATAAATAAAATACAGCATAAAGGGTTTTTTAATTCATAATTAGATCTTCAAATTATTGGTATTCAGGTATATGATGGCGTTCCATAGGGTAAACCATGAATTTTAGAAGTTGTTTAATGATTTTTAGTTGTGTAAATAAAGGGAATTTTGGGATAATCCAAATAGTACATTTTGGTCAAATTTTAGTAACCGCAGTGATCGTAGGACATGGGAATGGAGCTGGAGCATCTCGAGGGAGCGCGGATCATAGGAAAAATGTTAACATTTTTATTCCTGGCATGATTTTGGCAAACGAGGTCAAAATAGGAATTCTGGTCGTGTTTTAATATCGGGTTCTTGGCTGAACTGCGTCGTGACCGTGGTGGTTGGGGGTGCCGCACCAGGGGGGTTCGATGGCGAATTACATAAGCTGCGTTGCGGCGAAGTTTCAGGGGGTTTCGGTGTACGGATGTGGTGGCATGAGGTCGATATGTGAATGAGGACTTTTGGGGAAGTTTCAGGATGAAACCGATTTTGTAACTCAGGTCGGAAGGAGGCTCTTCGGTGAGGAAGACGAGTTGCGGTGGTGTAGCGCGACTGGAATCGGGGTTCAGAGGGACGAGGAGGGGAGAATTTCGATTGTGCATGTAACACCCCACCTCCGCTAGGGTCACTCACAAAGGGAATGCACAAGCTTTGGTGGAGCATTATCTAGGTAAACATACACAGAAATATTACAAGACAGAACATATAAAACATCGGAAGAAGAACCAAATTTCATTGCTTTAAAATCTAGAAAGGTCTAAAGCCTTTTACATCAAAATGCCATTAAATCCATTACATCGAAATTTGTCTTGCAATAGTAAAGAAGCATAAAACCATAGTCATAAATTATTCCCCAAGTAAAACAGTAAAGCAAGCCATAGCCAAGAGAAATCCAAGCCGTTCGTGAAAGAGCCTTGGAGCTTGGTAAGATCCGAACTAAGCTGTATTCCTACCCTGCGAACCTAGGGGGGGGGGGAGAACGGAAGAAAAAGAGGAAAAACAAAATGGGTCAGTCACAAAGACTGATTAAGTCCTAGTGACTTTCAGCATAGAAACAAGTAAAGATAACATTACATGTATAAACTGAAAGTAAACATAAGGATGATGACAAGATAGGCAAGTTAAACTAAGATGACAAGATAAACTATACTAACCAGATAAATTACGTATAACATCGCATGTTTAACATTCTCTGCACCAACTGTACTAGTACCCCAACCCGTATCATTCTTTCCATGTATATGTACAGTCCCTTGCCGTATATCGTACGGGTTTCATCACGTATTTCTATACAACTTCAACGTAGTGCCACCATTCTTGAAATCATTTGGACTGCCACCCTTGTTCCGGCTAGGTTTCCTTATCATGAACTATCACGTGTTCAACTAGGATTTATGCCACCTAGGACCACTAGGGATTATGCTACATATTGAACGTTTTCTAGATTCGATTAGGGTTTATGCCACCTAGGACCACTAGGGATTATGCTACCTAACGAACAACACCCTTTTTCCACGTAACGATCTATTAATCGATCGTCTCCCTACAAGTCCTAGCTCGTTCATATGTCTGTGTCATACGGCCCTATCATGAATGTAGTCACCTGTGCTAGGTCCACCATAGGGTGTATCAAGCCCTAGGGTGCCAACCACCGACACGAATCAAGCACACACAGTGTAAACCTACTGGTGCCCAATGCCTACCTTTTCAACTCCAGCCTACGTGCACGACCATAGTCCGCCTGAACCTACAATGGCGCACCAACTCAGCCATCGTTCTGGTTTCTTACAATCAACCCAGTAATCGTGCCCCACCCTGCCTAGTTCCAAGGTACCATGATACATCTAGTGGGTTACTGCTGAAAAGGACAGCGTAACTAGGGTTTCCGTCCAACAGGTTAAGTGTTGTCATTTAAATTCGAGACTTAACCCCATCAGTCTAGCATGTCAAGTTGGTTAAGTGTGGTCATTCAAGTTTGTGACTTAACCCGTCTACGTGTCATGTCAAATTGGCTAAGTGTTGTCGTTCAAGTTCATGACTTAGCCCTACGAATCATGTGTCAAGTTGGTTAAGTATATTCAAGCGGTTCATGACTTAACCTTATCAAATCATCGTGTCAAATTGGTTAAGTATATTCAAGCGGTTCATGACTTAACCCTAACAAATCATCATGTTAAATTGGTTAAGTATATTCATGCGGTTCATGACTTAACCCTATCAAATCATCGTGTCAAATTGGTTAAGTATATTCAAGCGGTTCATGACTTAACCCTAACAAATCATTGTGTTAAATTGGTTAAGTATATTCAAGCGGTTCATGACTTAACCCTAACAAATCATCGTGTCAAATTGTTTAGGTATATTCAAGCGGTTCATGACTTAACCCAATCAAATCATGTGGCATTAATTCATTAATGCACCCAACCTCTCACATCAGACCTGTTGTTGTGGTCATTGGATATGCCAGGCGGTTCCGGGCAGAATTACACCACAACTCAGTCTGACCTCGGGTTTTCAAGTGCGATATGACCAACTACCCACATTGGATCCTATTGTTTGCAGTAACTGAATTTGCCGGGCGGTTCCGGGCAGAATTACACTGCAAACTCAACCCAACCTCGAGTTGGCCATTTTCAAGTTCATTCTAAGTGTCATGTCCATGTTCAATTTTCATGTCAAGTTTCTAAGATAGTTTCATGTCAAGTTCTCATATCAAGTTTTCAAGTTTCAACTTATGCCTATTATCAAGTTCATGATTCATATTCATAACCAATTCACGTTTCAAGTTCATAAGCATGTTTACGTGCCTTCTAAATGTCCAATATCAACTATCAAGTCATAGTAAATTTTGTATTCAAGTTATTCCCATCGTATCAATTTCATGCTATTTGTCGCGTTCCACAATTACCTAAAAACATGGTTTGACTACCAGATTTTATTTTCTCTAATTACGTTCCGAGTTCACAATTCACATTCATGTCAATTATCAAGTTTACAATCGCTTTCGTGTTCAAGTTATGCCAATTCATGTCCAAGCTAATTCATGTCAATTACCAATTCATGTCTAAGTGAATCTTCATGATTTGACCAATATCCCCAAATCGTATTCCTACCGTGCGCGTATCGAGATTAATTCAAAAAGGGATAAACAAGGAAATCATGACAAAGATGGGCATGTGAATAGGCATGAGATTATAATCCAAATCATATGTTCAACAGAATTGGTGTATAATAGTTTAACACATCATAGGCATGTGAATAGGATCTAGAACAACAATATGAAAACCAAGGTTTAGGAACATAGGTAGACTTGCATTAATCCAAATTCAAGATTCAAGAGAGAATAGGGTGAAAAAGTCTTATCATCAAGTCAAGGTCCAAGAATTCATATTACAATCTAGTGTTTGAATAATAAACTAGGTCCAACAACATGAATGGGCATGATTCATTTGATAAGGAATAACCCAAAATCCTAGATTCAAGAAGAAACAAGAACAAATCTAAATAGATAATTCAAGCTTAGGTCCAATTTCATTTTATTCCATGTCCATATTAAATTTAACCAGTTTCAATCTCAAAATAACTAGAACTTACAAAGCGTGGATCGAGAATTAGAGTGCAGAGATTTGATTCTGGAAACGGTTATTGCAATTGTTGAATCTTTATTTGTTTGGTCTTGTTCTAGTTGAAAACCCCCAATTTGCAATTCCTAGATGTTGTCTTGACGAAGAAGAAGTAGTCTCTTTAAATTTTAATATTATCATTTTGATTTTCACAGGGGTAGCATAAGGACAGAATGAAATGGTGTAGAGAGAATGAGGCTAGGGGGCTGTTTAAACAGGGTTAGGCAGACGAATCTGGTCACGAAACAAGTCTAAATACATCAGAATGCATCTGGTTCAGGAAATAGGTTCGGGAGGCAGCTCGACCCCCAGGTCGACTCCCCAGTCGACCTGGTCATGGGGAGGTCGACACCCCAGTCGACCTGGTTGGGGGGGGGGGGTCGACTCCCCAGTCGACCTGGGTATATGGGCGGGAATTTTCCCGCCAGCCTTCTCTGGGTTTGAATTTCGAATTTCTGGCTTTATTTTCGAGTTGTTTTATTTTATTCAAATTCCTGAAACTTCTGAGGGTTTTAACTTGGTCATATGAACTCCGATTTTCGAAAACTCAGACTCGATTTCATGCAGAATTTCGAGACGAACGCAATGGCGCTACCCGTTTCCCTTGGTTCTTATTTTAAAATTTAATTCTTCCTTGATTTATGGTTATTACCTGTTATTAAAATACGGGTTGTTACATTCTCCCCTCCTTAAAGGATTTCGTCCTCGAAATCTCTAAGTTAGGAAGAATGTATCCTACCATCCATCTACTCAAAACATCATCCACAAGCAATCATTGTCCTTAAAAGATTCCTAATGCTGTATGTATATATGCGGAAAGTGTGTGTATATGTACTTATCTAATGCAAAAGATCAGGCGGTTACTGATCCAGTAAACCTCCTTAATGCAAAGTATGCTAGTGCGATGAGTCTAACATGTATGCAAATTCCTATTACATTTCACAATTTCTACATGAGTGCTCAAACATTCATTCATATGCAACATCCAAATGATAGCATATCAAGTTTCCATCCATGTACAAGTATAAACATTCATGCATATGCAATATGAAAATGTGACTGTGCCGATCTAGTGCCTAATGTGTTATGCAACCACGAGCAACCACTTGCAACCACTTGCAACCATTTGCAAACATCAACCATAACATGTCTCAAACACATGTTTACACCCAATTGTTCCTACCTAAAGAAATAGTCGAACGATAGAAGCAAGTAAATTTTTTATGCCCATTAGGCAATGTCAAAACTGGAAATCTATGTCACATATATACTGATTAGGAAAAGGACTCCCTAGACACCAGCCCGAAGTCCGAAATCAACGTCAGGCTGACACCCAAATAATTACTCAACCCAGCGGACACCCTCAAGCCCCAACATACATTACTAACAGATGATCCCCATGGGGTTTTGCAACAGAAATAGGATTGAGAATAGGACCACGAGGTTATACTTAAAAGATAGCATGCAAATAAGCTCTACAGGAAAAGAGGGATCAAGGATATACTCTTAAAAAGAGAAATGATGCGTGTGTCTAGTCTTCAATCTTCTAAGTCGCATTTCCTTGAGCTTAACTCCATTGTGCTTTGACCGTCTTTAGGTTCACAATTTCATAGCTTCTTAATTCCTATTTCCAAAATATGAGTTGGAACTCATTTCACTGTCGCCTCTCGTTCCACTTTCACTTATTCTTTTTCTAGTACACTTAGCTTAAACATAACTGCGTACTCATGGTTTTGTGCAAGCTTTCCAAAATTCACTAGTGAATCTTGGATCTCATTCACTTACTAGAAGGTATTCCACATAAATGAATTATATCTTGAAAATAAACAAACGCTAACCATGTTGCCAAGTGCACTTACTAAGGTGATTTTTTGTAACTCATGCATAAGCGAGATGAACCATCCACCTTGGTGGCGAACACTACTCGAGCGGATCAATAAATGTATCAAGAGATTCTAGGTAACTAAGCATGGTAGAGTCCTAAGGGTTACACTAGACTTCGAGGGTATTACCACGGAAAGTCAAGAGTCTAACTACCCTCTTTTCATACTCAAGAATGACACCATTACTGGATAACCATTCCATCCCTAGAATCGACCCGTAGCCCAAAAACATAAGCATTTCTTCTAAACTCAACGCTTAGCATAGACATTCTCAAATCCAAACAAGTCATGAATAAATGAGCCGATTCCCCAACAGGATTTGAGAAGAAAAAAAAATTGGGATCCTCTACTACGCTAGTACTAAGGTGCAGAGACTCAACTATCGAAGCAGAAATAAAAAGGGTGCGATGTACCATAATCAAAAAGGGTACGAACAGGATAGAAAGATAAACTAGACTTTCCTACAGAAACATTTCTACCTTCTTGTTCTGAGCCTCATTCGCCTTAACCACTCTTATCCCCTCTTATTTAACGTGTTAATAGGTCTCTCGAGAACTACCTCCATCGCACGACAACCCTTCAAAGCTTGAAATAAGATTAGTCGCAGATGGAACTAATGTGACTACAGAAGGAGGAAAGAAAGGAAAAGGGATTCAAACAAGGAAACAAAGGATAATGCTAATGGCCTTTGGGGAATAGCCTTTAAAATAAAACTTTTCTTGAAAAATGCTTCTTTGTAAATGGTTTTGAAAATAATTTCAAAAGGTTTTAAAAACTTTTGCCCAGTCTGGTAACCTTCTGCTCTGATACCAAATGTAACACCCCACCTCCGCTAGGGTCACTCACAAAGGGAATGCACTAACTTTGGTGGAGCATTATCTAGGTAAACATACATAGAAATATTACAAGACAGAACATATAAAACAGCGGAAGAAGAACCAAATTTCATTGCTTTAAAATCTAGAAAGGTCTAAAGCCTTTTACATCAAAATTCCATTAAATCCATTACATCGAAATCTGTCTTGCAATAATAAAGAAGCATAAAACCATAGTCATAAATCATTCCCCAAGTAAAACAGTAAAGCAAGCCATAGCCAAGAGAAATCCAAGTCATTCGTGAGAGAGCCTTGGAGCTTGGTAAGATCCGAACTAAGCTGTATTCCCACCCTGCGAACCTGGGGGGGGGGGGGGAGAATGGAAGAAAAAGAGGCGAAACAAAACGGGTCAGTCATAAAGACTGAGTAAGTCCTAGTGACTTTAAGCATAGAAACAATTAAAGATAACATGACATGTATAAACTGAAAGTAAACATAAGGATGATGACAAGATAGGCAAGTTAAACTAAGATGACAAGATAAACTATACTAACCAGATAAACTACGTATAGCATCGCATGTTTAACATTCTCTGCACCAACTGTACTAGTACCCCAACCCATATCATCCTTTCCATGTATATGTACAGTCCCTTGCCGTATATCGTATGGGTTTCATCACGTATTTCTATACTACTTCAATGTAGTGCCACCATTCTTGAAATCGTTTGGACTGCCACCCTTGTTCCGGCTAGGTTTCCTTATCATGAACTATCGCGTGTTCAACTAGGATTTATGCCACCTAGGACCACTAGGGATTATGCTACCTATTGAACGTTTTCTAGATTCGATTAGAGTTTATGCCACCTAGGACCACTAGGGATTATGCTACCTAACGAACAACACCCTTTTTCCATGTAACGATCTATTAATCGATCGACTCCCTACAAGTCCTAGCTCGTTCATGTGTCTGTGTCATACGGCCCTATCATGAATGTAGTCACCTGTGCTAGGTCCACCATAGGGTGTATCAAGCCCTAGGGTGCCAACCACCGACATGAATCAAGCACGCACAGTGTAAACCTACTGGTGCCCAATGCCTGCTTTTTCAACTCCAGACTACGTGCACGACCATAGTCCGCCTGAACCTACAATGGCGCACCAACTCAGCCGTCGTTCTGGTCGCTTACAATCAGCCTAGTAATCGTGCCCCACCCTGCCTAGTTCCCGGGTACCATGATACATCTAGTGGGTTACTGCTGAAAAGGACCGCGTAACTAGGGTTTCCGTCCAGCAGGTTAAGTGTTGTCATTTAAATTCGAGACTTAACCCCATCAGTCTAGCATGTCAAGTTGGTTAAGTGTGGTCATTCAAGTTCGTGACTTAACCCGTCTACGTGTCATGTCAAATTGGCTAAGTGTTGTCGTTCAAGTTCATGACTTAGCCCTACGAATCATGTGTCAAGTTGGTTAAGTATGTTCAAGCGGTTCATGACTTAACCTTATCAAATCATCGTGTCAAATTGGTTAAGTATATTCAAGCGGTTCATGACTTAACCCTAACAAATCATCGTGTTAAATTGGTTAAGTATATTCAAGTGGTTCATGACTTAACCCTATCAAACCATCGTGTCAAATTGGTTAAGTATATTCAAGCGGTTCATGACTTAACCCTAACAAATCATCGTGTTAAATTGGTTAAGTATATTCAAGCGGTTCATGACTTAACCATAACAAATCATCGTGTCAAATTGGTTAAGTATATTCAACCGGTTCATGACTTAACCCTATCAAATCATGTGGCATTAATTCATTAATGCACCCAACCTCTCACATCAAACCTGTTGTTGTGGTCACTGGATATGCCGGGCGGTTCCGGGCAGAATTACACCACAACTCAGTCTGACCTCGGGTTTTCAAGTGCGATATGACCAACTACCCACATTGGATCCTATTGTTTGCAGTAACTGGATTTTCCGGGCGGTTCCGGGCAGAATTACACTGCAAACTCAACCCAACCTCGAGTTGGCCATTTTCAAGTTCATTCTAAGTGTCATGTCCATGTTCAATTTTCATGTCAAGTTCGTGTCAAGTTTCTAAGCGAGTTTCATGTCAAGTTCTCATATCAAGTTTTCAAGTTTCAAGTTATGCCTATTATCAAGTTCATGATTCATATTCATAACCAATTCACGTTTCAAGTTCATAAGCATGTTTACGTGCCTTCTAAATGTCCAATATCAACTATCAAGTCATAGTAAATTTTGTATTCAAGTTATTCCCATCGTATCAATTTCATGCTATTTGTCGTGTTCCACAATTACCTAAAAACATGGTTTGACTACCAGATTCTATTTCCTCTAATTACGTTCCGAGTTCACAATTCACATTCATGTCAATTATCAAGTTTACAATCGCTTTCGTGTTCAAGTTATGCCAATTCGTGTCCAAGCTAATTCATGTCAATTACCAATTCATGTCTAAGTGAATCTTCATGATTTGACCAGTATCCCCAAATCGTATTCCTACCGTGCGCGTATCGAGATTAATTCAAAAAGGGATAAACAAGGAAATCATGACAAAGATGGGCATGTGAATAGGCATGAGATTATAATCCAAATCATATGTTCAACAAAATTGGTGTATAATAGTTTTACACATCATAGGCATGTGAATAGGATCTAGAACAACAATATGAAAACCAAGGTTTAGGAACATAGGTAGACTTGCATTAATCCAAATTCAAGATTCAAGAGAGAATAGGGTGAAAAAGTCTTATCATCAAGTCAAGGTCCAAGAATTCATATTACAATCTAGTGTTTGAATAATAAACTAGGTCCAACAACATGAATGGGCATGATTCATTCATTAAGGAATAACCCAAAATCCTAGATTCAAGAAGAAATAAGAACAGATCTAAATAGATAATTCAAGCTTAGGTCCAATTTCATTTTATTCCATGTCCATATTAAATTTAACCAGTTTCAATTTCAAAATAACTAGAACTTACAGAGCGTGGATCGAGAATTAGAGTGCAGAGATTTGATTCTGGAAACGGTTATTGCAGTTGTTGAATCTTTATTTGTTTGGTCTTGTTCTAGTTGAAAACCCCCAATTTGCAATTCCTAGATGTTGTCTTGACGAAGAAGAAGTAGTCTCTTTTAATTTTAATATTATCATTTTGATTTTCACAGAGGTAGCATAAGGACAGAATGAAATGGTGTAGAGAGAATGAGGCTAGGGGGCTGTTTATATAGGGTTAGGCAGACGAATCTGGTCACGAAACAATTCAAAATACATTAGAATGCATCTGGTTCAGGAAATAGGTTCGGGAGGCAGGTCGACCCCCAGGTCGACTCCCCAGTCGACCTGGTCATGGGGAGGTCGACGCCGTAGTCAACTTCCCAGTCGACCTGGTTGGAGGGGGGGGGGGTCGACTCCCCAATCGACCTGGGTATATGGGCGGGAATTTTCCCGCCAGCCTTCTCTGGGTTTGAATTTCGAATTTCTGGCTTTATTTTCGAGCTGTTTTATTTTATTCACATTCCTGAAACTTCCGAGGGTCATAACTTGGTCATACGAACTCCGATTTTCGAAAACTCAGACTCTATTTCATGCAGAATTTCGAGACGAACGCAATGGCGCAACCCGTTTCACTTGATTCTTAATTTAAAATTTAATTCTACCTTGATTTATGGTTATAACCTATTATTAAAATACGGGTTGTTACAGTGCATGTACACCAAGAAGGCGTGCATTGTCGTGTCACCTGGAGCAAGCGAATAGAAGAAGGAGAACCAAGGGAGTGCGCTGGAAATATAACGCTGGGTGTTAAGTGGGCTTGGGCTCAGTCCACTGTTTAAACTAAAATTAAAACATATATGTTTAAAAAGGAAGAATAGGAAGTTTTAAATCCATGTTAATATATATATATGGTTTGGGGGTTGGTACTTGCCAACGATACGGGTTGATTTGATTGGGCTCAGCCCATCAAATTTTAAAAGGAAATAAGGGTTTAAGTTAAAATTGGTAATGTAAATATAATTTTGTATTAATGTGCATATCTATATATATAAATTAGATCAAGAACATAGGTTCGAACGGATTTTGGTTCAGGTTTGTATGGTCGGGTTGAACGATAGTGTGAATAAGTAACTCTACGAAATTTTAAACAAATTAATCAAGTAATTAAAGTGGTTTTAATATAAATATCAATTTAAATTAATAGAACTTAAATTTAGTCGCTGATAAGTTAACGGGGAAACTGTAAACTATGGACCGGAAATGATCTAAAATTTCGAATTTATTTGTTCGATTAAGTATATAATTAAGTTACGTAAAATCATAATTATATATTGTATGGACATCTGTTAGTGGAAACATACACCGTTCCACTATATATTTGATTAACTGAATTGTTCGGACACCCTGTTAGCAGAAATAAACACCATTCTGCTATTATATTAATTTGATTTATTTAATCAGTTAATATGTGATATTTTATTATCAGTTATAATATTGAACTGTGTTTATATGATTGTTCGAAGCTGTAAAATAAATTATAAATCATAAATTTCATTCATTTATGAATAATTGGATTAAGAAGTAATTATGGAAAATTTATTTCATAAGAATAATGCAAGTATATATTTTTATACATTGGCGAACAAAATGGAAGGAAAGACTGTGTGCGGCGCGCACACTGAAATTGTCCATTTTTTAAAGATAATCAAAATTCCAGAGAGATGCTAGATGATCATATACTGTGTAGTTGACTATAATTATATATGTAAATTAGATTATAATCCTCTTAGATTAATATTTTAAAGAGAATTATTTCGTTAATCATTTCAAAGAGACCGGAATTAATATTCCACTTTGATTTGATTATACGCCTCGCATCAGAGAATTTCAAACTGAAGACGACGATGTGTAAGAAGATTGTAATTAATATCTCCTGTCTGTTCAGTCCCAGGACAAACCCGAATGGACGAGTGTCTGACAACGTATATCAGTTAGATTCTACACATCGAATTTACGTAAGTATATTACGTTGGTGGCGGAGTAATTCGTTTCTCTTAGATTTATTGCCCGTGATATATTTGGGAAATCGAATGAGTATTTCTGACGGGTAGGACGATGTGGCATTCAAAGAAATAAATAGTGACGATGAAAACGGCAAGTCTAGCCTCACAACCGGGAAATGACAAAAATCGGGCAGGCAACATGGCTATGTGGGTCGCTCCCATTAGGGTGTAGTATCACCTATCTAGAGAAATTCCTTTATTTATTACTCTATCGATTCTGCTCATTCGGGAAACGGTGGTTTGAGTCCAACCGTTGGTGATATACATTCGATACACTCAAGAGAAATGAGTGGTCGGTCATGTGTGGGCCGGGTTGCAAGACGTTCTTGTTGAACCCAGGTGTATTCGCCTCTAGAGATACATCATCGGAAGGTGGTCCCATACCTTGTCAGAGTTGGAAATCCAATTTCCATAAGTGCCAAGCGGTTTTTGTTTGTATACTATATAGGAGAATGTGAGATGCAAGCATTCTTCTAGATTCTAATTTATTTGTGAAAATTTATAGACACTATGATAATATCTGATTTAAAGTATACAAAGTGTTTTGATCTCATAAGGTAAAAACCCGTTCCGTATTTACGGCGTGGTCTTATGAGATATTTTTATTTGTTTTAAACTGTTTACTCATACCAGTCCCCTGACTGACCTAGAGTTTATTTTTTTCAGTGTTTCCCTTAAACTCTTGGGTATTCATAACACTAGTTATGAATAGACAAGTGAATCAGGATTGGATAACACTTGAGAAGCTGGAATGGATCTTTCTGTGTGCTGGTCCACTTATCTACGGAATAATTAAGTCTTCAAGTTAGTCGTCGATGATATGTATAATTAAAGATGTACGATGAATGGCTTGTATCACTAGAGATATGATGTTCTGTTGTAATATTATGAAGTATTATTTTTTTTGTAAAAATTCCACTGTGAGATTCTGATGTTTCTGTGATTTTATCTTCTATCTATTCTTATTCTTATTAATGACACGACTTCCGATGTGTTCGAAAGTTGTGTTGTTACATCGCCGAATCACGCTGGTCCATCTTAGTCTTTTGATTGCCCCTTATTATTGCAATCAAGGCATACTCATTGGTTCACCTATGCAGACCTAGCCTCTATGAGTACAGGCGGATCATCTGCCACTCACAGACGAATACCAAGAGTATCCTATGTCCCCAGAAGCCGCGTGCTTCTTAACCCAGTCCGTTGGAGCCTACAAGAATATCTAGATGGGCATGCGCTCCTCTTTGTGTCTTTTGACACCCCGATGATCTACCCTTTATGTTTATTTATCCTCTAACGTATGGACTGGTCCAAGCGCCTTAGTTTTATATGTCATTAGACCCTACGTCTAACCATTAATCACGCGCTTGCGCCACCTCATGAGTTTTCTCATTTAACTTGGTTATTCTCCTTCACGTTTTCAAGTTTACCAAGTTACCCTCGCTTATTAATTCAATTTATAACTTAACCCATTTAAGTTCATTAATAAGCCTACAATATGTTATTCTCATAATCTATTCATTATTCCATCCCATGGTTACCATAACATGTTCTACTTAATTTATAATTAAGCACATCTTAATTCACAGATACATTGGTAAGAGAATAATTTCATTTTTCCCTATCATTCCTTATAACTTATCTTATTTCATAAGTTATAATTCCCACTTGTCCCTAGGACAAGCCTACCTATTATCTTTCTTATTCAAGTTCATTCATAATAGGTTATTATCATCATTCCCCATTTTGGCATTAATTAAGATTAACTTAACCTTTCTCATTTCTTTAGCAAATTTACTTAACCCCTACTCAATTCAACTGGTTCGTAACAGCACTACAGATTTAATTAGGTTAAGTATTCCAATTTAACAAATTACCATGCTACCCATGTTACCCCCTTAACCCCTTTTATTATATCCATGTCAACCCTACGTGTGTCGTCTTGGTTAAGTGTTCGTTATTATTTATTATATCTATAAACACGCAAGACCTCTCACATTAGATTTCCGTTTGCGGTTGCTGGATATGCCGGGCGGTTCCGGGCAGACTTCTACCGCATCCGAATCTAACCTCATGTCTTGACACCATTACGGGTCCAATTTCCACCTAAGACCTCTCACATTAGATTACCGTTTGCGGTTGCTGGATATGCCGGGCGGTTCCCGGTAGACTTCTACCGCAGACCAAATCTAACCTCGTGTATTAGGCATATAAGTTCTTATTATAACTTATACTCATAATTCAAATCTTGGATTATAATATATGTCAATTACCCATAAACCCTCAATTCACATTTATGCTTATAATCCTATCAACAGATTATGCCTATAATCCCAATTCAACTTATAATCCCAATTTCATGTTCATAATTCCAATTTGATTTATATACATAAATCCCACCCTAATTATATTCATAATTCCAAGCATAGTTATGCCGGATTTCCCATATATGTCGCATTTCTTCTTACATTTAATTAACTTCAATAAAGTGAAATTATTCCAATTCTACCAACTGTTCATATTCATTGAAGTTGTGCTCCAAAATTCCAACCTATCAGTTGTGCCCCAAATTACCCAACCTTAAGTTGTGCTCAAATTACAGTCTTGCTTATTCGTGTCCATTATTAATCCGTGCACTTCCCAATTATCCCAACATACTTAATTGTTCCAACTTACTTTGCACATATTTTCACTAATGTCCCAGATTAATATTTATAGTTATGCGCCAAATTACCAACCACTTAATTTCAAGTATTTTATAAGTTGTACAACAATTCCCTAAATTTCCAATTTTGTCATAAGTTATGCTGCAATTCTTCAATTATAGGTTATACCCAAAATTTAACATTAATTATGCCCAAATCAACCCAACATTTGCTAAATTACCATTCGTACGTTCATCTCTACGAGATTTGGCCCAGGCTCGAAGGTAGCCTGGCTATAAAAATAAAAAGGGAAGGAGAAAGGGAAGAGATAAAGAACATGCATAATAATAAAAGTTGTAATATTTTAATTGGGGAATTGCTAAATGATATGTATACAATTATTCACAAGAATAATTTAAACCCACTCACCTTGCCGGGATTAGAAAAGAGATAAATCGTTGTTGTAACACTTTGATGTTGATTAACCTTCTAAATTGATTGTTGATGAAGAACTTGTCTCTAAAAATCTCTACTTTAATTTTGTTGAAGGTGGAGGCTAGGTTAGTTGAGAATTTAACAGGATGGAGGCTAGGGTTAAAGAGATAGATGAGATTAGGGTTGGGTTCGATGTTTATTTACAATTGTAGTAGGTGAATTAGGGCCTTACGATTAAAATAGAATTCATCTAAACCTTCCACCTCACTAAAAAGAGAAGGTTCTAGAGTAGGCTAACACAACCCAGGTGCGTTGCACCCATACGCACGCGTGGACACTGATGGTGTTGACACCTTCCTATATTCAGTTTCTTTTCTTTTTGTACAAGCAAAATCTTAAACGCTACTTAATATATGCAAAGTACGTTTCTTTTCCATTAACGCATCCCTCCATGTGTCATTATTTTATATATAATATGAATTGTATTAATTCTTTTGACATTAGCTTGCTTTAATTGAATTTATTTTCCAACTTCTTTCCATGCATTAAACTTTCCCATGTGACATTATTTCTTTGTTGCATACATTTCTAATATTCTTATTTAAATGCGTTAATGCTTTCCCGTTTCATGCACTTGATATGTTAATTCTTTTTAATGCATTAAATTGCTTGGTTCCTCTTTCTAAACCTTTTTTTTTCTATGCATGCTTTAATTGCAAAATTGACATGTTTGCATTCTATATTCTTTTTCTTTTATTTGCATGACATTAATTCGTTTTTATTTAGGTTCATGCATCTACACATTTCTATTATTTTTAGTGCATGTATTATCTTCCTACAAAATTTTGAATTTCAAATAACATGTATACACATATGCACCTTCTCATTTATTGTTGCATGCAATTTTATTAATTCACCTTTTTACCATTTACATTAATTACATTAATTTTTCTCTTTATTAATTGTTTTCTCTATCATAATTACATGCATGTACTTCCTTTTCATTTTTAACATTATTACATGCGCAATTGTATTGCATACTTTTTTCCCTTGCATTAACTTCTTTTTAATTTACATATATATATATATATTGCATGCAATTCATTTTCCTTCATTTCAATGCACTTATATATTATTATTATTTTTAAATTTTCCTTTAAATATATCTACGCATATAATATATACATATATGCATATTTTTAATTATCACTAAAAATGCAGGGTGTTAAATTCTCCCACCCTTAAGAAATTTCATCCCCGAAATTTGTTAAGGGTAAAATAAAATGATCCCTCGCATATTATACATCCATTATGTGTGCATCCAATTTTTGCAAACATTGTGCATATGTGCAAAGTGAAATACATCATATTAGTGCATGTATGCCTAATTTGGTACCACCTGTATGTATGCAAACTTTCAAAAACTCTTTCAAAACATGATGCTCAAATCCTAAATATACTTACAGTTCTATATGAATGCAATATTTTTGAAAATCAAAACACTTTTATTTCAAATTTTCCCACACTCTTACAGAATAAGAGCATAGTTCATCCAATTGTCGCATCCAAAATCCTACCAACCATCTTTAAATTTTGAATTATAGGAAAAATCTAATTTTCTAAATTCGATTTCTTATGTCACACAAAGGTATAAAATGAAAAAAATTTACATCTTCCGTTTTTCTTTTATGTTCCTTTTCTAATTACACTTGGATTTCACGTAACTACTCTATACAAAGTTTCCTATTTTCCTATCCAAGCACAACTACATAGGAAAACTTTTTTTTCTTTTTCTTTTCCGTCATGTTTTGTTGCTTCACTGAATTTATTGTTCTCTTTTTAGTTAGGCTATTTTTCTTTCTTAACTTATTTTACTTAATCCAAGGATTTAAGTTTATTCTTTTCAAATAAGCCTTTCCATCATACACAGCTACTACTAAGGGCCAAGAATCAATGACTATTTCACTAATGAAAAGTCCAACCACAAACTCTCAACGCTCACTTGCCCTTCACTATCTAGTAGTCACTACTAGTCCTTGCTATGCTTTACTAGCCTATACTTTTTCTTTCTCGAGCAACAGTTCTAGTCTTTACAATGCCTATGCATTCTACGGGAATTTTTTGCTATTCCAAGATAACCTTCGCTATTTACTTTATAGCCTCAAATTTCTCCGTTCTTTCTAGGGACTAACCCTTACCTACTCCCTTAATTTTAAAACATGGTTTTGCCTCTCTTTTTTTCAAACATCAAAAATACTTTTAAGATTAAAACTTGAAAACATCATAAACTCTTTTGCCAAAACTTTTACAATTTGAAGTTCTTAAAAGTTAACAAGGGTTAGACTCATAGCGGGCTTCCGACTTACCTAGGCTTTCTAAACACCCCAAAAGGTCAATTCTCTCAACTATGTATATTCCTAATCCATTTTCCTTTTCTATTTAGTGGGCCCCTATATGGATCTAGGTTTATATATATATATAATATTTATATTTTAAAATACAAATACGCTCACTTATTATCTAAATAAGGAATCCTAAACCTAAGCTCTGATACCAGATGTAACAACCCGGATTCTGACGGACCAAATATTTTTCAAAAATCCCAATCCATCGAAACCCGAGTTGGTTTTCTCTGGTATCCTACAGAAAAGACTGAGATATGAAACATGTCAGTGTTCGGAAAACATCTCACAACGGATGGAATAAAATATAATGTAATTAAAACATAGACTTACTTAATAATAATACTGCTAAACCAGTATCCAAAGCTATACAGTCTCTGTCATGAACCTAACCTGCGAATGTTGTGAGGAGGGGGGTCAGAACATAAGTCCTGTGTGACTGGATTTAAATTATACTTCTGTATAATCCTACATATACCGTTCAATTACATTTTCTAATTTATTGGGTTATCTGTGTTATTAGCATTCAAGGCTTACACACGTCGCACCCATCTACTCCCTAGTAGATTAACCTAATACATTGTATATGTAGCTACCCCCAACTAAGGTACACCCCATGGTACCCTACTCACACGGTCTCCACCGTATCATTGCAGGAATATAGCAGTCCCTAATCCTACGCCCGAATGTCGTACGGATTTCTGTATATATGTCAATGCCACGTCTGCAAAGAACCACTACTTCTATATTACGTAAGCGTTCGGACTGCCATCTTTGAACCATTCGATCGAATTAGGTTCCATCCTCGAATAATGCCCTCTAGTCTTATGATACACCAGCCAGAGTGACATGAGTGTACCTAGACATTCCCACGTACGTATCTGCAATCGTTCTCGATGTCTATTGCACATGTTCTCTATATGTGCACCCGAGTCCCGTGGCAGGGCTAATCAAGAAACACGGAACTCGGTCGGGAGCTTTCAAATATCTGCCGATTGCAAATGCTAAGGTCGGCTTTTACAGTGGCTATGGTCCTACTAGACCCCTCCCTCAACTAATGAAAGGCACCCAAGAATATCAAGAATGAGAACTTAACCCCGGCCCCCTATTCCCTTCAAACCTATTGGCCAACCTCACCCATAACTAGATAGCAAAGTATATGGTCTTTTGGAGTTCTCCGCCTTTTCGCTTTACGTACTGACTGAAGATGGTAGGTAGACGACGAGTTGCTATCACAGGGAACTGACTGGTCTCGCCGAATCACGCTGGTCCATCTTAGTCTTTTGATTGCCCTTTATTATTGCAATCAAGGCATACTCATTGGTTCACCTACGCAGACCTAGCCTCTATGAGTACAGGCGGATCATCTGCCACTCACAGAGGAATACCAAGAGTATACTATGTCCCCGGAAGCCGCGAGCTTCTTAACCTAGTCCGTTGGAGCCTACAAGAATATCTAGATGGACATGCGCTCCTCTTTGTGTCTTTTGACACCCCGATGATCTACCCTTTATGGTTATTCATCCTCTAACGTATGGACTGGTCCAAGCGCCTCAGTTTTATATGTCATTAGACCCTATGTCTAACCCATTAATCACGCGCTTGCGCCACCTCGTGAGTTTTCTCATTTAACTTGGTTATTCTCCTTCATGCTGACTTCCTTTTCAAGTTTACCAATTTACCCTCGTTTATTAATTCAATTAATAACTTAACCCATTTAAGTTCATTAACAAGCCTACAACATGTTATTCTCATAATCTATTCATTATTCCATCCCATGGTTACCATAGCATGTTCTACTTAATTTATAATTACACACATCTTGATTCACAGATACATTGGTAAGAGAATAATTTCATTTTCCCCTATCATTCCTTATAACTTATCTTATTTCATAAGTTATAATTCCCACTTGTCCCTAGGACAAGCCAACCTATTATCTTTCTTATTCAAGTTCATTCATAATAGGTTATTATCATCATTCCCCATTTTGGCATTAATTAAGATTAACTTAACCTTTCTCATTTCTTTAGCAAATTTACTTAACCCCTACTCAATTCAACTGGTTCGAAACACCACTGCAGATGTAATTAGGTTAAGTATTCCAATTTAACAAATTACCATGCTACCCATGTTACCCCCTTAACCCCTTTTATTATATCCATGTCAACACTACATGTATCGTCTTGGTTAAGTGTTCATTATTATTTATTATGTCTGTAAACACGCAAGACCTCTCACATTAGATTGCTGTTTGCGGTTGCTGGATATGCCGGGCGGTTCCGGGGAGACTTCTACTGCATCTGAATCTAACCTCGTGTCTTGACACCATTACGGGTCCAATTTCCACCTAAGACCTCTCACATCAGATTACCGTTTTCACTAATGTCCTAGATTAATATTTATAGTTATGCACCAAATTACCAACCCACTTAATTTCAAGTATTTTATAAGTTGTACAATAATTCCCTAAATTTCCAATTTTGTCATAAGTTATGCTACAATTCTTCAATTATAGGTTATACCCAAAATTTAACATTAATTATGCCCAAATCAACCCAACATTTGCTTAATTACCATTCGTACGTTCATCTCTATGAGATTTTGCCCAGGCTCGAAGGTAGCCTGGCTATAAAAATAAAAAGGGAAGGAGGAAGGGAAGAGATAAAGAACATGCATAATAATAAAAGTTGTAACATTTTAATTGGGGAATCGCTAAACGATATGTATACAATTATTCACAAAAATAATTTGAACCCACTTACCTTACTAGGATTAGAAAAGAGATAAATCGTTCTTGTAACACTTTGATGTTGATTAACCTTCTAAATTGATTGTTGATGAAGAACTTGTCTCCCAAAATCTCTACTTTAATTTATGTTGAAGGTAGAGGCTAGGTTAGTTGAGAATTTAGCTGCATGGTGGCTAGGATTAAAGAGATAGATGAGACTAGGGTTGGGTTTGATGTTTATTTATAGCTGTAGTTGGTGAATTAGGGCCTTAGGTTCAAAATAGAATCCATCTAAACTTTCCACCTCGCTAAAAAAAGAAGGTTCTAGAGTAGGCTAAACCAACCCAGGTGCGTTGCACCCATACACACGTGTGGACACTGATGGTGTTGACACCTTCCTATATGCGGTTTCTTTTCTTTTTGTACAAGCAAAATCTTAAACGCTCCTTAATATATGCAAAGTATGTTCCTTTTCCATTAATGCACCCTTCCATGTGTCATTATTTTATATATAATAAGAATTAATAATTCTTTTGACATTAGCTTGCTTTAATTGAATCAATTTATGTTTATTTTCCAACTTCTTTCCATGCATTAAACTTTCCCATGTGACATTATTTCTTTGTTGCATACATTTCTAATATTCTTATTTAAATGCATTAATGCTTTCCCGTTTCATGCACTTGATATGTTACTTCTTTTTAACGCATTAAATTGCTTGGTTCCTCTTTCTAAACCTTTTCTTTTCTACGCATGCTTTAATTGCATAATTGACATGTTTGCATTCTATATTCTTTTTCTTTTATTTGCCCGACATTAATTCGTTTTTATTTAGGTTCATGCATCTACACATTTCTATTATTTTTATTTAGGTTCTTGCATATACACATTTCTATTATTTTTAGTGCATGTATTATCTTCCTACAAAATTTTGAATTTCAAATAACATGTATACATATATGCCCCTTCTAATTTATTGTTGCATGCAATTTTATTGATTCACCTTTTTACCATTTACATTAATTACATTAACGTTTCTCTTTATTAATTGTTTTCTCTATCATAATTACATGCATGTACTTCCTTTTCCTTTTTAACATTATTACATGCGCAATTGTATTGCATATTTTTTTTGCTTGCATTAACCTCATTTTAATATATATATATATATTGCATGCAATTCATTTTCCTTCATTTCAATGCACTTATATATTATTATTATTTTAAAATTTTCCTTTAAATATATCTATGCATATTTTTAATTATCACTAAAAATGCGGGGTGTTACAAACGCCATCAGAGAGCACCAAACCGATTTGGTCGAAGTCGTGACGTATTCAGAAAAGTATTGGAAATGGCGTTGATTCGTAAAATCGTCGTTGATGGACTTGATAAAATTGGCATGGTAAAAATACATGATCGATTTGGTCAGATCAACTCAAAATACTTGAGCGTGTTGGTCCGATCTCGTGGCAAAACTCGTCATGGAAAAATTTATGGATTTTGGAAAATAGCAATATCGCGCACTCAAAAACAGCTGATCAACACCCGTCGATCACGAAAAATGACTTGCGAAACTCGCGGCACACAAATCTGGCAATTTGGAGATATTTTACCAAAACTAGATTTTTACGCACCGATCACCTCAAAACAGCTGGTCCGCACAGTTGGATTAGGCAAACATATTGGATCTGACACTTAGCAAAGTTGGATTCGGCACGCTCAAAGTTCAGTGATCAACATGGGTCGATCGCACAAAATCACTTATAAAACTTTGCCTAATCACATTAGCAAGTCTGGCTTGGAAGCTCCAGAATTTAGCGTCCCTCTATTTCGTATTCCATCAGGAATATGAAATCTCGAAGCGTGACACTGCCTCGGCTCATGTTTTCTTGAGTCAGACACGCGATTCTGGGATGCGAAAAAAATGGCCGATAGGGTATTCGAGATTTCAGCAATTCGAAAAAGGCTGAGCACCACAGATTGATGCGAAATTTTCACATCTCTGCATCGTGGCTTTTGAAAGTCAATTTTCTGGGCTTGGCAGGGATTTGGAATATGGCATGCGATTTCCAGGTGATCGCATCAGTTCGAATGCGAGATTTTGCATGCGCAACATGAGGAATCAAATACGGAAAAAGGGAACGTGCCAAGAATTTTGGCACCGTTGATCACCTATTTTTTTTCTTGATCCGCACGTGTTTTCCACTCGTTTTAGGGATGCGAAAATTCAACGGTCAGGGATGCAAATTTTTGGGATTGGCATGGGTTTTTGGCACTTAAAGGGGTTGTCTCATTTGCACTCTTCCTACACTTTAGCATACAGGATTGAAGCTCTCAAGCGCCATTAATGACTGCCTTCATCTTCCTCATGGATTTTGGACTACTTTTGGATCTCTAAACATTGCAAAACCGTTTCCCTACAACATTTGGACATTTTCTTGGATGTTTACACTGTTTTTGGACTATTTTGGATGCCTTTCGAATTTCTTGGACATTGAAGCTACTTTTTGGACATTGCTCCATATTTTTTCTCAACGATGAAGAAGAAGGGCAATTCGGTCAAAGTTTAGAACTAACAAGTATTTTGTTGTTCTATTACACAACTTTGTATACGAATATTGTCTGAACTTGTACAACTCTTGGAATCAACTATTATATGGTGAATGATTACTATAAAGTGGATATAAGTGTTAGTGCTGAACCATTATAAAAGTTGTGTTCTCCTTGCATTTCATTACTTAGGATTTGGAATATCATTTTTCTGCAAAATGTACACTCGAGCTTTGGCATGCGCGGATAGCGACAATTCCCCACGTTAGCACTTTGGCATGCCAGGAAGGGGTCGCATAGCTTTGACTTCTGCTTTGGATTGGATTCTCAGATTCATCTTCGGATTTGGTTTTGGATTTCGACCTTTGTTTCAATTTTCGACTTCTCCTTCGTTACTCTCTCTCCTCATCATGATTAAGCGCAAGAAGCTCGATGCTATCGCTGAAGCTCAAGGTGTTGGAGGTGAAGAAAGTCAAGAACTTTTTTCGATTGGAGTTCCCTCGAACTACGTCACTCATGACGATGTCAACGGGATGATTAAGAACTTGGCTATGAATTTGAATGCTCAGTTCGAGCGACATGAAGAAGCTTTCACTACCTTTCTCACTCGGATTGAGGATAGCATAAGGAATTCTGGAAGGCCGATTGGTCAGGTAGATATTATTGTAACAAATACCAGTGTTCCTCAAGGAGTGACTTAGGACTTAGGGGCAACCCCGCAAACTAATTAGCAGGCCGACGCTGATCCTCGGACCGGTGTTGGTCCAGCTACACTCAAGGGCACCTCTAATCCTGACATTTCTCCAGCCCGTAATGATTTGGTTGGTCAAGTTGCGGGCTCCGTTGTTGGTAATGTTGTTCAAGCACTTGTGCATGCAGCTTTGGATGGTAGTGCTCCCACGGTTTTGGGAGTCAGGATATTGCCCGATGTGGCTCCTCAGGTTGGAATCCAACCGGATATACTTCTTGCTAATCAATTGATTCCTAATTTGGACTTAAACACTGGGGACACCCGTGCTACTTCGGATAATCTGATTTAGTTGCTTGCTTTTGGTAATGGTTCTCAAATCGTGGATGTTATAGTTGATTTACTCGAGGTGATGTCTTTTCTTTGGAATTGGATTGTTTCACTCGTAGTCCATTATCTTTAGATATAAGGAATTCTATCAACCCACCAAATTTCAAATTATCGGTGTTGGAAGCTTATGACGGTCGGAAGGATCCGATATCTCACTTGATGCGGTACATCCGGTATATTGAAGTTCTCTTTACTTCAGAAGGTGTCATGGAAAAGTGTTTTCTGCTTTACTTGACAGATATTGCTGCCATATGGTGCAAGCAGTTGGAGACAGACTTTATCACTTCTTGGAATGCTATTGTTAGTAGGTTTGTGGAGCAATTCATAGTCAGTATCGCTCATCCAAAAAGCGTTATGATTCTAAATAGCATTAAGAAAAAGTCTGGCTAGACTCTACGTAAGTACTTGAAACTGTTTAATGTTGTGGTGGTCGCGGTCGTTAGACCCAATCCGTCTATGGTTTTGATGGCCGCAGTTTATGGTGTTTTGGATAAATCCGGCTTCAAGACTTATTTGCATCGGGACCCGCCGAGGGACCTTGGCGAGTTCTGTTTTGAAGCTGAAAGATACCTTTGGGGAGAGGATGCGAGAACTGATAAGAAGTTCTCAAAGCTAGTGTGGTTAAGGGAGGGAAATAGTTCGACTTTGGTAAAGCTAAGGATTTTAGTGCCAGCAGACCTTCTTTGGGGAATAATCGCAACAAAGCTTGGAAACAATCCAAGTTCCCGTCTTATTCAGAGCTTACTCACATCCTTGAGGAGATTTACTTGGAAGTTCATCCCACTGCTCCGTAAGTCAGTCAACCCAAAGAGAAAAAGAAAATGGTCGGAATTGCTTGTTTCACGATCTCGATGGTCATGATACGAACGATTGTCGACATCTCAGGGATATGATCGAAGAGTGTGGTAGACATGGAGAGCTAACATAGTTTGTATGAAATTGGGTTGTGGTGCCAGGACAGGCACAACCCCCTTATGGAACTTTGGAGAGGCTTGGGACCAGTGCTCATCACGGCGGCATTGTTATCAACTGAACTCCTTACTGGCTTTGATGTCTTAGATGCAAATCTCAATGTCATCAGTATGTTTCGGGTTGCGGCTTCTGGTCTTTTGGCTTTGTGGATATTTTGGTTTCTTGGTCTTGGTTTTGCTTGATCTTCTAGATATTGGCCTTGGATTTCTTGTATCTTGAATTTGGTTTTTGTGGATTTTCTGGTTTCTTAGATTTTGGTCTTCTAAGCCTTCCGTGCTTTGGCTTTGGCTTTGGACATTGGCTTTCTTTGGTTTCTGGATTCATGGCTCTCAGATAATGGGCTACCCACTCATGGCTTTCTCACTCTAGGTTTTCCAGCTTTTGGATTTCTTAACCTTCTGGTTTGGCTCCCTTGGATTTCTTGGATTTGGTTATTCAGACTTCGGTCCATGATTTCGGCTTTTAGGACTTTGGTCGTCTGGTTGTATCCTCTTTTGGTTATTTTTGTTGTAAGATGGTTGAGTCGGCGTACCCATGTACGGGAACGGGTGGGTCCCTAAGCATGCTCTTTGACCTGCAACACACCACCACCCCTTTGGTTATTAATGAAAAGTTTATTTTTCCTGGCTTTGGATTTTGAATGGTGCTTACCCATGTGACGGGAACAGGAAAGTTCCTAGGCATGCTCTTTTTGAATGATATACCATTCACTCTCCCTCATAAATGAATTTGAAATCAAAAAATGGTCAAGTCCGCCTACCCACGCACACGGCAGCCCAGCCCCATATGCATGCTCTTTACGGATGACAAATTTTTGTATTTTCAATTTTGGCTTTACTTAAAATCCATAACTTTTATAATTAAATAAAATTACTTCGCAAAGTAAGGACGTTGTCTTGTGAAGTATGAATCGACAAAAAGATTGCAAACTTTGATAAGCTTCTGGCTATGTTGGCCTCTTGTTCTACTTCGACAAGATTGATTTATAGTGGGTTTGGATCTTCAGCGTCTGGTAGGCGGATCGTGCTCATCTGGCTATAGGGTCATCCTGTCAAGACGATCTCAGATTACATCGGGTGGACTTGTAAGTGACGCGACTAGATTATTCACTCATGGCTATCTTGGCCTCTTGTCCTACTTCGACAAGATTGCCTAGATACGTGGCGATTCTCGGGTCTTAAGCGGTTGATCGGTGGATCCTTCTCATTTGATTATTGGATCATCTTAACAAGGCGATTCATCTGGTTTTTCTGGTTACTCTGGCTATTCTGGTTATTCTGGCTATTTTGGTTATTCTGGTTATCTCTCAAAACAATCAGGACCAAGCGTTGGCTTTCATTGGATTCCAATGCTTTTTGGTTCTCTGGTTTATTGCCTTTGGATTTTTGGTTAATACGATCAGGCGTGATCGTAGCTCTTTGGTTTTCTGGTTATAGAGGTTCACTTTGACTTCTCCTAACTTTTGTTTTTGGATTTATAGAGTTCTGGTCTTCTCAAAAAACACATCCTCCTTCGATCAAGCAAGACATTTTTAAGGGCAAAGTGTTGACATGCTTTTTGGTCAAAGCTGTCTCACGTCAAGATTTTGGTTAGAGGTGCGCTTAAGTATCGAAAACGCCGTCAGAAAGAACAAAGTGGTTTGGTTGAAGCCACGATGTGTTCGAAAAAGGGTTGGAAATGGCGTCGATTCGTAAATTCATCGTAGATGGACTTTGAAAAACTGGCATAGTAAAAATACATGATTGACTCGGTCCGATCAGCTTAAAATACTTGAGCATGTCGGTCCGATCACATCGGTAAACTCATCATGGAAAAATTTGTGGATTTTGGTGAAAAGTGATATCGTGCACTCAAAAACAGTTGATAGACATGCGTCGATCACGAAAAATGGCTTGTGCAACTAGTGACACTCAAATCTAGCAATTTGGAGTGATTTTACCAAAAGCTGGATTTTCACATACCAATCACCTCAAAACAGCTGATCGACACAATTTGGATCAGGAAAAAATATTGAATATGGCACTTAACAAAGTTGAATTTGGCACACTCAAAATTCAGTGATCGACACGGGTCGATCACACGAAATCACGTATAAAACTTGGACTAGGAAGTTTGGCTTAGCAACTCTAGAATTTTGCATCCCTCTATTTCTTATCTCATCCGGGATACGAAATCTCGGAGCATGACTTTGCCCTAGTCATGTTTTCTCAAGTCGGGTACGTAATTCTAGGAGGCGAAAAAAATGGAAGATTAGGGATACGAGAATTTGGCGGTACGAAAAAGGCTGAGCACCATGAAGGGATGCGAGATTTTCACGTCTCTGCGTCATGGATTTCGGGAGTCGATTTTCTGGGCTTGGCGTGGGTTTTGGAATTTGGCGTGTGATTTCCATGTGATTGCATCGGTTCAGATGCGAGATTTTGCTTGCGCAACAATAGGAATCAGATACAAAAAAATGGAATGTGCCAAGAATTTTGGCATGTCTGTTTCAACGTGCGGATCACCTATTTTTGCTTGATCCGCACGTGTTTTCCACTCATTTTATGGATGCAAAAAATCAATTGCCTAGGATGCAAATTTTCGGGATCGGCATGGTTTTTTTGCATTGTTTTTGGGGTGCAGATTTCGCATCCTTCCGAGATGCAAAATTCCTGCTGCTACCCCCAAAACACACCTATAAATACCCTCAACCTAGGCATTCAAAGGGGTTGTCTCATTTGCACTCTTCCTATACTTTGGCATATGGGATTGAAGCACTCAAGCACCATTAATGTTTGCCTTCATCTTCCTCATGGATTTTGGACTTCTAAACATTGCACAAACGTTTCCCTACAACATTTGGACATTTTCTTGGATTTTTACACTGTTTTTTAACTGTTTTGGATATCTGTGGAATTTCTTGGGCATTGAAGCTACTTTCTGGACATTGCTCTATATTTTTAAACAATGATATTTGTTGCATTCGTGGACAGAATTAACGAAACAAGCGCCATTGGATTCATAATCGCGAATCATACGCGTACGAGCTAGAATGGAATGAATCAGAGCTTATTGAAATTTTATGTAGTTTCAAATGCTTGTTTGAAACTATATAAAACAACTAGAAATCGTCGATCAAGATGAAAAGTGAGTTAGCTCTCATGCTTTTTGAAATACTATGATGTGTTAAATTCATATTTATCGTTGATAATATAAATTATGGGATTAGATGAATTGGATGTTTTAATGGTGGATTGTTGTTTTGGTTGATATTTGTCATTATTTATATTTAAATAATTTAGAATATAATTTCTATTTCATATGCATCCATTAAATGATATTATAATATGTGATGCAGGGTAGAACAGGTTGGAAGGATCCAACCGGATTTCTCAAATAATGTGTATATTACTTGATTTCATATTATTTATATATGAATTTTTTATTTCAAGTAATATTAAATCCTGTTTGGATGTTGATGGTTGAATTGGATGTTGATTGGTTGAATTGTGTTCAATGTTGATATGTTTTAATCAATAGACAATATTGATTTAGGGATTGACAGCAAATGGCCTAAAATCCATTTTTTACACGTTGATTGCCGTTAGGCAGATTAATGAAGTTTTAAGTTATAAAATACATTTTTATAACTGAAATCATATTTTTAAAATATTTTTTTATAATTTATTTAAAATAGAAGTTTTATTTATAAACAATCGTTTATTTTTATTTAGCTTTATAAAATATTACAAAATGATATTTGTAGCAAATTCTTATGTTTAATTAGTTTTTATAAGCAAGTAAGTTAGAGATTAACCTAAGGGTTAATTATTTGAAATAATTGTTCTTATAGAACAATTAAGTGAATTAACTCAAGCGAAGGGATTTTTCGAAATCAATTAACAAGTTAACTGATGATTTTCAAGTTAACTAAGTTAACTGTTTTGAATTGAAATTTATTATCGGATCAAATTTGTTTAAAATTAGTCTAATAGAAATGGTTTTGATGAATATTTATTCAAACTTAATAAATGTTCTTAAAAGTAAGTTAATCTTTTAACTAATTGAGTTTAAAGTAATTATTGAATTGTTTATTATTAATAAAGTTAATTATTATTTTAATAACTTTTTAAAAGGGGTAAACTATTCTATTTTTAGTTAATCAAGAAGTTAACTACATATATTATAGTTAATATTGAAGTTAATAATTATCTTAATTAATAATAATTAAAGTGATTACCCTTTTGAATGAAAATTCATTTAAGAAAGCAATCGAGTTATAATGAGACTATTAAGTGAATCTTGTAAAGTGATTTATGGAAAGATTATGTAATAGGCCCAAGTCTTATAAATGAAGTTTATAAAGGAAATTTAAAACTAATGAGATGATTTTAAACAACATTTACTTAATGGTTAAATTAAGTAAAGTGATGGGAATTAAAATGAGGTTTCAAATGTGATGGAAAACGATGCTTAATAAAATTTATATAAGAGAACTTGATAAATGGGTTGTGTAATCAATCCCAGTCGTAAACGAATTTGCATAAAGAAGTTCTAATGCGAAAGGCAGAGTTTTAGTTGAGTATTCTTAATAATGAAATTAAGTAAAATGGTTTTCATTGAAAGGAGATTTTCAATAATGTAAAGGGAAGATTGTTTAAAGGATTTTGGAAAAGTGCTTGATTTAGAGATTTAGTAAGGAATTTACAATAAACCCAAGCTTTTATAAACAAGGTCCGAGAGGTAAATAAAGTAACCCAACTTCAACAACTTCACTATTATCAAGAGATGGTATTAGTTTTTAATGGTAAAGAGGTTAGAAATAATTTATTATTTCCATAAGAAAAATAATATTTTGACATACTTGTAAGGTTTAGAAATATAAAAAACTATTAGGTTTTATGTTAAACAATGTATTACTTAGCATTGTTTGGCCTAGATTTGAAGCATGACTATACTTATACTATTTGGTTAAGTAAATTACACAATTTTCTAAATAATGAAAATAGTGCAAGTTCGCAAAAATACTTATTTAACGAAATAAGTAAATGACTATGGTTTTCGAGGAAAATAGAAATAAGCGATTAAACCAATTTGGAAATGAAGGAAAATATAGAAATTTAATTTTTATTTCCGCAAACATTACTATATGCCTTATTGAATAGAGTTTTGAAGTTAATTAAATTAGTTTGGGTTTATATTATAAACGATGTATCGAATGACATCGTTTGAGCCATATACAAGATTGGTAATTGAGTTTATATCCTATGGTTAATAATATATAAAGATATTTCCAAACTACAGGAAATTTGAAGAGGCTTTGTAAAAATATAGTGATACTTTTAAGGTAAAAAATAATAAAGAGGGAGTTTGGTGAATACGTTATTCTAAAGAAATAAGTGTTGATTATTGTTTTCAAAGTAATGAGAACAAAAGAGAATTGTTGAGATAAGTTTATGAAATCAATTTGTAAGAATATATGAAATGATTTTGAAGAAGTGATTTTAATAGATGGGCCTGATCTGTTTAAGTACTAATCTGTATTGTGTTTTGATTTGATTGTTGAAAACTCAACTATCAATGACATGATCATTTTGGACTATTGACGTGTTAGTTCGAAGAGACCGGGATGGGGACTAGACCCAAAACGACTTCAAACCAACTTTGCGTTCGTAAAACTAACATTGTAGGTATACTTATAATTTGGAGACATAGATCTTCAGAGCGAGAGGATTACTTGTTGAAGTCTCTGGCTAATTATCGAGATTAAACTCGTAGCAGTAAACCTCTTCTTCTGAGGTATCTTCAGTTTCGTTCAGTTCAAGTACGAACTTGTATGGACGAATGTCTAACAGAGTATTTCCTAAGATCATGTACGTTGATTTTTGCAAATATACCAAGTTTAGTGGCGGAGAAGGTAACTTTTTTAGCTTAACACCAAGTGTATATTTATGGATGTCAATTAGCGATTTGATGGATCTGACGATGTGGTATTCAAAGTTTGAATATGCTATTCTGAAAAGGTAATCATGATCTCAAGCCTCATCAATCGGGAAATAACAAAAATCAGGAATGTAGCATGGCTACGTGGGTCATACCCATTAGGGTGTATTGTCACCAACTAGAGAAATTTCATTTGTTTCTATTTCTGTTGTTTCTGTATGCTTACGGGAATGGTTGCTGGTCACAACAGTGGGTGATAATATACTCGGTACACTCAAGTTGAATAAGCAGATGGTCATGTGTGGCTGGGTTGTAAGATGTTCTTATTGAACCCAGTGTATCCTCTCTAGAGTACATTGATCGATAGGTTGTCCCATATCTTGTCATGTTGGAAATCCAAACTCCAATAAGAGTCGTACGTTTTTATTTGTATACCAACTATTTTGGAAAGTGAGATGCAGGCTTTCTGTCTATATTTCTATTTATTTATGGATTGACAGACACTATTATAATATCATCGGGTTTTTCATATGAAAAGTATTTTGGTTATCATAAGATAAAAACAAGTGCCATGGTTATATATGTGGTCGTGTCTTACGAGTGTCCATTCTTTCAAAGGATTTCGAAAGTTAAACAAGTTGTTTGCATTATGAATTTATCACTGAAAGTATTCAAGACTGATCCGGGTGAATTTTCTTTGCTTCAAATGTGCTCGGGTCAGACTGAGCATATTAATCAGAATAGGTTTCGCTTGGATTTTCAGAATGGAAACAGGAGTCGAGACGTATTCCCGTATTCATCATATAGATTTATTTCTGTTGTGTGTGTTGTATTAATCTGATTTTATAATCTGATTTGTTGTGTACTCTGATGTTGTATCATATATATACAATTTTCTCTTTGTGTAAAGAGTTTTGATATATTATATTTTATTCGTTCCGCTGTGAGATTCTGTGGTGTTGATGTTTTTTTTCTTCTTCTATTCTAATATTTCTTTCTTCTTCTCATCTTCTATCTTCTTTCTTCTAAATGTTTGTATTTCCATGCAATTTGGGTTGGACGTGTGTTGTAATTAGTCGACTTAATGTGTACAGATTTGTGGGCCTTTACAATAACACCTTGATAATGTTTCGTTTTTGTGTATATATATTGATGGTTGGTTAATTTGTATTGATGCATCAAGTGCACAAACTCAAGGCCAAACAAAAGAAAAACAATAAACATAACACAGATAAGACATAGGTACATGGATAATTACTAAGACAAGGAAATAATTTCATGCAAAGGTCGAAGCGTTGCATTTATTCTCAAACCGAGAAACTTCATCTCCCTACAAACGCTACTAAATTAGATCTACAATGGTTGAAAGCTCCATAGATAGTTTAGTGTATTTCTCTACATATTTTAATGTACATATATGTGTATATATATGCCTGGATAACTTATAATATTTACAGTGATACCCTGTAAATACCATAAGGTCAAGCACAAAATCATCCTTATGGACAACTGCAAAGGTCAAGTCTGATGGCTCAACTTATTGCAAGTGAGTACAAGATCAAATTCAAGCAATTTTGAATTCAACTCAAGTTCTTCATAAAATGGCCAAGATCAAAGTTTCCAAAGCCACGATAAACTTAGGGCATACAAGAAGCTAACTAAAAATACAAGAAAAATGGTGTTGATTCAATTACCACACAAACTGCACATGTGCAAGGAAGCACAAATTCAGCCAAGTATTTTACACAATCAAGCAAAACAAAGGAGAAGCAATTAAAAGGACTCGACATAACTACACAAGTGAGTAAATAAAACCAAGCACATAAGAAGAAACTGCCTCAATAATGTATGTGATACACATTGAAACAAATGGCAGTTCAAGCTACATAAGAGAAAATGTACACGCATACCATTAACATATGCATCATAGTGCACAAGCAGAAAATTTAATTTCAGAATAGTTTGTATGATTGGGTCAAGCAGCGAGGATGAACAAGCTAGCCGCAAATCACATAACTATACAAGATGAAGCAACAAACTCAAAATAATAGCAGAACAATACTACAAGATCAATTGCAAGTTAAATAAATCAGTATTTTCAAAAATTTCGATGTTAAAAAAATTCTTTTGACCAAATCAAAATGTATAAATATATCACATATGATTTAGTCAAAATGCTTCAATGGGTTCGAGCATATCATAAGAGAAATACATAGTGGTATTTGGGTGCATTCTCAAATTAGAAATATACATAATTCAAACAAACCAAAGCAAAAATCAAAAAAATATAATAATTTATATTATGTAAATAGACCTAATCATCATCGGCACGGTGGCAGAGATGTTGAGCATAATCAAATCAAAAAAGAGCAAAAATCATCCTAATTTTTTAAAGACATTCGAACTCGACAGCGGGGCATCTACAACCAAGGCAAATCGAAGAAGATACCAATTGACGAGATTATCAAGTAGAAGAATATTGTTTTGATCGAAGAACGAGAAAGCAGAAACTTCACTATTCTATTTCAAGAGAAACCCTAGTTGAAGAAAACAATGAACAGGCATGTAATACAAAAAGTAGGAGACGTGCTTTTACTCTTAAACGGGATAGATAGTTTTTAGCTTATATATATATCTTTTGGGCCTATTACATTTTAAATTAGTTTAAATTTTTATTATTAAAAGATCTAGATTTTTCTTGGTTGCAAACAATAGAGCATAGTTTGAGAATTTGCAACTCAATGGCTGAGTTGTAGCAGAGTTTTGAGCATAAGGTTAGAATAATCAAATGAGCGAGTGTCGCGAGTTTACATTGTCTGTAAACATCGTATTATTTGATTCCTAGTAGAAACCTTAGAGCGGGGTTTAAAGCGTAGGGTTAGAAAAATCAGGTGGCCGATGATCGTGATTTTACAATGGTTGTAAGCATCGTATTATTTAACTCCAAATAGAAACCTTGGGATCGCAATAGGCATGGTTTTGCTGGAGCTAGATAAATTTCATGTGTTTTCTCTTTTGCGTAATTATTATATTGATATCTTTTTTGACAATTTCATTATTATTATTTTGTGAATTTTATATTAAATCATATTTACTCCCCTATACTGTAACATCCCGAATTTTAATAACATGTTGAAACTAGAAATCTGGGTATAATTAAATTTTAAAATGAGAATCATGGGAAACGGGTTGCGCCATTGCGTTCGTCTCGGAATTCTACATGAAATAGAGTCTGAATTTTCGAAAATCGGAGTCCGGATGAAGAAGTTATGGCCTGTAGAAGATTCAGCAAATTTTAGCCAGCCTAGGCAGGTCGACCTACCCCCAGGTCGACCATATGCTCGACCTCCCCCCCTTACAGGTCGACCTGGTCGGCCTGTTATGACCCAGAACCCATTTTTGAAGCCTAAGACGTGTTTTGATGGTCTGGATTGATTATAGGGTTAATCTAAGGGCCTAAACTAGTTGCTACCCCTATAAATACATCCTAAGACCTAACCTAATTCATATCAAATCATTCTTACACCATAAAGCTGCTAAAATACCTCTTGAACCATGACCGCCGTCTCCAAATCAAAGTACAAGCATTCAAACTCAAATCAATTCAAAGAACAAAGCTTCAACAATGATTCAAGACAATAAATCAACAATGCCGCAACATTTTTACAACAAATTCAGTTCTTAATTCCTTGCCCACGATCTGTAAGTTCTAGTTATTTTCAGATTAAAATAATTAAATTTATATGGACATGTGATGAAGTGAAATTGGACTTTTGATTCAAGTCTATTCTTGTTTCTTCTTGGATCTCGATCTTGAGAACTTTTCTATCTTTATTCGCATGACAAGTTTATGGTCTATTCAGCCTGTTGTAAATCAATTTTTCTTAGTTCATGTTGATATTATTATCAAGATCTATTCTTTTTGCCTAAGATGATGGCTTTATGCCGTTTTCTCTCTGATCTTGTTTTTATTGCAACTTCTACCTTCCCCTATTTATTTTCTTTTGATGAACCTAGGTCAATTTCGGACCTAGGCTTAAACTACGATATGCGTGCGATGGTATACGGGGGAAATATTGGAATATTGCCTAGTGGAATATATGTGTTTGGTGGAATTGATGGCATAACATAAAAATTGGACATTTGGGTATTACTACCATTAACATGAAATTGGATATTTGGGTATTGTCATTAAAATGATAATTGCAAGAATGGGGATTGGCATATGTAATTTGATATGGATCTTGATATATGTAATTTGGCTAGAACTTGTTATGGGTAAGTTGGTGTAAACGTGGTATACATGTAATTTTGGGTATAAAACTTGATCTATGTAAATTAAGCATAGCTTTGTAAACATGCAAATCATGAATTTTGACATATGTAAAACTGACATGTAATCTAGAACTTGGGCATATGTTAATTTTGTAAAATTTGGAGTTGAAACATATATGATAATTTATGACTTGGTAGAGGTTTAATATGAATGCGCCTAAGTTGGGTTTTGGGTAGTTGGTATGTATTGTAAATAAAAGGCTATAACTTGGCATAACCTTACGGTGAATTATGATAATAATTTGGGAATACGTTTTGGGGCAAAAACGTGAATTATGAACTTGATAATTGGCATATAACTGGAAATATGAACGTGGTTGGAACATGAAAATTTCTATATGTTAAACACATGAACTGATATTGGGGTTTTGGGGGAAATACGACAATTAATGAACCTTTGACACGAGGTTAGACTCGGTTTGTGGTGTAAATCTGCCCGGAACTGACCGGCAAATCCAGTAGCCACAAAGTGTCAGTCTAATGTGAGAGGTCGAAGGCCGAATTGTAGGCGTAACGGTTTATGACACGAGGTTAGACTCAGTTTGTGGTGTAAATCTGCCCGGAACCGCCCGGCAAATCCAGTGGCCACAAAATGCACGGTCTAATGTGAGAGGTCATGATTCGTTCGTTATAATGAATGAATTAAGGAATACTAATCATAATAAGACGTGGGTATGGTTAGAGGGTTAGGTGGGATGACATGGAAATTTGACATGTAAATGTGGGCCTAACCAGTATGAGTTAAGAACATGTAAAACTTATAAATGTGGGCTTAACCAACATAAATGTTAATCAGACCAATGGATGGGTTAAGTAACATGACTAGACTAATGACACTTAACCAATATAACATGACACGTGGCAGGGTTAAGTCAACTTGAACATATAGATAATACTTAACCAACTTAGCATGATACATGGGCGGGTTAAGTCATGAACTACTTGAAAACACTTAACTAATTTAATATGCTAAGATAGCGGGGTTAAGTTATGAATCACTAGACAGCACTTAACTAACTTGACATGATACGTGGGCGGGTTAAGCCATGAATTATTTGAAATACTTAACTAATGCAATCTGACGAATCGGAGGGTTAAGTTAAACGGGTTGGTTTAACTTGAATGGGTTGATAACACCTAACCGATATAACCTGATGTGTGGTAGGGTTAAGTAAATACACGAGGGTAACACTTAACCATTATAAAATGGCTAGTGGATGGGGTTGAGTTAACATACACTTAACCAATCTAACGTGAGGTGTGGTAAGGGTTAAGTTAACATAGGGGAGAACGCTTAACTGATATAACCAGACATGCGGTAGGGTTAAGTAACACCAGAGAGAACACTTAACCACGGTATCATGATGGGGGTAGGGTTAAGTTAAATAGATAACACTTAACCAACCTGTGGGGTATACGAATAGACCCTAGGAAAACCCTAGTAGCGGGACCCGTTTCAGCAGTAACCCACATTAGGTATCAACGGTACCCTGAGCTAGGCAGGGTGGGACACGATTACTGGGCTGATTGTAAGCGGTCAAAACGGCGGCAGGGGATGCAGCAGTGCAGGTTCCGACGGATTACGGGCGTGCACGTATTCCGGAGTGGAAAATTTAGCCACTGGGCATCAGTAGATATAAAGTTGTGCATCAAAAAGGGTGTCGGGGTTGCCATCCTAGGGATTGATACACCCTAGGGTGGGACCAGCACAGGTATCTACAAGTAGGGGGCCGCAAGAACTAGGTCGAGTAGGAGCCGAACGTTTAGGGTAGTAAGGAGACATCTAACACATTCATGGAATTGGGCTGGTTGAGGTAAAACCCTCATACTAGATTTAGTCCTGAAGGCTACCACAACTACGGGGTTGGGATAACCTTGGTATATAACACACGTGAAACATTGTAAGTAAGAGTCGATCAAATAGGTACGGTGTGGACACGAAACTGTCAATATGAGGTGGGGCCCTCAACGTGGGATATATACCTATGAAACTATCATGCGGGTTATGGGGGATCACTTATCTTGTAATTATAACCAAGTAAACTAATTGGAATGCTAGTTAGGTGGTGCAGAGAATATAGAAAATCAAGGAAAATAGGATAATGGTGAAGCTCAGAAATCTTGCGATGTTATAGAAACTTTGCGATGTGATACTTGGTAGGAACCTTGTGATGCTACTCTTGATAGGAAGTATGGGATGTTGTACTTGATTCATCGTGCCTGTAACTTACCTCGTCATCATGCTTATGTTTACTTTCAATTTATTTATGCCATATTATCTTTACCTGTTTTTATGCTGAAAGTCACTGGGACTTACTCAGTCTTTATGACTGACCCAATTTGTTTCACCTCTTTTTCTTTCGTTCCCCCCCCCAGGTTCGTAGGGTGGGAATACAGCTTAGTTCGGATCTTACCAAGCTCCAAGGCTCTTTCATATACTGCTGGGATTTCTCTTGGCTATGGCTTGCTTTGCTTTATTGGGGAATACTACAATTTATTTTTATGCTTCTTTGTTTTTGAGCAAGACAGATATTTTGGCTATGTGATTGGGTATTGGAAGTTGATGGGCTTTTATTGTAAACAATTATATTTAATAAATAATTTGAAGTACTTCTACTTTACTTTCTGCTATTTTATATACGTCTGTCTTGTAATATTTCTGTTCCAGTACCCACAATGCTCCATTGAAGTTAAGGTATTCCCATTGTGAGTAACCTTAATGGATGTGGGGTGTTACATATACGGTTAATTCAATCCTATAAATTGTTGTTATTTGCTAATAGAGTACAATATAAAATTACGGAAAGTAATTATTTGCATCATTTGGACCAAGACCTCAGACTATTTTTTTTAATTTTCTTATTTTAAGTTATTGTAATACAATATGTTCCAAAAATGTAATGACCCAGGATTTTTGACCAATTTTAAAACAGGGATTAGAATATACCCAATATAAATTTAAATTGGTTTTAAGTAATAAAATAGTTATTTAAAACTATGAAATATAGTTGTAAAATACTGATAAGGACATATCAACTTTTATTATCGAAATTTTTTCAAATACGTATTAATAAAACCATTTTTAATATGGTCCCTTTAGTTAAATATAAATTTTAAATATAGATTATAAAATAAAATAACTATTTTGAATTATTAAGTTTAATCGGGATATTAGTTGATAATATTGTCAGGTTTTGTTAACATTGGTCATTGGTTGTCGAAATTGCTAAAATCAGTAACATAAACTTTGATATATAGTAACACCAATAGTTGTTAAAATTCTGTAACACCATAAAGCGTTACAGATAGTATTACTAACATGACCATGTCTTAAGACCTATGGTTTCTAAAAGTGGTTTCATGAGTTGTCTACATGCATGTAAAGGGATGCATAGGACAAGCCATGTGTCTTCTGTTGATATCTCTAAAATACCATTGGTTAAGGCTATAAAAGGAGTCTTTCCCCCTTCACTTTCTCCACACCACATTCCTACATCTCCTTCTTTACTTCCCTACCTCATTTTTCCCCTTTCTTACCCCTCCTCCCCTCTCTTTTTCACGATCTAGGCCTCTTTACCCCCCGGCCTACCTCCGACCAACTCTACCATCCTCCACCACTGTCCATCTCCACTTCTTAACCTCCCCCTCAACGGCCCAAGCCTCGGCCAACCTACACCACCCATGAGCCACTCCCCCTTTGCCGACCCACATACCCATGCCATCCACCATTACCACCTCCTCCCTAGCCGTACCTTAACCTCCCCACTTCTCCTCGGCCATCCCTACACCTTTGCGCACTCTATTTATAAATAAAAAAAGAAGTATATATATAATACATATATATTTTTTGGTAGAAGAAATAGCACGGTACGCTGTTACGCTATTTGTTCGTGCAGTCAAGGTCCTACATTAAAGATTGACAGAGTGGAGCTGTTGGTTAGAACTACTTTAACCCCATTTTATAAATATATTAGTTATTCTGCTAATGTTATAAATTTTATAATCATCATTGTTTATACACATATGAGTGTTCACTGGCCGTAAATGCTTATATTATATCTATGTTGTGATATGGTTGAATTGTCGATGTGGATTTTTGACACGACCCGAACTTCCCCGTAAAGGAAAGCCTGGATTGACCTGAGGACAAGACGAATCAGAACACAAACAGAAGAACATTTCATTGCTTATTACAACAATTCCATCAGAATACAAGAATATACAGAGTATGAACTAATAATATACATTTGATAAATATCAGAGATTTACAAATTACAATGCAGCGGAAAAATAATACAAAACACAACTGAAAGGGATAAACGGATACAGAGCTTTTCGAATGTCTTTCCAGCTGAAAACCAGGATCCTGTGAATATAAATATGCAAAACCAAAACTACTAGCCGCCTGTGTGGAAAATAGGGGCATCCAGAGTTTAGGTTAAAACAATAAACTCCAAGTCAGTCATGTGACTGGTGTGAGAACTAAAACAGTTATTTAAACTTTACTTTAAAGATATGGTAAATCAAGGGACCACGCCGTATAACACGGATCGGGTTTCCTCCCAAGAATACCAGTGCGTAAAACAAACAGCGCAATGCTTTTTGAAAAAATGAAGCTATTATAAGACTCAGGTCCCATCACACACTGCAACGCAAGCCGAAGGATAGAGTTTTACCTTATAATAGCCAAACATGCTTCGTACGTTTAAAACAAATCATTTTGATTCTATTATAGTGTAAAGTGTATGAAAACAACTTCAAATATAAATGTATCAATCATAGACGGCATAGTGTCCCATCGCACTATGTCGCCATACTAGGCTCTACAAATGAGATCGAAACGTCACGTATTGGAAATTGGATTTCCGTCATGAGTCGAGGCCAGGGATGGCTCCTCACCGCTTCGAGACACTCTAGCAAATGTCTCAGGACTACACACTCTGGGTAACCCATGGATCTTCAGGGCCGGTCCTCCCTTACGATTGAGGATTGTTATTCCTGAACACACGTTTCCTGGTCCTATCGGACCTATCCATCGGCTCCGAAGAGACCGATATAACTGAGGCGCCTTACAATCCAACAACCACATAGGTAAAAATATAACAATGTCAGGCGTGCAAAACCCTGACACCACCCATAGCTAGAAAGAATCGTCGTACCCTCCCTGCAGTCACAATCCCGTTCTTGACTCATACTGAGGTGTGAGGCTCGCGAATTAATGTTATACACAAAGCGGTGCTATATTAAAGTTGTGCTTTGATCATCAACCACAAGACTCTGCTTTTCAACAAAAGCCTTGATCACTGCATCTCAACATGCCACACAGGCAAATCATGCCATGCAACTGATATCTATCGATATATAACCTCTGTGCTCGTACGTCTCAGAGAAGGGCGTTAAGAAAGAGAATAAATTCTCCGTCGCCAAACAGATATATATTTAATAGAAATCAATCAACACAGAATAAAATCCAATGTGAGACACACAATCCATTTACAAGTTCATTCTGGGTTTGAACGAAACCGGAGGCACCTTATTCCTAGTCCCATATGTCCAATACAGTAGAGAGATCCTCGCATATCCGGTCGATCTCCAAGTACGTCTGGACGATCACCACTTATTACCTTGTCTTGGGTGTACAGCCTAATCAAGACATCAGTAATCATCCAAACGATGTGAAGACCTCCAGTCTTCAACCACCGTCTTCATCGTCGACTTATCGTCAAATCAGTTATTCAGAATGGGTATAAACCCGGCCTTTCCGAATAACTCGCGTATATAATAAACAAGTGCTATAAAAACACAACATACGCCTCATTCCAATTCAGAATATTCTTTTATTCAAATATTCATATACTTTGGGAAAGGTTACCATTGATTTTATCAAAGATAAATTCTTTAAATTTATTCTTTAATCTTCCTTTGGATGTCAATTCAAACCATGTTACGGTTTTCCAAACTATTTGGGATTAACGCACCTTACCGAAGTAATCATTTGTTTAATTTTCCAATCCTAACCTATTCATCCCATGGAGCAAAACTGGTAATACTACATAACTAACACCACAGTCTTATCCGTAAAATTAATTACCATTTCCCGTTCAAATCTAATTAAAGATTTAACTATCGCTAGGAGCAAAACTGGCGATACTCCATTCTCGATCATTTCCCAAATTTGATAATTTAAATTATCACATTCCCTTTTTCAATCTATTTAAAGATTCATTAAAACTCCCCGTAGTTTTAATCTTCCCAAAAATCAATATTAATGATTATTTAACTTTGGGAACACAAACATGTCGCATCGACAATCTACACCGTACTATTGATTTCTGCCAATATATAACCTCTAAGCTCGTACATCTCAGAGAAGGGTGTTAAGCAAGAGAATATATTCTCCGCCACCAAACAGATATATATTTAGCAGAGATCAACCATATAGTTCGGAATACAATGACAGACATGTAATCCTGCCTTTAACTGGGTTAAAGAACTAATGTCATTTAAAACACAGTTCACGATAAACCCAAATCACATTCCATTAATTATTGAATCTTCACGGAAAAAAAAATCAATATATAATCGATATCAATTTATGTATTCGACTAATAATATAAATGGAATAACGATAAAGCCTTTTAAATTCCATATGTATTAACAGTCTTCCTCCACAGAAGTTCATTTCAGTTATTATTAATCGAATTCCATTCAATTCCAATTTAATATATTAAATTGGAAACCTTTACTTTGGAAAATTCCTGTTAAATCTTAATAAAAAGATTTATAAATTCCAAATCACATTTCACTGTAAATTGGGTTAAAGAACGAATGTCGTTAAAAACACAGTTCATAATAAACCCAATTCACATTTCATTTTCAGTTCCAATTAAATGTTAATTAATTGGAAATTCTTCTTTAAATCTTAAGTAAAAGATTTATTCTTTTCACACTGGGTTCAAGAACAGTGTCATTTAAAACACAGTTCACGACAAAGCCAAAATCCCATCAGTCTCTAACCGTAAATTAGTAAGAGAACAATACCCTAAGTATTAATCCCGAAGGCCGAAACCAACATCAGATCAATACCCAAGAAACCATTCAACTTAGCTAATCTCCATTCAGTTTCTAATTTTCTTAACTCCATTGGGTTTAAGAACAGTATTATTAAAGATACCATTCATGACAAACCCAAAATCCAATTTGATATTAAATACAAGGCTCTGAATAGAAAATATATCGGCTTATATTCAATATCAAATTCTGAAACCAACAAATATCGTGTTGGGATAACGATATATATATATGTATATATATCTTCCAAATCCCTCCACAATATCCGTATAATCACGGAATCCAATATCGAAATATTCCGAAGATAATTTCGATTCAAATCCATTCCAATTCATATATTGGAAATTCCGGTTATTTTTAAAACCAATTCAAATCCAATTTATTTATTTATAAATAATTGGACTACAATTCTAGACAATAACTAGTTCATTTCGATAAAAATATTTTTTTATCTTTTCAAATATGGAATTTTTCATCCCAATTCTTTCCAAATCATTTATTATGATTTTACACAAATTATTGATATTTTTAATAATTTTATCAAGGCCCGTACAGTCGATTTCCATAAACGGTCATTGAACTACACTTACAGCGACCTTTTCCAAATTTGATTTGGACATAATTCCAAATCCAAGCATTAGATTTCAAATCCCTTATATTCGTCGAAAAACTCTTTTCGATACGAACCCAACGGTTCCGGTTTTAGGAGAATCCGTCGGTCGAATCTCCCGTAATGTCCGTTCGAAATCAATGGTCCAAATTTGCGAACTACCGCGGCGCGGCGCGTTCTATTCAGGCCATTAAATATATATAATATATATATTTCGTCGATTTTCGTTTAAAACGTATTTTGTAAATCGTTTCAAATTTATTTTCAAAACGATTTCAACTTTATATTCAATTTCAAATCAAATTTGAATATTCCATATCATTAATATATAAATGATAATATTTTCAAAACGTTAGATTCTGAAATCAATTCCTTTTCGATATTCATTATAAAAATGAATAAAATCGATATAAAAATCGTTCACGTCAAAATGGCGTTAATCTAATCAACACGGCTTTATATATTTAAATATTTTCGTGTCCATCCCAAATCGGACATCAAAATCAGATTTTGATCTTTTACTGAATATTGTTTTAAAATATTCATTATTTTAAAATATTCGTTATTTTAAAATATTCATTCTTTCTGAACTGGAATCAGACACAGTCAATTACCATATAATATTATTTATATGGATTTCATACAACACATGTATAGAACAACCATGATAAACAATCAACCATCATCCAGAGTGCATTACACAACTGCATAAGCGTTAAATATAAATAATCAACGCTTACAACAATATGTCAACCAAACGATCGACATACCACTAAACAATTGGGATTAGTGTACGTCAAATATCATCCCAACACCCGTGTGGGGTTTACAAACAACAAACACTGGTTTTATTTGTGCAGTTGGGCGATGTGTAAAATATATCGTCCCAATCAATATCAGTCAAATGTATGTACATAAACAAATCGTCTGATTTGTTTATGAATATTTATTTTATTCATATACACGTTAAAAATTATATTTTAACTATAAAATATTTATTTCACACATAAATAATTTATTTGTTCCATTCCACATCACAATCAATTTCAACAACACAATACAATCAAACAAACAAGTCGTCCATGGTTTGTGGACGACGGGTGTCGGGTGCTGCTAAGCACCGTCTGCATCCTAGTTTATATTTTAAATAGAAAATAAAATTAAAGTGAGAAGTTCTCACCCTAGAGATCCAATCCTCCATTCTGTTCTGAATTTCTGAACCGTTTGGATTTGCCTGAAATTCCAACGCAGTCTTCTCTATGCTGTTCATATTGAAAATCAGATTCTCAATATGAAGTTTATATATTTTTATCTAACTAAAAATCATATTTTTAATTCGCTACCTATATAAAAATAATATTTTTATACTCTCTATTATATAAAAATCATATTTTTAATTCGCTACATATATAAAAATTCTATTTTTATATCGCTACTTCATATATATAAAAAATCATATTTTTATCGCTACTTCATTTATATAAAAATCATATTTTTAACTCGCCACATATATAAAAATTCTATTTTTATATTGCTACTTCATAAATATAAAAATCATATTTTCATCGCTACTTCATATATATATATATCATATTTTTATCGCTACTTCATATATATAAAAATCATATTTTTATCGCTACTTCATATATATATATATAAATCATATTTTTATCGCTACTTCATATACATAAAAATCATATTTTTATACAACTAAATATCGAATTTTTATCTAACTAAAAATCTTATCTTTTTATTGTTAAAAATCTCATCTTGTTCATTTAAAATATCCAATCTTATTCATTTTAAAAAATCCTATATTTATACTAACAAAAATAAACAAAGTCAGAAAAGAAAAGGAAAAGGAAAAAAACTTACCGTTATTGGCGGACGTCGAACAACGTCAGAGGGGGAGGAGGAGGGTCGGAAGTGAGGTGCGCGGTGGCTGGCTTCTAGGTGATGGCCGACGCGACTGAGAAGGGAGGGGGGGCTCGCGACATTCTCAGATTAGGAGGGGGATTTGCGCGCCGCTGCGCTGGAGGGAGGAGCAGGCGTGGCGCATTCGCTTGATGGGGGGGGGGGGGGGGGAACGAGGCAGGTAGCGGTGCCTTAGGGTAGCGACGGCGCGGACGAGATTGGGGCGACATCGATTTTGTAGAGTGGCTTTTTTTTCTGTTGAAATCGGGTTGAACGATAAAGGGAGGGGGTGGGGGTTGACCACGGGGTAAAAGGGGGTAGGGTTGGACTAAGAAGAGAATTATATTATTTTAATTTTATTTATAATCCTAGAAAGTAACTTTTCCATACGAACCCCAATTCCAACCCACCAACTGCCGCCTCTATATAATTACCCCTATTCCGAGCACAATGGGATATGTATCGTATCCCAATTCGGCTGTTAAGACCAGTTTTCGTCAAAATCAAAATATAAATCTATATATTGAATTTGAATGCACGTTTCAATTTACCAGGGCCACATACTAACTCTAAAAATTACAGAAAAATAAATCTAGCTATGTTTTGATGATACGGTTCTAACAAAACTAATTTCGTCAAATTTGGAGACCGTTTGAAAAATGGTCATTTTTCAGTCGATTAAATTCAAATTGAAATTACCAAACATGTTTAAATTCATCACGCTCACAATTGATTCCAAAAAATATGAAAATTGGAATCAAGCAATAATTTGACATTCCAGATCCAACAAAAGTGGTTTCGTCGAAAACGGAGGTCGTTTGCAAAATCGCTATTTTTAAGGGCTATATTTCCATAGCGACTATTCTGAATTTTCAACTGGTCATAACTTTTTATTCCCGCTATGAAATTTCAATTTTTTGAATTTGTTGAAAAGATATTTTAAAAGATATTTTAATATTTTTGGTTTCGCTAAAATCCAGTTTATTTTGAATCCTGTACATTCATTTGAAATTTGAAATCGAATTTTCAAACTACCGCGCCATTTCCAATTCCTTTTATAATTAAAATAAGCATTTATATTCTAACTTCGATTCAAATAAATATATACGTTCTAATTCTATTCAAAATAAATTTCTAGTCGTTATTATTTAAAATAAATCATTTTAAAGATTCATAATTCATTAAAATTGCCAAAATAAAAATTTTAAATTGGTTCTGATTTTCCGGGTTGTTACAATTTTGGTATAATTGTTAGTAGTAATAGTATGACATACTGTACCCACATACATCGAATTATGTGGGTATTTTTTAAGTCTCATACCGATTGGATAATGTAATTGAATATTATATTCATTTTAATAAAAGGGGAAAAAGTTGGGATTTTCTATCGGAAGCTGGATAGAAATAAAATGAAAGTAATTACAAAAAACTTTTGTAAAGGTGAAATTTCATATGAACAGGGTTTTGATATAAAACAGTTTATTCAAATTTAAATCAGTAAAATTGATTTTGTTTTGAAATCGAGTTTGAGTTAACTATATAGATGCTCTTATAAACTCAAACTGAACAGTCCATTATGCTTATATAATGTTTAATTTGGATTTTGGAAAGTTTGGGTTTTAGAAAGTTAATTTTGAAAAATATAATATTTTATTAAATAAATAATATAATATTTATTAAAAGTAAATATCTGAATTTTAAGTTGAAATATTAAAATATTATTTTGAAAAGGTCTTATATATGTTTTAAATGAATTTATATACTATTTTGAACTAAATCGGACTAATTTTAATATAAAGTTTAAATACGGTCAGAATACAACTTGTCGCGTTGTGGCAGTTCGCGAATTTTAACCGTAAACTTCAAACAGTTATGTCGGATACATTTAAATCAGATTTTCTTCAAATGAAAAATATTTTCTTTCTAATAGTAATAGTTTTCAAACGAAAAAGAATTTTTCAAATGAAAAACGAATTTTCAAATTTCAATGTATAGATTGTGAATTATGTTCAAATCAATTTTTAATAAAAATCATTGTAGTGCAGTTCGTTGGCCATAACGGAAAAGGACAATTTTTAAATTATTGAAAATAGGGAAAAAATCATAATAAATTATTTAATGGTGATTTGAAGTGAAAATATTAAGATTTGGATAACAAAAAGGTTATTTTAAGCAAACTAGTTAATATATGCCATTTAGGAACACTTTTGCCACGTTTTTACAACACTTTTTTTTTACCAATATTTAAATTTAATGGTTTTAACTTAAGGATTTCTATCCATATATTTCATATACATTTTAAAATAGATAATGAAGTGTTTTACTGATAATTTAGATATTGTATTTGAAATATAAACTTAATAAGGTTAAAATTTTCTAGTTATAAATAAATTGGATTTAGATAGAAATAATATTCGAATACTTGATATTAAAATTTAAACTTATATTATATGAAGAATTTAAAAGATATCTGTATCGTTATTCCACTTATAGTATTTGTTGATTAGGAGGATTAATATTGAATATAAGCTGATCAATTTCTATACAAATCTTGTATTTAATATCAATCTGTTTTGATTTGGCCTGCGAGAAGCAGTAAGCTGAATTAATACAAATCTTGTATTTGATATCAATTTGTAATGTCTCATATTATAAAGAAATGCTTATTTGATTTAGAAATCTTCTGATTAGGATTTGATGGGATAATACTAGGATAATGCGAATTGAATGGAAAGGTAAAAGGTTTAATAAATCTTCGACTAAGATTAATGGAAATGTTGCTCAGTATAAATAAATCTTTATTAAGATTTGATGAATCTTTGTTAAATATTTAAGGAAGATATTTTGTTAACAATTAAGGGTTTTATCAGGAAAAACGAAAATTTTATCCAAGAGGAAATGGACTTAGCAAATCCTATATTTAGATATAGTTTTAAAAATAGCGCTTATTATTCGGAAAGACCGGGATCTGGTTTTTATCCATAGGGGAATTAATTTACGAGGACAAACAGCTTGAAAATTTTAACCATAAAGACAAGAGACTTAAAATTTGTTCAAAATGACAAAACATAGCCCAAATTTATTAAAATGGACAATACACATAATTTTAATTTTTTTTGCTGATTTTTATGTATCAATTTTGCATGTAGTTGGGTATCAGTTTTTGGTTTTACAGTTTTTAAATATCAGTTTTATATTTTTTATGGTATCAGTTTTACATGGAACAGTTTTATATTGTCGAATGGCAATACCTATCCACCACTGCAAGTCCAATCTCCCAAATCACTCAAGCCATCCTCTTTCACCCCTAGCCAAACTTCATCTCCACATCCTCGTATACATTAACAACCCAATAACAAACCACCACTATACATCCATAAACAACCTCTCTTTGCAATCTCATTAGACATCGACGGTTATCTACAATTTCATTACACTACCAAACACTTCAACTCCTCTTTTCTGACAACATTTCCATCCTCCACTGTCGTTCTCTTTAAAAAAACTGTTATTGATACATACAAGTATACAAAACTTCTAGCTGCAAGCTGTAGGCTAAAATGTGATACCTTCAGACACACAAAACTGCTACCTATTAGCTGCAGAGAGAAAACTGACACCTTCAGACATACAAAACTAATACCTAAAATCTACAAAAAAAAAAATATTTCATAAAAAATTATGTGTATTTTCGTTTTGAATAAATTTGGGCTATGTTTTGTCCTTCTGAATAAATATTTAGTCTCTTGTCCTTGTGGTTAAAATTTTCAAACAATTTGTCCTTCAGATTATTTTCCTTTTATCCAAAACTCATTCCAAATAATAATACGACGTTATGGAGCAAATGAAAATAATTGAGGACAATGGTAGAAGACCAGAGATCTTCACATTGAAAGGACTACTTGTTGACGTCCATTTGGGAGCCATCCCATAACGAGGTTATTTATAGCAGTGGTCTCAACGTATTTCGAGAATTTTCGAATTTGCAAGGACATCTCTCCTTTATTGGACGAGGAATAAAGCACCTTTTAGGTTCGTTCTGTCCCAGAATGAACTTATATGGATGTGTTTCTGACATTATATTTTGTAATGTATTAATTGAAGTTTACTAAATATATTTATGTTTGGTGGTGGAGAATCTATTCTCTTAGCTTAACACCCTTCTTTGAGACATACGAGGTCAAAGGTGATATGGTTTGTGATTACCAGTTATATGATATGAAATGACAATGTGGCTTATGAAGTGTAAAGTGCAACAGATAATCAAAGCATGGCTTAGTTAAGTGTAGCTTTGCGTTTAACGAGACCTCAAGCCTCACACCCCATTAATGACCTAAAACAAGATGAATGCAGTAAGGTTATGTGGGTCATTCCCATTAGGGTATGGTCATTCCCTTCTAGATAAAGAGTTATACCATGGTATAGAGCCCAGGTATTTACTTACGTAGAAATTCTACTTTACGTGGATGATGGAAGGAGCGCGCTCGGTTTAATGTCTACAACGACTGGGGAATGTCATATTTGAGTTGCCATCTAGCGGGTAGCAATAGAGATGGTCTTACCTTGTGTTAGTATGAGGAGAATTTGTTGATCCTCAGACATCCCTCTAAAGGTGTTCGAATTCGGTTCAGATAAGGAAGATCCTTTGTCTTGATCATTGTTGCCATCATATACCTATGTTCAACATAATAGGATCAGGTATTATGTTGGCTAAGATTGATACATTTACTTGCAAAGTGATTTTTCACACTATGCACTAGTAATAATATCAAATGGTTTTCGCATATCAAGCATTTTTAGTTGTTATAAGGAAAAAACTCGTCCAAATGTGTGTGCTTGCATTGTGTGTTCTGTGGCGAGCCTTATGATAGCTTCATTTTCTAAAAAGCATTACGAATTTTATGCACTGGTATTCATAAGGAAAAACCCGTTCCGAGTTTAGACGGCATGGTCTTATGAGTTACCTCAATTTAAAATAAACAACTGTTTTAATTCCTCAAACCAGTCCTATGACCGCCCTGGAGTTTATTGTTCTTCTGTCTAAACTCCATGTGCCCATATTTTCACATGGGCAGCTTAGTAGTTAAGATTTGTATACAGTCTCAGAGTCATTTTAGAGCAGGTTCTGGAGTAAGGCGAAAGCTGTATTTTGGAGCATTATTATTCTTCCGCTAGAGTCATTATATTTTCCACTGAAAAATCATTGTACTCTGATATTTCTAGTAACTCTGATGTAAAAATATTGTTATATATTAAAAATTTCTTTTTATTTCTATTTTAACGTGTTATTATCCGAGGCGACGTGGACCCCGACGTTTGAATTTTCGATACTTGAATACTTGGATAGATTAACTGTCGATTTTTTGAAGTTTAAAAGTTCAGTTCATTAGTTAAAGGTTCAATAATTTGTACAATTTAGACCAGACTTGTGTGGTTTATAGTCGATTCAAAAGGTAGAAATTTTCGGATCTTTACAAATTGGTATCAGAGCTTTGGTTTATACACAACTTATGGCGTATAACTCATTAAAGTTGACAGGAAAGACTCATTAGAGGTAGGATTGGCAATTAGAGATTGGGTTAGTAACCCCCTAAAATGAGTTGAGAGTATTATATATGTAAGGGAACGTATTTTCATATAAAAAGGTTTTGGTTTTGGAAGGTTATGTTTGAACATGAAAAGAATATATTTTGAAATAAATATGTTTAAAAAAAACTTGGGAATTGAATATAAGTTTGGATCTAAAGGTTAAATTGATCTAAGGATAGAATGGTTAAAATTAGAAGTTGAAATAATGTAAAGAAAGAGTAGCTAATGAATGTTTATAAGATATTGTTTAAAATTTTAAACTTAGATGAATTTAAAACGTTGAAAAGCTATTAAAGTGTTCAGGTTAATATTAAGAATCGGAATTATTGACGATTTAGACAGTCAATAAAACTCTGACATATGTTTGAGTAAAAAGATAAAGTATTTTGAGTGGGTAAAAGCAGTATAAATTCCAATACCATAAAAACTAAGGGTATTTGACATGGTATTCTATAACTATTGGCTTATGCTTATTCTTCTGTTCAAATTTCGGGGACAAAATTTCTTTAAGGAGGGAAGACTGTAACGACCTAGGATTTTTAATCAGTTTTAAACCAGGATTTGAATATATCCGATATAATTTACTGGTTTGAGTAATAAAATAGTTATTTAAAACTATGAAATATAGCTGTAAAATACTAATAAGGACATATCAGCTTTTGTTATAGCAGATTTTCCAAATACGTATTAATAAAACCATTTTTAACATGATCTCTTTAGTTATAAATATATCTATCTGTCTATTATCTATAATAGAAAGTAGAATAATCAAAATACTGATGTGGAACACTTTGTTTTTCTACAAATCCAACGTAGCAACGTTTCACGGCACCTCTCAATTACCGATTTAATCAAAACCAACACTATTTGAGAAAAAAATTGCCCTTCTACAATCAAAGTAATCGCCGATGGTTTTCTCCCCTCTACCCCTGAATCGAATTGTCCATTTTTATTTCCCAACTTCAAAATCGAAGACGAAATGTTGAATTTCAACGTTGAGTCTCTTCGTCGCCACCAATGAGATTGAGTTGCTGGAGTCGTCCATCCATATTTCTGTTGTCTTAGACTAATCTGTTCGGCAAAAGTGAATACCTCATAGCAGTAAGAATTGTGTCCTTCCTCTTCCCTTTTTGTTAAAAACTATTTATCGTGTTTGTCATCTATGTTCAAATTCAGGCTTTACCGCTAAATGTTGTGACCTATATACGGAATAGTTGCTCATCCATCATCTGGGCCTAATTTGATGTCCAATGAATTTCAGTTTGCAAGGTATTTACCTTTCAATGAAATGGTATAACGAAATTTCAATTTGCAATGCTTTATGTTGATATTAGACATAGTTCCTGTATTTTCATAATTGGTTTTGGTCGTTTTGGAAAATCCGGCTTCACAGGCTTATGTTGATCATTACCTTCTATCATTCTTTCCTCTCTTGGTCATAATGTTGTAAGCATTTGTAGATGTACTATTCCATTTCTGTATATATTGCGTTGAGTCGATATTTACTACTCATTCTATGATGTTATTATTTACTGAGTGAAAAAATCGTATAGTCTGAAAATTGTGGTAGCTTGATTACCAAAGTTGACCTTTTGTAGCAGATTAATCACGATTATATATACATCATGTTTGATAAGCTTGACTAAAACAAACTGCATCTTGTAGAAAAAGAGAAATATGTAGGAGTGATTTCAAGTTGCCTTAGTGTTATTAATCATGTTTTTCTATGTTTTTGACAAACATTAATGTTCATACTTTGTACTTTGAACAATAAAAAAAGTGAATAATTTACGGTCCTCATATGAAACTGAGCGATCCCAGTGCTTTGTGCGCTTCTCGCCTCTATACATGCGTATAAAAACTATTATGTATGCTCGATAAAAGGAACCGTATGAAAGACTCTTTAATTATGAAAATTGAGAACTTTGATTATATGAACAATGTCGTCCAAGTTTACGAGTTTCCATTGATCTCAATAAACATTTTCTGGACAGGTGTATAATTATTCAGTTAACCCATAGGTGTAGCATCTTAAAACCATACCGTAGCGTAATGTTTAAATTTTTATACTTATTTTACTCGAATCATGGAATACAATCTCTTTAACTTTAGAATAATATAAGTGTTATAGGTTACTTTTTGGTAGGTAAAAATAAACTGTTTTGAAGCAATTCATAGCTATAGCAGAATATCCAACTATGACTTGTACTCCCATTGAACTGTTAGACGACTTTTCAGTATTTCGCATCGACGAATTTTTCTAAACCAAAATCACTGACTTTACCATTTATGCCAGCATCAACAATAACATTACTGGGCTTCAAATTAGAATGAATGATTGGCATCAGACCATGGTGATTTCAAAAATAATCCATTGCATTATAGCCATATTTAGTCTTTGCTTTAGGCATATTTTTTCATCTTTTGTTTGTAGCCATTCTTCAAATTTTGCCAGAAATTACCTTTCATTGATATGTTATCACGTAAGCGTAGAGGCTTAAGGTAACCCAAATATATGTCGTCCGTATTGTCTATGTAAACTCGCATAACTGAAATTATTAACAGACGAATGGGTTCCACACATTCTGCTTATCTGATCATTGCCACGTTTTTACATGACTTCATCACAAAAATCAAACCCAATGGCATGTGTGATCTTGTGCTTTGTACATAAAAGTAAGTTTGTATTTTCGATGCAAATACCCGGTAGACTATAATAGTGGAAGTTTACATACCCATAAATTCAAGTCAAGTTGTAGAAGGAGATGCATATTTATATGTCCTTTGAAGATTTGAAAATTGAGCAAAGAAGGAGACTTAAAGGTTGTTGAATGTTTGAAAAATCTAATCTAATTTAAGCTTTATATCTTTCTAAGCTATGTTTTCTGATTTTATAATACATGCTATGACTTCTGTACTAGAATTCAGACCTTTGTTAAAGAACATAATCAAACAAGTGGTCTTCCCATATGCATCTGTGATTATCATTATTGTAATAATAAATATTATTACATCCTTTTTATTTTACTTTTATTTTTGACTGGGTTTAGTGTTAACTGGCAAATGAAATACATTGGCAATCCGTCTTCTACCTCAATAGTGGGTCTTCTTACTTTCAGATAATAGATAGTCGAGTTTATGCAATTTGATGTTAGTGTTTTATAATAGATAATAACAGTTATGTACTACTAATTTTCATTTCCTCTTTGTTTTTTAGTTTAAACTTGATGGATTTAGGGCTATAGATACACTTCCCTTCTAACTGCCAGGCTGTGATTACTTTTACTTTATTAATCATCTTGTGCAGTTTAGTATGCATTATTTATAAATAAATTTCATCTAAAGATACTCCATTAATATATGCAAGTGCAGATGATCGATTAGGATATGTAAATTTATAGCCAGTGTCACGTTTATTATCTACCTAAAAGTATGTTAGAAGATAAGCTGCCAGCATCCCCATTAGTAAGATGAAAATATAGTTAAAAGAAATTCAACTTGAAAATGTTGGGGTCATGCTCATGGTCATTGTCATTGTTTTTATTATACTGTATACATAGCCGGTAAAATATTAGTTTTAAATTTATAGCCAGTTTCATGTACATTATCTACACAAAGATATGTTAAAATATAATCCTACTGGTAACCCCATTTGTACAGTGTAAATATAAAGGAAATCCAAATGCAGAATGGTTGATTCATGCTCATGCCCATTGACATTGTTTATATTGCAAAAATTGAGATTGACAATAGAAAAATATGCAAACTTAAAAGGAAAGTCTTCACCTCATAGATCTTCGTGCCACGTCAGTCAGCTGTGCCAATGAAGACAAGTGTAAACGAATAAAAAATGGCTCTACTTCGTCGCATACAATTTTACATAACAATGTTGCCCGTGAAGACAACTGTCATGTCTCTCTCTATATATATACATATACATATACATACATACATATATATATATATATACATACATACATACATACATACATACATATATATATATATATATATATATATGGAAAATCTATTTAGACACAAAATGAGAACACAAAATTGCACACAATAAATATCAACCATTGGATCCTACCATGAATTACACTCTCCACATAAAGACAAACAAATCCAACGGTGGAGGCTGTGTATCTCTCTCTTTATGTTTAATTTTGTGTCCAAATAGCCGAACGCATATACATATACATATATATATATATGTGTGTGTGTATTTGTGTGTGTGTGTATAACATCTCTTCACAATGAAATAATCATTTGATATCAAAGATTTAGTTGTTGCTGGTTTACAGTGCACTTCCAAAGAAGGAGCTTTGGCAGAAGAGAACATGCGAGGAACCTGCTTTGAAGTTTGCGATGTTGTTCTTCATGCTGATAATATTTATCATAATAGTGGTCAGGTTATTCATGTTGAAAAATTTGTGTAGCTCTGATACCACTATTAGAAAATTTTATAGCTTTGATACCACTTTGTTAGAATTTTAGAGGAGAAAGATGAATTGTAAAAAGAGGAATAATTTCTTTTTGAGGAGAAGGAAAAACTTGTATTGCTTGATATAACTTGATTACATAATTTGTTTCATACTTGCTTTACTTGCTTGGTTGATACAAATGAGTGATTACATCCTAATTTATATAAGAGAGAATCTCTAGACTTTTCTTTTTCTAGACTTTTCTTCATTTTACATATTTGTTTAGTCTAGATTCTTCTCCAATCTTATTTTGATAACTCTAATATTTATTACCATTTATTTTGTGCTTCCCTAAATACAAGAATAAAATTTATCACATAATCAACATTTCCTTTAAAACCAAGTTTATTTCCAATATCCTCCGTAAACTTGGTTTTGCAAATTGATGCAAGATTTGGATTCTTTGTATTTTACGTGCTTTGGTAGGACTAAAGAAATTATCCAAATTTTCTTTCTTCATTTCTTCCTCTTTCCCAGTATGAAGATCTTCGATGCAATTTCTTCAATGGTGCTCCATTCATTTTGTCCTCCTCCATTCGCACAAGACATTCCAAAAAGTGTGTGCTCTAGCTTCCATTTTATTCCGGTGTCATAAACTTTGAATGAGTCATATATGGTGTCTTTGAATTCTTTCAAAAAATCACTTTTACAATCTTTGACCAATTCATTTCTTTATTTGTTTTCCAAATCTCTTCAAAAATTTGTTTGTGCTTCAAATTTTCACCAAGCTCTTCAATTTCTCCTTGTTTCATCTGTTCTTCATTTTCGGTACCTTTCCATTCATACTTTTTGTCATTGGCGTCATCTTCATATACTTTATTTCCTTTCATATTTAATTCTTTGGTGCTCTCTTTCTTCACTTCATTTGTTTTGGTATGCTCTTCAACTTGTTCATCTTTGACTTTCTCTTTGATTTCTTCTTCGATTACTAGTGACTTCTTACTTCTAATTTCTTTAATCACGATTTCAGCTCTCTCTTGTCCATCTTTGAAGTCTTCTTCGTGGTTTTCTTCCCTGTTGATAGCCTTTGCCTTTTCTTCTCTTTTGTTCTCTGCTAGTGCCACATCAATATGGTTAGCAGTATTCTCCACTACAACTTCTTTTTGCTTCTGCACCTCCTTTTTCCTCTCCTTCTTCTCCTTCTCTGTCTCATCCATCATCTCTTCTTCCATAGGCTCTAGCATAGTCTCTTCTTTCTTCTTCTCTTGCTCCTTCTCGTGCGTACTCTCGCTATCCTTCTTTTCATCTTTCTCATCAATCAACTTATCTTCATTCATTATCTTTGCATCATCTTTTCCATACACTTTTTTCAAGAGATTCCATGAATATTTTGTACACCTTCCTCTAAAAATGAGATCCGAAGCTTTCTCATCGACGTTCTCAGCAATCACAGAAAGAGCACGGTAATCATTCCGTTTTAATTTCGCAAAGGCTTTCTTGTCCATTTGCGACATGCTTTCGACGTCTTTACGCCATTCATAGTCATTTTCAACAATTTCCCACAGACCTTTGGAGATTAGCTCCTCTTTTTTCCTATTGCTCCATTCCTCAAAATTCTCTTTTGTGAGAACAAACGTCGAAAAAAAAATAGAAATATCATAATTTCAACCACGCTCCGATACCAATTTGTTGGAAAATTTGTGTAGCTCTGATACCACTGTTAGAAAAATTTATAGCTTTGATACCATTTTGGTAGAATTTTAGAGGAGAAAGATGAATTGTAAAAAGAGGAATAATTTCTTTTTGAGGAGAAGGAAAAACTTGTATTGCTTGATATAACTTGATTACATAATTTGTTTCATACTTGCTTTACTTGCTTGATTGATACAAATGAGTGATTACATCCTAATTTATATAAGAGAGAATCTCTAGACTTCTTTTTCTAGACTTTTCTTCATTTTACAAATTTGTTTAGTCTAGATTCTTCTCTAATTTTATTTTGATAACTCTAATATTTATTACCATTTATTTTGTGCTTCCCTAAATACAAGAATAAAATTTATCATATAACCAACATTTCCTTAAAAACCAAGTTTATTTCCAATAATTCCCACTATAACAAGGGTTATATCTATGCCGGTCAGTTGGCGACTAAACTAAGAATCCTAGAGCTAGTGTACCTGGTTGAAATTCAAGCACCAAAGAATTCTTTGGGTGGCATCTATGGAGTGCTCAATCAAAAGAGAGGACACATGTCTGAGGAGTTGCACAGTCTTGAACTACACTTTACAACATCCAGGAATATCTACCTGTTGTTGAGTCTTTTGGTTTTTCAAATAATTTAAGAGCTGCTACTTCAGGACAGGCTTTCCCACATTGTGTTTTCCATCATTTGGATATGTTGGCAGCTGATCCTATGGAAGTTGGTTCCAAGCTACCCAATTTGTTGCTGATAATAGGAAAAGGAAATGTCTCAAGGAACAGATGACTCCTCTATCCGATTACGAAGATAAGCTTTAAATCAAAGATGTGGGATTAGCAGTTCTCTGGAATATATCATTCAAGAAATCTCAAGTTGAAAGGTGGACTTTATATTTGAGAATTTATTTTGTTTTCTGTTAACTTTTTAAAGTTTAATGTTGAGAGATCTCAAAACTTTATTTTTCTATTTTCCTGGAGCCTATATTTTAGTTTTAATTTGCATGTTTAAAAAAATGGTAAATAAAAAGCGCATTGATCTTAACACTCTCCCTCTCACATACACCTGTGTCTCCTTCCCCCTCTCTCAATCCCGCGATATTGTGTGTGTGCATGTGTATTTTGCATAAGGTTTTTCATTCAAAAGGTGTGATGATTAATCAGGATTTGTTGAGAAAAATATGAGCTAATATAAAAGAAAAATATTCCAGAATTGTGTTGAGGTTGTTAATATTTTTAAAGAAAATAGATTTTGATTTTTTTTTTCAAACATTCAACAGTTGTTTCCTAAATTGTTTCTAATTTGTAAGTTGCATTTTCCTGCTTTATCTGCAACTTCAAATATAAATGCTCGCCACAGATTCTCAGATCACTAACACATTAAAACCCCGTTGATATGAGAAGATAACAGCTTTATTGGAATAGGAAATTATATAAAGCTACATTTACAGTATGTAACAATTGGGAAAGTAGATATGTTAGCATTCATTTCATTATTTAATGATGAATACTTTATGCCTCCACTTAATGAGTATATTAGTCTATCTCTGTTTCAGTTCGCTAATAAAATGGTGTTACATTGCTTGGTTCGTTGATTAATTCATGTTACATATTTGTTACTGTTTGTTTTAATTTCATTATTATTTCTATTTGCATTTGCTTTGAATAAATTTCAACATATATAAATGCTTGGACTATATATGGATATCCCTAATTTTTGGAATGCGATTAAAGGTAAAAGACATCAGATTAAGAATTTTCATGTGGGCCAAAATGAAACAATTTAATAATTGATGTAATGAAATTTAAAGAGAGGATGCGAGCAAATTTAAACTCTTTTATATGCTTAATTTAAAATATCATATTCTTATAGTCAATCAAAATCACAAGCAGATAAATATGACAATAAGTATAATGCTAAAGCTTTTGTACTAATAGATATGAACTGCACAGTTGACACCATTAACAATTATTCAATAAAATATTAAACTTTCATGCATCAACTAATGTGGTGTGTACAAATACATGGACCATTAAAAGGGCAGTCGTTTACAAAATTTTCATATAAAATCACTGTCTTGGACACTTCAATCATTTTACAACCTCGATGTATTACTTTTTAATTTTTGTTCAAAACAAAAACCATAAAAGATCTTCCTTTTAGTCACAACTCAATGTACCCACCTCCCACCCACACACCCCTACCTATATATAAATAAAATAAGTAGAGTTAAGGATTATATATATATATAAAACAATTTGACTTGAAAGCTACCTTGAAAACCTCAATTCTTTTAAGCTTAAGTAAGATTTTTGTAACACCCCGTGTATTCTATAACAGTGAAATTCACAAATTAAAGTATAATTAATTACAAATCAAAGAATTAAGGGAAACGGGCTGTGCCATTGTGTTCGTCTCGGAAAAATACGTGAAATAGAGTCCGAGTTTTCCAAAATCGGAGTCCGTATGACCAAGTTATGGCCCGTCAAAGTTTTCAGAAAATTTCAAATTCAGAAAACAGCTCGAAGATTCGAATTTCAAACACGCAGGGAGGCAGGGCGGGAAAGTTCCCGCCCAGGACAAGTCGACAGGGGTGTCGATTTGCCAGTCGACACCCCCCCCGGTGTCGACTGCCCAGTCGACACGGGTGTCGACTTGCAGGTCGACCTGCTTGGTCGGCCTGGCTGGCCTGGTCTGTGCTGGGTCCGAATTTCTGAGGCTTGCTTTGTCACGAGGGCTAGGTGTCAGCTCCTGATTGGTCTCTCTTTCGAATGAATGGCTACGATTAACCCAAGCTACATCGACGGTCCTAATCAGTTCATAAACTCTATAAAAATGACCCTAGACTCTACCTAATCTATTCATTCAAAAATAAGAATGAGGCCATCATGCTGCTGAGGAACGACTAGGAGTAGCCACCAATTTGAGAGACAATTAGGAGACAAACTCTAAAGCATAAAGCAACTACAAGTTAAACTTAAACAAATCAAATCAACGCCTACATCAAAGGAATAGCATCTCCAAATCCAGAATTCAGATTCCTGAATTGAAGAATTCGTCACACGATAGTAAGTAGAGTACTATTCCGATATGAATAAATAACTGTGTTTGATTTGTGTAAAATGAGAATTACACTTGATTTGTGGTGATAGTAATTCAAATTTGTGCGTTGCTATGATTCTAATCGATTTGGAATGTTGTGATATAACGATTGGATATTCGCAAGTATGTAATTCATGATAAAAACTACATGTTTGCGGTAGTTTATTTGAGATTCATGCAAGTATACGATTGGATATTCGCAAGTATGTAATTCATGTTGAAGCTACATGTTTGTGGTTGTTTAATTGAGATTCATGCAAGTATGTGGTTTTGCTACTATGCCAACATAATGTATATTTTTGTACAAAATCACTTTTTGTGTAATTGGATCAAATTTGGGGTATTATGATTCATATGAAATTATGTTGGAATTGGCATCATGATCTATGTATAAAACCATAATTTTGTATTAGAAACAAAAGTAAGCCTCTTTGTGAACTTATGTTGATTTTATGAATATGACTAGGCTATGTTTGGTATTATGCCTAATTGAAAAACATGTTAGGCCTATATTGTTAACAAGAACTATATGATAATATATGTGACACATAGCTAAGTTAGATTTACATTCCAATTGCAAGTTTGCATGAATAAAGTAAAAACCATGATTTCATGTTTAGGAATATTTATGCCATGATTACATGAATAGATCAAAAACCATGATTTCATGTTTGGGTATATTTGTGCCATGATTATGTGAATAGATTAAAAATCATAATTAAGTTGGAATAATTCTAGTTGAACTATACTTTTGTATTAGTAACAAAAGTAAGCACCTTTGTAAACATATAGTAATTTTATAAACATGATTTGCTTATGTTTGACATTATGCCTAAGTAAAAATATAGGTTTATGTTGTAGTTAAGACTATGTGTCAATAATGATATCTAATTTAGTTAGATTCTTAACTTAACTACAAGTTTACATGGTTTGATTCATGTCACTTATGCTTTATGACCAACGTATATGTTACTACAATGCAAGTACACCAGTTTCTATTTTGTAGTTCCAACGTTATGTTGCAAGTTCATGCGTTCACATTCCCCTTTTTGTGTATATAATCACGTTTTAAGCCTCCCCTTTTTCACGTGGCTAAGTTGGGCTTAAAAGGCTAAGCCCAACATATATTATAATAAACGAACGTATTAAACGGGGGAAATAGCGTTGGGCCAAATTAATTAATAAATGAAAATATAAAAGTAGATGGGCCAAAATTCAAGAATGGGTTGGGCCCATGATTGGTGTAAACCTTTACACCATTAGCTTAAATTGATTTTGAATAATGGGCCGCAAATATTTACATATAAGAAAATAAAGAAGAAAGACAAAATATGTAAATGTAGAAAATACGATGTGTTTAACCCGAGGTTGGATTGAGTTGTGATGTAAACCTGCCCGGAACCGCCCGGCTGTCCAGTAGTCACAACAACACCTATCCAATGTGGGTGGTTAAACATGGAGCCCAATAAGGACCCGAGGTTAGACTGAGTTGTGGCGTAAGACTGCCCGGACCCAACCGGCAACAGGCAGCCACAACAATACCTGTCTAATGTGAGAGGTCAAGGCTTTAATAAGACAATTAAGGCTGAGTCAGGATTGATAGGATTAAGTAAATTATATTAATACTTAATCAAGATGGAACATGCTAAACTAAACAGACTGATTGGGGGTTAGGTTTATAAAACACTTAACCAACTTAGCATGTTGGCTAGAAATAGAAAAACCTAGTAGCGGGGGACCCTTTTCAGCAGTAACCCTATAAGGTATCATGATACCCTGAAACTAGGCAGGGTGGGGCACGATTACTGGGCTGACTGTAAGAGGTCAAATCGACGGCGGTGGTGCAGCAGTGTAGGTTCTAACGGGGTATGGGCGTGCACTCACTCCGACGCAGAAAAATAAGGCACTGGGCACCAGTAGCATACCTGTGCATTCTAGGGTTGTGTCGGGCCGCCGCCATGGGACTTGATACACCCCATGGTGGGACCAGCATAGGTAACTACAACATCGGGGGCCGTAAGACACATGTAACTATGCGAATAGGAGTCGATCATCATAAAATGGATCACTTCACCCTGATTATGGGGTGCCTGTTGGGAACTAGTTTATATGGGTACAGAGATTAATATGGGGTACGATAGTATATTCGACCCTAGACAACTTAACTAAGTATATGGTGCTTTCCCATTTCTAGTTTATACTTATCATACCCAGTTCTTTATTCATAGACTGAATAGTCCTAGACTTACTCAGGCTTTATGTCTGACTCTACTTTTCTTTCGTCTTCTTTTCTTCCGTCCCCCCCCCCCCAGGTCCACAGGGAGGGAATACCGCAGCTTGACCAGCCTTCATATCCAGCTTGAAGAGAAAGAATGTATTGCTTGGATCTTTTCGTTTTGGACTATGGCTTTGGACAGCAACTATGGGACTTTTGCAGTTTATTTATGTTTTCTTTATGCTTCTTTAAATAATGTAATCAAGACAGTTATGAAAATGTTATGTTTTTGGAAGTATTGTAAGACAATTATGGTATGGTTGTTGTAACACGTATTTTTAATGAAATAAAAGTTGTTGTTTTTCCGCTATTCAAAAATATGTGTTCTTATATCTGTCTTGTATATCTGTGACTTATACTTATAAACCTCCACCAAAATTAGGGCATTCCCTTTTAGAGTGACCTTAACGGAGGTGGGGTGTTTCACTTGGTATCAGAGCATAGGTTTACCAGATAAGATAAAAAGTTTTGAAAAATTATTTTCAAAAATTATTTTCAAAAAAAGGAAATTTAAAGAAGCATTTTAAAAAAAAAAAAGATAAAATATTATTTTATTTTAAAAGGCAAAGTCCCCCCAAAGCCATAGGTACTATCTCTTATCCTTCGTTTTGAATCTATCCTTTTTGTTTCAGCATGTCCGAAGAACTTAACTTGCCAGAGGGTGTACCAATACCTGGTTGGTTTAGACGGTTCTTAGAAGCAAGGGCCACTCAGCCAGGTCCTACCGTTCCTCCTCCCCCAGCTGCAGGAAATCATCCAGCTGCAGCGGCACCTCTTCCTCCACCTCCTCCACGGGGAAACACTTTTGCTAAGATATGTAAAGATTTTAAAGCTATGGGAGGAAAGGATTTTCATGGAACTGAGTCCTTCGTGGCAGCTAGAAATTGGCTGAAAGAAACCGAGGACTTATTCGTCATCTTTGAGGTAGAAGATAGACAGAAAGTACAACTGGCAGTTTGGCTACTAAAGGGCGAGGCTTCCTACTGGTGGGAAGTCACTAATGCAGAAAGACCAGTGGAGACATGGGAGGACTTTAGGGCAAGGTTTGAGGCTAAATTTCTCTCAGATGCGGAAAGGAGTTTGCAGTTGGAAAAATTCTTATTTCTTAAGCAAGGGAACAAGACAGTCAAAGAGTATGTTAATCAGTTCGATGAGCTGGCTAGGTTTGGGCTGGACCTAGTCAACACCCCGCACAAGAAGGCTCTCCGTTTCATCAAAGGGTTGAATGAGCCATTACACAGTTAGGCCATGACCCATATACCCATGGGAGCCACGTATGAAAGATTGGTACAAATGGCATTGCTGAACGAAGAGGATAAGGGCAAGAAGGAGACAAAGGCAGAAAGCTCTCAAGGGAAGAAAGAGGGTTTGCAGCCTAAGAAGACAGACTTTAAGAAGGGCGGGAAAGGCAACAAAGAGAAGAGGAAGTGTAATTTCTGTGGCAAAGTGGGGCACTTAGTGAAAGATTGCCGGAAAAAGAAGGCCAAGGAGAATGGTGGGTGCTTTTCTTGCGGTGAGACAGGCCACAGGGCTAAGGACTGCCCAAAGAAACGAGGACAGGGGCAGAGGGCTGGATCCACCTCAGGGGCACAAGTTCATGTGCTAGAAGCGCCACCTCTGCAATAGCGAGGTATAAATACTTCTGTAGAAAGTGTAGTTTATCTTTATGATCACCCCGTTCGCACTTTATTTGATTCTGGCGCATCACACTCCTTTATCTCGTCTGCTTTAGTAGAATCTCTGCACCTAAAAACTAGTGTGGTAGAGGACCCCTTAATTGTTTCAAACCCAATTGGGGGCCCAGCTCATTTGTCTATGATCTGTTTGGGATTGAAAATTTCTATTCTAAGCGTAGAATTTCAATGTAGTGCCTTTTTTTTGGGCTTTTCGGGATATGGTTTGATTTTGGGCATGGATTGGCTATCCAGTAATGGGGCCATCCTTGATTGTGAGAAAAGGGTTGTTAGGCTCCTAACCCAGCTCGGTAATACTTTGGAAATTTCTTGTAATCCCTCATATGCGGTTATGCTTAGTTATCTTGAATCGCTAGATGCCTCTGTCGACAATTGGCAATCGGTGAGAGTGGTCCGGGAATATCCGGATGTCTTCGAAGAGGTGAAGGGCTTGCCTCCGAAGCGGGAGATAGACTTCCGCATATATCTTGTAGATAATGCAAAGCCCGTTGCGTTGCCCGTTAAACACATGGCTCCACGGGAAAGAAAAGAGCTCAGTAAACAGATTAAAGAGCTTCTAGAGAAGGGGTTCATTAGAAGGAGCATTTCAGAATAGGGCGCTCCAGTGGTGTTCGCTACAAAGGCGGATGGTTCACTCCGTCTATGTGTTGACTATAGGGAGCTCAACCAGCTAACGAAAAAGAATAGGCACCCTCTCCCCAGAATTGACGATTTGTTTGATCAGCTTGTAGGAGCGTCTGTTTTCTCCCAACTCGATTTAGCGACCGGTTTTCATCAGCTAAGGGTGGCTGAAGATAGTATCGATAAAACAACATTCAGAACCCCAGACGGCTTCTTTGAATGGCTTGTCATGCCTTTCGGCTTGACAAATGCACCTGCTTACTTCGTGGACCTGATGAGTAGGGTATTCAGAGATTTCCTCAATAAGTTCGTAGTGGTCTTCGTAGACGATATCCTTATCTTCTCAAAGAGTGAAGAGGAACATGCTCAGCACTTAAGGGCAATCATGGAAACTCTGTGAAACCATCAACTAAAAACCAAATTCTCCAAATGCCACTTTTGGAGAGAAGAAGTGAGGTTCCTTGGGCACATAGTATCCAAACAAGGGTTAGCAGTGGACCCTGCTAAGGTAGTGGCGGTACAGGATTGGAAGACACCAAGGAATGCAACTGAGGTCCGAAGTTTTCTAGGACTAGCAGGTTTCTATCGAAAGTTCATAAGGGATTTTGCGAAGATCTCAGCTCCGCTCACGAAATTGACCAAGAAGAATCTAGTGTTCAATTGGGACTTGGATTGCGAGTTTGCTTTCCAGCGACTAAAAAGGGCTCTTACAACAGCCCCAGTTTTGACGTTGCCAGATGGGAGCAAGATGTTCATTGTTTATACAGATGCATGTGGGACAGGGCTAGGCGCCGTCTTAATGCAAGAAGGAAGGGTAGTAGCTTATGGCGGGAGGCAGTTGAAAGTGCACGAAAAGAACTACTCGACCCACGATCTTGAGTTAGCTGCCATCGTCTTTGCACTCAAGTCTTGGCGACACTATCTCCTAGGTGAGAAGTTCGAACTTTACACTGACCATAAATCGTTGAAATATCTTTTCTCGCAGAAAGATCTTAACTTGAGGCAACAGAGATGGATGGAGTTTCTTGCCTCGTATGATTTCGAGATCTCCTACACTCCGGGCAAAGGCAACGTAGTAGCAGACGCGTTAAGCCGAAAGAAACTGACCTTAAGCCCGCTGTTTGTTGAAAGACAAAGCCTAGAGTTTATAGCCAGCTTCGACTTTAGGCCTTCCTCCGATTTTGTACCAGGCTTGCTAGCATCTCTCGAAGTACGTCCGACTTTAGTGGACTCAATAGGGACAGCACAACGTGAAGACCCTCAGCTTGTGGAAACAATTGATAGGCTAATTAGGGGTGAGACTTCAAGCCACCTCAACAGATACTCCATCGACGACAAGGGTTGGCTAAGGCGAGACGGAAGACTATGCGTCCCACATACAAGGGATTTAGTAAAGAAGGTTCTGGAGGAAGCACATCACTCCAAGATGACGATACACCCAGGCGGAGATAAAATGTACAAGGACATAAAAAGAACTTTCTTCTGGAACGGCATGAAAAAGGACGTGGCAGAATTCGTTTCTAAGTGTATGGTGTGCGAACAGGTCAAGGCGGAACAGAAAAAGCCTGGCGGTCTGCTACATCCTCTAGATGTCCCGCAGTGGAAGTGGGATAGCATCTCAATGGACTTCATCGATGGGCTGCCTAGGTCTAGGAGAGGCAACACTAGCATTTGGGTAATAGTGGATAGGCTTACTAAAAGCTCCCACTTTTTACCTATCAAAAGTAAAAGAACTGCCTCATCCCTAGCATCTCTTTACCTCAAGGAAATCGTTCGACTCCATGGAATACCATCCAGCATTGTTAGTGACCGAGACCCTATCTTCACAAGTGAGTTTTGGCGGAGTCTGCAAGAAGCGATAGGCACGCAGTTATGCTTGAGCACAGCCTATCATCCCCAAACCGACGGCCAAACGGAAAGAGTGAACAGAGTTTTGGAGGACCTTTTAAGACTGTGCGTCCTTGACTTCGGAGGAACGTGGGAATACCATCTTCCTTTGGTGGAATTTGCCTACAACAACAGCTATCAAGCAACCATCGGAATGGCGCCCTTCGAAGCTTTATATGGAAGACCGTGCCGATCGCCCACTTGTTGGTGGGAGTCTACTGATAAGCTCATACTTGGACCAGATATGATCCGAGAGACTTCAGAGAAAGTAGACTTAATACGAAGAAGGATGAAGACGGCCCAAGACAGACAAAAGTCCTACGCCGACAAGAGGAGGACCGACCTTGAATTTGAGGTTGGAGACAGAGTTTTTCTTAAGGTATCTCCGCTAAGGAACGTTGTTCGTTTTGGAACCACAGGAAAGCTAGCACCAAGGTTCGTAGGGCCATTCCCTATCATCGAGAAAATTGGGGAAATGACCTATAGACTAGAGCTACCCGAAAAGCTGGCCGGAGTTCACAACGTTTTTCATGTTTCACATCTCCGAAAATGTCTACATGAGTCTGCTGAAGTGGTAGAGCCAAATATCCTAGAAGAAGCTGAAGTGGAGCGCGAAGCAACCGTGAGGAAAGTTCCAACTCGCATATTAGAAACGGAAGTGAAGAAGCTACGCAACCGCGAAGTCAAGCTCGTCAAAGTTCAGTGGAGCAACGCCGAGGGAGACGCGACTTGGGAAACTGAAGCTAGAATACGCACTGCCTACCCTTTTCTTTTCGAGGGTACATCCTTGATCTTTCTTTTTCCTTAAGTTGCACTTTTATCTATCTTTTTAGGTATATTTCCTCGACCTTATCTTTTAGGAAGAAACCCTTTGGATGAAAACATGTAATTGAAACATGTTATGGATGATGGTTGCAAGTGGTTGCAAGTGATTGCTAGTGGTTGCTCGTGGTTGCATATACACACACAATCTAGGTTTTAGATTGGCTCAGTCACTTCATATTGCATATGCATATATGTTTGCATTCGTATATGGTTGAACTTTAATGTGTTGTCATATGGATGTTGCATTTGTATGAATGATTGTGCACTCATGTAGAATCATGAATAGGAAAATTTGCATACATAATGGATTCATGGCACTTACATAATTCGCATTAAGGAGGTCAACTGAATCAGTAGACCGCCTGATTTTGCATTAGATAAGTACATGTACACACACACTTCGCATATGATCATGAAGCATTAGAAGTCTTTTAAGGACAATGGATACTCGTGTTTGATGGATGAGTAGATGGATGTTTGGATGTTAGGATATATATTTTTCCTAAACTTGAAGATTTCGGGGACGAAATCCGTTTAAGTGGGAGAGAATGTAACACCCCGTGTATTCTATAACAGTGAAATTCACAAATTAAAGTATAATTAATTACAAATCAAAGAATTAAGGGAAACGGGCTGTGCCATTGTGTTCGTCTCGGAAAAATACGTGAAATAGAGTCCGAGTTTTCCAAAATCGGAGTACGTATGACCAAATTATGGCCCGTCAAAGTTTTCAGAAAATTTCAAATTCAGAAAACAGCTCGAAGATTCGAATTTCAAACACACAGGGAGGCAGGGCAGGAAAGTTCCCGCCCAGGACAAGTCGACAGGGGTGTCGACTTGCCAGTCGACACCCCCCCCCCCCGTGTCGACTGCCCAGTCGACACGGGTGTCGACTTGCAGGTCGACCTGCTTGGTCGGCCTGGCTGGCCTGGTCTGTGCTGGGTCCGAATTTCTGAGGCTTGCTTTGTCACGAGGGCTAGGTGTCAGCTCCTGATTGGTCTCTCTTTCGAATGAATGGCTACGATTAACCCAAGCTACATCGACGGTCCTAATCAGTTCATAAACTCTATAAAAATGACCCTAGACTCTACCTAATCTATTCATTCAAAAATAAGAATGAGGCCATCATGCTGCTGAGGAACGACTAGGAGTAGCCACCAATTTGAGAGACAATTAGGAGACAAACTCTAAAGCATAAAGCAACTACAAGTTAAACTTAAACAAATCAAATCAACGCCTACATCAAAGGAATAGCATCTCCAAATCCAGAATTCAGATTCCTGAATTGAAGAATTCGTCACACGATAGTAAGTAGAGTACTATTCCGATATGAATAAATAACTGTGTTTGATTTGTGTAAAATGAGAATTACACTTGATTTGTGGTGATAGTAATTCATATTTGTGCGTTGCTATGATTCTAATCGATTTGGAATGTTGTGATATAACGATTGGATATTCGCAAGTATGTAATTCATGATAAAACTACATGTTTGCGGTAGTTTATTTGAGATTCATGCAAGTATACGATTGGATATTCGCAAGTATGTAATTCATGTTGAAGCTACATGTTTGTGGTTGTTTAATTGAGATTCATGCAAGTATGTGGTTTTTCTACAATGCCAACATAATGTATATTTTTGTACAAAATCACTTTTTGTGTAATTGGATCAAATTTGGGGTATTATGATTCATATGAAATTAGGTTGGAATTGGCATCATGATCTATGTATAAAACCATACTTTTGTATTAGAAACAAAAGTAAGCCTCTTTGTGAACTTATGTTGATTTTATGAATATGACTAGGCTATGTTTGGTATTATGCCTAATTGAAAAACATGTTAGGCCTATATTGTTAACAAGAACTATATGATAATATATGTGACACATAGCTTAGTTAGATTTACATTCCAATTGCAAGTTTGCATGAATAAAGTAAAAACCATGATTTCATGTTTAGGAATATTTATGCCATGATTACATGAATAGATCAAAAACCATGATTTCATGTTTGGGTATATTTGTGCCATGATTATGTGAATAGATTAAAAATCATAATTAAGTTGGAATAATTCTAGTTGAACTATACTTTTGTATTAGTAACAAAAGTAAGCACCTTTGTAAACATATAGTAATTTTATAAACATGATTTGCTTACGTTTGACATTATGCCTAAGTAAAAATATAGGTTTATGTTGTAGTTAAGACTATGTGTCAATAATGATATCTAATTTAGTTAGATTCTTAACTTAACTACAAGTTTATATGGTTTGATTCATGTCACTTATGCTTTATGACCAAAGTATATGTTACTACAATGCAAGTACTCCAGTTTCTATTTTGTAGTTCCAACGTTATGTTGCAAGTTCATGCGTTCACATTCCCCTTTTTGTGTATATAATCACGTTTTAAGCCTCCCCTTTTTCACGTGGCTAAGTTGGGCTTAAAAGGCTAAGCCCAACATATATTATAATAAACGAACGTATTAAATGGGGGAAATAGCGTTGGGCCAAATTAATTAATAAATGAAAATATAAAAGTAGAGGGGCCCAAATTCAAGAATAGGTTGGGCCCATGATTGGTGTAAACCTTTACACCATTAGCTTAAATTGATTTTTAATAATGGGCCGCAAATATTTACATATAAGAAAATAAAGAAGAAAGAAAAAATATGTAAATGTAGAAAATACGATGTGTTTAACCCGAGGTTGGATTGAGTTGTGATGTAAACCTGCCCGGAACCGCCCGGCTGTCCAGTAGTCACAACAACACCTATCCAATGTGGGTGGTTAAACATGGAGCCCAATAAGGACCCGAGGTTAGACTGAGTTGTGGCGTAAGACTGCCCGGACCCAACCGGCAACAGGCAGCCACAACAATACCTGTCTAATGTGAGAGGTCAAGGCTTTAATAAGACAATTAAGGCTGAGTCAGGATTGATAGGATTAAGTAAATTATATTAATACTTAATCAAGATGGAACATGCTAAACTAAACAGACTGATTGGGGGTTAGGTTTATAAAACACTTAACCAACTTAGCATGTTGGCTAGAAATAGAAAAACCAAGTAGCGGGGGACCCTTTTCAGCAGTAACCCTATAAGGTATCATGATACCCTGAAACTAGGCAGGGTGGGGCACGATTACTGGGCTGACTGTAAGAGGTCAAATCGACGGCGGTGGTGCAGCAGTGTAGGTTCTAACGGGGTGTGGGCGTGCACTCACTCCGGCGCAGAAAAATAAGGCACTGGGCACCAGTAGCATACCTGTGCATTCTAGGGTTGTGTCGGGCCGCCGCCATGGGACTTGATACACCCCATGGTGGGACCAGCATAGGTAACTACAACATCGGGGGCCGTAAGACACATGTAACTATGCGAGTAGGAGCCGATCATCATAAAATGGATCACTTCACCCTGATTATGGGGTGCCTGTTGGGAACTAGTTTATATGGGTACAGAGATTAATATGGGGTACGATAGTATATTCGACCCTAGACAACTTAACTAAGTAAATGGTGCTTTCCCATTTCTAGTTTATACTTATCATACCCAGTTCTTTATTCATAGACTGAATAGTCCTAGACTTACTCAGGCTTTATGTCCGACTCTACTTTTCTTTCGTCTTCTTTTCTTCCGTTTCCCCCCCAGGTCCACAGGGAGGGAATACCGCAGCTTGACCAGCCTTCATATCCAGCTTGAAGAGAAAGAATGTATTGCTTGGATCTTTTCGTTTTGGACTATGGCTTTGGACAGCAACTATGGGACTTTTGCAGTTTATTTATGTTTTCTTTTTGCTTCTTTAAATAATGTAATCAAGACAGTTATGAAGATGTTATGTTTTTGGAAGTATTGTAAGACAATTATGGTATGGTTGTTGTAACACGTATTTTTAATGAAATAAAAGTTGTTGTTTTTCCGCTGTTCAAAAATATGTGTTCTTATATCTGTCTTGTATATCTATGACTTATACTTATAAACCTCCACCAAAATTAGGGCATTCCCTTTGAGAGTGACCCTAACGGAGGTGGGGTGTTTCAATTTTTAACCTATTCATCGATGCCCCATCTATTTTAGACTGTTACAATCTGATTTGTTACACGAATCGTATTTTCACATTCAATTCATTTCATTAGATTCAAATTTTAGTATCTGATAAAATGGGCAATACGTTGATATAACAAAAACTGTCCTTTTTATTTAACTCTGGTGAAATATCAATTCTCACATCTCACACAGATCTTAACCTTTTATGTTATCTATTATATTCGATGTTCCATAGTTTATTCATGTGATGATATTTTAGTTATGTTTTATGATTGGAATACAATCCAAAAAAATATTAGCCTTCCCTGTTGTTTCAACCTATATTCTGGTAATAGGATTCACATCTTGAATATTTTTATGTTTAGAAAGTTTTCTATCATAAATTTGGTCGATATTCATGTTTTCTTATAATGAAATTCATGTATATTCCAAAACTTCAAAAACTAAAGCAAAAAAAAGGTTTCTATATGGACATGGTGGGAGTTATATTAATAGAATTTGTTTTGGCAAAAGAGTCAAGTAGTGGATTATCCTTTGCAATTGATCGCTTTCATTTTTTACTTTGTATAATTTATTTATACATTATATGCATTAAGTTTTTGTTGATTACAAAAGTTGAATAATGAACAATAATTATTGATTACATTTCTTCCTATGTACATTATTGATTGTAGAAGTTAAAGTAAGACATATGTAACAGATGGCGTAGCAGGTATTATATATAATCTATATATTTAATTAAAAAACATATATTGTAAACCTACCAATTTCAGTCATAGCGTAGGTTTTAACATGTTCCTCTTTAATTCATGTATAAATGTGACAAGTTTAAACAAATTAATGTATGATCACAATGAATTCTACCGTTGGTCAAAACATTTATAAAATTCATGAATAAGCTACACCAAAAATAAATATATGACCGCTTAACCAGTAAACAAACCTTTTTTTTAACATTAAGCTATCACCTGTTAAGTTTTTTGCTAAATTAGAATCATTCCGAAGGCAATGCAAAATATATTACAAGTTAGTTACCCCCTAATCTATCATATTGGAAGGAATACTTAATTTAACATATATTCTGTCATGGTTAACAAAACATTTAAATTACTTTTTTTTTTTGCAGTGTCATTTATGCTTGCACTACTCATCGGGGTACCCACTGTTACATTCTTTACTACCCTTCTTCCATATCTCTATGCCTTTATACAGCTACCGAGAGTCAACTTATAGCTCAACAAAAAAATACATTCTATTAAACAACATAATCGATATTCAGTCCTACTATGATATCAATAGTAACTCTGGTTTGGGGAAAAGTATAAGCACTGGACAGAAGAATAAATAGGGTAAATGATGCAATTTTATATGTTTAACTACTTACCGTCTACGTATGTACTATCAAGTTTTTGTATCCTCCTTTACTCATTTCATTCGCCTTCTACTGTACTGCTACCTTTTAATAATAACGTACATTGTGTTTCTCTCACTCTTCAGGCTTTTACATTGCATTGTATTTTTTTCTTTTTTCCTTGAGCATTTTCTGACTGTTTTGGTCTTCAAACTAACTAAAGCTAATTGTCCACGACATGTTATTCTACGATCGCTTTAGTCCACAACTATTACATTCATCATGTTACATTTTGAACTTATTACCCAACTTTTTCACTTAAAGTAAAGGGACAATTAACGACAAGGACAAAAGCCCACTAAAATTTATCCATAAGGACAACCGCCTAATATATTTTCCAAAAGGACAATACACTACAGTACTCTCGTTCAATTTTCACGCCCGTTCAGTTTCTTCCACATCCCGCTTCAATTTTTCTCGTTAAATTTTTCTCCACCACCGCGATTTTTCTCTCCATGATTTGCTCTTCAAACATCTCTCTAGTTCGATCATCTTCAGAATTTCTCGAGCTCCTCAATTTTTTTGATTTGCCCTAATTTTATCGTCTCAAAAGCTTCATCGATTCATGAAGATGTCGCGGATTTAGATTCGTTTGGCAGTAAATATGATGTCTTCATTTTTTGATTTCGTCGTAGAAAATCGAACGAGAGAGATGAAGGAGAAAAAATTCTGTACACTTTTTTTTATGTTGAAGTTAGCAACAGTTTTTAGTTATCATTTTTCTATTTTTTTTAGGTATCATTTTTCGTGTTTTAACAGTGTTATGCTTTTGTGTTTATAATTTTGGTGCTATATCAGTTTTGTACATGTACTGTTGTATTAGTTTTGCAACTCAATCGAAATTATGTCATTTTAATCAATCAAAGTGGGATGTAAACATTTTTTGTATTAGTTTTCCATTAAAATATCAAAGCAGTTTTTAGGTATCATTTTTATATTTTTTTAGGTATCATTTTTGTATTTTCTAGTTGAATTTAGATCATAGCAGTTTTTAGGTATCATTTTTATATTTTTTAGGTATCACTTTTATATTTTCTAGTTGAATTTACATCATAGTGGTTTTTAGGTATCTTTTTTATATTTTTTTAGGTATCACTTTTATATTTTCTAGTTGAATTTACATCATAGCAGTTTTTAGGTATCATTTTTATATGTAAATATATTTTTTATTTAACACTGTTTTATATTCGTTTATTGTGTTTTAATGTTGTATTTATTTTGTAGTTGTATTGTTGCATTATCTATGTATTATAGTCGAACTTATTTCGTTATAATCAACAAAACTATGATATAAGAAATTTTTGTGTTACTTTTTATTTAAAACATTACAGCAGTTTTTAGGTATCATTTTTATATTTTTTTTGGGTATCATTTTTACTGTATTCACTGTGCTATGTTTTTTAGTTACTTTTTGTTGCTGTATTAATTTTGTTGCTGTACTTGTAACACCCCACCTCCGCTAGGGTCACTCACAAAGGGAATGCACTAGTTGTGGAGGAGCGTTATCAAGGTAAACAATCACAGAAATATTACAAGACAGACATAAATAAAACAGCGGAAGAATCAAAAGATAAATTTCATTACTTTCAAAATAGTCAAAGCCTTTTTCATCCAAAGTACCAAATAGCCAAAGTCATCATTTTCCATTACAAAAAATTCTGTCTTGCATAAATAAAGAAGCATAAAAGCTTAAACAGCAAAAATAGCATAATTCCCCAAGATAGCAAAAATGCAGCCATAGCAGAGCTCAAGATCAAACCATACATGAGCTGAACCGAAAGCAAGAGAAATTCAAGCTAAGTGCTAGAGTTTCCTCCCTGAGAACCTGGGGGGAGGGGGGAAACGAAAGAAAAAGAGGCGAAAGAAAACGGGTCAGTCATAAAGACTGGTAAGTCCTAGTGACTTTCAGCATAAAAACAGGTAAAGGTAACATGACATGTATAAACTGAAAGTAAACATAAGGATGCTGTCAAGATGGGAAAGATAGACTAAGATAGCATGATAATTCAAGTACAAATCAAGTATAGCATCGCATGTTCAAGATTCGCTGCACCAACTGTACTAGTATCCCAAACCAATGTCATATATTAACCATGAAAAGATCCCTTGGCCCAGTATCATGAAATGACCCATTTCGGGGTCCTACGGAACGATCCATTAATCGACCGACTCCCTACAAGTTCTAGCTCGTCGTGTGTCTGTGTCATACGGCCCTATCACGAATGTAGTCACCTGTGCTAGGTCCACCATAGGGTGTATCAAGCCCTAGGGTGCTAACCACCGACACGAATCAAGCACGCATAGTGTAAACCTACTGATGCCCAATGCCTGCTTTTTCAACTCCGGACTACGTGCACGACCATAATCCGCCTGAACCTACACTAGCGCACCAACTCAGCCGTCGTTCTGGTCGCTTACAATCAGCCCAGTAATCGTGCCCCACCCTGCCTAGTTCCAGGGTACCATGATATATCTAAGTGGGTTACTGCTGAAATGGACCGCATAACTAGGGTTTTCGTCCAACAGGTTAAGTGTTCGTCATTTAAATTCGTGACTTAACCCTTATCAGTCTAGCATGTCAAGTTGGTTAAGTGTTGTCCTTCAATTTCATGACTTAACCCCACTAATCATGTGTCAAGTTGGTTAAGTGTTGTCTTTCATGTTTATGACTTAACCCTATCATGTGGCATTAATTCATTAATACACCCCAACCTCTCACATCAGACCTGTTGTTGTTGTCACTGGATATGCCGGGCGGTTCCGGGTAGATTAACACCATAACTCAGTCTGACCTCGGGTTTCAAGCGCGATATGACCAACTACCCACATTGGATCCTATTGTTTGCAGTAACTGGATTTGCCGGGCGGTTCCGGGCAGAATTACACTGCAAACTCAACCCAACCTCGAGTTGGCCATTTTCAAGTTCATTCTAGTGTCATGTCCATGTTCAAATTTCATGTCAAGTTCGTGTCAAGTTTCATGGCAAGTTTCATGTCATGTTTCATGTTTCAACTTATGCCTATTATCAAGTTCATGATTCATGTTCATAACCAATTCATGTTTTGCCTAATCTACCCAAATCGTATTCCCATCGCATGTAAATGTGAATCGATCTAAATTACAAGTAAATCCAAATCCAGAAATAAAGGGAATAACATCAAAACTATGATAGGCAAAAAGGACGAGTATAAAGTGATAAAAGGGATTACAAGACTAGCATGACATAACTTTAGATAATTGGTTACAACATCACTGGCATATAGAAAATAGTAGGATTTCAAATCTAGTATAATAAGGTGATAGTCATGGCATAAGGTGATAGTCCCAAACTTGTAAATAATAGACTGATTCAACATCACAGGCATGATAATGTTATGGACATGAAAGAGTTTGATTTACAACATGAATAGGTTCAAACTGATTTCACAGCAATATTCCCAAATGTCAAGATCCAAGATGGAAACTAGAATAGATGTGAATCGATTATCATACGTAAGTCCAATTTCACTTTATCTCATGTCCAAATTACAATTAACAAGTTTAAATCTCAAAGTAACTAGAACTTACAGATCGTGGACTAAGAATTTGAGATGCAGAAGTTGAATTTAGAAACTAGTCGTCGAATTGTTGAATCGTTGAATCTCGATTTGATTGTAGAAGAAAATCCCCAATATGCAATTCCTAGCCGTAGTCTTCAAGAAATAGTCTTTGTGTTTTATTTTAATTTATTTTTAATTTAATTTTGAAGAAGAAGAAGAAGCCATGTCCATCAAGAATTTGTGCAGCATAAGGTTAGAGAAGAATGGTGTAAAGAGAATGGGGTTAGAGGGCTGTTTATATAGGATTAGGCGAATGAATCTAGACTGAAAACGAGACCAGAAACATCAGAATGAACCCAGGCTCAAAACTGGGTTTTGGCACTAGGTCGACCCCCAGGTCGACCATAGGGTTGACCTGGCCCCTGGGAGGTCGACCATAGTGTCGACCCCCAGGTCGACCTGGTCCTGGGCGGGAAATTTCCCGCCTAGTCTGCGCTGGGGTTTGAATTCGAATTTCGAGCTGCTTTCAATTCTGAAAATTCCTGAAACTTCGGAGGGTCATATCTCCCTCATACGGAATCCTTTTTTCGAAAACTCGGATCGTTTCCAACCAGAATTTCGAGACGAACGCAATGGCGCAACCCATTCCCCTTGATTCTTATTTTAATATTTAATTCTGCCTTGATTTATGGTTTTAACATGTTATTAAAATACGGGTTGTTACATTCTCCCCTCCTTAAAGGATTTCGTCCCCGAAATCTTCAAGTTAAGAAGAATGCATCCTATCATCCAATCATCCATCTACTCAACCGTCATCCACAAGCAACCATTGTCCTTAAAAGATTTCTAATGATGTATGAACTTATGCAAGAGTGTGTGTATATGTACTTATCTAATGCAAAAGATCTGGCGGTTACTGATTCAGTAAAACCGCCTTAATGCAAAATATGTTAGTGTAATGAGTCCAACATGTATGCAAATTCCTAACATACTTTATAATCTCTACATGAGTGCACAAACATTCATTCATATGCAACACCCAAATGATAGCATATCAAGTTTCCATCCATATACAAGTATAAGCACCCATGCATATGCAATATGAGATATATGACTGAGCCGATCTAGTGCCTAATGTGTGTTATGCAACTACGAGCAACCACTAGCAATCACTTGCAATCATCAACCATAACATGTTTACATCCAAAAGGGTTCTGCCTAAGGTTCTCAAGATAGGATCGAGAAGATAACAAGACAAACATGGATAGCAAAAGCATGTACATGATACGAAGGTATGTAAACTTATAGGAAAAAGAGACCGAGAATGTACCCTAAAAAAGAATTGGGTATAGCGCGCGTATCTTCTCTTCGGTTTCCCAAGTTGCGTCTTCTTGGGCTTCACTCCTCTGTACTTTAACTAGCTTGACTTCTCGATTCCTTAGCTTCTTGATCTCCGTTCCTAAGATACGAATCAGAACTCGCCTCAACGTTTCTTCTTTTTCCACTTCTACGCCTTCAAGGATGCTTGGCTCAACCACTTCGGCAGACTCATGTAAGCACTTTCGAAGATGCGAAACGTGAAAGACATTGTGTACTCCGGCCCACCTTTCGGGTAACTCTACCTTATAGGCCATCTGTCCAATCCTCTCGATGATAGGGAACGGTCCTACGAACCTCGGTGCTAACTTTCCAACCGCTCCAAAGCGAACCACATTGCGTAAAGGAGAAACTTTTATAAAGACCATATCTCCGACTTCGAACTTTAGGTCTGTCCTTCTCTTGTCCGCGTAGGATTTCTGTCTATCTTGGGCCGTTTTCATCCGTCTTCGTATAAACTCAACTTTCTCGGAAGTGTCCCTTATCATGTCGGGTCCAAGTATGAGCTTGTCTGTCGACTCCCACCAACAAGTTGGTGACTTGCACGGTCTTCCGTATAAAGCTTCGAATGGTGCCATTCCTATGCTAGCTTGGTAACTATTATTATACGCGAACTCAACGAGAGGTAGGTGATCTTCCCAAGTACCACCAAAGTCAAGAATGCATAGTCTCAAGAGATCCTCTAGTACCCTATTTACCCTTTCGGTTTGTCCATCTGTCTGTGGGTGATAGGCCGTGCTTAAACTTAGTCGTGTGCCCATTGCTTCTTGTAAACTATTCCAAAATTCGCTAGTGAAAATCGGGTCACGATCGCTAACTATACTAGAAGGAACTCCGTGCAACCGTACTATTTCTCGAAGGTATATAGACGCTAGCCATGATGCGGTCCTCTTGCTCTTCACAGGAATGAAGTGAGCGCTCTTCGTGAGTCTATCTACTATAACCCATATGCTAGTATTGCCTTTCCTTGACCTAGGCAATCCATCCACGAAATCCATCGAGACACTCTCCCATTTCCACTGCGGAACCTCCAAAGGATGCAATAGCCCACCGGGCTTTTTCGACTCGGCCTTTACTTGTTGGCACACCATGCACTTAGAAACGAATTCCGCTACGTCCCTTTTCATCTCGTTCCAAAAGAAAATGCACTTCATATACTTGTACATTTTATCCCCTTCGGGATGTATAGTCATCTTCGAGTGATGCGCCTCTTCGAGAACTCTCTTTACTAAGTCTCCCACTTGTGGGACACATAGTCTACCATCACGCCTTAGCCATCCCTTGTCATCTATGGCATACCTACTGAGGTGACTTGACATTTCACCTCTAATCAACTTGTCCATGATCTCGACTATCTGTGGGTCTTCCTTCTGTGAAGTCCCTACTTGGTCTAGAAGCGTAGGCCTTAACTCAAGAGATGCTAACGTGCTAGCCAACGACTCAACAACAGGTGTGAAATCAAAGGTTGCTATTAACTCTAGACTTTTCCTTTCAACAAACAAAGGACTCAAAGCCAACAAACAAAAGACTCAAAGTCAACCTTTTCCTACTTAGCTAAAAGCAAATTTCTTTCTTATATATTGTTGCACTATATTACATGAATTTTCAAACTAATTAGTTTCTTCTATTTATATACAGTTGTTACATTTGTGTTTCGTTATTAGTTTATTGGTTTGATTCCAAAAGCACATAAATATTTCGCTTTCTGTACTCCATTTTTGGTTTAATCTATTGGTCGTGTTAATGACATTTGGTTGTATTATCTCAATAACTGGCGGTCAGTGTGTGACGCATGTTGGATTTCTGTTTCACACTTCATTGTTGCTTAATCAACATCTGCCTATTCCTTTTCTTTTTGCCTTATAGTGCATCACCTATAATGGAGATTACATGTTGACATGTTGTAAACATGTATTGTTTTAATGTACATGTCACAAAAGTCTAAACGCCTGCACGAGAGCCATGTAAACCATTGTACATTGGACCAACATAAAAACCAACCTTACTTGAAGTAATACTGGAGAACATATAAGCATAAAACTAATGAAAGTGAGCTGCCCAATTCTTGAACGTAGTGTAGTGACAAACAAAGCAACGGGATTGAAGTAACTTGAGCTATAGCCTATCAACTTAGGGGTGTCAAATGGGTCATTTAGGGTCGCAGGAGGGTCAAGCAAAATTTGATCCAATCCATTTGCAACCCGTTTATTCTGATCGATTTAACGTAACGCTTTACCTGACCCAACACACATATTATGCGGGTTACCCATTTAACCCATCTAAACGTAGTTGGGTATTTTTAATATACAATTATGAGGAAATTACGAAAATAACCTTCTTCTTGAAAAAAGTGAAAAAATGAGAAAATTTCAGAAAATCCGGAAAACTACAAAATGTAAAGTAAAAAAAGAATTATTCAAAAATAATGATTTCTAAATATAAAAAGACCAAAATTACGAAAATACCCTTCATTTCGAAAAAAATGAAAAAATTTCAGAAAATCCAGAAAATTACGAAATGAAAAGTAAAAAAAGAATTATTCGAAAATAAAGATTTCTAAAGATAAAAACACAAAAATTACTAAAAAACCCTTCATTTTGAAAAAAAATGAAAAAATTACAGATAATTAAGAAATGTAAAGTAAAAAAAGAATTATCCGAAAATAATAATTTCTAAAGATAAAAAGACCAAAATTACGAAAATACCCTTAATTTTGGAAAAAATAAAAAAAATTATGAAATGAAAAGTAAAAAAAGAATTATTCGAAAATAACGAGTTCTAAAGATAAAAAGACCAAAATTACGAAAATACCCTTAATTTTGAAAAAAAAGAAAAATTTCATAAAATTACGAAATGAAAAGTAAAAAAAAAATTATTCGAAAATAACGATTTCCAAAGATAAAAAGACCGAAATTATGAAAATACCCTTAATTTTGAAAATAATGAAAAAAATCCAGAAAACTATGAAATGAAAACTAAAAAATGAATTATTCGAAAATAATGGTTTCTGAAGATAAAACGACCAATATTACGAAAATACCCTTCATTTTGAAAAAAGTAAGAAAAAAATTCAAAAAATCCAGAAAATTACGAAATGAAAAATAAAAAATGAATTATTTGAAAATAATGATTTCTAAAGATAAAAAACTAAAATTACGAAAATACCCTTCCTTCATTTTGAAAAAAGTGAATAAAAGGAAAAAAATTCAGAAAATCTAGAAATTACGAAATGAAAAGTAAAAAAACAATTATTAAAAATAACGATTTCTAAAGATAAAAAGATCAAAATTACGAAAATGCCCTTCATTTAAAAAAAAATGAAAAAATTTCAAAAAATCCAGAGATTTTTTTCACATTTTCCAAAATAAAGTTTTTTTTTCATAATTTGGCATCTTTAGCTTTATAAATTAATATTTGAAAATAATTTTTTTTACTTTTCATATCTTAATTTTTTGAAATTTTTCAATTTTTTCACTTTTTCCAAAATAAAGGGTATTTTCGTAATTCTAGCATTTTTAGCTTTAAAAATCGTTATTTTAAAATAATTATTTTCTTACTTTTCCTTTCGTAATTTTCTGGATTTTTTGAAACATTCATTTTTTTCACTTTTTTTCAAAATGAAGGGTATTTTCGTAATTTGGGTCTTTTTATCTTTAGAAATCGTTATTTTCAAATAATCCTTTTTTGACTTTTCATTTCGTAATTTTCTGGATTTTTTGAATTTATTTCACTTTTTCAAAATGAAGGGTATTTTCGTAATTTTGGTCTTTTTATCTTTAGAAATCGTTATTTTGAATAATTCTTTTTTTACTTTTCATTTCGTAATTTTATGGATTTTTTTAAATTTTTTCATTTTTTTTTCAAAATGAAGCGTATTTTCTTAGTTTTGGTCCTTTTATCTTTAGAAATCATTATTTTTGAATAATTCTTTTTTTACTTTTCATTTCGTAATTTTTTGGATTTTTTGAAATTTTTTCATTTTTTTCAAAATGAAGGGTATTTTCGTAATTTTGGTCTTTTTATCTTTACAAATCGTTATTTTCGAATAATTCTTTTTTACTTTTCATTTCGTAGTTTTTTGGATTTTTTATATTTTTTCATTTTCAAAATGAAGGGTATTTTCGTATTTCGTTTTAATTTTTACTATCCTTTCTGCACACTTTACTTCAGCTTCATATTTCGTTAACCATTCTAGCCCGAGAATGATATCAAACTCAGGAAAATCCATAACGACTAGATCAAAAGGAAACTTGTAGAAAGAATACGAGACTGGCACTATACAATATGAACTGAGAATAATAGAACCCCCTATTGGATTATGAACTTTAACCGATTCTTTAAGCTTTCTTTGTTTTAACTTTAACTTGTGAACCGTGTTACTTGCAATAAAACTACGTGATGCACCCGTGTCAAATAATACAGAAACAGGAATATTTTTAATTGTAAGGGTACCTCCCAAAACATCGGGTTTACCTGCTCCATCGGAAGCAGCCGGCGGGTTCGCCCCGTCATACACATGAGCAACCTCGGCCTTCTTAAGCAAGGGACAGTCTCTAACAAGATGTCATGTCCTGCGGTAGTTAAAGCATGAACGAGGGTTCTGAGAGCTCTGGCTTGAACCTTGAGAGTTGGTCTTCTGCCGTTTCGGGGCTGTGCAAACATTTGAGTAGTGCCCCACCTTGCCACAATTGTAGCAGCTTCCCTTTGGCGGCCTGCTAGTCTGCTGATTAGTGGATCCCGCATTGCTTGACTCAGCTTGATTCGTAGCGGGCTTGCGTTTATTCCCTGCTTGGCTCTTAGAACGGTCCAGATCCAGGATCCTTTGATCCAGATCCTCATAATTGCATGCCATCTCCACTAATTCATTAAACGCCAGCTTGATGTGGGCCATTGCCCTGTCTTGGTACTTACGCTTTAGCCCGAGGATGAACCTCTTGTTCTTGGACTTAGCGGTCGCAATGAGCTCTGGAGCATAGCGGGACAAATGTGTAAACTTGTTCAGGTAGTCTTGCACAGAGATATCTCCTTGCTGGAGGTTTGCAAATTCGTCATGCATGCGCTCAAGGGCTTGCTCTGGGACGTGCTTTTCTTTGAATAAATCCTTGAATTCATCCCATGTCCTACCAGCATTTCTATTCCCTACGGTGAGAGCTTCCCACCATAATTCGGCTTCTTCTTGCAAAAGCCAGGCACCCATGAAAGCTTTGTCTTGATCACCCAGCCTCAGGCCTTCTAATATCTTCTCGCATGTTTTCAGCCATGCCAAGGCCTCAATCACAGTGCCCGTTCCAGAGAAGGTTTTGCCTCCTAGATTCTTGTACCTTTTAGCCACGCGGTCGAGCTCGAATGGCTGAGCGGCTGGGGGTTGTATTAAGGGTCCATCTTCAGCTGGGACTTCTCCTCGTCCTCTGCCACGGCCAGCTCGGCCTCCTCTACCTACGGCTACTCCGGTAGCCATTGTTCAAATTCTGTATAAGCAAGAAAAGAGTCAGCCTACAGAAACGATAATTTTATTGTATGGTAAAGCAGAAGAACTTAAGGAAAGACAACGATGTACTGATCAAATTATTTTTGTTATTCTGCTTAGCTCATTCTAGGACATTACTGGTCCTATCTTTAATGAGCTACTCACCTTAGAATACTACTGATTCTATTCTGACGAGGTGTTTAATGTGTTAAATTCCAGAACTAAGGTTAACCAAAGCTCTGATACCACCTGTGACGATCCCAAAACCCCGTACGACGGTGTTAAGGATAATCAATGGAATATAACACATTAATCATCATTAGCAGAATACAGATAATAGCATAAATAGGAAATAGAATAATTTACACAAATATGACAGCGGAATCATATGAATATCACCACATCAGAGAGCACAGTGCAGGATACAACTTAGTGCAAAATAATACATAATCAGTCTACATCGCCTGAGGCGGAATCACATATATAGAGAGTACATAAACGAAACATCAGTCTACATCGCCTGAGGCGGAATCACATATATAGAGAGTACATAAACGAAACATCAGTCTACATCGCCTGTGGTGGAATCATATACATATACAATAATGGCGGAAAATCATAGTCATCACGGTGTAATCAAGCCTCGCCATGAGCCAAAAAGTGCACCTCTGTTGCGGTGCCAAGCCAAAATACGCCATCTACCTGATACTAGGCTGCCCGTGTGAAAATAAGGGCACCCGAGTTTGCAAGGTGAAACAAACTACGAGTTAGTCATGGGACTGGTATGAGAAATCTACTTAACTAATTATACAACAACAATAAGCCAAATTAAAGGACCACGCCACTTTCGCGGAACGGGTTTACTCCAATGAGTGCTAGTGCATGAAATAAAGTAAATTATTAAATCATCGCAATGCTCTTTATAAAAATGAAAACATTATAAGACTCAGGTCCCATCACACAATGTAAAGCAAGCCGGAGGATAAAGTTTTACCTTATAATGGCCAAGAAATGCTTGATACGTATAAAACAAAAGTGTTTGTTATAATTACTAGTGCATATAGGTTTCAAAACGAATTCAATCATAAATATCAATCATAGACGACATAAATGACTCATATCACTATGTCTCCATACTAGTAATACAATCAAATCCGCAATTTCGTATTGGAAATTGGATTCCATCATGAGTCGAGGCAAGGGGAAAACTTCTCTCCGTTTGAGACACTCTAGCAAATGTCCCAGGACCGCACACAGCAATCCCTGGATCCTCCAAGGCTGGTCCTCTCTTACTTTTGAGGATTGGCAATTCCTGAACACACGTTTCCCGGTCCTTACAGACATATAATCGAGGCGCCTCGCATTCCAACAACCACACAGGTGAAAAGTATATATAAATGTCAGGGCTGGTAAGTCACTGGCACCACCGTAGCTAGAAAGAAATTAAACGTCGTGCACTCCTTGGGTCCTTCTCCCGTTTTTGACTCATACCGAGGTGTGAGGCTCGCGAATCCACGCTATACACAAAGCTATGCCACACAGACCATGCTTTGATCATCAACCACAAGACTTTGCTTTGCAACAGAAGCCTTGATCATATGCCACTTAGGCGTGCCACACAGGCAATTCACTCTATGCGACTGATTTCTATCGATATATAACCTCTGAGCTCGTACGTCTCAGAGAAGGGCGTTAAGCAAGAGAATAAATTCTCCGCCGCCAAACATATATATATTTAATAGAGATCGATCAACACAGAACAAAATCCAATGTCAGACACACAGTCCATTTACAAATTCGTTCTGGGTTTGAACGAAGCCGGAGGCACCATATTCCTCCCATATCCGCACAATCAACAATACGTCCGGACGGCTACCACTTCAGCTCCCGTAAGGTAGCTACTCCAATCATGAGCATTAGTAGCGCCCATCCATCCAATGTGAAGATCGTCGGTCTTGAACCGTCTTCAACTCTTCGACTTCTCACCGTCGACCGATTATTTGAAATGAGAATAAACTCGGCCTTTTCAAATAATCCACGTATATTTAGATTTTCAAATCAATTCTTCACATGGTTAAATTATTCAACATTCACATTTTAGTTCCTTAGTATAATTTTCATGTCAAGCACATTCAACCATCAGATATCAAGCAAACCAAGCAAAATCGGTTTATTTCTATTCTATATCGCCTATAATATTTTATAACGATATATTGCCATTTTTATTTATTTAAAAACGACCATATTTAATTAAACGACGTTTCAGGTCGTGCCGAGGCACTAGCGCTGTTTTTCCTTAAATTTATTTTACACATAACTGAAAATCTAACCGTTGGATCTTCACAAATTTTATATCATTAGAAAGAACTTTTCAAAACGAATCCAACGGTTTCAGTTTTGGGAAAATCCGACGGTCGGATCTCCCGCACTAGTCGTTTGAAATCACGATTTCAAAATACGAACTACAGTGTCGTTATTCGATTTAATTTATTTATATTTATATATAAATATAATCGATTCTGGCGCTGTTTTTCTTCATATTTGAATTAAACATTCCAGACAATCCAACCATTGGATCTTTACAAAGTTGGTGCCGTTGGAAAGATATTTCCAAGGCGAACCCAACGGTTACGGTTTCGGGAAAATCCGATGGTCGGATCTCCCGCACTAATCATTTGAAATCACGGTTTCAAAACACGAACTGCACGGCCTCGATTCATTTTAATTTTATTTTTATATATATATAAATATAGTTCATTCGGCGATTTCAATATCGTTTTCACTTCAAATATTTCACTAACGCCTTTAAATTTTGGAAAATTTCACCATAACCTCCTTTGTACGGGAAGGGCTGGGAAAATTCCCAAATAGCCACACGGGCGTCTCATCTCAAAAAGAAAAAGCCAATCGGTTCATAAAATCATCACCCAAGCAAAACAGTAAACATGTACCTATTTGTCAGGCACACAATTTTATTCCTCTTCTCTAGCCTCTTTGCTATAACCTGTTCAATAAATATGCATGTACATATGTGCAATTCTTATCACTTATCATTTTCCATTCAATTTCATATTTGATTCGATTTGGTTTAAAGTTACCACTCATTCCAATGTTGCATACATAAGAAAAAATCATATCATTAGCTAATTAATGAATATTTCAACTCATGCATATTTATTTGAACAAGTGGTTATTTTTAACACTTCACAATTCACTTAAAAATGATATTTTTGGCGAACTAAAATATATTTCAACACATGACTATTTTTATTTAGTTCCTATACATGTTAAAAATAATATTCGTAGCAAACAAATATTTATCTCAACACTTGTATATTTTTAGCAAATCACATACATGATAAAAATGGTATTTTTATCATCTAAAATATTTATTCAACAATGAATGTTTTTAACACTTCATATTTTCAATAAAAATGTAATTTTTATTGTTCGATCTTTTTATTCAACACATGAACCTTTTTCAATACATGACTTCTCAACACATGAGCATTTCCACACATGGATATTTTATATAAATTATACATATAAGAAAGATGTAATTTTTATTGTTGAAACAATTTATTTAAAACACGAATATTTTAAATACTTCTTATATATAATAAAAATGTGATTTTTATTGTTTAAACACTTTATTCATTCAACACATGAATTTATTTTTCAACATATGAACTTCTCAACACATGAGCATTTCCACACATGGATATAGTTTCAACACATGACTTTAGTTTCAACACATGAAAATAATTTCAACACATGAAAATAATTTCAATATATGAAAATAATTCTAACACATGAATATTATTCAAAATTTCGGCAGCATAACGGCATGGTAGTTAAAACCGGCACCGTCCCGAGTACGGCTCCTCGCTCTACCTTCAAACCTCGCGGTTTTTGACAATGGGGATTTCATACATCTAATTCGCATACAGGCGAGTATGATCTTCTTTTCCACAATTTATTTCAAATTTGTTTCAATCACCAATGGGTATTTTTCAACCACAACCAAACAATATCAACCACAAGCAATTCTATCAACCATTCACATTATTCACCAATTTTTTCACACCAATTCACAATCAATAAATATCGTCCACGGTTTGTGGACGAGGGGAGTGTATATATATTTATATATATATTCGTATATAAATATATTTTATTTCCTTTCCAACACACATATCATTTATACAATGCATGTATAATTCATACTTCGCTCATATAATTTATACAACGCATGTAAATGAGGTATACAACATGTATATAATTTATATTTCGCTTATATAATTTATATATGATATTTTTATTCACATTTCAGTTTAGAAATCTCACATTGGTTGTTGCTTTTCTAAAAATCATAGCAAGCTCAGAAAAATCCCCGGACACTTCTAGACTGTAGAGAGCGTCGACACGGTTTCGATGTTTCCTGTTTCATAGAATTTCGTTAAAACACTATAAAGATATGATTTTTCAAAGTTTGCTACACTTAAAAGTGTTTAAATCAGTTTAATAAAACAAAGGCAGTACCTTTCAGAAGTTGTTCAAAACTAGGTTTTGAAATAACTTCCAATCCGATGATCGTTGCGTGGATCAGACTACACAACGTCGAAGGGGGGTGGAAAGGGGTTTCCGCGCAGGGGTGTGGGGTCGGGTTCGATGGTCGGGATAGGGCAGGGTGGCGGGTCAAAGTCGCGAACTTTGGGAAGGTGATTCAGGCGATTGGCTGAACGATAGGGGTCGTGGCTTGTCTTGATTTGAAGAGAGGAGGCGGCGCTTCAAAGGACGGGTGGTGGCGGATGTTATCATCGCCTGTGGTGGCGGGAAAAGGGTCGGGAAGCTCGGAGTACGGTGACCGTCGGGGTACTGAGAGCGACGAGGGTTTTAAGATATTTTTTTATTTTAATTATGAATGGAAAAATCCTATTGGTCGATGGTTTTATTTAATTTTAAAGCAGTGTTTCTCCAAACGAACACCAATCCAAACCCAATGACTATCGCCTTTAGCTAAATACCCCCATCCCGGACACAATGGGATGTGTTTCATAGGCCAATTCGACTGTTACAGTTAGTTATTCTTCAAATTAAAATATAAAACATTCAAATTCTGTTTTGAATGTACATTTCAATTTGCCAGGGCCATAAACTGATTTGAAAAATTATAGAAAAATAATTCTAGCTATGTTTTGACGCTACGGTCCCAACAAAACTAGTTTCGTTGAATTCTGAGATCGTTTGAAAAATGGCCATTTTCTGGTCGATCCAATTTAACTGAAATTAACCAAACATGTTTTCTTTTTCCACCCTCACATACTGCTTCAAAAATTATGAAATTTGAAACCTAGCAATAATTTAACATCCCGGATCCAACAAAAGTGGTTTCGTCGAATTCTGAAGTCATTTGCAAAATGTCTATTTTCAAGGGCTATATATTTTCTATAGCGACCTTTCTGAAAATTCATTTGGTGATAACTTTTGATTCCCGCTATGAAACTTCGATTTTTCAGATTCGTTAGAAAGATATTCATAAACACATATAAATATTTTTGGTTTCACTAAAATCCGTTATATTTTGCACCCGGTACAGTCAGTCAAAGTTTGAATTCAAATTTTCAAACTGCCACACTATTTCCAATTCACTATTTTATTGAAATATTCTATTTCAATTGTTTAAATTCCTTTAAAATATCCAATTTAAAAATGTTAAATTGGCTCGTATTTTCCGGGTTGTTACAATCTCCCCCACTTAAAACTTTTCGTCCCCGAAAAGGAAACAACAGTACAGTAGGAAACAAAAATGTTAATGTAAAGTATTGTGAAGGTACCTTGCATCGGAGTTAGTTAGAGAGGTCCACCCTGTATTTGGGGTAAGCTTGCTTAATGCTTTCCTCAGTCTCCCAAGTACAGTCTCTAGGATCACTACTCCACTGCACTTTAACTAAATGAACCTTCTTGCTCCTTAGCTCTTTAGTTTCTTTGCCAACAATCTTTAATGGCTCTCTTCTAACTGCCAATTCTGGAGTAATTTCCAAGTCCTGTTGCGCTGCTTCTTCTACAACAAGATCCGGATCATGCACATGTCTTCTAAGTTGAGATACGTGAAACACATTATGCACTCCAGGCAACCAATCAGGTAAGTGAACCCTATAAGCAAGAGTTCCAATTCATTCAAGTATAGGAAAGGGACCAATAAATCTGGGTGCCAACTTCCCAGTTTTACCGAATCGGATCACTCCTCTCATCGGAGAAACTTTCAAATAAACATAATCACCAACAACGAATGCCAAATCTCTTCTTCTAGAATCCGCATAACTTTTCTGTCGGCTTTGAGCGGTTTTCAATCGTTTCTTGATGAAATCGACTTTATCAGATGCTTCTCGAATCATATCGGGCCCCAACACAAGTCTGTTGCCAGGTTCTACCCAACATGCGGGAGATCTGCACGGTCTACCGTATAATGCTTCAAATGGCGACATTTCCAAACTTGCTTGAAAGCTGTTGCTATATGAGAATTCTGCCAAATGCAAGTGATCTTCCCATGACCCGCCAAAATCAATAGTACAAGCCCTGAGTAAATCTTCTAAAATTCTATTCACCCGCTCAGTTTGGCCATCTGTCTGAGGGTGATAAGCGGTGCTCATGTTCAGTTTTGTTCCCAATTCTGTCTGGAATGCCTCCCAGAATTTGCTAGCAAATATTGGGTCTCTATCACTGACTATGCTGATGGGAACTCCATGCAGCTTAACAATTTCTTTGAAATATATCTGCGCTAGACTTTGAGCGGTTCTATTGGATCTGACAGGTATGAAATGGACGGTCTTCGTGAAGCGATCTACGATCACCCAAATACTGTCATTACCTTTCTTGGTTCGGGGCAAACCATCTATGAAATCCATGGAAATTTGTTCCCATTTCCAACCTGGGACTTCCAACGGTTGCAACAATCCGGCCAGCTTTTGTTGGTCGCTCATGACTAATTGACAAGTAGGGCACCTGCTAACATATAAAGAAATGTCCCTCTTCATCGCCTTCCACCAGAAAGTGCGCTTGATATCGTTGTACATTTTACCCACTCCAGGATGGATGCAAAGCTTGGACTTATGGCATTCATCGAGCACCTCTCTTTTGAGCTCAGGGATGTCGGGAACACAAATTCTTCCATTTAATCTCAGAACTCCCTCACTATTCACTTGGAAACTGGAGCTTTCGCCCCTTTGAATTCTTTTGATCATCTCTTTAACAAAATTGTCATTTTTTTGAAGAACAGAGATCTTGTCATTCAATGAAGACGTAACGATAAAACTGGCGATGATTTCGTTCTTTCTACTGAGTGCATCAGCTACAACATTAGCATTTCCCGCCGTATACAGGATGTCTAGATCATACGCTGCAAGAAATTCTAGCCAACGCTGCTGTCTCAAATTCAGATCTTTCTGGGTGAACAAATACTTTAATGATTGATGATCTGTAAACAGTTCGAATTTCTCACCCAATAAGTAATGCCTCCAGATTTTCAAAGCAAAAACGATGGCTAGCAACTCAAGATCATGAGTTACATAATTCTTCTCATGCGGTTTCAGCTGGCGGCTAGCATAAGCGACTACTTGGCCTCTTTGCATTAATACTACACCAAGACCTCTAATAGAAGCATCCGTCCAAACCATCAAATCTTGATTGTCATCGATAATGGTTAATACTGGAGCGGTGGTCAATTTCGATTTCAATTCCCGGAAAGCTTCCTCACAGTCGGAAGTCCACTTAAATTTCTCGTGCTTCTTCGTAAGCTTTGTTAATGGACCGGATATCTTCCAGAAATCTTTAACGAATTTTCAATAATAACTAGCCAACTCCATAAAGCTTCGGACCTCTGTGGGTGTAGTAGGCTGTTTCCAGTTTTGAATTGCTATAATTTTGCTCGGATCTACAGAAATTCCTTCCTTTGACACGGCATGGCCAAGGAACTTCACCACTTCTTGCCAGAAGACACATTTAGAGAATTTGGCTTTGAAGACGTTCTTTCTTAGAATCTCCAATACTTGTTCTAAATGTTTTTCATGCTCAGGTTTTGATTTAGAGTAGATTAAAATATCATCGATGAATACGAGGACAAATTTATTCAGAACTTCCCTGAACACTCTATTCATTAGATCGACGAAGTATGCTGGAGCGTTGCATAAGCCGAACGACATTACTAACCATTCATAAAATATGTCTGGACCTCTGAAAGCTGTCAAAGGAACACACTCTTCGGCAATTCTCAATTGATGGAAACCTGTAGCTAGGTCCATTCTGGAAAATACTCTCGCCCCATTCAATTGGTCTAACAGATCATCAATGCGGGGTAATGGGTATTTGTTTTTGAGCGTTTGTTTGTTGAGGTCGCGGTAATCAACACATAATCGGAGAGTACCGTCTGACTTAGGGACAAACACTACACCTGCACCCCAACTAGAAAAGCTAGGTCTGATCAGACACTTCCATAGAAGTTGACGAGTTTGATCGCCTAATTCTTCATTTTCTTTTGGAGTCATTCTTCGAATTGGTTGTACTACTGGTCTGGCATTGGGAATTAGATCGATTCTGAATTCTATTTCTCTTTGCGGAGGTAAGTTTTCAACTTCTTCAAACACATCCGCATAGTTTCTAACAACAGGAATCTTTTCTAAGGAAGTGGGGATAACTTCTAGCGCAGACCAAAATTCCTTTCTATCTGGATTTGAACCATGGCATGGTAGAGTAATATATCCAAGCTTCGTTTTAATTTTTACTATCCTTTCTGCACACTTTACTTCAGCTTTGTATTTCGTTAACCAATCTAGCCCGAGAATGATATCAAACTCAGGAAAATCCATAACGACTAGATCAAAAGGAAACTTGTAGAAAGAATACGAGACTGGCACTTTACAATATGAACTAAGAAAAATAGAACCCCCTATTGGATTATGAACTTTAACCGATTCTTTAAGCTTTCTTTGTTTTAACTTTAACTTGTGAACCATGTTACTTGCAATAAAACTACGTGATGCACCCGTGTCACATAATACAGAAACATGAATATTTTTAATTGTAAGGGTACCTCCCAAAACATCGGGTTTACCTGCTCCATCGGAAGCAGCCGGCGGGTTCGCCCCGTCATACACATGAGCAACGTCGGCCTTCTTAAGCAAGGGACAGTCTCTAACAAGATGTCCGGTCCTGCGGTAGTTAAAGAATGAACGAGGGTTCTGAGAGCTCTGGCTTGAACCTTGAGAGTTGGTCTTCTTCCGTTTCGGGGCTGTGCAAACATTTGAGTAGTGCCCCACCTTGCCACAATTGTAGCAGCTTCCCTTTGGTGGCCTGCTAGTCTGCTGATTAGTGGATCCCGCATTGCTTGACTCAGCTTGATTCGTAGCGGGCTTGCGTTTATTCCCTGCTTGGCTCTTAGCACGGTCCAGATCCAGGTTCATTTGATCCAGATCCTCATAATTGCATGCCATCTTCACTAATTCATTAAACGCCAGCTTGATGTGGGCCATTGCCCTGTCTTGGTACTTACGCTTTAGCCCGAGGATGAACCTCTTATTCTTGGACTTAGCGGTCGCAATGAGCTCTGGAGCATAGCGGGATAACTGTGTAAACTTGTTCAGGTAGTCTTGCACTGAGAGATCTTCTTGCTGGAGGTTTGCAAATTCGTCGTGCATGCGCTCAAGGGCTTGCTCTGGGACGTGCTTTTCTTTGAATAAATCCTTGAATTCATCCCATGTCCTACCAGCATTTCCGTTCCCTGCGGTGAGAGCTTCCCACCATAATTCGGCTTCTTCTTGTAGAAGCCAGGCACCCATGAAAGCTTTGTCTTGATCACCCAGCCTCAGGCCTCCTAATATCTTCTCGCATGTTTTCAGCCATGCCAAGGCCTCAATCACAGTGCCCGTTCCAGAGAAGGTTTTGCCTCCTAGATTCTTGTACGTTTTAGCCACGCGGTCGAGCTCGAATGGCTGAGCGACTGAGGGTTGTATTAAGGGTCCATCTTCAGCTGGGACTTCTCCTCGTCCTCTGACACGGCCAGCTCGGCCTCCTCTACCTGCGGCTGCTCGGGTAGCCATTGTTCAAATTCTGTATAAGCAAGAAAAGAGTCAGCCTACAGAAACGATAATTTTATTGTATGGTAAAGCAGAAGAACTTAAGGAAAGACAACAATGTACTGATCAAATTATTTTTGCTATTCTGCTTAGCTCATTCTAGGACATTACTGGTCCTATCTCTAATGAGCTACTCGCCTTAGAATACTACTGATTCTATTCTGACGAGGTGTTTAATGTGTTAAATTCCAGAACTAAGGTTAACTAAAGCTCTGATTCCACCTGTGATGATCCCAAAACCCCGTACGGCGGTGTTAAGGATAATCATTGGAATATAACACATTAATCATCATTAGCAGAGTACAGATAATAGCATAAACAGGAAATAGAACAATTTACACAAATATGACAGCGGAATCATATGAATATCACCACATCAAAGAGCACAGTGCAGGATACAACTTAGTGCAAAATAATACATAATCAGTCTACATCGCTTGAGGCGGAATCACATATATAGAGAGTACATAAACGAAACATCAGTCTACATCGCTTGAGGCGGAATCACATATATAGAGAGTACATAAACAAAACATCAGTCTACATCGCCTGTGGTGGAATCATATACATATACAATAATGGCGGAAAATCATAGTCATCACGGTGTAGTCAAGCCTCGCCATGATCCAAAAAGTGCACCTCTGCTGCGGTGCCAAGCCAAAATACGCCATCTACCTGATACTAGGTTGCCCGTGTGAAAATAAAGGCACCCGAGTTTGCAAGGTGAAACAAACTACGAGTCAGTCATGGGACTGGTATGAGAAATCTACTTAACTAATTATACAACTACAATAAGGCAAATCAAAGGACCACGCCACTTTCGCGGAACGGGTTTACTCCAATGAGTGCTGGTGCATGAAATAAAGTAAATTATTAAATCATCGCAATGCTCTTTATAAAAATGAAACCATTATAAGACTCAGGTCCCATCACACAGTGCAACTCAAGCTGGAGGATAGAGTTTTACCTTATAATGGCCAAGAAATGCTTGATACGTATAAAACAAAAGTGTTTGATATTATTACTAGTGCATATATGTTTCAAAACGAATTCAATCGTAAATATCAATCATAGACGGCATAAATGACCCATACCACTATGTCGCCATACTAGTAATACAATCAAATCCGCAATTTCGTATTGGAAATTGGATTCCATCATGAGTCAAGGCAAGGGGCAAGCTCCTCTCCATTCGAGACACTCTAGCAAATGTCCCATGACCGCTCACAACAATCCCTGGATCCTCCAAGGCCGGTCCTCTCTTACTTTTGAGGATTGGCAATTCCTGAACACACGTTTCCCGGTCCTTACATATCTATAATCGAGGCGCCTCGCATTCCAACAACCACACAGGTGAAAAGTATATATAAATGTCAGGGCTGGCAAGTCACTGACACCACCATAGCTAGAAAGTAACGTCGTGCACTCCTTGGGTCCTTCTCCCGTTTTTGACTCATACCGAGGTGTGAGGCTCGCGAATCCACGCTATACACAAAGCTACGCCACACAGACCATGCTTTGATCTTCAACCACAAGACTTTTCTTTGCAACAGAAGCCTTGATCATATGTCACTTAGGCGTGCCACACAGGCAATTCACTCAATGCGACTGATTTTTATCGATATATAACCTCTGAGCTCGTACGTCTCAGAGAAGGGCGTTAAGCAAGAGAATAAATTCTCCGCCGCCAAACAGATATATATTTAATAGAGATCGATCAACACAGAACAAAATCCAATGTGAGACACACAGTCCATTTACAAGTTCGTTCTGGGTTTGAACGAAGCCGGAGGCACCATATTCCTCGCATATCCGCACAATCAACAATACGTCCGGACGACTACCACTTCAGCTCCTTCAAGGTCGCTACTCCAATCATGAGCATCAGTAGCGCCCATCCATCCAATGTGAAGATCGTCGGTCTTGAACCGTCTTCAACTCTTCGACTTCTCACAGTCGATCGATTATTTGAAATGAGAATAAACTCGGCCTTTTCAAATAATCCACGTATATTTAGATTTTCAAATCAATACTTCATATGGTTAAATTATTCAACATACACATTTCAGTTCCTTAGTATAATTTTCATGTCAAGCACATTCAACCATCAGATATCAAGCAAACCAAGCAAAATCGATTTATTTCTATTCTATATCGCCTATAATATTTTATAACGATATATCGCCATTTTTATTTATTTAAAAACGACCATATTTAATTAAACGACGTTTCAGGTCGTGCCGAGGCACTAGCGATGTTTTTCCTCAAATTTGTTTTACACATAACTGAAAATCTAACCGTTGGATCTTCACAAATTTTATATCATTAGAAAGATCTTTTCAAAACGAATCCAACGGTTTCAGTTTTGGGAAAATCCGACGGTCGGATCTCCCGCAATAGTCGTTTGAAATCACAATTTCAAAATACGAATTACAGCATCGTTATTCGATTTAATTTAATTATATTTATATTTATATATAAATATAATCGATTCTAGCGCTGTTTTTCTTCAGATTTGAATTAAACATTCCAGACAATCCAACCGTTGGATCTTTACAAAGTTGGTGTCGTTGGAAAGATATTTCCAAGGCGAACCCAACGGTTGCGGTTTTGGGAAAATCCGATGGTCGGATCTCCCGCACTAATCGTTTGAAATCACGGTTTCAAAACACGAACTGCACGACCTCGATTCATTTTAATTTTATTTATATTTATTTATATATATAAATATAGTTCATTCGGCGATTTCAATATCGTTTTCACTTCAAATATTTCACTAACGCCTTTAAATTCTGAAAAATTTCGCTATAACCTCCTTTGTACGGGAAGGGCTGGGAGAATTCCCAAATAGCCACATGGGCGTCTCATCTCAAAAAGAAAAAGAAAAATCCAAGCGGCTAGCCAATCGGCTCATAAAATCATCAGCCAAGCAAAACAGTAAACATGTACCTATTTGTCGGGCACACAATTGTATTCCTCTTCTCTAGCCTCTTTGCTATAACCTGTTCAATAAATATGCATGTACATATGTGCAATTCTTATCACTTATCATTTTCCATTCAATTTCATATTTGATTCGATTTGGTTTAAAGTTACCACTCATTCCAATGTTGCATACATAAGCAAAAATCATATCATTAGCTAGTTAATGAATATTTCAACTCATGCATATTTATTTGAACAAGTGGTAATTTTTAACACTTCACAATTCACTTAAAAATGATATTTTTGGCGAACTAAAATATATTTCAACACATGACTATTTTTATTTAGTTCCTATACATGTTAAAAATAATATTCATAGCAAACAAATATTTATCTCAACACTTGTATATTTTTAGCAAATCACATACATGATAAAAATGGTATTTTTATCATCTAAAATATTTATTAAACACATGAATGTTTTTAACACTTCATATTTTCAATAAAAATGTAATTTTTATTGTTTGATCTTTTTATTCAACACAAGAACCTTTTTCAACACATGACTTCTCAACACATGAGCATTTCCACACATGGATATTTTATATAGATTATACATATAAGAAAAATGTAATTTTTATTGTTGAAACAATTTATTTAAAACACGAATATTTTACATACTTCTTATATATAATAAAAATGTGATTTTTATTGTTTAAACACTTTATTCATTCAACACATGAATTTATTTTTCAACACATGAACTTCTCAACACATGAGCATTTCCACACATGGATATAGTTTCAACACATGAATTTAGTTTCAACATATGAAAATAATTTCAACACATGAAAATAATTCTAACACATGAATATTATTCAAAATTTCGGCAGCATAACAGCAGGGTAGTTGAAACCGGCACCGTCCCGAGTACGGCTCCCCGCTCTACCTTAAAACCTCGCAGTTTTTGACAATGGGGATTTCATACATCTAATTCGCACGCAGGCGAGTATGATTTTCTTTTCCACAATTTATTTCAAATTTGTTTCAATCACCATTGGGTATTTTTCAACCACGACCAAACAATATCAACAACAAACAATTCTATCAACCATTCGCATTATTCACCAAATTTTTCACACCAATTCACAATCAATAAATATCGTCCATGGTTTGTGGACGAGGGGAGTATATATATATATATATTCATATATAAATATATTTTATTTCCATTCCAACACACATATCATTTATACAATGCATGTATAATTCATACTTCGTTCATATAATTTATACAACGCATTTACATGAGGTATACAACACGTATATAATTTATATTTCGCTTATATAATTTATATATGACATTTTTATTCACATTTCAGTTTAGAAATCTCACATTGGTTGTTGCTTTTCTAAAAATCCTAGCAAGCTCAGAAAAATCCCCGGACACTTCTAGACTGTAGAGAGCGTCGACACGGTCTCGATGTTTCCTGTTTCATCGAATTTCGTTAACACACCATAAAGATGTGATTTTTCAAAGTTTGCTACACTTAAAAGTGTTTAAATCAGTTTAATAAAGCAAAGGCAGTACCTTTCAGAAGTTGTTCAGAACAAGGTTTTGAAATAACTTCCAATCCGATGATCGTTGCGTCGATCAGACTACACAGCGTCGAAGGGGGTGGAAAGGGGTTTCCACGCAAGGGTGTGGGGTCGGGTTCGATGGTCGGGATAAGGCAGGGCAGCAGGTCAAAGTCACGAACTTTGGGAAGGTGATTCAGGCGATTGGGTGAACGATGGGGGTCGTGGCTTGTCTTGATTTGAAGAGGGGAGGCGGCACTTCAAAGGATGGGTGGTGGCGGAGGTTATCGTCGCCTGTGGCGGCGGGAAAAGGGTCGGGAAGCTCGGAGTACGGTGACCGTCGGGGTACTGAGAGCGGCGAGGGTTTTGATTTTTTTTTTAATTATGAATGGAAAAATCCTATTGGTCGATGGTTTTATTTAATTTTAAAGTAGTGTTTCTCCAAACGAACACCAATCAAAACCCAACGACTGTCGCCTCTAGCTAAATATCCCCATCCCGGACACAATGGGATGTGTTTCGTTAGCCAATTCGACTGTTACAGTCAGTTATTCTTCAAATTAAAATATAAAACATTCAAATTCTATTTTGAACGTACATTTCAATTTGCCAGGGCCACAAACTGATTCGAAAAATTCCAGAAAAATAAATCTAGCTATGTTTTGACGCTACGGTCCTAATAAAACTAGTTTCGTCGAATTCTGAGATCATTTGAAAAATGGCCATTTTCTGGTCGATCCAATTTAACTGAAATTAACCAAACACGTTTTCTTTTGCCACACTCACATACTAGCTTCAAAAATTATGAAATTTGAAACCTAGCAATAATTTAACATCCCGGATCCAACAAAAGTGGTTTCGTCGAATTCCGAAGTCGTTTGCAAAATGTCTATTTTCAAGGGCTATATATTCTCTATATCGACCTTTCTAAAAATTCATTTGGCGATAACTTTTGATTCCCGCTATTAAACTTCGATTTTTCAAATTCCTTAGAAAGATATTCATAAACAGATTTAAATATTTTTGGTTTCACTAAAATTCGTTATAATTTGCACCTGGTACAGTCAGTCAAAGTTTGAATTCAAATTTTCAAACTACCACACTATTTCCAATTCATTATTTTATTGAAATATTCTATTTCAATTGTTTAAATTCCTTTAAAATATCCAATTTAAAATTTTTAAATTTGCTCGTATTTTTCGGGTTGTTACACATAACTTTTGAAGTCAATTTAATTTGATTTCTCCCATTTCCTTCTCGTTAAATAATTCTAACTTAAAATGATTTTAATTTATTTCAAAATATTGAGTTGTATTTTCATAGCTATAAATTTTGAAATACTAGCTTCTTAACTTATTTCACTTAAATTATAGAATTTAAATGTCATTCCTGAAAATAAACCATTAAAATTCAATATGGTCGAATTCTAATTATAAAACCCTTCGATTAATCTCAATTTATTTTATATTCCGAATATCGGAATAAAACCCATTGTTTCTTTCAAAAACAATTTCCCTTTTCTTATTGAAATTCCCGTTTGAATTCATATTTTCTTTATAATCGATAAGTTCGAAACCCAATTACAAATATTGGCTTCAAAAGCCCATTCCCACTTTCCTATATAATTTCAACCTGAATTTACATTTCAATGATCTCAAGATAGATATTTTACCAAATTTATAAATGTCGTTTATAATCAACTTCTTTTTTTATCCACTTAAAACAAGTTTCTATTTTCAATTCTATTCGAAATTAAATATTTATTTTCAAAAATAAATTTCCTTTTTAAATCTTAAATTCCTTTTTTATATTTGAAAATATATTTTACGATATTTAAATACCAAAATTCTAGGGACAGGATAATTCAAACACAGCATAATCAATTACCGATTATATATCACATCAAATATCACAACTAATGGAAAACAGTAATATAAATGTTGAGGAATCCAGTTGGAACCCTTCAACCTGTTCACCTGCATCCACAGATGTTAATCAACATAAATAACTTCAATTTCATTCCAATATGAGATATCATGGTAAATAGAATTAATATCTAGTCAACGATATATATAAATAACTACATTAATTATTTAAATCAAATTTGTCAACTATTCATCCAAACAACCATCACACAATATAAAACTACTATATATAAATTTAAAACTCGTTTATATGAAAATATAAGCGACTAGAGTTGGTGAGTTTACTCACATAGTTTCGCAGTTGATGATTCTGCTTTCGTTTCGTTTAAAATCAATCAGCCATTTGATTTTATCCCGAATTTCCAGTAGCTTTGTTTTCATCCATATAGCCATCCGAACTTCCCGGCCGGCCTAAACCGAACAAGAAGATGGACTGCTTTGAGAACAAGACTAATCAGAATGCAAACAGAAGAACATTTCTTTGCTATTACAATAATTACATCAGAGTACAAGAACAAAACAGAGTATGAATAAATAATATACATCAGAAAAATATAAGAGATTAAAATAATTTACATAGCAGCGGAAAAATAATGCATAACACAACTGAAAGAGATACACAGATACAAAGCTTTCCGAATATAGCTCCAGCTGTAAATCCAGGATCCTAAAAAAAAAATCTGCAAAACCAAAACTACTAGCTGCGCGTGTAGAAAATATGGGCACTCAGAGTTTAGGTTAAAACAATAAACTCCAGGTCAGTCATGGGATTGATGTGATAACTAAAACATTTATTTAAAATTTTACTTTAAAAAATAAAGTAAATCAAGGGACCACGCCGTACAACACAGAACGGGTTTTCTCCCAAGAATACCAGTGCATAAAACAAACAACACAATGCTTTTTGGAAAAGTGAAGCTATTATAAGACTCAGGTTACATCACACAATGCAACGCAAGCCGGAGGATAGAGTTTTTCCTTATAATAGCCAAACATGCTTGGTACATTTAAAACAAATCATTTGATACTATTATAAGTGCATAGTGTTAAAACAACTTCAAATATAAATGTATCAATGATAGATGGCATGGGTACCATATATCATGTCACCATACTAGTTCTACAATTAAAACCACACGATGTTGTATTGGAATTTGGATTTCCATCATGAACCAAGGCAAGGGATCATGCTTACCGAATTCAAGACGCTCTAGCCCGTGTCTCAGGATCAGAACGCATCGACCCTTGGATTTTCAGGGTCGGTCCTCTCTTATGTTTGAGGATTAGTAATTCCTGAACAATACGTGGGCATAAGTCTGGTCAGTATGTCGACCATATCATCCATCGGCCCCGTAGTGACCGATATATTCGAGGTACCTCGCTATCCATTAAATAATATGCAACATCCCTTTGAGTAAAATGTATGGGCTCTATACCATGACACTACTCCTAGCTAAAAGGAAACACATGTTCTCCCTGCCGTCCTCTCCCGTTTCTGGTTCATACCGGGGTGTGAGGCTCGCGAATTAACGCTACACAAAGCTATGCTATTTAAAGCCGTGCTTTGATCATCAACCACAAGATTCTGCTTTTCAACAGAAGCCTTGATCATTTGCATCTCAGCATGCCATACTGACAATTCACACCATGCGACTGATATCTATCGATATATAACCTCTAAGCTTGTACATCTTAGAGAAGGGTGTTAAGCAAGAGAATAAATTCTCCACCACCAAACAGATATATATTCAATAGAAATCAATCAACATAGAATAAAATCCAATGTTAGACACACATCCATTTACAAGTCCGTTCTGGGTCTGAACGAAACCGGAGGTACCTTATTCCTTGTCCCATATGTCCAATATAGGAGAGAGGTCCTTGCATATCTGGTCGATCTCCAAGTACGTCTGGACGATCACCACTTATTACCTTGTCTTGGGTGTACAGCGCAATCAAGACATCAATAATCATCCAAACGATGTGAAGATCTCCGGTCTTCAACCACTATCTTCATCGTTGACTTTTCGTCGTATCAATTATTTAGAATAGGATAAACCTGATCTTTCTAAATAACTCGCATATCTTATAAATAAGTGCTATAAAACACAACATACGCCTCATTCCAATCCATAATATTCTTTTATTCAAATATTCTTTTCAAAATTTTAAACCAAGTTAAGGTTTTCCAGACTACTCGGGATTTGCGAACCTTACCGAAGTAATCATTTATTATATTTCCCGATCCCAACCTATTCATCCCATGGAGCAAAACTGGTAATACTCCATATCTAACACCACGGTGTTATCGGTAAAATTAATTACCATTCCATGTTCAAATCTAATTAAAGATTTAACTATCGCTTAGAGCAAAACTAGTGGTACTCCATTCTCGATCATTTCCCAAATTTGATAATTTAAATTATCACATTCACATTTCAGTCTAATTAAAGATTTATTAAAACTTCACTTAGTTTTAATCTTCCAACAATCATTAGTTAATGATTATTTAACTTTGGAAACACAAACATGCCACATCGACAATCTACACCGTACCATTGATTTCTACCGATATATAACCTCTAAGCTCATACGTCTTAGAGAAGGATGTTAAGCAAGAGAATAAATTCTCTGCCACCAAACAGATATATATTTAGCAGAGATCAATAATGCAATTCGAAATACAATGTTTGACATGAAATCCTGTCTTTAAGTGGGTTAAAGAACCAATGTCATTTAAAATACAGTTCATGATAAACCCAAAATCACATTCCATTAATTATGGAATCTTCACGGAAAAACAGATCAATATATAATCGATATCAATTTCCGTATCCGATTAATAATATAAATGGAATAACGACAAAGCCTTTTAAATTCCATATATATTAACAGTCTTCCTCCACAGAAGTTCACTTCGATTATTACCAAATCGAATTCCATTCCATTCCAATTTATTTTATTAAATTGGAAAACTTTACTTTGGAAAATTTCCATTAAATCTTAATAAAAATATTTATAAATTTAAAATCACATTTTACTGCTAATTGGGTTAAAGAACGAATGTCGTTAAAAACACAGTTCACGATAAACCCAATTCACGTACCATTTTATTCCAATTACTAAATATAATTGGAAACTCTAATAACCTTAATTAAAAGATTTATTCTTTCCACCGCGGGGTTTAAGAAGAGTTTTACTGAAGACACCATTCACGACGAACCCAAAATCCAATTTAATATTAAATATAAGGCTCTGAATAGAAATTATATCGGCTTATATTCAATATCAAATTCTGAAACCAACACACATCATATGGGGAATAATGATATATATCTATCTTCCAAATTCCTCCATAATATCTGTATAGTCACGGAATCCAATATCGAAATATTTCGGAGATGATTTCTATTCAAATCCATTTCAATTCATAGATTGGAAATTTCTGGTTATATTCAAACCCTTTTACTAATCCAATTTATTCATTTAAAAATTATTGGATTTCAAATCTAGTTAATAACTAGTTCATTTAGATAAATTTATATATTTTTATCTTTACAAACGTGGAATTTTTCATCGAAATTCTTTCTAAATCATTTATTATGATTTTACACAAATTATTAATATTTTAATAATTTTATTAAGGCCCTTTCAGTCGATTTCCATAAATGGTCTTCGAACTGCACTTACAGCGACATTTTCCAAATTTGATTTGGACATAATTCCAAATCCAACCGTTAGATTTCAAATCTCTTATATTCTTTGTAAAGCTCTTTTCGATACAAACCCAACAGTTCCAGTTTTAGGGGAGTCCGATGGTCGGATCTCCCGTAATGTCAATTCGAAGTCAATGGTTGAAATTCGCAAATGGTCCTGGTACGGCACGTTCTATTCAGACCATTAAATATATGTAACATATATATTATATATATTTCTTCGATTTCTGTTTAAAATGTATTTTAAAAATCGTTTATAAATTCATTTCAAAGCGATTCCCACTTTCATTTCAATTTTAAATCAAAACTGAATACTCCTTATCATTATAATATTTAAATGATAATGTTTTCAAAATATCTGATTTTGAAATCATTTCCTTTTTGATATTCATTATAAAAATGAATAATATCGATATAAATATCATTTGCATCAAAATGGCGCAAATCTAATCAACTTGGCTTCACACATTTCAATATTTTCGTGTCCATCCCAAAATCGGACATCAAATTCACATTTTAATCCTTTATTGAATATTATTTTAAAATATTCATTATTTTAAAATAGTCGTTCTTTCTGAATTGGAATCAGACACAGTCAATTACCATATAATGTTATTTATATGGATTTCATACACACATGTACACAACAATAATTATACACAGTCAACCATCATCTAGAGTGCATTACACAACTGCATAAGCATTAAATATAAATAATTAACGCTAACAACAGTGCCAACCAATCGATTGACACACAACTAAACAATTGGGATTCGTGTATGCCAAATATCATCCCAATACCCGTGGGGTTTCAACTAACAAATACTGAATATTATTTGTGCAGTTAGGCGATGTGTAAAATTTATCGTCCCAATCCATGTCAGTTAAATGGGTGTACATAAACAAATTGTCCGATTTGTAAATGAATATTTATTTTCATTTCAGGAGAATTTTATGTCGTTCATATATACGTTAAAAATTATATTTTTAACGATAAAATATTTATTTCAACACATGAATATTTTAATAGTTCATATATTTAATAAAAATGATATTTTTATTGTTCAAACATTTTATTCAATACATGAATATAGTATACAGTTCATATACAAATTAAAAAATATATTTTTAATGAATAAATATTTATTTCAGAAAATTTCAGCATTATAACAGCGCGATATTAAAACCGGAGTAATGCCTAGCATTACCCTTCTCCTGATACTGGCTCGCGCCATGCCCCATAGTCACAACCAATTCAAACAATCACAATATCAGTTTTTCAATCAAAATCCAAATTTCCACAATACAATCCAAACAAACAATTATGGTTTGTACAATAAATAGTGTCTGGGGGCTTCTAAACCCCATTTGCATCCTAGTATATATTTAATTGCAAAATAATTAGAGTGAGAAGGAGTTCTCACTATTGGTTTCCACTCCGTCATTCTTTAATGGACGATTTGGATTCTGTTATGCTTCCAGTCAGTTCCATCGCAATGTGTTTCACGCGGTATATATATATTAAAAATCATATTTTTACAATGCTATATATATATATTAAAAATCATCTTTTTACAATGTTATATATATATTAAAAATCATATTTTTACAATGCTATATATATATAAAAAATATCGTCTTTTTACATTTGCTATATATATATGTATATATATATATAATCACATTTTTATACTATATTTATATTTTAAAAACATTGCTATTTCTATTTTTAAAAACAATTCTATTTATATTTTTAAAAATCATATTTTTATCCTATTAATGCTATAATATAAAAATCATATTTTTATTTCAAAACTATATGTGTAAAAATCATATTTTTATAACGCCACTACATATATAAAAATCACATTTTTATACTAAAGCTACATATATAAAAAAAATCACATTTTTATACTAAAGCTACAAATATAAAAATCACATTTTTTTATTTCAATGTTATATATATATATATATATATATATATATAAATCGCATTTTTATTTCAAAGCTATATGTATAAAAATCATATTTTTATATAACTACTATTTCATATAACTCATATACACGATAAAAATGCCATTGTTATTGAACTAGAATTTATTTCACCAAATGGCTATTATATATATATATATCCATATCTCATACATAATTTTATGGCATACACAATTTTTATGCATCGCATAAATATAATTTTCTATTTTTATAAACTATTTTTATGTGAGTTTAGAATTCTCACCTGTAGATGGTGGTTGGTTCACCTGCGCGAGGTGGAGGAGATGCTGCGGTGAGGCCAAGCTCGGTGGCGACTTGGGAATGTGGTGGTTCGAGCAGCTTAGGGGTTGCGGAGGGTGGCTCAGGAGGTGCCTCGAGGTAGAGGACTCGCAGTGGACTGGCGAAGGGGGCGATAACCTCGCCTGGCACGACGGCGGTTCCGGTTAAGCGCGGTGGTGTCTCGATTCTCGCGTGAAGACTGAGTTCGTGGACAGCACAGGCTTGAGAGGGGGAGGATCGACGTTGAGGTAGAGGGTGGAGGTGGAGGAGGTGACGCAGAATGGTGGTGGAGCAGAGAGGCGAGGCGATGTCATCGCCATTTTCTACGATCGATTTGGAGAAATTGATTTGCCTATTTTTTATTTTATTTGGGGAAAAAGTGATTTCTAGGATATAACGTTATAAATTATATATATATAATTTATTATTATTTTTTATTCCAAAAAAACCCTTTTATTGCTACGAACTCCAAATCGAAATCAATGACTGTCGTCCCTAGTTAATTACCCCCATTCCAAACACAATGTGATATGTTTCATAAGCCAATTCGGCTGTTTCGATTGGTTTTTATCAAAATTAAATATAAATCAATGTATATTGAATTCAAACGTACATTTTAATTTACTGGGGCCACATACTGACTCCAAAAATTCCAGAAAAATAAATCTAGCTATGTTTTAACGATACGATCCTAACAAAACTAATTTCATTGAATTTGGAGATTGTTTGAAAAATGGTAATTTTCCAGTTGATTAAATTCAAACTGAAATTACCAAACACGTTTTAATTTGCCACGCTCACATATTAATTCCAAAAATTATGAAAATTGGAATCTAACAATAATTTGACATTCCGGATCCAACAAAAGTAGTTTCGTTGAAAATGGAGGTCACTTGATAAATGGCTATTTTTAAGGGCTATATATTATATAAAATATATATAAATTCCATAGCGACTATTTCAAATTTTAAACTGGACATAACTTTTATTCCCGTTATGAAATCTAGATTTTTTTTCACCTTCGTTAGAAAGATATAATTAAATAGATTCAAATATTTCTGGTTTTACTGAAATCCGAATTATTTTGAATAATGTACATTCATTTGAAATTTGAAATCGAATTTTCAAACTACCACGCCATTTCGAGTTCGTTTTATAATTAAAATAAATTTATATGTTCTAACTTTGATTTAAATAAATTTTTAGTTGTTATTATTTAAAATAAATAATTTTAAATATTCAAAATCCATTAAAATAGATAAAATTAAATTTTAAATTAGTTCCGAAAATCCAGGTTGTTACAATCCACAACAGCCCCACAACGTAGATCTCGTCGTTACGGTTCCAACATGATCGGTTTCATCCGATTTTGTTTTCATATGATATATATATATATATATATTGATGTTACAAGCCTTGATTAACTAAGCATCATTTAACGATAAATCTTATAATTAATTAATAAACTTAATCATGTTTTTCAACGTGATAACCGAAATTTTCCCTCACTTCGTTCTCCCACGATTAACACAATGCATCTGTAGCCTTCAATAAAAAATGTCGACCTAAATCACGAATTAACATCGTGAAATGAAACACCTGACCTCCTTCCAATGAAAGAATGATGACCTTCTTCTGTTGATGCCTCATTCTACTCCTGTTTGATGTCTTATAGTCAGTTTAAAACATTATTATATTGAATAATTAAATATGTAATCCCACCTTACCTTGTTAACCAGAGTTAGTTAATCTCTCCTGCTAATACTTCCTCATACTAATCTTTCTTCTACCCGATATGTTCTGCACCCGCCTGAAGCAAAGAAGCCATCACCACCGACCTCAATGCCCCATTTTTCCTTTTCTGATAATTCGTTTAGCTAACTAAAACCACAAACCACCTTTCTAATTTCAACAACCCATTCCTCATTACATCCTCCTTCTCGTGCCACTGCTGTTCGAACCATCTGTTTCACCAAAAAAAATCATCATGCCCTAAAAAAAAAACTTGCAGTCACTACCCTCAAAACAGAACTCCTTCTCCATAACTTACATATGCTTCCACCTTTAAGCCATGACTTCGAGTCAGTACACCAGGTGGATAACGCTTTCTTTCCTCCTCACATGCACGCTACAGTGAGTGCGAAAATTATTAGCACAAAATCCTTCAAAACTTTCACCATCGAATCTCCTCACCATGGCAACTCGCACGCCACTTGGAAACGCCTTCCGACCCCCTCTACTTTGAGCCATGTCGAACCCTAGTTCGACAATAAGGAAGTTGAAATTCCAACAACCCCATCGCACCAAAGATTCTGACCACTGAGTTGTAGCTCTCTTGATGACGAGCTCAACAATATTTATTTCCAGATTTTATGACCCTTCGTTGATTTGATTTTGATTTCTAATTATGATTTTTGAAGTGGCCAATTTGCCTTTTTCTGAAACAGGAAGATGCGAAATGGAATTGGGGAACTTAGGATTTGGGGTGATGTTTTTATATAGAGTTAAATTATAATTTTAATAAAATATTTTATTGATTTATAAAGTTTTGGTTTTTTCTCCCGTTTGATTTTAGTTTTGAGGATGAGAAGGAGATGTACATTATTTAAAAGGGGATGATGGCTTGGCACGCACGGTTTTTATTTTGCTTGATATGTATTGTTTTTATTTTGCTTGGTAAGCACGGGATCAATATTGAAGCTTACAATAAAGATTGCTTAGGCATGTGCCCTTTTGGAAAAGTAGAAAAGAAGGCCACAACTTATAATTAATTGATTTGGTAGGTATAAAATATTTTTCTTTGTTTTTTTATTCAAATATTTTAAATCCACTATTGTTTATCCCTAAATGTTCTTTATACGTACAACCACATACAAACTCCAATCGTGAAGAAAGTTGTAATCCTACAATAATTAAATATTCCAGACATAATGGATATGGTTTTGTCGAAAACGAAGGTTGTATGCAAAAAGACTATTTTTAGGCTTAAATAAATCGATAAAATATAAATAAATTCAAAAATATTTCAATTTAATAATAATAAATTATTATAATCATATATATCCGAATAGAACATCAAATGGCCCAAAATAAATATATTTGGATTTATAAGTCGATATTTCAGATTAAAACGACGTTCAAATTATTTAAAATCAATTTATATATAATAAATCGTTATTATTTATATATGATTCCATAGCGACTATTTGAAAATTTTATTTGGACATTACTAACAATCTACAAGACGAAATCTCGATTTTCTCTTTCATTAGAAAAATATAGTCAAATAGACCCAAATATTTCTTTTTCCAAAGAAATCGAACTTATATCAAGTTCTGTATTTTCAATTGATTTTTCGAAATGTAATATTACGAATTACCGCGACGTTACGAGCTCGTTTTAAATAAAATTATAAATTATACATTCAAACATCGTTTTTAATTTACAAATTCCTTATAAAAATCTTTTTAAATTATCAGTACAACATTTAAAACTAATTTAAATGTTTAAAATTAACGGTTAAGAATCCAGGTTGTTACATTTCTCCCCCCTTAAATGAATTTCATCCCCGAAATTACTAAGGCAGGAAAAATGCTTCAAACCCTATTAATTAAGCTAAAAATCATTTGTTTTATTTCTTAATTTCTTGTCTCAACTGAAGCAATTAATTTCCATAAAAATACTAATTCATTCCTATTAACGAAAATTTTGAAAATTTTCTAACACCTTAAAATTTTGAATTTTTTTGGTAGAGTCTCCACTGTACGAATGGACTTCTACGATATCGCAGGAACAAAAAAAAATATACACACACACACATCTCGACCCACACGGTCGGAAAACAAACTCAAAACCCAATTTTTATATTTTTGTCTAGGCGTACCTTGTATAATCATTATTAAGCGAACTCGCTCAATTTGTATTCAATTTACATAGCCGAACTCAAGCCATAGGCTTCAGGTACATGCACTTACTCCAACTAACAAGTGAGTTTCAATAATTAATATTTAAATAATTATCCATTCCTTTATCCAATATTAACACATAAGTTTTCAATCAATGTCCTCACATCCATATATATTCACATACAATTCATAATCCATATACAAACTTCCATGTTCATCCAAATTGATTTTAAATTAATTCATTTCTTTACATTTCGAGCTCATTTTACTTTTAATTATAAGCTACTCAATTTAATTTCTAATTTATTACAATTCTATATGACTTATCTTAAGTTAAATTTCAATTCATTCGATTCACATTAATTTATACAAGTTTAATTTTAAATTCAAAACTCGAATTCCCAGCTTTTATTTCCAAATCAATTCAGAATCATATAATTATACACATATAATTATAATCATCTGCAAATTTAATACATTTGAATTTTTTGAATCAACTTGTTCTTTCAAACAAATTTTCCATTAACAAATTATTATGGTAGCAAGCCATCACTCAGAAACTTGAAAATGAATACCGATAATGTCGCGATTCATTATCAAAATTATTTTCTCGCCACTAAAGTGATTTCAATGCTTAATCACTTTTCAAAATCCATTCAAACCATTCTTATTCAAGAATTCTTCAAAGTAATGTTATATTACATTTAAAAATACTTTAGAAAATATTTCTAAACATCCGGGATTTTAAATTCTCAAATTCTGGTCTAAGGACAAGTGTAATTCAGGTTATTTGCATATTCCATTCTTATGCAAATTCAATTTGGTTTTATATAAACATTTTGGTATTATAATCTCATTTGATTATAATAACAACCAACCAAATCAATAATTTCATAAAATTATTCCTTTAATATCGAAAATAGCTTTTGGGCAAAATTAATTCATTTACCCCTTTTAAAACAATACGATATCGTATTGCTTTGTTCGAGAGTTTGGAAACACCTATCGATACAGTTGTACATTCTTTATCGACCAGAATTCATAAACCACTTAACAAACCAACCAATACAATATAAAACAATTTTTTTGTACCAAATCTACAAATACACTCTTAAATACACACACACACACATACACAAACTCAATCTAGGGTATTACTAACCCCATCCCTATTGAGTTACGCCACAGATCCATGGTTATCACTCAACCTTCAGCTCCGATACCAAATGTAATGCCCCGAATTTCTGTACCCTTTGAGTTGACTAATTACACCACACGTCCAACCCAAATTGCACAGAAATGTGAATCATTAATAGGAAGAAGTTAGAGGATGAGAAATAGAAAGAAAAGTTAGAATAGAATAAAACAAAGAACACAAATCTCACAGCGGAACGAATAAAATATATTATATAACGTAATTTGGAAATACAAATCAGTAACTGTATATTTACATACCATCATCAGAGTACAATACAACACATTACAGTGGAAATAAGCAATAGCTATCCAGTGTTGAAGCGTCCTGCTCCAAGCTCCTCCAAGTATATCTGTAAAATCCTGACTACTTGACTGCCCGTACAAATTTGGGCACCTAAGAGTTTAGGTAAAACAAAACAAAATAAGCTCTAGGTCAATCATGGGACTGGTATGAGTAAACTCTAACCATTTGATTTAAAGTTCAAAAATTCTTTCGAAAGAAAAGATAATCGTAAGATCCGTCAGATAGTGCCTAAATTAAATAAATAGCATTCTACTGGAACGCTTGCATCTCACGCTCCATATATAATATAAAATAAAAAACCGTAGGGCGCTTATTGGAGAATTGATTTCCAACTATGACAAGGTATGGGACCATTTTCCGATAGTGTATCTCTAGAGAGGAATGCACTGGGTTCAACAAGAACATCTTGCAACCCGGCCACACATGGCTGGTCACTCATCTAACTTGAGTGTACCGAGCAAATTATCACCAATGGTTTTGATCACCAACCGTTACCGAAAGCATAAAGCAGTGAATAAAGTAAGAAGCAAATGAAATTTCTCTAGATCTGGTGATAACACCCCTAATGGGAATGACCCACTTGGCCATGCTACCTGCCTGATTTCTGTCATTTCCTGGTTGATGAGGCTTGAGGTCACGATTATCTTTTAGAACATCTTATCACCATTTACTTTGAATGCCACATCGTCAAATCTAGATCACTAATTGATATACACAAATATACTTTGGGTGTTAAACTAAGAGAATAAATTCTCCGCCACCAAACTAGGTATATTTGTAAAAATAAATGTACGTGATCACCTAGAAATACTCTGTAAGACACCCGCCCGTATACGTTGTCTTGGAACTGGATAAACCGAAGGCACCATTCTATTAATCCACCTTGGGAAAATTCTACTTAGGATTAACAGAACAGCCCTTGCACTTTACTCCTTCTTCAATCATCTTCAGCATAAGTTGATTCGTAATGCTTATGCCTTTACGGGGTGGTTTTCAAATAATAAACTTGATCTCGGTCTCTCCGTATTGACAACGGAGGTATAAAATATACTAAAATCTTGATAGTCTGTTATTTAACTATCAAAGGAAACATCCATACAATCAACGATCCTATTCCCAAACAGGAAACTCTACCAAACAACCAACAAGCAACACTGGGCTCTTTTAAAATTAATTTTTATCAACTTATTAATTTCCCCACTTTCCATATATTTTCCAGATATTTGACAAAGCTCGTTTTGATCTCTCATATTCTTGGAAAACATTTCCAAATATTATAAACCTTTTTGTTTTTGATATTCCAGAAAATTTACTTTTAATATCAGAAAACATCTCCATCTCTTCATATTCCTTGTTTTCTATATTTAGAAAAATATAAGTTATTAATATTGGAAAACATTTCCAATTTTTATTTCTAAACTTCTAATTAACCAAATCATTTCATTTTCTATTCGTAGAAAATATCTCTAATTATATTTGAGATCCGTTTCCAAAATCCTTTCTGTTAGATTAAACCGTTGTTATAAAAACATCGTTATTATAATTCAATTTGTTAATTATTCACTTACTAACTGTCTTATTGACCAATCTTCGCTACCAAACCTTAACTATTTCTCAGTCAATCATTAAGTCATCAAGTTAGGGTATAATTACCACTCAAACCTTAACTGAACATATTTCTTAACATTGAAATAGTCAAAGTTCACAACTTAAATCTTAACAAACATTTCTTAAGCAACTCTTGGATTCAATTTAAGAATCCACCTACTTTACGAGAAACATTGATTATGACGATAGCATTATAATCCTTGTTTCCGGAATATTTTAATTTAAAACATAACTTTAATTCTTTAATTTAAATAAATAAATTAATTAAATAATTAAATAATTATATATTGATTTAAATGGAAAGTAAAAAATACTTTTCCTGAATTCGATAAACTTGAATTTCAATATATAACTCTCCTTCGAATACTCTATATTCGATTTATAATCCGAACTTTGGAATAAATCTACTATTTCATGTCATCTCAAATTCTACTTTATTATTCATTTCCAAGTATGAATATCGTTCCTTAATAGGAACCTAGACTCGTTGTCAAATCAACTTGATTTTTATTTATAAATATCAGTACATATTCAAATCGAGTCATTTACAAATCAACATCACATTTGCAAATTCTATTTATAAATCTACTACTAACACCTTCATGTTTATTAAAAAAAAATCATTTTTCCTTTAAAAAAACATATTTACTAGCATAACTTCTGAAATCGATTTTATTTGATTTCTACCATTTCCTTCTCATTAAATAATGTTAACTTAAAATAATATTAAATTATTTCAAAATATTGAGTTGTATTTTCATAGCTATAAATTTTGAAATACTAGCTTCTTAACATATTTCACTTAAATTATAAAATTTAAATATCCTTCCTGAAAATAAACTATTAAAATTCAATATGGCCGAATTCTAGTTATAAAACCCTTCGATTTATGTCAGTTTATTTTATATTCTGAATTTTGGAATAAAACCCATTGTTTCTTTCGAAAACAATTTCCCTTTTCTTATCCAAATTCCCGTTTGAATTCATATTTTCTTTATAATCGCTAAGTTCGAAACCTAATTACAAATATTGGCTTCAAAAGCCCATTTCCACTTTCCTATATAATTTCAACCTGAATTTACATTTCAAATATCCCAGGTAGATGTTTTACCAAATTTATAAATGTCGTTTATAATCAACTTCTTTTTTTATCTATTTAAAACAAGTTTCTATTTTCAACTCCATTCAAAATTAAATTTTTATTTTCGGAAATAAATTACCATTTTAAATCATAAATTCCTTTTCTATATTCAAAAATATATTTTATGGTATTTAAATACCAAAATTCTAGGGATAGGGTAATTCAAACACAACATAATCAATCACTGATTATATATCACATCAAATATCACAATCTATGGAAAACAGTATTATAAATGTTGAGGAATCCAGTTGGAACCCTCCAACCTGTTCACCTGCATCCACAGATGTTAATCAACATAAATAACTTCAATTTCATTCCAATATGAGATATAATGGTAAATTGAATTAATATCCAATCAACGATATATATAAATAACTATATGAATTATTTAAACCAATTTTATCAACCATTCATCCAAACAACCATCACACAGTATAAAATTACTATATATAAATTTAAAACTCGTTTATATAAAAATACAAATGACCATAGTTGATGAGTTTACGCATATAGTTTCGCAGTTGACGATTCTGCTTTTGTTTCGTTTAAAATCAAATAACCATTTGATTTTATCTCGAATTTCCAGTAGCTTTGTTTTCATCCACGACAGACCCACAACGTAGATCTCGTCGTTACGGTTCCAACGTGATCAGTTTCATCCAATTTTATTTTTCTATGATATATATATATATTGATGTTACAAGCCTTGATTAACAAAACATCATTTAACGATAAATCTTATAACTAATTAATAACCTTAATCATGTTTTTAAACGTGATTACCGAAATATTCCCTCACGTCGTTCTTCCCTGATTAACACAATACATCTGTAGCCTTCAGTAACAAATGTCGGCCTAAATCATGATTTAACATCGTGAAATGAAATAAATGACCTCCTTCCGATGAAAGAATGACGACCTTCTTCCTGTTAACGCCTCATTCTACTCCAGTTTGATGTCTTAAAGTCAGTTTAAAATACCATTATATTGACTAATTAAATAGGTAACCCCAACTTCCTTCGTTAACCACATTTAAGTTAATCTCCCCAGCTAATACTTTATCCTGCTAATCTTTCTTCTACCCGATATGTTTTGCACCCGTCTGAAGCAAAGAACCTGTCATCACCGACCTCAATGCACCCACTGTTCCTTCATTGATCATTCGTTCAGCTAACTGAAACCACAAACCACATTTCTAATTTCAAGAACCCATTCCTCATTACATCCTCCTTCTCATGCCACTGCTGTTCGAACCATCTGCTTCACCAAAAAAATCATCATGCCCAAAAAAAAAAATTTCAGCACTACCCTCACAATAGAACTCCTTCCCCGTAACTTAAATATGTCACTCCACCTTTAAGCCATGACTTCGAGTTAGTACGCCACGTGGATAACGCGTTCTTGCCTCCTCACACGCACGCTACAGTGAGTGCGAAAATTATTAGCACGAAATCCTTCAAAAATGTCACCATAGAATCTCCTCACCATGGCAACTTGCACGCCACTTGGAAACGCCTTCTGACCCCTTCTACTTGGAGCCATGTCGAACCCTAGTTCAATAGTAAGGAAGTTGAACTTCCATAAACCCCATCGCACCAAAGATTCTGACCACCGAGTTGAAGCTCTCTTGATGACGAGCTCAACTAAATTTATTTCTTGATTTTATGACCCTTCGCTGATTTGATTTTGATTTCTAATTATGATTTTTGAAGTGGCGAATGTGCTTTTTGCTGAAATGGGAAGATGCGAAATGGAATTGGGGAACTTAGGATTTGGCGTTAGATAGTCCCTTTTGGCTCCGGTGGCGACTAAATCAACGTGTCATGATGTTTTCATAGAGATTTAAGTTATTATTTTATTAAAATATTTTCTTGATTTATGAAGTTCCAGTTTTTCACCCGTTTGATTTTAGTTTTCAGGATGAGAAGGAGATGTACAATATTTAAAAGGGGACGATGGCTTGGCACACACGGTTTTTATTTTACTTGGCACACATGGTTTTTATTTTGCTTGGTATGCATGGGATTAAAATTTAAGCTTACATTATAAGATTGCTTAGGCATGTGATCTTTGGAAAGGTAGAAAAGAAGGTCATGACTTATAATTAATTGATTTGGTAGGTATAAAATATTTTGCTTTGTTTTTTTTCAAATATTTTAAATCCATTGTTCTTTATCCCTAAATGTTCTTAATACGTACAACCACATACAAACTCCAATCATGAAGAAAGTTATAATCCTATAATTATTAAATATTTCGGACACAATGGAAATGGTTTCGTCGAAAATGGAGGTTGTTAGCAAAAAGACTATTTTTAAGGCTTGAATAAATCGATAAAATATAAATAAATTCAAAAATAATTCAACTTAATAATAATAAACTATTATAATCGTACATATATCTGAATAGAACATCACATGGCCCCAAAATAAACATATTTGGATTTATAACTCGATGTTTCATATTAAAACAACGTTCGGATTATTTAAAATCAATTTATATATAATAAATCGTTATTATTTATAAATGATTCCATAACGGCTATTTGAAAATTTGGTTTGGACATTACTTACAATCTATAAGATGAAATCTCGATTTTTTTTCTTTCATTAGAAAAATATAGTCAAATAGATCTGAACGTTTCTTGTTTCAAAGAAATCCAACTTATATCGGATTCTGTATTTTCAATTGAAGTTCAAAACATATTATTATGAATTACCACAACGTTACAAGCTCGTTTTAAATATAATTATAAATTATATGCCCAATCGTCGTTTTTAATTAATAAATTCCTTATAAAAACCCTTTTAAATTATCAACACAACATTTAAAACCAATTTAAATGTTTAAAATTAACTAGTAAAAATCCCAGTCGTTATAAGGTTGGATTGCACCATTTTAAATTATTTGAAATTTGTATTATCCTCTACTAAACTAAATATGAGTTTTACTATGTTAAGTTAATATTTTTTAACTATTTTAATTTGGTTATTTTACATATATTTAATATAATTATTATACTCTCTGTGACTATTTTAAACTATACGTTTTTCTTTAATTTAAATATTACATATTTATATTTATTTTAAATCATATTATTTATAAGTATAAAATTATTTTAAATCAAACCATTTATATTATATTAACTATTTTAAATAAAACTTGTTCCAATCCAAGCTTGTGAATCCAAATTTGTTAAAATAAAGATTTTGGAATAATAACACTTAAGATATATGAATGTGAAATCAAAATGTAATTTTGTTATAAACTATTTTGCAAGTACTAAATCTGAATCTTGAACTGAATCCAGTAATGAATTAACTTGTGATTTATGAACTTAATCAAGTAATGAATTGATTTGAATTATGATATATTACATTGAAAAATTTAAACGTAATTATTTGAATATAAACCCGTATTGTTATTATTTGATTTATGATATTTTAAATATACTTCAAGTACAAATGACCATGGTGTGAAATAAGCATTTGGTTGTTAAAGATACCTGAGTCGGCATTGTCATACTCTCTGCCAATATCGATACCACTTTAACAACTATGCATGTATTGAAGTATCAAGAATGAAGTAGGATGGATCTGAACGCGATTAATGGATTTGAATAAAGAGAATGATGATGGATGGCCTTGACCTTCGGGTCAAAATTAAATTGACTAAAACAAGAGCCATACCTAGGCTAATGGAGTTAAATTCTTTTAGCAGACATGCTTCTTCGATACCATATCTATTACCTTATGATTTGATTGGTTCCCTTTGATTTGGGCGTACTGTCTGAGATGGGAGGTAGCTGCGGCTACACGTTACCACCAGGCTGGGTCCGCAATCCAGTAGAATACCATTGTTGGGTATAGCCTCGGTGCCTTGTCATAGTATCCTGATCGCGGCGCATCCCTTACCGACGTACTGGTATTTTATATGCAATGTGTACGACAATGTCTTTAAATGTCGTAATGGTAAAAATGTAATCCTTCTTACGTTATTTTTATTATATTTACTTTACTGAATAGACATTATTATAATAACGTATTATATTATATTAGTTTCACGGATCCTTAAAGGATGGATTCCCAACATCCTTTAAGTTATTTGCATTTCGTTAAACATTTCACTTGAGTTGATTCACATATATGAGCATGTTAGTCCTGACTCAAGTATTTTGTTTGTTTTCTTTTCTTGCAAAATGCTCGGGTCAGCCTGAGTATTTCTGCTTTGGAGATTCACCTGTTGGAGCTTGAGTATTTTCTGGAGTCTAGGCATCTATCATTGTACACTCAGTTTATTCTATTTCTTCCCGTATTAATAAGTTTTTGTACTCTGTCTTCTGTTGTATCTGTATTTATTTTGTACTCTGATGTCATGTAAAATTAAAATTTTATATTATTGTATAAATTTTAATTCCGCTATGAGATATTATGTGTTTTGTGTCTGTGATTCTATGAAAATTATTTTTTTAACCTTATAATCAATAACAATCTGTTGTTTCAAACGGTTTAAATTGGTTTAATTATGGACTTGAAGCGGTTGAAAGGACAGGTCGTTACAGATCCACCCTTAAATAAGTATTTATCTAATGGCCTTAAGTTACCAAGTAGTACTCCTCATCGTAGGGTATTAAGTGATAATAGAATCTGCCCTTATAAGTATGCATGTTGGCCTAAAGTCACTTTAGGACAGTCCGTGTAATTTATACACGAATTTGTGTGTCGAACTTAGGTAGAAATAGTTTGATAAATGTATATTGCCATTTGTAGGAAATAGAAATTCCTTAACTTATGTGATTTTCATTCACCAGAACTTTTGTTTTGACCTCCCCCTTTTTAATAAATAAACAGTTAGTAGGTGGGAATGCTCAGTTGATGCAGTCATGGATGTTGGAGCATACGGAAGAAGGATCCTTAGTTATTACCGTGATTGTTTTTTATTAGGATATTACTATTATTGGCGATGTACCCTTGTTGAAAGTTGAGGTTTTTATGTAATCACCACATATGGGTTTTAATTAATGGTACATCTACTTTTGTTATTATATTTTATCCCTTTCGCTGTGAAATTCTAATGTCGTTATTAGTTTTACTTTGTGAATGTAATCCTTATTGGAACCAACGATTCATTTAGAATGCTCTAAGTTATGATGGGCATTTTCTAGGTGGGAATTTATGCTTATTTTGGGCGGGTTGTTACATACCCTCGATAGGGTACCTAACCCAGAAGGGGCACATGCTGGTAGAACACGAAGTCAATAAGAATTGAGATTTCTATTTGTCCCTGGTTGAGCAAGGATTATCATATAGGTTATCAATGTATTTACAACTTTAGAAGGTGATAGTTACTATTTGGATAATGGTTTCTGTGTTGCTATGTTCGTTCTCATCTTCACTTGTTAGATAGACTATCACCTATAAGGCTTGGAGGAGGAGATGGGGAATGATGTCGGATGAGGCTATGTTGATTCTTTTATCTTATGACTATGCCCCTTCTTTGAGTAGCATACTATACTATTATTAGTGTTAACTCTTTGATTGCACAGACAAGTCAAGTATGAGACTCAACATATCTATTTATAAGTTTTGTAGTATAGCTTTTGGTACATCTTATTGTTCACACCGGCTGCTATCTGGTCCGAGGTTTATTTCTCTTCTAGTTATCTCGGGTGCTCTTCGACATTGACATTGATTGGTTGACATTGTCCATTGGTAGATTATATAGCAGGTCAAGTTATATGAGGATATTTCTATGGATACAAGCTTGGAGGAGCTATAACGTATACTATATATATATATATATATCCTTTCCACTATTAAGAGTACTCCAAGGGAAAAAGTGAGGATGACATGTATTCAAATATTTGGATTTGGTGTACATGACTCTGTGGTATGACGATGATTCTACTACGTTGTTCTTATGTCATTGCTCACTACACTACTATTTATACTTTTTTATTATACTTTATCCATGTGCCATGAGACGCACGACAGGTCTGGTTCTAATTATTACACTTGATGGCTGGCCCATGCTAGCTTGCAATTCAACACATTATTTCCTTGCTTACATATAAGTGTTATGGGGTAGTCGTCACATTTGGTATTAGTGCTTTGGCTACGCTATTTAAACAAAAAATTAGGATGTATATGCGTAAAAAAGACGTATTTGTAGATTGATGAATCTGTACTATATATAGTAGCCTATATAGTAGTTAGAACTTGAACACCATTCTACTTTTCTAGAGTCGGGACTGACTATTCTTGTTACAGATTAAGAATGAGTCGAAACACAATAAACACAGTAACGAATGATGTTACCTCAGAAGCGGAAGGAGGAATTGGATTGTGTCTGGCAACCCTCCATTATCGAGCTATGTTCGATGCCAGATGGCGTTGATCGTTGGATAAGCCCGTGCCACACCAGGTGCCGCTTTAGGTAATGATGGTGTTCTTATGCCCGCATCACGAATGGACTTAGCCATTATGCAAGGATTATTCTACCTTGGGAGGCAAACAATTCGGTGGGTCCGGATATTCTATCAAATCCAGAAGTGGTTGGACACTCGTGCTCGTATCTTCAGAGACTTAAGGATTGACGATGCTACCTAAAGGAAGCTTGATTCTTTACAGCTTCAGGGTAGAGAAATGAGTTGATGTGTCACTATTATTCTTACTACTCTAGAGGATCATATTTCGTGGAATGACTTAAAGACCAGATTTGAAGATAAGTTTATTCCTATGACCCAAAAGTCTATCTTATCAAAGAGACTCTCCTAGATGAAAGAGGGAGACAAGACAGTCTCGAAATATATTACGGAATTTGAGGCTGCCTCAAAATATGGACCTTCATTTGTGGATGCTCGGCCTAAAAAAAAGATAAGTTCATTATATGATTAGACGAGTATCTAGGATAGATGCTTATGGATCATATTGAGGATTCTTTTGATAAATTTATTGAGAAAACTATTAGGCATGAGGGCATATTTTCATAGAATATTATTGTTGAGGTTGCTAAGGGACCAAAACCACAGTAGAGTGGTGTAGGTAATAAGTAGAAATGGGATGGGAAGAGGAAGCACCAGAGAAACAGTGGTCCCAATAAGAAGAAGGACTTAAGTGAGGTTAATTATAAACATAAGGGGCACTATTATAATTAGTGCCAGTTTACTAAGGGTGACAAGAAGTGTTATAACTGTGACAATGTTGGACAACTAGGGAAGGATTGTCTGGAGCTTGCGACTGATAGACAAGTGGTGAAGGTTCGTGCTTTGGATGCAGTTCCTACTTTTCTGGTGCACCAACTGCTAAGTAAAAAAAGGAAGGTCGTCCTGGTGCAAGGTATGCTTTCTACCAAAGATGTTTTTGTTATAGCTTTATTTGACACTAGAGCTACATATTCTTTTATCAGTAGTGATTTAATGTGTAAACTAGATTTGCATCCTGAGATTGTAGATAAGCATATAATTATGACTAACCTGGTAGGCGGGTCAACTAGTCTTTGTGTAGTTTGTTGTGGTCTTATTTTATCGACTTGTGGATGCTCCTTATTTGTGATAGTTTTGTTTTGAACTTTTTGGGGTTCAAGAATATCTTGGGTATGGGTCAGCTTAGGTAATACATAGCTATTGTAGATTGTGAGGGGCTTAAGGCAACGATCGAGAACGTGAAGTGGCAAGGGGTTGTGATTGACTTTTTACCAGGGGATAGTGTAATGGTTAGCTTATTATATTCGCTTGAGACTCCACTGAAATGGTTTACATCTACGCCTATTATTTGTGAGTATCAAGATGTCTCTAAGGAAGTTGTTGGGTTGTCGTCACATCATGAAGTTGAGTTTAGGATCAATTTAGTACAGGAGCTAGACTTACTATTATGCCTTTAAGGCGAATGAAGCCTAGGGAGCTAGAGGTGCAGGTTAGTGGCCTATTAAGGAAAGAAATCATTCGAAGGAGCACATCCAAATGGGGAGTACCTGTTATATTCGTAATGATGGCAGATGTCTCATGGAGACTGTGTATGGATTATCGTGAGATAAATAAAGTAACTAAGAAGAACAAGTATCCATTACCGAGGATTGATGACTTGTTCGATCAACTACGTGAGGCAAAGGCATTTTCCTAAATTGATTTGGCTATTGGATTTCAATAATTGAGAGTGGCAAGTGATAGTGATTCGAAAACTACTTTTAGGACACTATCCGGGTTTCTTTGAGTGGTTAGTGATACCATTTGGATTGACTGTTGCATTGGAACACTTTGTGGATCTTATGAAATTGGTATTTAGATATTAATTGAACATGTTCCTACTTGTGTTCGTGGACGATATTCTTATCTACTCAAGGATGGAAGAGGAATATAAAACACAATTGAGGATTGTGCTCGATGTGTTAAGACGACATAGGCTGAAGGCTAAGTTTTCGAAATGTCACTACTAGAAGGAAGAAGTGACGTTCTTGGGTCATTTGGCATTCGGATAGGGGATAGCGGTGGATCATGTGGAGAAAACAACAATCCAATATTGGAACCTAAGAATGCTATGGATATTTAGAGATTCCTTGGTTTAGTTGGATATTATAGACGATTTATCAAATATTTTCCAAGATAGCTGCAATATTGACTAACTTGACGAAGAAGGATCAAACTTTTGGTTAGGATGCATGGTGCGAGTATTCTTTTGTGGTTCTGAAAGAAAGGTTGATGAGTGCATCAATATTAGTTATTCCAAGTTAGAATGAAGATATGACTATGTACACAGATGCTTGCGGTACAGGCCTTATTGTTGTATTGATGCAAAGAGGGAGAGCTGTCTTATATGCTAGTTGACACTAGAGCTGCACAAAAGGAATTACCCTACTCATGATTTGAAGTTAACAATGATTGTTGTCTTTTCTTTAAATATATTGAGGCACTACTTGTTTGGAGAAAGACTTGAGCTGTTTATGGATCATAAGTCTTTGATGTACCTTTTCTCTCTAAAGGATTTGGATCTTTGATAGCAAAGGCGGTTAGAGTTTTCTGGCCTTATATGATTTCTGTATTTTCTACATTCCAGGAAAACGGAAACGTAGTGGGTAATGCGTTAAGTAGGATTCATGATGTACTTGAAGCTATGTTTCTAGAGTGGAAGTAGCTGGAGTATTTAGCTGAGTCTAATTTTATGCTTTATTGTGAGTTGGAGCCTGAAATGTTAGCGAGTTTATCCATCAGACTCAGTCTCATTGAAAAGATTGGAGCTAGCCAGAAGTGGGACACTAAGCTAGTAGAGATTTTTGGTAAGATTGAGATGGGAGTCGGTTTAGAGGAATTAAAGCAATATGAGATTTATCATCATGGTTGGCTTCGTAAAGATGAAAAATTGTATGTCTTAAATATTGATGGTCTTCAAGAGGAAGTATTAAGGAAATGTCATCATTCTAGGCTGACTATCCATCCTTGTGGTAATAAGATAAATAGGGATATGAAAAGGACTTAATAATGGGAAGGTATGAAGGGTGATGTGGGTAAGTTTATCTCAAAATGTATGAGCTGTCGGTTGGTGAAAGCTAAGCAGAAGAAGTAGAGTGAATTGCTTTGGCTGCTTAAGATCCCATAATGGAAAATGGAACTAATTCCTATGGACTTCATTAATGGATTACCACCGACTAGGGTAGGAAATGATAGTACTTGGATAGTTTTTGATCGCGACCAAAAGCGCGCACATGAGATTCATACCTGTCAACTCTACTAGGACGCCATCGAAGTTGGCCAACTTTATGTAAAATGGATTGTTTGGTTCCATGGTGCGCCGAAAGGAATAGTAAACAATAGTGACCCACTGTTTGCCAATGGATTCTGGATGAGTTTTCAAGAGATACTTGGAACCAAGCTACATTTGAGTACAACTTATCATCTTCAGATAGACGAAAAAATTGAGAGGGTGAATCAAGCTTTAGAATATCTCATTAGAGCTAGTATTTTTGATTTTGAAGGATGTTAGGTTAATCACCTCCATTTTGTAGATTTCGTTTATAACAACAGTTATCTACTGGGTATCGGCATGACGCCTTACAAAGCATCGTTTGGAAGACCCTGTAATGCACCTTCGTGTTGGTGGGAGGTTAGAGAGAGGGGATGCTTGGGCAGAGATGGCTAGAGAAACTTCAGATAAGATTGAGATCATTGATCAGTGAATGAAAACACTCAGGATCGTCAGAAGAACTATGTAGACAAGAAAAGAAGAGATTTGGAGTTCTCTGTTGGAGATATGATATTCATAAAGTTTCTCCTCTTAGGAACGCCACCGATTTTGAAGGAATGGTGAGTTGGCTTAGAGGTATATCAGACCATTTCCGATCGCCAAGAAGACAGGGAAATTAGCTTATAGGATTGATTTACATTCGACGATGGCGGGTGTGCAACACAATTTTCATGCTTCTTATCTATGGAAGTTTGTGCATGACTCAAGAGTTATAGTGGCACAGGATCATCTTGAAGACTTAGATTTAGCCAGATAATTCATGACTTCGTAAGCAGCTTTGGATCGTGGTGAACAATACAAAAAATCTTAGAAGGAAAGTAGTTAGACTAGTTAAGGCATAATGGAGGAAGGATAATGGTGATTGTACATAGGAAACAGAAAGAGTATGAAGGAGGCATATCAAGAACTCTTCGGATGGTATGTCCTGTTTTTCGCATCTACTTGCATCATCATATCTTATGTTATTTAGAATTCTACATGCCAGGTCAGTGTATTTTTTGCATGGACTATTGGAATCAAGAACGCATGCACGATACCATGTTTGCTCATGGTTATTTTAGGGGATTTCGTGGGTAGGATTCCTGGAAGGGGGTTTGGGGGTAGGCGGAGGAGAGGAAAATGTAACGACCGTGTTTTAAGTATTGAAGGATCGTAATATAATTCTATTTAATTCATAAATGGTCATATCATTCAAATATTTTAATATGTGTTTCATGGGGATACGATGCATGTTCAAAATGTTATCGGATCTTTTTGTGATCATTTTGCACATGAGATTTACTGCTTTCGCCATAACTTTTGATAGGGACTGAATTAGGTGTTCTAGTTGGTCCCATTGCAATAAGGTAAGGTTAGCCATTCCGTAGAGTTGTCACATTAATAAAGTGGATAAGCAATTTAGGAGGAGTTGTTGTATTAAGATTTTACTTCTGTTCGATAGATTTCAGAACAAATAATGGGCTGCAATCAAATTAGTCCATTGGGCTTAAGATCAGTAGGTGTAAATACGGGCTGTGGGGGAGAGAAATAGAGTTTTCTCCCTCATTCTCACAATAAGTTGCATGCCTGATATTCTCTGATTCGACCAAATTTTCTCAAACCTTAGGTTTATACACTTTCTTCATCAAACCAATCCTAATTTGCATATACGGGGCAGATCTACATCAAATGGCTTAGATCTCATCATTTTTGCTTTAAATTGTGCATTCTCTTCGTTATCTGAATCAGATTTACATCTATTTTTTTTACTTGATTTCAGGTTTTGATGAGTGATTTTGATCTCTAGCCAGAATATATTATATGTTGAGATTAGACTTTTCTATCACATATACATGTTTAATCGCCTAGAATATGATCATTTAATCTTATTTCAGATTTGAAAGCCTAGGAAATCACCTTACTAGACATATAAATGATAAATAGAAAAAGTTTAGACAGATTTCTATGTAGATTCATGTTAGACCCATGCAAATATATGATTGAGATATATTTTCTATGCATTTATATATTTATTGTTGATGAATATGCTTCCTGTTGAATTGTTGAAGTTGTCATTAGGATTTTATACTTGGTTTTGTGTATTAGAATTGTTGAAATTAGGTCTTATAATGAATATCAGAGAATAATGAGATCAAACTTTGTCGAAATCGCACAAAACCTCGAGGTTAGGCTTTGAAGACGATGGGAAAGAGCTCAAAAATTTCAAGATGAAAAATAGTTAAGTACATGGACCGGCACCGGTCTATCAGCTTAAACTGGATGGCGCTGCAATTTTGGGCATGGACTCCTTGGTGCATTAGCTGGCTATAAGCAAAGTTTATGGTCGATTGGTCAAGGGGTGTGGCATGTGTGGAATGAAGTATCAATGGATCAGCATGAAAAGTTTGGAGGCATGAATCTAATGGACCGACATGAAAAATGGAGGCCAAAGGGAAGCTTCGTCAAGACCCGAAGTACTTAGCAAAAATTTTGCTAAGTGCATAGATCGGCACCGGTCTATAGGCTATGGATCGACACCGGTCCATCTGGCCAACTCATATGGACATGTGGTCCATAAAGGGAAGAGTATGGGGCCACATAGGTGGTCTTGGTTTAACAACTAGTACTCGAATTTGAGAGTTATGACATGATCAAGTGATAGACTCCTTAATTGAAGGCTCAGATGTGGGGCTGCTCGAGGGGAGAATATGGATAGTACGTGGTGTGACTTAGCAACATGGTGATGAAGCTATTCATGGTGAATGACATTGCATGGACAAAGATTTGGCTTGTGGAGAAAGATATTATGGACACAACTCGTAGCGAGCAATGCTGGAAGCAATTCATTGAGAATGAAGCTGCATGATAATGGATTGACTAAGAGGGACTTAAGTATTAGAACAGAGCGGGGTAACTCTGATTGTGGGCTGGCAAGGAATCGTTGATAGCTTCGAGTGTTTTAGCCGAATCTAAGCAAGGGTATCTTGGGGACGCCCATTGGGATCATAAGGATCATGTACCTTGGGTAGGGAACTTCGGCCGGGAGCCAAATATTAGTGAAACATGAAGTTCGACTAGAACAGGGATTTCCATTAATCCCTGGCTAAGCTATGGTTTCCATATAGGTTATCAATGTATTCTGGGCTTTAAAAGGTGATAGTTTGGATTTGGATGATGGTTTCTATGTTTTCTATGTTTGTTCTCACCTTCACTTTTGGGTAGACTATCACTTATAAGGGTTGGTGGAGGAAACAAGGAATGAGGCCGAATGAGGCTATGTAGATTTTTCTATCCTATGATTATGTCGACTTCTATTTACTGCTTTGAGTAGTATATTATTCTATTATTATCTGCTAACTCTTTGACGGTAGGGATATGTCAGGTATGAGACTTAACTTGTTATTTACATGCTTTGGTACAACTTTTGATACACCAAACTTTTATGTCTCTTCTTATTATCTTAGGTTCTCTTCATCATTGTCATTGATTTGTTGACAATATCAGTGAGTAGGCTAGATATTGGGTTAGGTTATATGAGGATGTTGTAGCGAAGATGAGCTTGGATGAGCTATAGCGTATACTGTATTTATATATTTTTGCCTTCCACTATTATGAGAGACTCTGAGGGCTACAGTGAGGATGACATGTGTAACGACCCGCATTCTACGCATCAGAGGATCATAGAATATTTATTTCATCATCATAGAAGGTCGTATAGTCATGTAACTTTAGGGTACGACTATTAGGGTCATTTCCCATGTTCATGATTTTTGCCAATTTTTAAATGACCATTTTGCCCTTAGCTGATCTTGTTTCATCCATAACTTTTGACTGGTAAGGAATTTTGACCTGAAACCACTTCCATTGGATTTAGATGATGGTTTACAATTCCGTAGAGTGGTCACATTAGCTAAACGGACTTACCGTTTGGGAGATATGGCTGAATTAAGGTTCAGAAGGTGAAAAACAGCATTAGCAGGCTTAACCGGGTGATTAACAGCTAGGCCCATTGGGGGATTTCGGGATTAGAAGTATTTAAAGGCTGCTAGGGTTAGGAATTTCGGTTTTTAGTCATTTTCCAGCCGCCACAAACATATCTTTAACCCTAGCCATGGCCTCCACTTTCTAAAAACACCCCAAATCACCTTCTAATCACTAATTAAGAAGATCTACACCAAATCAAGGAAGATTAGTGTCAAATCAGAGTTGGAGCTGCTGCTAAGCATTGGGATTTGACCCAAAATAGAGGATATTTCAGATCTATAGTTTAATTTGTGGCAAAGGTGAGTGATTTGCATAGTTCCTCACTAATTATGGTTAATTAAGGGTAATTAGTGATAATTGGCGAATTTATACATGTTAAAAATCTGAAAAAATATTGGTAAATTTCGAAATTTTGTTTTAGGCCTTTGTTAGAAAATTTGGTTAATTTGGTTAAGTTTTACCAATCCTATCATTAGTTTTGCTTATACATGCTTAAGGGAAAATATGGGATTTTGGCTATGTTTGATCCGTTTTAACATATCAAATTGTTGTTTTAGTGTTAGTGGTCAATTACACATGTTGCTATGTCTGTTTGGAATGATTTGTGATTGCTTAGAAAAGTTAGATTGGTCGAAAATGCCGTCAAATGGCGTAAAACAGTCGTTGGAAAGTTGCAGGAAATTACCCGAACCGGACCAGGTCGGAGGGAGAAAGCACGATCCGACCCTCTCGCCTTGAAGCTCCACGATCCGACCCGCTTGTGAGAAGGAGCTGCGATTTGAACCGATGCCACTCACGAACTGCTTCAGAAGCTAAGGAACCAATGGCCAAGAAGGATCAAAGCACCGACCCGACACGAAGCTTGGTCATGATCCAAACCGATCTGGAGCAGACATGAAGCATGTCACTAACCGCTCCTCCGAACTACTGCATCATGAGATAGTGCATCGACCCCGAACCGCTTGGAGAACCGATCCGACCCGGAGCCCACAACCTGATCCGGAGTTCCATCACGTACCGATCCGATCAGGGAGGCGCGTCACGACCCGATGTGGACGATCACAGACAGGACTACTTCGAGGAGTACGATCTGAAGCAAAGTGAAGTGAAGAATCGAACCGATCCGGAGATGATGACCAAAACCCGAGATGCAAAGGTAGTCCAAATGGGAAGTAGAACTCAGGACCCAGTTGGGAACCAGAGAGTCAACTTCATGAGTTGGGCTTTGCTGCGGGACGTGTGCAAATGGGTTATCGGTATCCGTAACTTTGGTTCACTACTGAGAGATAGATGGTGGGCTTGTAGTGATAATTTTATGGGGTTGGACTCCGTCATGGCCCAAAGAATTAGGTGACCAAAGTAACGGGTATCGTATGCTTTACGCACTGAGTGAGAGATGTGAGGATGGTTGCTATACTTGATTGTTTGCCATCACCGTGACATGCACACCCCCACCCCCGTATTTCTTTACACCTATGTTAGTGGCACCTAAGAGTATTGTACGGTATGTTGTGCTAACTCTTTGGTTGGAGGTCCAGGTTCAGGTTCAGGTATGATTGGATTATACCTGTTATTGTTTTGTTTTGCTGCTTATATATCATACCAAACTTTTATCTGACCCAGAGTTTTATGTCTCTTCTTATTACTCTGGGTGCTCCTAAACGAGCAGACTAGAGACAGGTTAGGTGGTATGCACGAGTAGCTGTACCGGAGACGAGTAGGAGGCTTCCACGTATGATATATAGATATTCTCCCTGTGTTGTTGAAGGTCACTGCTTGGGCATTAGTAGTGTACCTCCTTGTTTTACTTTCTTTTTCTTTAGTAACAGTTTTAAAGTTATAATAATGATGTTGGATCATAAGCTGTATTTTGGATTTCCGCTGCAATGATGATGATGGTTTTAGTTTTCAGCTTATGTACTGTCTCGCCTGTTTTATGTCAAGTATGTTACTATTATATTTTATTCCATGCGCTGTGAGACATTCTACAAGTTCTTTGTTAGTTCACCAGTAAGTTCTCTTCTTTTCCCTTCCTTTGGCGACCGTCCCGTGCTGGTTGGACATCGACACAACGCACTTTCATAGGAAATGTCGGCTGGTGTGGGGCGGGCCGTCACACTTAGTATCAGAGCTCTAGGTTGCATAGTTAACCTAGGGGAAGACATCAGGGAGAGATAGTACACGTATATGAGAGCGCGTATTTGTTATATTTTGGTTTTCAAAAGCTAGCTATATATATATACTATTAGTATAGCTAAGGATGAAGTCGCACTGCACTGACACCACTGAAGAGATGGTTAATCGTTTTCTCTTTACAGATTGAACGATGAGCCGAAACTTGAGGAACACGGGTCCAAGGGCTAACAATACGAATGACCCTGATATGAGGGCGATGTTCACCAACTTCATGAGAGAGATGCTTAGGGATGTGCAGAGGGCAGCTCCCAATGCTGGTAATGGTGGTAGTTCAGCGGTGCAGGCGCCTAGGGCCGATTTCGCCAAGCTGAACAAGGATTATACTAGTTTTGGTGGGAAGCCGTTCAACGGAACGGAGTCAGCTACGGATGTTTGGGATTGGTTGGATAGCTGCGAGCGTATCTTCGAAGACTTGGGTATCGAGGATTCGATGAAGAGAAGGCTAGCATCCCTCCAGCTGCAAGGATGGGCAATGAATTGGTGGAATGCTATTAAGGCAGCTACTCCAGAGGATCAAGTCACTTGGGATTAGTTTAGAACTCGTTTCAGTGATAAGTTTATTCCAGCTGCTCAGAAGTCAGAATTGTTTAGGAAGTTCTTGGAGCTTAAGAAGAATGGTAGGTCAGTCTCGGAGTATATTGCTGAGTTCGAGACTTTATCGAAATATGGATTATCCCTTATAGATACTGCCGAGAAGAAGAACGAGAAGTTCATAACTGGTTTAGATGGGTACTTGGGGGAAAGGCTTATAAACCACATCAATGAGACGTTTGAATCGATTGTAGGAAAGGCATTAAGCTCAGAGAGTCTTTACCCTAAGCCAAAGACTGAGGTTGCTATCGCATCTACAGAGGAGCCAAAACCGCCAGCAGGCGATGGAGGCAAGAATAATTCCCAGAATAAGAGGAAACAAGACCAAACCATGGATGGTCAGAATAAGAAAAATAAGAAAGATGGCGAGTGCTTTAGCTGTGGCAAGAAGGGCCATTATGCCAGAGATTATCGGGAAAAGCCTGGAGAAAGGAAGTGCTTTAATTGTGGCCAAGCAGGACATCACAAGAATGAATGTCCACAACCTCCTAGGGAGAAGCAGATCGTGAAAGCATATTCTATCAACGCTGTTCCTTCTTCGTCGAATGCCCCAACTGCGGCGCAGAAGGAAAAAGGTGTCGTTATTAGAGGTATGCTTCCTATTTAAGATGTTTCTGTTCGATTTTGTTTGATATCGGGACCTCCCATTCCTTCGTACCTAGGGACCTGGTAGATGGGTTGGAATTGGAACACGAGGTAGTCGATAGACCTTTAGTAGTGACAAACCCGATAGGTGGTTTGACTAGCCTTTGTAGGATTTGTCGTAAATTGGTCTTATCGAGTCATGGATGTATGTTTTTTTGTGATTGCTTTGTTTTGGGCTTTACTGGGTTTAGCATTATTTTGGGGAATCGATCTACTCTAAAGGAATAGGGTGGTATTAGGTACCTACCTAGTGATAACGATAGTAACTGGATTTAAGGAAGCTGAGAGGTTATCGTTGTAATAAGTTCTAGTTGTCTCTGGGAGGCAAATGAGTGCTCCAGTGCTTAGTTGTTTTGCTAGTATCACCTCACGTGGATTGTCCGAATTCGGAGGAGATGTTCCTTGGGTGCTTGTCTGATATTGGTTTAGGCCTTTGGGGCTTGTGCTTGGGGAATGTTGAGTTCGACTAGGATGGTTTGCGTGAGAGATAAATAGTTGTTGCGATTCTTCATTGGATGATATCTTGGTTTACTCGAGGTGTAATGGGCAGCTGTGACAGGATAAGACTATTCGATGGTATGGGTTGCCCCGAGTTTGACTCGATAGGGTTATGAGATGACTCGAGTGGGACTCGAGAAAGATGCAAAGTAATGGAATGTTTAGGACCCTATGTTGATGTTCTTTTTGAAAGAATAGGATGTGTTCGTTGATCATGGAAGTTGCAACGAAGGTTAGGACGATTCGAGTTGGACTTGAACTCGTAAAAGAAAATAGGTGTTCGTTGATCTTGGAGCGGCAACAAATAGGGAGACGACTCACGTTGGACTAGGGTTTGTAGGTAATGGATACTAAAGACTGGGTCTAAGTTTATGGGTAATAGATTGACTCGAGTTAGACTCGAGAAGGTTGCAAGGAATTGGATTGGCTGGAGTTGGACTCGAGAGGGCAACAAGATAATGGATAGACTTGAGTGGGACTCGAGTGTATTAGGCAGACTAAAAGAAGGGGTATCTGGGGACGCCCACTTACCTTGGATCTGTTGGACGTGATCTAGTTATCCTTGGAGGATAAACGTACGTTGGACGTACGGTAGTCCGTTTGGAGGCAGTGCTTCCATTAGTTATTGATGTTGGTTGGACCAAACATATAGGTATCGACGTATTCATGGCTTTAGCAAGTGATAGATAGGATTTGTTTGATGGATGCTATGGTTGTTGTGTTTGTTCCTACCTTTCTTCTCTTGAGTATCACCTGTAGGATCCTGTTGAATGGAAATAGGATAAGTTCGTTGATCATGGGATATGACAGGTGTAAGATACTTTACGTTAGACTTGAAGTATGTTGGGCATTGTGGAGCGTCTGTTGACCTTGGAGATTCAGCGGATATAGGAGCTTCAAGTTGGACTTGGACTCGAAGGTAGAGTACCCAGATTCATTGGATGAGTCTAGTTCACCTTTAGAAGGTGAATGTACGTTGGACATGCAGTACGAGTATAAGTGGAGTACCTAGGTTCATTGGATGGGTCTAGTTTGCCTCTAGGAGGTGAATGTACGTTGGACGTGCAATACGAATGTAGGAAGGACTCAAGTTGGACTTGAAAGGACATTTGGAATGTAGTTGGAAATTTGGCGTATAGGGTTGGATTACCTAAGAAGATGACAATATAGACGGATGCCATAGTACCGGACTGGGTGCGGTAGCTGATGCATTGGGTAGGAGACATGCCAGTTTAGAGGCCATGTTTCTGGAATGGAAGCAACTAGAGTATATCACGGGATATGACTTCAGACCTAAGTGCGAATTGGATTCAGAAACGCTAGTAAGCTTGACGATTAGATCGATCTGGATTGAGTGGATCGGTTCTAGTCAGAGGGACGATCCTAACCTATTGGAAATCACCTCTAGGGTAGAGATGGGAATCGATGGCGAGAGAATGACTGTACTTGGGAAGTAGAGGATGACATAAGAAAGTCGTATCCAAAGCTCTTTGCCTTGTAAGATTTTCACGGCGACGATTCTTCCCTTCTTAGTAAACCGCATGCTAGGACAGATTGGTTCTGTTTGTTTTGCATGTTTGATTGTTGTGTATGGCTGGTAGGCATGCGGAATCCATTATTTGTTTCTTAGTTACAAAATTTCGAGGATGAAATTTCTTAAGGGGGGGAGAGTGTAACGACCCGCATTCTACGCACCATAGGATCGTAGAATATTTATTTCATCATCATAGAAGGTCGTATGGTTATGTAACTTTGGGGGAAGACTATTAGGGTCATTTCCCATGTTCATGATTTTTGCCAATTTTTAAATGACCATTTTGCCCTTAGCTGATCTTGTTTCGTCTATAACTTTTGACTGGTAAGGAATTTTGACCTGAAACTACTTTTATTAGATTCGGATGATGGTTTACAATTCCGTAGAGTGGTCACATTAGCCAAACGGACTTATCGTTTGGGAGATATGGCTGAATTAAGGTTCAGAAGGTGAAAAACAACATTAGCGGGCTTAACCGGGTGATTAACAGCTAGGCCCATTGGGGGATTTCGGGATTAAAAGTATTTAAAGGCTGCTAGGGTTAGGAATTTCGGTTTTTGGTCATTTTCCAGCCGCCCCAAACATATCTTTAACCCTATTCATGGCCTCCACTTTCTAAAAACACCCCAAATCACCTTTTAATCACTAATTAAGAAGATCTACACCAAATCAAGGAAGATTAGTGTCAAATCAGAGTTGGAGCTGCTGCTAAGCATTGGGATTCGACCCAAAACAGAGGATATTTCAGATCTATAGTTTAATTTGTGGCAAAGGTGAGTGATTTGCATAGTTCCTCACTAATTATGGTTAATTAAGGGTAATTAGTGATAATTAGCGAATTTATACATGTTAAAAATATGGAAAAATATTGGTAAATTTCGAAATTTTGTTTTAGGCCTCTGTTTGATAATTTGGTTAATTTGGTTAAGTTTTACTAATCCTATCATTAGTTTTGCTTAAACATGCTTAAGGGAAAATATGAGATTTTGGCTATGTTTGATCCGTTTTAACATATCAAATTGTTGTTTTAGTGTTTGTGGTCAATTACACATGTTGCTATGACTGTTTGGAATGATTTGTGATTGCTTAGAAAAGTTAGATTGGTCGAAAACGCTGTTGAATGGCGTAAAACAGTAGCTGGAAAGTTGCAGGAAATTACCCGAACCGGACCGGATCGGAGGGGAAAAGCACGATCCGACCCGCTCGCCTTGAAGCTCCACGATCCGACCCGCTTGTGAGAAGGAGCTCCGATCCGAACCAATGCCACTCACGAACTGCTTCAGAAGCTAAGGAACCGATGGCCAAGAAGGATCAAAGCTCCGACCCGAAGCTTGGTCACGATCCGAACCGATCTGGAGCAGACATGAAGCAAGTCACGAATCGCTCCTATGAACTGCTACATCATGAGCTAGTGCATCGACCCCGAACCGCTTGGAGACCCGATCCGACCACGAGCCCACGACCTGATCCGGAGTTCCATCATGCACCGATCCGATCAGGGAGGCACGTCATGACCCGATGTGGACGATCACGGACAGGACTACTTCGAGGAGTACGGTCTGAAGCAAAGTGAAGTGAAGAATCGAACCGATCCGGAGATGATGACCAAAACCCGAGATGCAAAGGTAGTCCAAATGGGAATTAGAACTCAGGACCCAGTTGGGAACCAGAGAGTCAACTTCATGAGTTGGGCTTTGCTGCGGGACGTGTGCAAAGGGGTTATCAGTATCCGTAACTTTGGTCCACTACTGAGAGACAGATGGTGGGCTTGCAGTGATAATTGTATGGGGTTGGACTCCGTCATGGCCCAAAGAATTAGGTGACCAAAGTAACGGGTATCGTATGCTTTACGCACTGAGTGAGAGATGTGAGGATGGTTGCTATGCTTGATTGTTTGCCATCACCATGACATGCACACCCCCACCCCCGTATTTCTTTACACCTATGTTAGTTGCACCTTAGAGTATTGTGCGGTATGTAGTGCTAACTCTTTGGTTGCAGGTCCAGGCTCAGGTATGATTGGATTATACCTGTTATTGTTTTGTTTTGTTGCTTATCGCTCAGACCAGAATTTTGTCTGACCTAGAGTTTTATGTCTCTTCTTATTACTCTGGGTGCTCCTAAACGAGCAAACTAGAGACAGGTTAGGTGGTATGCACGAGTAGTTGTACCGGAGACGAGCAGGAGGCTTCCACGTATGATATATAGATATTCTACATGTGCTATTGAAGGTCACTGCTTGGGCATTAGTAGTGTACCTCCTTCTTTTACTTTCTTTTTCTTTAGAGACAGTTTTAAAGTTGTAATAATGATGTTGGATCATCAGCTGTATTTTGGATTTCCGCTGCTATGATGATGATGGTTTTAGTTTTCAGCTTATGCACTGTCTCGCCTGTTTTATGTCAAGTATGTTACTATTATATTTTATTCCATGCGCTGTGAGACATTCTATAGGTTCTTTGTTAGTTCACCAGTAAGTTCTCTTCTTTTCCCTTCCTTTGGCGACCGTCCCGTGCTGGTTGGACATCGGCACAGCGCACTTTCATAGGAAATGTCGGCTGGTGCGGGGCGGGCCATCACAACATGTATTCAAATATTTTGATTTGGTGTACATGAGTGTATGATATGATGATGATTCTGCTGCTTTGCTCTTGTGTCCCTTACTATATTATGGTCTATATTTCTTATCCTACTTTATCTATGCACTGTGAGGTGTACGACATGTTTGGTTTTGGTCACTTGATGGCTGGCCCATGTTAGCTTGGCATGCTTCAGTGCACTATTTTCCTTGTTTACTTGCAAGAAGTATGGGGTGGTAATCTCAAGTAGCCAATGAGTGCCATATACATTAAAATAAAATAGTAATGGCCCCACATAAGGATAACTGTATGATAAGTCCCAAGAGGCAATGCCTAAGGTAAGATACTACATACTTGTCTTCGCTGATTGATTGTAACCCACAGTGGCCAACCTCAATTATCAATCCAAGATTGAAGGTGCACCCATTTGTGTTCCAAAATCACGATTTTAATGCAAGGGGAAGATGTTCGCTAGAGGCGGAAATCCTCATTGGTAAGGTATAACTCTTGACACAATAATCAGGTCATTATTGTTCTCTTACTTCATTATAGTAAAGTTCGCTTGTTCAACCTCTACATTTTGGATAACATCCACCACATACATAGTTATTAAAGTGGTTCTAGTACTGATAAATAATGCGCCACTATTTGACCGTGGTCTCTTTAATAATCAAATGTTCAATGTAACAACTAGCACTTTTCGGAACCTAAATTTGGAAAAATCGAAGCCCAAACCCATCTAAGCATGTATCGTGGTTATTTGGTGCCTGCAATGATGGACATAATCAAAGTATTACAAAATTGACTCACAGCAGAAACAAGTAGGATAATAGGTATTGACTATGGAGGCTACCTTAAAAGCAAATTGTCACATCAATACCAAGCATGAGAGAACAAGAAGGAAAACCAAATACATCCACTTTAAAAGACCTGCTTCCCCTAATGCTAACCTGGGAGTTGTTATGGGGAAGGGTCAGAATAACAAACATTAGTGAACAGAAAGTATATAAGACTGTCCATAGTACACAAATATATCTTGTTTGGTTTCACCCAAATTATACATCTAACAAGTGATTCTAACTTAACCTTGCATTATTATGTACAATGATTTACTACCATACCCACGATAGAACTCTACCTAGATCAAGTTATTAAATCATGAGATGGAACCTTTTCATATACGAAGCATTTAAACAACCCCATTATCCAATAACTAAGAGGCGGTCATCTGAACCACCTAATGCCACACTAAATTTACAAAAGAGGCGGGTTTTATATCCACTTATGACCTAACTCAAAATATACTGTATATGGCATATTCCAGTGGTCACTTAAGTCCTTGGTACCTGGTTCCCTAATACATTATTATAGATTAGAGGACAATAGCTATTAAGTCCTCTAACTACTATTAAGGCTTCTGTCATTTACATATCCCAACCCCACATAAGGCAAGACATAATAGAAGTCACTTAGTATCTAAGAGATAAACACACGACAACCCACCAGTTAAGACTTTCCCTAGGAGGGACCCAATGTTACCATCTAACTGACCATACTCAGTAAATCTCCGAGACACTTAATACTTCCCACAAGATAGGGATCTTTGTTATCTCCGTAGAAGCCATTTAAAACCATATACTAGGCCGAACTCTAACCCAGCCACTTAGTAACCTAAAGATGCAAACCATTTCACAGATCTTCTAATTTGTACACAATTAGCCATTTAATTACTACTGTAAAAAAAAGACAATTCTGCCAATCACTTAAGACCTAAAGAGGGTGGACCGTATGACTACCACCCATACTCCTCAAGAACCTAAGGAAAGGGGATGGCCTAACTTCCACCCATACTCCCTAGAATTAATTCTAAGGAGATGGGGGAGTCCGACTACCACCCATAATCCCTAGGTAAAATCCTAATGAAAGGGGCAAGTCCACTCATTTAGTACACATAAAAGGTAAATTCAACTGCCTAATACCTAAACCCTGAAGCATGCCATAAGACTATAATCACAATGCCCCTTCTTTGGCTGGACGGACCTGGGGCTATGTTGGCAAGTGCTGGAGGCGCGGGTGTTGGAGGACTCTTGGTCATTTTGAGAGGAACATGGTCTTGAACGTACTATTCCAGGCGCTTCTCGCGGATGAGCCTTTCAATAGCGTCAATGAGTTGGCGTTAATCATTAGTATTGTGCACGTACATGTCGTGGTATCGACAGTATCTGCCGGAGTTCTTCTCGCGGTTGGTGGACTCCCTACTGTTTTGTTTCTTATACCAGAGTGTATTACATGTTTCCAAGTAGATTGTCTCTAATTTTTGATTTAGTGGAGTGTAGGTTCCGTAAGTTTGGTAGCGACCGGGCTTTTTGGGATCTACTGGAAACAAATTCTTCGGATCTACTGGAACTTGAATTGCTTGACCAATTCCGTGGCCAGTTGGCCGAATTTGTTGACAAAATGGAGCGAAAGGCGAGAGAACCAAAGCAGAGTTGTGTCTGACAAGAAGACTGGGAAGCATTTGCATTTGACTATGTCAGTGGCCTGACTAGAGTCCATCTGCCACTCATAGCGGTTTAGGAAGGCATAAGGGTCAGCTGTTCCGTCATAGAAGGCCATTTGTGGCATGTTGAAGCGTCAAGGCCACTCGACATCATGTACAATCCTAATGGAGGGATTACACCTTAAGTGGGCTTCCCGCGAGTCGTTGGCGTTCCCTCGCATATCTCTCATTTTCCTTCATACCATGTCGGGGAGATATGCTGGATGCGGGTCTTCTGGTGGAACCCATTAGTTTTGATGAACCTCGGGAGTTCTGTTCCGTGGACATCTTCTATAATGCACATCCGGGTTATCCTCTTCCATGTCGTCGACATCAATAGTCTGGTTTTGGTACGGAAGGCGAGGTTGAGCAGGTTGGTGTACATCCTGATCTGGAGGTGTTTGGGTCTGATGGGCTATTGGAAGTGTAGTCCCCTGGTTCTGAGTGACGACAGTTCGGTTCTGCCGAGGAGGGGGTCAGTTACTTGCACCCGGTTCGTCATTGATAATCAACCCGGAGCGGTCACGGTATTGTGTTCCCACGCTGTAGGCGATGGCAGTTCGATCGCCATTTCCATTTTCGTTACCATTGTCATTGTCGTTGCCATTGGTATGAGCATTGGAGTGTTTGGCAACGTTGTTGACGAGACTGAACCTTCTTCTTTGATGTGGTCCCCTTGATTCGGAAGAAGAGGTTTCTGAGATAGTACGCCGCGGTTGGGCATTGTTCTGAGCGAGCTAAAGTCGAACGATGATGCGTTGACTTTTTTGGAGTTGGCGCATAAGGTCGATGTTATTCTTCAACACCTGATTAAGTTCAAGAGTTGTACTTTTGTACCTCTTATTAAGCGCGTGGATCTGTGCTTGGGTTGCGGGAGCTTCAGGGTCCACATGAGGAAGGGTGTTAGTTTCGGCCAGGATATCCACCGGATGAGTTTGTTGAGATGTTCCAGCTTCAACTATAGTAGAAGAGCCGATCATTGCATTCTTTGGTCGCTTCACCTAAAGTGCGTCGGAGTCGAGATGGAGATGTGCGACAAAGATGCAAATTCGACTTTTCTCAGTGATAGCGCAAGAATCTTAACGGAAAAATATGTCATAAACATCTAAGATTCATAATTACTTAAGAATTGTAGTTTCGCATGAAAATGTAAGTGCGGAAAGCAATAAATAACACAAGAGATTTATAGTGGTTCGGTCCCGCGAGGGGCCTACTTCCACTTTGGAAGAGTGTTGATATTTTATTGACAATAAAGAGTTACAAGCTTGAGACTATTACATGGCATCCCTTTACAAACATTTATAAGTATTCTGAGGTCATAATTGTCAAATATGAATATTAGGAAAAAGACAAATTTTCCATTCTTCTTCCTCAAAGCATGGATGCCATTAAAGAGGTCTCTTGGAGTTCTCAAGAGATGTCAAATCAACTAATTTCCAATAACCATTGAAGTGTGAGCTTGGGGGTATTTGTAGTGAAGTGGTTACGTGGTCGTAGATAGGAGTAGGGGACCACAACAATACATCTCGGATCCCAGTGTGCAAGCCCTTAGAAACTTGGATCCCCCGCATCTCTTCTAAAAAATTGTATCCCTTACTAGGGTACGAAATTCTTACCCCATAGGGCACGTTGGATTTTTGAGCACCGGGTTCGAGGCTTGGAGGAGGCGAGGCTAGAGGGGCTCGAGACTTTGCGTGCGAGGCTAGAGGGACTCGAGGTAATAGGGTCCAAAGCACACGGGTTCGAGACTATGGGTATGGCATGATTTTGAGGGGCTGTGAGGCACTTGCTCACATGGCCTTTTCTTGACTTGTTTCCCTAGCTTCTTGGAAACACTTTGAGTTATAACATCAAGAGGTGTGTTGAGTCGAGTGTGTCTTGTGTACTTTTGGGAACTGGACCAAAAGACCAGTTAACAGACGCCAACCTAAGAATCATGGAACAGTACGTCAATGCGGTAAGCACATGGAGGACAAAGGGTGCAACACCGCAGAGGATTTTATTCCAGTCAGATAGTAGAGTCTGTTCCAATCAAATATGGGAAAAAGACGTGGATGGGGTGAAGGCCTGTAACGACCCAGATTTTTGACCGTTTAAATCGACAATAAACCACACATGTCGACCCAAACAAATCACTAATTCGGATAGTTATTGGGAAAAAGAAGAAAAAGAGACAGAAAAGAAAAACAATCACGGAATCTCACAGCGGAAGGATAACATATAATAGACAAATAAATATTCAAAAGCATTTAAACATATACATTCGAGTTACAACATTTAAATCATCAGAGTTATACACTTACATACAGTAATGCAGCGGAAATAAAATGTAGTGGATACATATACCAAACTCCGTCTTCGATCTCCAAGGCCAAATAATCTTCATTAACTGCCACGACTGCTGACCCGAGCATATTGCATAAAAGAAAACACAACAAACACTCGGATCAGCACTAAATCATCTCATATTAGTCAAATTAAAATACGAAATAATATCAGTGTCATGGTGCAGTAACTCAAGAGATGTTATGGGATTTTTCCATCTCTCAAGGATCCGTTAAACTAATACATACATAGTATAATACGCTATTACAATAGTGTTTATTCAGTAAAGTATAATACCGAAAATAGCATAAGCGGGATTTACCATGTTACCCTTACGCCGTTTATACCATTGCCGTACAGTTTGCATATAACACACCAGTACGTCGGTGGATAGGGATGCGCCGTGATACGACAACGTTAAATCAAAATCGTAGGGGCTCGATCAGGATAATATGACAAGGCACTGAGGAAATACCCCGGTAGGATTCTACCGAATTCGCGGCCCCCAGGCCGGTGGTAACGCATAGCCGCAACTACCGCCCACCTCGAACGACATTCCCATATTCAAAAGGTGCACCCAAATCAATCACAACAGTAATAGAGATGGTATCGAAGGAGCGCGTTCGATCAGAGATGCGATCTCATTAACCCGGGTATGGCTCCTGTTTTAGTCATTTCAATTATGACCCGAAGGTCAAGGCTAATCCATCATCGTTCCCTTTCTTCAAATCCAGTAATCGCCTCCATACCATCCTACTCCGGTTCTGGAACTTCCACCGCATACACAGTTGTCAAGGTGGTATCGACACTGACAGAGAGTATGCCTTATGTCGACTCCGGTCTCCTTAACAACCAAACGTTACATTTTTCACATCGGTCGGTTCTTTTACATTTCACAAAAGTTCGCTTTCATATCAACATCATATTTTGTTTCGAGCCTAGTTTATATTCAAATAGAATATAATTTTCATATCAAAATATTTCGATCATTCCCAAACCGATTATATTCCAAACCAGGATTTATTTCCATACCATTATATTATATTCATATATAATATTTCAAATCGACATATATATTCATACAGAATATACTTCATTCCAAATGATTTCAGTTATTCCAAATCAAATTACATTTGAACCCATTCATATTCAAATAGGGTATATATATTTCCATATCTATTCATTTCAATTCTTGAAATCACCTTTCATATTCACATAGAATAAAATCTACCTTTTCCAAAAAAAAATCGATTTAAAATCAATTTATATTCAAAAAGAAAATATAACATTCTCTCGACTCCATTTGAACCAACGATTTAAAACCCAAACACTTTCCATTCGGAAGGAGAATAAAATTTATATAAAAATTTATAAAATATATATACTTAAGAATAAACCATATATAAAAACTTACTGATATAAATTATTAGAGTATACTGAGGAAATTCAAATTGCTATATATATATAAAACAAGGTTTTACTAAATGTTTCAAAATAATAATTTATAAAAACTTACTTGAAATAAGGTAGATATATATAGTTTAAAATAAAATAAAATAAAATAAAACAAATTAAAAATAGAATTTAAATTTAAATTATTTCTCCTTCCTAATTTCAGCACTCGAATCTAAATCTCAACCTCAAATGGAGTTACCCCATTTCAAAGTCTTGTTTCAAACCCCTTCAACCATTTTACGTTTCGAGAATTCAAACCATACTCGTATATAGTTTTTAAACAACTCAAATATCCATGATTTCCTTTATTTAAAAATTTTAATTCAAAAGAATTATTTACACTTGAGTCCAACTATTGGAATAAATCCCAAATTTTATTTAAATCCGAATTTCAAATTCCAAATTAATTTGGAGATTTTCCTTAATCATTTCAAATGTCATCGAGAATCCATAATTTAAAAGAAAATAATAATTTATCGAAAATCGATACATTTCCTTTAAATGAAATTTCACATCGAATATATTTCAAATAATTTTAAAAATTATTTAACCAACCGATGTCCGTATATAAAATTTGCTATCCTATGGCCAAGTGATTTAATTTTTATTTCTCGATATTCAGGGATGGATCTATCATTTCAATCCAAATCAGGGTCACAGAGATTTATCATTTCACTCTGTGTTCTTAATTCATTTTATCGATAAATCCCGGATTTATTCGATGCCCGTAACATCAAGGGTGAATGGGATTTATCATCACATGGGCACACAACATCATGTACTGAATGACAGAATAATTCAAGCGGTATAAATTCAGAAATCAAGTAAACCGAGGCATCCATCACAAACATTCATTCGAACAGTAAATCGAATCATATACGGGTTGACAGGTATCGGTGTTTCCTAATTGGAAATTTAAATTAAATTTAAATAACCGATTATCGATTATTATTGCATGTAACACCCTGGCATGTCAAATTCAAGCAATCATTCACCAAATCAAACACAACCATGCAACTAATTTATTTCATACTTTAATTCGATAAATATGGGATAAATTTAGTATTACGTGAGCGAAGAAACACTCACCTTCGGTTTCAAATTGAATCGAACACCCAGAAAAGGCCTAAAATTTGACAGTCTTCAAACGCTGCCAGGTTAGTGTCAAAACATCTGCAACTCCGCCGCGATCCCAACGCAACAAACCGTTCGTCAATCCGAGTCCGTATGAAGAAGTTATCAGTGTTTTTCTATACGGATTTAAATATATAAAAATAAATTAAATAATATCTCACCCAACCCGGAGGCGCCACGTCAGCACCAGCATCATCTCCTTCCCGCTCGTCCTCTACCACGCGTTGACCAAAATGAACCCAAATCGAGCCCAACTTTGACTGGCCCCCGCCGTTGACTCCGGCCTCCGTTCGACGAGCGGCCATCACCGTCGGAAATATCTCCTCGAGCCGCTCCACTTCGCACCAGACCCATCAACTCCGGCTTCCTCCTCTGGCGGCGCGAACCCGATGATCGGAGGTGCTTTTCCGGCTTTAAACTCGAATTCCCGACCACCTACTCCACTAAAAATTGAACGACTACCTCCGTTGGGTCCGTATGCTCCTCCTCTACAATACCCAGGTCGCCAATTCTTCGATTGTTCCTTGAATCAAAAACCCCCAATTTGCATGCATAATTTCGAAATTCCGAACCTTTGACTGCAATTTCCGGCTAGACGGTGCACTGCATGTCAGATCTGAGACCACCCACGAGTTCGTATCGTCGAGACCTTCGTTTTGACATATAATTTGCTAGGTATTGGAGAGGTTTCATTTTCAAGATTGTATTTTTGTTTTTCTAGGGTTTTGAAAATATTTCTGCCATTATAGAAAAGTAGGTGGAGAGAAAACAACGTGAAATGAAAGAAATGGGCTGAGTAGGGTGGAAAGGAATTTATTTATATACATATAAGAGGCCCCTATTATTAGAACAAACAATTATCCATTTACGATGCTCTCGTTCACATTTTCTCTCGTACGATCAAACGGTAAGTCGGATTGTAACGCAAATTAAAATCCTATAATAATTTGCCATTCCGGTTCTGATGGCGCCAGTTTCGTCAAATTCCGAGACAGTCGCCAAAACAGTTAAATTCCACAGTTAATTAAATTAATAAAATATTCAAATTCAATTAACTGTTTAAATTCAAATTTAAATATTTATAAATTCATATTTAAACCAAATTACAATTTAGATAAATTTACAAATTTATTTCACATATATTTTAAATTCCACATTTAATTATTTTCAAATTTCAAACTTGAATATCAAGTTAAATATAAACAAATAAAATTCCAACTTTAACTTAACTTTCAAATTAAATATCCTTAAAATTCAATTTAAATCAATTTATAACTTAAATAAAATTTTATAAATCAAATTCACATATTTTATATTCCCATATATAATTATTTAAAATTTAACAAATCCGGAATTCAAATTTTAATCGCAAACGCTTATAATTTCTTTATATAAATTCCATAGCGACCTTTCGAAATTTTGATTTAGTCATAACTTGCAATTTATCCGGCGAAATTTCAATTTCTTACATCCTCTGGAAAGATATGATAAATTCGATTCTAACGTTTCCAGTTTTACCCAATTCTGATTTAACATGAATTTTATATATTTTTCCAAAGTTTAAAATCGAATTTTCAAACTACCGCGCCATTTCAGGCTCGTAATATAAATAAATATAAATTTAACCAATAGTATACGATTTATTTAATTAAAATTTAAATTTTAAATATACAGAAATTATGGTTCGTTACATTCTCCCCCACTTAAAATCTTTTCGTCCTCGAAAAGAGGGCGAACCGATATTAAGCGCATATCTTTTTCAAGTCCATACTTAAAAATAATATTTCCAAAACAAGTATAGTTGTAAAATCCGTAAATTTTTCTAACTCCCGAAATCACGAAAATTTTTGGCAGCATCTCCTTTGCACGGAGAGGTCCGGGAAAAATCCCAATACATATACGACTCAATATACATCTCATCCAACTATGAGGCATCCCAAAAGTGGGGAAAAACAAAATATAAAACCCTCAAAACCATATACCACAAGTACGTACCTCCTTTAGCGTTATATTGCATTTTTATTTACCTTAGCGTTTAGCCTTTTTAGCGCAAGCGAGCTTCGAAGCGAGATGTGACTTCTTACACCTGCCAAATACTTACATACACATTAAGAATTTAACATATATAAAATATATAACAAATGTATACAACATACATATCAAGATTTCATCATTTCAACTACAAAACCAAATATCCGTAACAGGCCAGCGAACAAATCGTTGATTATCACGCATTAAAAGTTGGAATTTGACTAAAGCATACTAGGAAAAAGTTGTTGCTCTCGTTTCCGGCTTTCCGAAATGTCCGGACTCATCGAATTCGGATAATCGGTTTAAAAGTTATGGCAGTTTTACTGGAGGTGAACACTTCAGCCCGGGCACTGAAAATGCAGGCCTGAATTGTTCATGTCAGTTTTCAGCCCTCTAAACCTCAAAATTTTACTTAGTACATTAAGGAAAAGTTTTAGCTTACACTCTGGCCTTTCCGAATTGTACTCGCACACTAAAATCCGACGTTTCGTTTGGGAGTTATGATCAAAAAAATATCGATGTACACCTCTGTTTTTAATTTCCTGGACATACAACTATGTCTAAAACTTGAATTTCAGCATAGTAAACATGAGAATTTCAACGGGCGCTATTAACGAAAGTTTAACTCAATTTCTAAGGTTTCCATAAAGTCCGGAGTTGTCAGATTCCGATCAGCCCATCAAAAGTTATAGTCATTTTAATTTCAGCTTATCGACTATTTTGGATTTTCTCATAACGTTGGTTTATTTCTATTTGAAACTTCAACCTTTCGATTCCAATACTTTGTAAATCCTTAACACTTAACGTTGTTATCACCTCATTTTCAATAATTGGATCTACATTCAATTGCTTACTTTATATTCGATATTCTTTCTATTCAATTTTCGGTTTTGTTTCAAGTATTATATTCCGATTAAACTTGAATTCACTTTAAAATTTTCGACGAATTGGATTCCCTTGACCCTTATTCCATTAACCAAATTTGTTTATTCGACGTACAAGTCATGATTTGAATTAACGACTGTTCACGACTCAAATTCATACTTAATTCTCAAACTATCATTATTCGATTCCCTCTACTTAAATAAAGCTATACTTTATCTGATAAAATATTTTTACAATCCAAATTCAAGAGTTCTGTGACGACCCCTCAGTTCTTAAGTCCATTCCAACATTTCAAAGTCTAAAATTTCAAGGAACCGAGAGTATTAACCTTGAATCGATGTCGCAAATTAGGACGAAATTAAATTGCTTGATTCTGGTTTTGTATCCTAAGTTCAAAATACATACGTATTTATAAATCCGTAGGAACATACCCTAAATTAAAATTCAACTTTAATTAATAAACAAAGAAATTTCAATCCTGTATAAATTTGAAAATACACTTTACATACCCTTGGAAATTTAGATCCAAAATTCTTTTCAAACAGGTTATGAAAGTACGGAGTGATCTCCCCCACCTAGACACTTCATAATAAACGTCGATAATGCGTGCACTCATTATCGAAGTCAATTTCTGATGTCCGAGAAGGGATTACACACTTAGTTCATTTAAAATCCTTTAAACCATTTCTTTCGTAAAGACTTATAATACTATATAATTTCAAAATTTGACAAAACTATCTCAAAAGCACCAGAATCAAACCCTCAAGTCCATTTCATTTAAATCGCAATTGTTTTGCCCCCCAATTGTATTCAACAGATTTTATTTCCAAATATTTTCCAAATTCATTAAATTTCCGTATTAGATTTATGATTTAATCAACCATAATGGGTAATAACTTTATATTATCACCCACTAAGACAAATACATACATAATTGAACCATAATGTACATTTGATATATTTTAAAATATAATCGAAAACCATATTATGTCAAGTCATTCTGTCCGATCATTTAGAAATTCCTATCGATTCTATGGCGTCCCATATATCGACCAGAATCTATAAATATTCAACAGAACAATTAACACAACCTAAAATCATTTTATATTCAAAATACAAATACGCTCTCTCATATATTCACTCGAACTCATTCTAGGGCGTTACTAACCCCATCTCTAATGAGTTAATTCCCAAACAGAGCCAAGGTTATCGCTAACCATCGCTCTGATACCAACTGTAACGACCCAGATTTTTGACCGTTTAAATCGACAATAAACCACACATGTCGACCCAAACAAATCACTAATCCGGATAGTTATTGGGAAAAAGAAGAAAAAGAGACAGAAAAGAAAAACAATCACGGAATCTCACAGCGGAAGGATAACATGTAATAGACAAATAAATATTCAAAAGCATTTAAACATATACATTCGAGTTACAACATTTAAATCATCAGAGTTATACACTTACATACAGTAATGCAGCGGAAATAAAATGTAGTGGATACATATACCAAACTCCGTCTTCGATCTCCAAGGCCAAATAATCTTCATTAACTGCCACGACTGCTGACCCGAGCATATTGCATAAAAGAAAACACAACAAACACTCGGATCAGCACTAAATCATCTCATATTAGTCAAATTAAAATACGAAATAATATCAGTGTCATGGTGCAGTAACTCAAGAGATGTTACGGGATTTTTCCATCTCTCAAGGATCCGTTAAACTAATACATACATAGTATAATACGCTATTACAATAGTGTTTATTCAGTAAAGTATAATACCGAAAATAGCGTAAGCGGGATTTACCATGTTACCCTTACGCCGTTTATACCATTGCCGTACAGTTTGCATATAACACACCAGTACGTCGGTGGATAGGGATGCGCCGTGATACGACAACGTTAAATCAAAATCGTAGGGGCTCGATCTGGATAATATGACAAGGCACTGCGGAAATACCCCGGTAGGATTCTACCGAATTCGCGGCCCCCAGGCCGGTGGTAACGCATAGCCGCAACTACCGCCCACCTCGAACGACATTCCCATATTCAAAAGGTGCACCCAAATCAATCACAACAGTAATAGAGATGGTATCGAAGGAGCGCGTTCGATCAGAGATGCGATCTCATTAACCCGGGTATGGCTCCTGTTTTAGTCATTTCAATTATGACCCGAAGGTCAAGGCTAATCCATCATCGTTCTCTTTCTTCAAATCCAGTAATCGCCTCCATACCATCCTACTCCGGTTCTGGAACTTCCACCGCGTACACAGTTGTCAAAGTGGTATCGACACTGACAGAGAGTATGCCTTATGTCGACTCCGGTCTCCTTAACAACCAAACGTTACATTTTTCACATCGGTCGGTTCTTTTACATTTCACAAAAGTTCGCTTTCATATCAACATCATATTTTGTTTCGAGCCCAGTTTATATTCAAATAGAATATAATTTTCATATCAAAATATTTCGATCATTCCCAAACCGATTATATTCCAAACCAGGATTTATTTTCATACCATTATATTATATTCATATATAATATTTCAAATCGACATATATATTCATACAGAATATACTTCATTCCAAATGATTTCAGTTATTCCAAATCAAATTACATTTGAACCCATTCATATTCAAATAGGGTATATATATTTCCATATCTATTCATTTCAATTCTTGAAATCACCTTTCATATTCACATAGAATAAAATCTACCTTTTCCAAAAAAAATCGATTTAAAATCAATTTATATTCAAAAAGAAAATATAACATTCTCTCGACTCCATTTGAACCAACGATTTAAAACCCAAACACTTTCCATTCGGAAGGAGAATAAAATTTATATAAAAATTTATAAAATATATATACTTAAGAATAAATCATATATAAAAACTTACTGATATAAATTATTAGAGTATACTGAGGAAATTCAAATTGCTATATATATATATAAAACAAGGTTTTACTAAATGTTTCAAAATAATAATGTATAAAAACTTACTTGAAATAAGGTAGATATATATAGTTTAAAATAAAATAAAATAAAATAAAATAAAATAAATTAAATTAAAAATAGAATTTAAATTTAAATTATTTCTCCTTCCTAATTTCAGCACTCGAATCTAAATCTCAACCTCAAATGGAGTTACCCCATTTCAAAGTCTTGTTTCAAACCCCTTCAACCATTTTACGTTTCGAGAATTCTAACCATACTCGTATATAGTTTTTAAACAACTCAAATATCCACGATTTCCTTTATTTAAAAATTTTAATTCAAAAGAATTATTTACACTTGAGTCCAACTATTGGAATAAATCCCAAATTTTATTTAAATCCGAATTTCAAATTCCAAATTAATTTGGAGATTTTCCTTAATCATTTCAAATTTCATCGAGAATCCATAATTTAAAAGAAAATAATAATTTATCGAAAATCGATACATTTCCTTTAAATGAAATTTCACATCGAATATATTTCAAATAATTTTAAAAATTATTTAACCAACCGATGTCCGTATATAAAATTTGCTATCCTATGGCCAAGTGATTTAATTTTTATTTCTCGATATTCAGGGATGGATCTATCATTTCAATCCAAATCAGGGTCACAGAGATTTATCATTTCACTCTGTGTTCTTAATTCATTTTATCGATAAATCCCGGGTTTATTCGATGCCCGTAACATCAAGGGTGAATGGGATTTATCGTCACATGGGCACACAACATCATGTACTGAATGACAGAATAATTCAAGCGGTATAAATTCAGAAATCAAGTAAACCGAGGCATCCATCACAAACATTCATTCGAACAGTAAATCGAATCATATACGGGTTGACAGGTATCGGTGTTTCCTAATTGGAAATTTAAATTAAATTTAAATAACCGATTATCGATTATTATTGCATGTAACACCCTGGCATGTCAAATTCAAGCAATCATTCACCAAATCAAACACAACCATGCAACTAATTTATTTCATACTTTAATTCGATAAATATGGGATAAATTTAGTATTACGTGAGCGAAGAAACACTCACCTTCGGTTTCAAATTGAATCGAACACCCAAAAAAGGCCTAAAATTTGACAGTCTTCAAACGCTGCCAGGTTAGTGTCAAAACGTCCGCAACTCCGCCGCGATCCCAACGCAACAAACCGTTCATCAATCCGAGTCCGTATGAAGAAGTTATCATTGTTTTTCTATACGGATTTAAATATATAAAAATAAATTAAATAATATCTCACCCAACCCGGAGGCGCCACGTCAGCACCAGCATCATCTCCTTCCCGCTCGTCCTCTACCACGCGTTGACCGAAATGAACCCAAATCGAGCCCAACTTTGACTGGCCCCCGCCGTTGACTCCGGCCTCCGTTCGACGAGCGGCCATCACCGTCGGAAATATCTCCTCGAGCCGCTCCACTTCGCACCAGACCCATCAACTCCGGCTTCCTCCTCTGGCGGCGCGAACCCGATGATCGGAGGTGCTTTTCCGGCTTTAAACTCGAATTCCCGACCACCTACTCCACTAAAAATTGAACGACTACCTCCGTTGGGTCCGTATGCTCCTCCTCTACAATACCCAGGTCGCCAATTCTTCGATTGTTCCTTGAATCAAAAACCCCCAATTTTCATGCATAATTTCGAAATTCCGAACCTTTGACTGCAATTTCCGGCTAGACGGTGCACTGCATGTCAGATCTGAGACCACCCACGAGTTCGTATCGTCGAGACCTTCGTTTTGACATATAATTTGCTAGGTATTGGAGAGGTTTCATTTTCAAGATTGTATTTTTGTTTTTCTAGGGTTTTGAAAATATTTCTGCCATTAGAGAAAAGTAGGTGGAGAGAAAACAACGTGAAATGAAAGAAATGGGCTGAGTAGGGTGGAAAGGAATTTATTTATATACATATAAGAGGCCCCTATTATTAGAACAAACAATTATCCATTTACGATGCTCTCGTTCACATTTTCTCTCGTACGATCAAACGGTAAGTCGGATTGTAACGCAAATTAAAATCCTATAATAATTTGCCATTCCGGTTCTGATGGCGCCAGTTTCGTCAAATTCCGAGACAGTCGCCAAAACAGTTAAATTCCACAGTTAATTAAATTAATAAAATATTCAAATTCAATTAACTGTTTAAATTCAAATTTAAATATTTATAAATTCATATTTAAACCAAATTACAATTTAGATAAATTTACAAATTTATTTCACATATATTTTAAATTCCACATTTAATTATTTTCAAATTTCAAACTTGAATATCAAGTTAAATATAAACAAATAAAATTCCAACTTAAACTTAACTTTCAAATTAAATATCCTTAAAATTCAATTTAAATCAATTTATAACTTAGATAAAATTTTATAAATCAAATTCACATATTTTATATTCCCATATATAATTATTTAAAATTTAACAAATCCGGAATTCAAATTTTAATCGCAAACGCTTATAATTTCTTTATATAAATTCCATAGCGACCTTTCGAAATTTTGATTTAGTCATAACTTGCAATTTATCCGGCGAAATTTCAATTTCTTACATTCTCTGGAAAGATATGATAAATTCGATTCTAACGTTTCCAGTTTTACCCAATTCTGATTTAACATGAATTTTATATATTTTTCCAAAGTTTAAAATCGAATTTTCATACTACCGCGCCATTTCAGGCTCGTAATATAAATAAATATAAATTTAACCAATAGTATACGATTTATTTAATTAAATTTTAAATTTTAAATATACAGAAATTATGGTTCGTTACAAGGCCTCAATTATTGACCCATTAGTTATATCAGCCTTAGTCTGCCCTGCTTTAGTACAGAAGATGTTTGTGAATCGAGGAAGCTCCGTAATTATTTTGTTCCAACGAATCTTATGACTAAGTAATACTGGAGGCTAAGGACTTAAAATCATGTACTTCTTGTATAAATTGGTTAATGGTACTGTAAACGAGAAAGTAGGTATGGTCGAACTACCAGTCGAACTTGGTGATGAGGATAATAGAAGAGTGCAAATCCTAATGTTCATTATGTTGGACATATATTATCCATATAATGCTTTCATGGGCTGAGCAGTGCTGGATAACTTCAATTCCTACATTGCTTCTTGGTGCCCGTAGATCAGTTGACTGGAAGAGTATGCTACATGGCCGATTGGAAGGACGCTTGTAGCAAAGAAAAAGGGAAATGCATTCACACTTCCTTCTGCATCAAAGGTGCTAAAGCATAGCAGTAACAAAGTCGATCCTCGCATGGACAACATAACTGTCCTTTAAAAGACATCGACCTTAGAAAAGATGAGGAGCAAGGTCACTAGAGGGCGTCCCCAAATGAGACACACTATGGCGATCTCGATTGAGAAGGGTGACCTATTATATGTCTTGAAAATCGGATACCATCTTGGTTTCCTTAGGATGCGAGAACATACCAATTTTTTATGTTCGAACCATAATATGTTTGCATAGACTCACGTTAATGTGTGTGGGATCTCACCGACAGTTGCGAGTCACTCAATCAGTAATAACCCGGATTATATTTTGATGAAATAGGAAAAATGTATGCTCGACCCAAAAAGATCTGCTACACAAAAAGGAAGTGGAGAAACTCAAGTGCAATGGTTTAATCCGAGATTTGTTATACCCCAATTTGGTGTCAAATCCTGTTCTCATGAGGAAATCTAATGGGAAGTTGCAAACATGTATGAACTTCTAGGACTAAACAAAGCCTGTCCTAAAGACAGTTTCCCACTTCCGAGAATTGACTAAATTGTGGATTCCACAGTTGGGCACGAGCTTCTTTCGTTTACAGATGCTTATTCCAGATAAAACTAAATATTGATGCATACCCCAGATCTAGAACATATGAGTTTCATCATCGATCTCTGAATGTATTGTTAAGTGGTCATGCCTTTCAGTTTAAAGAAAGCTAGAGAAACTTATCAATGGTTGGTCAACTGTTTGTCTAAAGACTAGAATGGAGGTCGACGGAGGTTTAAATGGATGATATGCTTGTAAAATCATGACTTTCGACCAACCATGTGGACGACTTAGCAGATATATTTAGTGTTCTTCGTATTCGAAAAATCCTAAAACATAGGCATTCCAGCCAAACTCAACTACCAATGTCAAAGTTGGAGATAATCAACTATATGTCTAGACTCCAAAAACATCCTATGCCTAGAAATGCTCCAAGTATCCCCTCTATTTTTATAATTCCAAGTCTCAAACCTCGATTCATCACATACAATGTGTCGATCCTCTAATGAGGTTAAGAGATTACCAATAGGTCAATAAAAAGTGCCTAAGGGCAAACAATAGGCTAGTGCCTCTAATGCACAATTTATAAGGAAAGTGGGTTTACCATTTCTCTTAAGGACTGCTTGTTAGGCCTATGATATAGATGTCCTTTCAGCGTGGCTATGACTCCACCCAACCACCCCACCTACTAGGTAAAAAGTATTTCCTAAGGGTCAAAAGTTTTGCCTTAAAACAATCAATTAGAAAGATCTGGAAATAGATAATGCCTCTTTTACCCACTTTTATTCTTATTTCTCTTCATCTTCCTTGCTTGATCCATTTTTGGTCCACACTTTTCCTTTAACACTGTTGGCATAATGCCCACTGCAACTATTCCCTTACTGAAGCTAGTGATATCCTCTTTTCTTAAGGTGACTCTTAAGTCATCTTGCCAGCCTTAACCCTCAAGATTTTTTTAAGCTCTACTACATAGTTATCAACAAATAAGTTATGTCCTAACTTGGGTCCTTTAAAGAAATTAACAGTAGTGAACTAAACGATTTTATCTGAAAATCAAAACTCTAACCTATGTAGATTTGGGGTCTCTATATTCAAGGGTAAGTTTAGATAGGTCGTTCTAGTGATAACTTTACAAAGAAAGGACAGGATAGAACAAGGAAGGAAGATAAATTTAAGGCGATTTTTTCTAAATAACTTTAATTTTGAAAATTTGCTTTCGTTTTGGAAATCTATATTTCTTTGAAAATATATTACTTTTACCACAAATTTTTAGGGATCCTATAACCTTAGGCATTAATACCAAATGTAAGACCCTACACCCCTTAATATCCCCAAAATGGGAATACTTAGAAATGTATGGTATTTGTAGGTATAAAGAAAAAAATTACAGAATCTAAGATTCACAAGACATAAAACATAATGGAAAATTTTACTTAAAAAAACTTATTATTCCAAAATAAAAAAATACAATGTTTCTTTCCATGGCAGAAACTTTCTAAGCTCTCGCGTTTTCTTCTCTCTTCTTCCTCGATCTTATTTTTTTCTCCAAAGAGCCGTCCTTTTTAATTCTTCAACGGCCTATCCAAGCACTGGTCTCTTCTGCTGTTTCCGTTAGTCATCTCGTGTTTTTCCGTCATTTCCAAGGATTATGACAGCTGTCTCTTTTACCGGTGATTACATGCTTAAAGGCTCTTTTGTGGGTGTTTGCCCTCCTATAGAAGTGATTCTTGTTTCCATAAAGGTTGTAATCTCAAATACGTTTTCTATCGAGATCACTGATGTTTCTTCGTTGGTTGTGGGGTTGAGATCATTATTGGATTTTGAGAATCTCGCTAGATTCAAGTTTCTGTTGTTGGACGATTTCTCCTTAGAACTGACTCCGTTTTATTTAGGTAGAAAAAGCTACTGAGTTTACCCCTTCTGGGAACTTGAGTAAGGCTATTTTTCTGTGGTGGTAGGGATTAAGCCTGCTTCTGAACTGAAAAGAACAAACGAAGAGTTCATCACCTCGTTTTCTCCACGGTTGCGGTTTAGAGGCTCGCGTGTTAAATACACATTGGTTGTTCCTGGTTTTGTTGTTCGGTCTTTGTTGTGTGGAGGCATGTTCGGTAGTGCCAGTTGTGATCTTGTGTCAACCGTGGAATGTGGAGATGGGCAGTTGATCACCCTACCACTCTTGGCTTGGCTCGTAGTTGCACGGTGATGGCTCATGGCATCGCTGCCTCTTCTAGTGTTGTTGTTCCCATTATGGTACCTGGTTTATTGCCTGGAGGCGGTAGGGATTTGACCACCCCAACACGAGCCAGTGCGTCCGCGACTCTCTCTGTTGTTTTGGAAACGCTCAGCAGTCCGTGGGTTTTCAAGGGGAAGCCTCTGGAAATCGTCGGCTTCGTCGATCCTCGAGGCAACGGCCGAAGAAATCCTGGTTGACCTCTGCGGTCTCCCTTCTTTCGTACGTCTCTGTTTCAGCTGCAGGTCTGATAAAGGGACCTTCGCAGCATTTGTTAGGGTTCCCTGAGACAGCATGTAGTCCGAGGTCTTCGCCATTTCAGGAAAGTGAACTTGGAAGGGAAGAGGTGGAATTCACCACCATCTCTTCACAGGCTAGCTCCTTCGCTGAGACAATTCTGGAGCTTTGTATACCAGGCTTTAGCTATCAATCATTACTTTCTCTCTGTGGGTTGGTTGTTTTGGAGCAACCTTTTTTGGAGTTTTAGATTTGTGTTTGCCCACGTCAGGTTTAGCTTGTTTCTCATATTTGTTATTTTTTGAGTTCGGTATGGGTTAGTTCTGATGCTACTCTTTTTGATGTGGAATGTTCTATTCATTGCTTGAGCCTTGACGCGCCTAGGCGCGAGCTCCTCGTCACCAAAGTCGTAAGTTTGGTTGCGAAGATGGCGGGTCATATGTGTGTGAATGTATTTGATGGTTTGTATTTTTTTTGTCTTGGTGTGTTGTTGTTTGCTTCACTGCTGGTTCTTGCTTTGTTTGCCTAGTTCTCCTTCCTTTTGAAGGCACCCTTGATGTCGGTCCCTTTTTCGATTAGTTTGAGCTTTTCTTTTTGCCTCCCCTCCTTAGTCTATGGTTGGATGTTAGCTTTTATGCTACCTGGTCTATGGCCATGATTGGCTGGTATAGCATGATTTCCCGGTTGATCGTTATTTCCTCTGTTTTAGCTATTTTTTTGACTCATCAGTTTACCTTGGAACACGACAAGGTTGATAGTACCTTGTGCATGTTTACTCTTGTTTTTGTGGTAGCACTTTCTTCGGCTCATCGGTTTGTCCCAGCGTATCGACGTAGGCTTGGCGTGTGTAGTCTTCAAATAGCTAGCACAGATGCTGCTAGCTATTTGGGAACTTCATGTACCCATGGTCGACTGTCTGTGATTTCAGGTGGTTTGTCTTCTGTTAGCTCTGGTTGGTTGCGGTTCCTAGTTGGCTATTGGTTACTCTATTTCAGAACTCTACCTAGTAGGAGGATCTGTCAATCTAATGATAGATCAACATAGGTACAGTTCACAAGCAACAGGTGTTGTCTCTCTTAGGCAACTCCATATCCTCATCCTCATTTTCCTCTTTCTCTTATTCTGTTCCTGGTCCGGTGTCTGTTGTTTCTGCCTCCTCACATCTTCTTAGTAAGGAAGGGATAGAGATCATTGATGATCGCCTATCTTGACTTACTAAGAATTCCTATCCTCATAGGACTGGCGTTCCAGTTTCTGATCCAGACTGCGATGCTCATCCCTTTCAGTGGTTTTCTATTTCCTGCGAGTCTCCCGATAGGCTGTCTTCTCGAGTCTCGTGGCCTATTCTACGATCAGTCACTCGCACTCCCCGTACTATTCGTACACGCTCTGTAGCGGCGTAGTCTATGATCAGTCACTCGCACTCCCCGTACTATTCGCACACGCTCTGTAGCGGCGTCCGAGCAGATCGTTAGATCTACTCGACACACACTATATCTTATTTGTGATGTGCGATGTGTTTGTTTTCTGTCTCCTTCCCCCCCCGCATGTCTTCTTTTTTTGCTTTTTATGGATGGCGAATTTTGTCTATTAGAACGTTTGTGGTATAGGGAATGATGCATCGGTAGATAGACTCAAGCACGTTATTAAGAAGCACTCTGTCTGCTTGGTGGCGCTTTTGGAACCGTAAGTGGGACCAAAGGCGATCACCAGGTCTATTTTGTCTCTTGGCTTTGGTGGTGCCCTAGGCAATGTATTTGACAAGATTTGGATCATTTGGTCCAAAGGAATTGTCATCCACCTCATCTTCAATTCGGATTAGCTGCTTTCAGTTTCTTGTTCTTTTCCATCCTTCTCCTCGTCTTTTCTGTTCTCGGCGATTTACGCTAAGTGTGACAAAATAGAGAAATTATTCCTTTAGTCCGACATTCTCTCTCAATCCAACTTGGGCTTTTCTGTTGCATTTTTGGGAGGCGACTTTAATGTTGTCACCATCCATGCCAAAAAAAGACGGAGGCAATGCCGTCAATTGTTTGGCAGTTGCGGATTTCAGTGCCTTCATTATCAGATCTGGTCTATCTGAAGTGTCTTTCGTGGGTTCATCCTTTACTTGAGTAACAACCAAGATGGGCCAAACCGTTTCCTTTGTACACTAGACAGAGTATTTGCTTCTGAAGTGTGGTTCGACCTACCTTTTACATTCTCTGTCTCCCATCTCCATCGTACCTTTTCTGACCATGCTCCCATTCTTCTTATCTCTTCTCCTTTTTCTCTTTCTGGCCCGTCATCCTTTAGGTTCCAGAGCATGTGGAGATCTCACCATACCTTCCTTAGTATAGTGGAAGACTCCTGGAACTCCCGAGTGAGTGGCTCCCCATGTGTGGTGTTTTCTCATAAGTTGAAGCGCCTTAAGGCTTGCATTAAGGCGTGGAATGTTTTGGTTTTCAAAAATATCTTTGACCATGTTCGGGAGGCTGAAGAAACTCTTGTTCTAGCAGAATCCTCTTTTGATGAGGATTCCTCTGCCACAAACAAGGAGGCGTGGGTGCTTTCCCAACTTGCCTTTTCGTCGGAGCTTCGTCTTAAACATAACCATCTTCGCCAAAAGGCGAGGATCAAATCGTTTGTTGAAGGTGATACGAACTCCAAGTTTTTTCATTCTTCTATTCGTCAGAAGAATAGGCTTCTCATGATTCTCAGGATCCATCTCCCAGGTCTATCTTTGGCTTCTAACTCGGTTGAAGTCAAAGATACAATTCTCTCGTATTTCCAAGATTTCCTTTGTTCTCCCTCTTGTCGGTCTCTGACCCGTCCATGATCGCCTTCATTCCTAGACTGGTCCTTCCTTTGGATAGCACTGACCTAGTATCACCTCCTTCCTCAGAAGAAATACGTGCTTGCTTATTTGCTCAAGCAAGGACAGTGCGTATGGGCCAGATGGATTCAAAGGGTTGTTCTTCAAGAGTGTGTGGCCTATTATTTAGGCGGACTTTTGTCTTGCTATTCAGTCCTTCTTCTCGGGTGGAGATCTCCCTGTGGGTTGGACCTCCACCAACTTGGTCCTCATCCCTAAATGCGATGTTCCTAGCTCGTGTACGGATTTCCATCCGATCGGCTTGTGTAACATCTCTAACAAGGTCATTTCTAAGGTCCTAACCTCTAGGCTAGCACCGTTTCTTGAGTGTATTATTTCTTCTTCGCAGGCCGGGTTGTTAAAGGATATTTGATTACTGATAACGTCATTTTAGCACAGCAGCCGGTTTCCCAGATCGATAAGAAGGTCCGAGGTTCTAATGTGATCGTTAAGCTGGATATGGCGAAGGCTTACGACCGCATGTCTTGGTTCTTCATCAAGGTTCTGAGGGCTTTCGGCTTCTCAGAAACCCTCATTGATGTTGTTTGGAGGCTTATCCCAAACTGCTGGTTCTTTGTTCTTATCAACGGTTCGCCCACTGGTTTTTCTAGATCTGGGAGGGGCCTTCGTCAGGGAGGCCCCTTATCCCCTACTCTGTTTGTCATCGCTGCCAAGGCTTTTGTTCGTGGACTGCACTCCCTGATGATTGCTAGGAAAATTCTTGGTTTGGCATCTCTAGGGGATGCCCTCTCATCTCCTCCTTGTCTTTCACTAATGACATTATCATTTTTACAAATGGTAGTCGTCGATCTATCCGTCGCCTTATCTGTCTTATTCGACAGTATGATAGATGCTCGGGGCAACTCGTAAACTCCTCTAAAAGCTGCTTCGTGCCCGCGAAAGATCTGTCGTCAATTCGATCATCCTGGATCAAGACATCCACAGGTTTCAAGTCTTCCTCTCGTCTGCTTCCTTACCTTACTATGTATTATACCGAGGCAGGAAGCTCAACGCCATCTTTGATCCCCTTACTGATAAAGTCAGGGGTAAGATCATTCATTGGAATGCGACTCTCCTCTCTTAGGATGGCAGACTTATTCTCATGGAATATGTCCTTGACTCTATGGGATCTCATATCTTTGCTGCTATGACTCCCACTTCTTCCTTTTTTCGTTCCTATTGCTTTTTGGCTTCTTCTTTTTCTCGGGAACCAAGGACAACATCTCTCGCCACCACTGGATTTCTTGGAACTTCATTTGTCATCCCAAAAGTGAGGGTGGTCTGGGCCTCTGTAACCCTAAGGACATATGTTTGGCCTTCGCTTGCAAGCTATAGGCGTGGTTTGGAGCGAACGACTCCCTCTGGGTGATGTTCCTCCATGCTAAGTGCCACAGGTTTTTAGGTATGAATTACACTGGTGTCCCGTCCTACGCTAGTGAGACGTGGAAGCGGATACAATCCGTAAAGGCCTTATCGGATGCTCATGGTGGTGGAACCGGTTGGGATGGTAGTCCTTTCACTCTTGTGGCGACGTGGAACTCATTAAGGACACCAGGTACAAATCTCCATCTTTTCTCTTTCTTATGGAATGTCCAAATTCCTCCAAAGGTTTCACTGTTTATGTGGAGAACCCTGCACAACGGGTTACGAATAGATGAGAACCTCCAAAGGATCGGCATTCCATTCATTTTTCGGTGTAGGTGTTGTAGTTCTAGGTCCTCAAAATCCACTTCCCACTTGCTATTGTCTGGGTCCTGTGCTAGGTCTATTCGGAATTACTTTGGGACTATGTTGAGTTGCCGAGGTAATGCCACGTCTCATGAAGGGTTGCTAAGATTCTGGTGGTACTACATCTCAGGTAAATCCTATTGCTCGATCCTCCTTCGTTTGATCCCTTGTCTTATCTGCTGTCACATCTGGTGCTCCAGGAATAAGGCAATTTTTGATGAAGTATCTATAGATCCTCCTACTATTACCCAGAGAGTAAGGAATGATGTATTCCTTGTGTTTCACGGTAGGCCTTTCAAGGGCATTGTTGGCTCCAGGTCAAGGAGTTTTTCCGTTACCTTTGATGTTTCATCGGTATTTGTCCACTCCTAGGGCGGGTATTGGTTGATTTTTGGCTTATATGTTTTCATCTACTCCCGACGTTTTTTCACACTGCCCCCTTCCCAAGGATCTTATGTCATTTGCTAGTTGTGCAGGACCTGATTTAGGTAGTTGCCTTTTATCTCTCCAGAGCTATTTGGTGTCTTAGGTCCTTTATCTCTGGTGGGCTTTGGAGCTGGTGGAGTTAGAGATTTGGTTTTGTTCTTCGATGTTCTTTGCCACCATGGATTTGATGGTGCGTGTGGAGCTGGAGCTATCGGAGGTTCTATAGCTGTGGCTTGGACTTCCCACCCTTTGTTTATGGTCCTTCTTGGAAGGCACGCCCATTGCACTTGCTTTTTCCGTCTTTTGTGGAGCTTTGGCGATATCAAAGTCGCTTTTTCCTTTGGCGTGTACCTGCTGAGGTTTCGGCTGCCTCGCCTGCTGTCTTGCTATCTATTTAATTGTTGGCTATATACGTTTTTTTGTTATATTTCTCTTGTATAGCTGTGCGCACAGTTTCTGCTTTCGGTAGAAACTGTTTTTGTGAGCCGTTGGAGAATGGCTGGATTCTCCCTTTTGTTATATCATATTTTCCTCCCTAAAAAAAATTATTCCAAAATAATACTTTATAGAAAATGATTTTTAATACAAGTCATATGCCTTACGTAATCTCAGTGCAAATCAGAGTATACAATTAAACATTTCCGCTCACAAGTACAAATATAAACGATGATAAATAAGATGTCATAAAATAGAAGAAAGTATGTTAAATGGAAAGCAAAAAATAACATCTCTGCAATTGATCCTCCAAAGCTGCTAGTGTCCGACCTCTGTCCTATGAGCCTAATGGGGAAAGAAAAAGGAAGAGAGAGGAGTGGATCAGACAAAAAATTTGGTGAGTCAAGTAATTACTAGCATGATAAGTAAGGTAAAAGGGAATGACTTAATGATAGTTCTAGTGTCATACGGAACTGTGTATGTGCACAACATAGGATAATATTTAAGAAACTTAGGTTATCTATCTTATGGCAGAAATATCTATCTGATTATTTGCACTATACTATTCTAAGTTCGTCTGGTTTGAATTAGTTTTCCTAATTCTACCCATTGTTCAGCTCTTACTCTCTACCGTTGTTATCTTATGGCCTACCATCTTGTGGTAATGTGCCACTAGTAGGTCTTGCCTACTGGAAAAAAGACATGTAAGCTAACAGATGCCATAGTAGTCCCTGATTGAAATCTGCATTCTCAAAAAACACCAAATGGCCTACTAATCAAACTCTTTAATATCTTATACCGTTGTTTCACCTAAGCGTGTTAGGTTTTCTTGAAACCATAAGATCCTGTTATAAAGGGGAAGTGGCCAGATAGTTTCTAACAACCGAACTATGTTTTTAGACCCCATCCCAGTCTTATTCTTTTGACCTCTTACAACTACTGTTCCACTTAAGCGTGCCCGATGTTCCTAAGAGCAATAGATTCTGTCTAAAATGGGATATGGTCGGAACGGGTCCTAGCTATTAATCTGTGTTTTTTCCTAGCTTAATCCAAGATTTGGACCCAACCTATTGACCCAGTTCCTGATTGAATAATGATATTGCAAATACAATAATAGGTTTTGTTATTCTTTTTATTATGTTCTTTCTGTTCTTTAGTATCATCATAATTTGCTAATTTTACTGTTTCTGATGAATTACGATTTTGGCCATAATTCACGACAAATTTATGTAAATCAACTAAATTCAGTCTATTTCCTTTTTATTTTAAATTTGAATTACGCATATATTTACTATAAATTTAGTTTTTAATGCATATTTATGAATTTTTATGCTATAATCATATTTTACATGCAAAAAGAGCATTAAAAGCTATGTCTATAAACTAAACATTTATAACTCTAAGAAAAATGTAAATAATTGCACAAAAGCGTAAATAATTGATGGGAATAAAATAACTATTAAGGGAAAAGATGGAAAAAATAAACTTTCAGGATTTTAGTTAAAGGTAGGAAAATATTTTTAGAAAATAACTCACATAAAACTACTTAACAAAAAAACTTCTGAAAACTATAAGAAAAAAACAAAATAGTACTTATAAAAAAGAACTTGCATAAGACTACTTAAAAATGTAAGAAAGACTATAATTAAAATTATTGAAAACTATATACTTTTAAATTACTTAAAATCAAAATAATTACTGCACTCACTAATTGTTGACGCCAAAAAGTGGAACTCCTGACAATCAACCCCTAAGGTGTATAGTCCACACACAAATCACAGAATATTCCCACAGTCACAAACACAGAATGTAGTAAATAAATAAACAACAAGGAACACGTAAGAGTTTTTATAGTGGTTCAGCTTAATCCAGGCCTACGTCCACTTTATAATCTTTATTTACACTGCTATTACAAGTTACATTAGTTTAGTTGTAAGAAAGTATAGAAAGAAGTGATTTATAGACAAAATCCTTGTGTTAATTATTGAATTCAACCTCTTCTAGTAGCAATAGCCTTGCTCCTCGAACAGAGGAAGATAGAATTCGAGAGAAGGCCTTCTTTAAACCTTGAAAACATATATTTATAGGTAGGATTCATTTCAAGTTGGCATGCCACGTGGCAGCCACCTGGATCATGCCTACGTCCACTTTATAATCTTTATTTACACTGCTATTACAAGTTACATTAGTTTAGTTGTAAGAAAGTATAGAAAGAAGTGATTTATAGACAAAATCCTTGTGTTAATTGTTGAATTCAACCTCTTCTAGCAGCAATAGCCTTGCTCCTCGAACAGAGGAAGATAGAATTCGAGAGAAGGCCTTCTTTAAACCTTGAAAACATGTATTTATAGGTAGGATTCATTTCGAGTTGGCATGCCACGTGGCAGCCACCTGGATCAGGATGGCCACTTGTCATGCAATCCAAATAATCAGGGTAGGCGGTTGGGCCCAGTCTTCATGTGGGGAACAACCTTTCTCGAGTCATGTAGAACACATAATGTTCGATCCAGAAATCACGAAGGTAATGTAAGTGCGTTGTCCAAGAAAATGGCCTAGAGAATCGGGCTTCGAGACGTGCTACACATTTTAGATCAGTACATCCCAGATCGGTATGGTTGATCCAAGGGAGTGAGTTGGTGTGGTCATGCCGACCCGAGCATGCCGATTTTGGGACTTCGATCTGATGTTGATGGTGAGCTTCGATGCGAAGCTGGGTAACGTGTATCTAGGTCAATCTGACCTTGCTCAATCCGAAGTTATACTTTACGAAACAGAGTCAAATCAACTTTTAGTCGACCCGACGTGCATACCGAACGGAGATGTGATTCATATTAATTCTACATTTTGAAAACTTTAGCACTTTAACCAAGTGACTAAGATAGTGAGGGTTTATGCTCAAGTCCTAAGCACTCAACTTAATACAAATTCGAGTTGTGACGGTCTTGTCGAAAGATGTGTGTCAACACTCCCCCCCAAACATATCTTTCTTGAGAAAGGAAGACGTGTTCTGGATAATCTAGAAATCCATAATCCATTGAAACCAAATACATAGAAGTCCCATATCTGAAATTCAGAAAGCCACGATCACGCTGGATCGTATTAAGTAATAATAGAAAGCCAGAAAACCCACAATCACTTGGGATTGTATTAATAGAAAGCCAGAAACCCATGGTCACATCGGACCATATTATAAAAAGACCATGATCACTAAGGATTATATTATACGATGACTAAAATACAGAAAGTCAACGATCGCTTAGGATTGCAATATAAGATAAATCCAAGAAAATCATGGCCTTGCAGTCTTGATTGGCTACGAGTATAATCCATACATACAAAGAAATTAAGCAAACAGATTTGTCAAATCCTGACAATATCACTTAACCTTTCAAGCATTAACCATGCTTGGATATTTGTTTCGGGTATCAATCGTACTTGAGCGATGATCGAATCATCCTACCAAATCCTTGCAAGATAACCCTACGTTTCAGGCATAAACCATACCTAGAAGTTCAAACTAAGCATAAACAATACTTGAGTTTTATTGAGTTATCTTGTCAAATCCTTGCAAGGCAATCTGATTTTCCTGAGTATAATCCGTACTTAGGGATCCAATTTGAGTATAAACCATACTCATATCGTAATAGAACTATGCTTGCCACAACTTGACAAGGTAGCTTATCCCTAAGCATAATATATACCTAGGGTTCCGAGATGAGTATAACCCATACTCGGTTTGAAATTGAGGATCTTGCCATATCTTGATAAGATACTTAACTTTACCAAACATAATCCATGCTTGAAAATTCATTTTATTAATTACAAAAATTATTAAAAACCAAGACAAAGTCTAATTGGTTTATCGTTGAATCCAAAGCACGTATGGACTACATCCTAAGCCTTTACATGTGTACAACAACTTACCCATTTATTTGTCGGATGGTTTTATTGTCGAGAATAGAGTACGTTCAAGGATTAAATCCTAATACCCGTGCATATGTGAGTTGACGTAGCCATCCGGAAATACTAAGAGAAACACATATCTTATTCCTAAGAAAGCAAAAATCCTGAGTGATCTAATCCATATCAGCTAATGACAATCCCTCGAGTGCTCGGTCCTGGATCGCTTCCTCTTGGTGGATTAGGTGGATGTAGTGCTGGTGTAGGTGCTACTGATTTCATTACGTACTCATTTAGCTCTCCAGTTCTGACTCGTTCTTCGATAAGATCACGTAAATGCCAACAGTCATTCGTGGCATAGCCCACCATGTCATGGAGCATGCAGTGCTTTCCAAATTCACATTCTATTTGCGTTGGCTCCTACCTAGGAGGCTTTGGGAAAGGAAGAGTTCCTCGCACGTCGAGGTAGATATCTAGTAATGAATAATTAAGCTTGGTATGTGTGACACCCCACGTCCATTATTGTCACTCATAAGAGAATGCATTAAGTTCTGTGAAGCACAATAGGTAATCATTACAGAATATTTCCAAGACAGATAAAATAAGAAGAGGAAAATTTTAAACTTCACTATAAAAGAAATAAAGCATAGTTTCAGAAGTACATCCAAACCCGTTACAACTAGCAAACTGTCTCAAATCTGTCTTACAAAATATCTCATGAAATAAAATATCAGAGTACATAAAATCATATCCCTTGCCATAAGCCAAACTGAAGTAGAGACCAAGTCAAAACAATACATCTCAAGAAGTCCAAGTCAAGTCCAAGAAGTAAAAGAAATCCTAGCCACTGTTGAGTACTACCACCCTGAGGACCAGGGGAAAGGAAGAAAGAGGCGAAAGAAAAAGGGTCAGACATAAAGTCTGGCGAGTTCCAATGACTTACAAATATGCATAAAATAGGAATGCCAAGATAGGTAAATAAGACTGGATAAGAAAGGTACAATGTCATAACAGATATACTAAATAGAATAGCATGATGGACATGAATAACAAGAATAAGCTATGATCGAGTAATGCTTCACATTTATATCCTAATAAAGGTAATGTCTGAACATATATGTCTGCACCAGTACTTGTATAATAGGATTAAGTTCTTTACCTAATTACATATTAGCAGGATTAACAATAGAATTAATAGCAGAAACAAACAGTAGGATTAGCTATACCCTATTACAAAACAAAATAATCCTAATTACATAACAATAAGATTAGGTGTACCATAATTACTACCCATGCGATCGGCTCCCCTACTACGTAAATACTTTATGTCAGCTCCGACAGTAGGGGGTATCACTCCCTAACCCAACAACTATATGACAAAGACCTATTTACTGGTGTTATAGCATCTTATCTTCCCTAGTCGGATCCATGCACGCTCATGACTCCACTAGAATGCGCATGTAACCAACCCTCCCATGTGAACCTCTTACTATCCAGTTCAGTAAAGTGTGCCCTGGCCCTTACCTACTGACTGATATGGGTTCCAAACAGCAGACTGACACAAGCCAAACCCCCTAAGCTTGTTCCCCTAAATAACTAGGATTTAAGAATCCCAAAACCTGATACAACAGCAAATGTGTGACAACAACAGATGTCTCAAATTTATCACTACATTCCTAAGTTATAGGTTTATACATAATGTTCATTTACAACAAGTATATACACATTATCACTTCACAACAAGTCTAAACATGTGTATATTGTTAGGGAATGCGGAATGGATCGTTAAGGCAAAACTAATACTATAGGGAAGTGAATAGTGTTTTCAAGGAATATAAGAAAATCTAAAATTAGTATGATCTACTATATGAATCACACACCAAAGAGATAATCAAAGATATAGAATCAAATACAATCACAAACACAAAAATAAACAGAAATAAAATGCAGAAAAGGAAAGAACAGACCGAATTTTATACTGGTTTGGATTACTCTTATGTCCAGTCCCACGCAACGCTGGATTGCGTTAAGTTTTATTACTATATCAATATCCAAGTGCAATCTCCTTGATTTCACGACTACAAGGTTACCACCGACTCCAAACACCCTTAATCAAGTATATTCCCTTGATTTCCCCGGGTACAAGGTTACCGCCGATTCCTTCCTTGATTTCAAGGCTACAAGGAGCACACCTTTTCCCAAACACTTCCCATACGATTACAACAGCCCTATAACTTTTCAATAGCACTTCGATTTAGAGAGTAATGAGTAGAGAGTGAGAAGAGAAGAAGTTTTATATAAATAGAATTGAATTCGGCAGGGTATAAGTGTAGAATCAAAAAATATGAAATATTAATGGTGTAAAGAAAGGGGATGAAGATGGAGAAGCAGAATGAAAAAAAATCGAAATCAGCCCCTATTTATAAGATTTGGAAGGTTGCAACACTTCTGGAACGTTACAAATAGTGAAAAGACACTTCCTTTCAAAATAAAAAATGTGATAGTTAGTCGACATGGGGAACTTTGCACGTCAACATATACTAGTTTAAATTTGAAATTTGAGTATTTTTCAAATGTTTTGATATATATATATATATATATATATATAATTTAGGAAATTCTTGAATTAAAACATGGTGTTATTGATAAGTATTATAAAGTAAGAAATCATATGAAATCATAAATATAAACTATATAAACATATTTATAAAATTATAAAGTTTAAAACTATATAAATATAAAGTATATATAATTATATATAAAACTTATAGACTTAAAAGCTTGAGTTTAAAAATAAAAGTAAGATAGAAAAATTAATTAGAATTAGAATAGAATTTGAAAATTGGAAATCAGAATAGAATTTAAATTTGAATTTGAACCTGGAGTGCTATTCAGAGACTTACAAAAACATGACTCTATTACTATATTTATCTTGAACTCTTGAAATCTTGATTACTCATGAGTCTTGAATCTTTTCTGAATTCTGATTCTCTAAAAGCTCTTAACCTGTACAGTCTTCAGTATTAAATCCTGTATACAAATCCTGCATATGTGTGTATGTATATATATATATATATATTCTAGATAGAGGTATTAGTATATATGTTATAATCAATTAATATTGAAATAAGGTTGTTGTCATCAAAGCTCCATTCTCCAACAATCTCCTCCTTTTTGATGATGATAACCTTAGTTTATAAAATATCATACCTGTACATACCTATTGATGATGATCCTTCTAATACTCCCCCTGTCTATATTAATCCTATATATTCTTCATAGACTAAGTCTATATTTTATAGTTTCTCCCCTTTTGGCATTATCAAAAAGAAATTCTAAAAATACTCTCCCTAAATTATATATCTATCTTAACTAGATTATAATAAGATAAATAAGCATATAACTTGTCATTATAATACTTAATGTATATGGCTCCCCCTAAATTCTTTCCTATATAACAAAGTAATAGAATACTTATGTTAGACAAAACAAGCATTATATTAAACATAGTTTTTACAATACAAGCGGTAAGTTACACGAATTAAATGTAATACATCAAATAGACGCAAAATAACAAAAAATAAAAACCTAAAATCTAATTGTTTTTTACAATGGGAGACTTATGAGTTGGACAATTTGGGTAATGGAGAAAAAAAAAATCCCCATTTAGTTCATTCACATTTCCATTTTGATCAAAAAAGACTTCACCCACGCAAATGACTTGATTATCTTCATCCGTGACCTCTAGTTGTATCTCCTCCTATTCCTCTTCTTCCATCATTTCTTCCTCCTCTTCTTCTGGTTCCTTTTCTTCTTCTTCTTCTTCCATTTCTTGATTATCATCCTCTATGATAATTGGGTTGGCTTGGTTGTCCATTACGAATTTGTTAAGACTCTTTAACATCTTTCCTTGTCGATTTTGCTCTTGACTCATACGAATTTGGAGCACATGTATTTCAACAAGAATTTGAAGAGTATGTTCCATTTTCTCTTCTTGTTTGATGACATGTGATAGGGTAGAACGTTGGAAAGGACCTTCAGATGGTCTAGCGGATGATTCAGGATTGATTTGGGTGTTAAAATTGGTGGAGGCCATTAATTATTTTAGTTTATAATTTTTACAGAAATGAAATAAGAGAATGAAGAAGAAAATTCGAAGTGGAGAGTTTAAATGGTTATTGTAACTAGCTTTTGGTGGGAATTATTTTTTAAAATCTGGCAGTTATATGTCGACGTATGCAAGTATATATGTCGACATACTTATACTTTCTATTTTATTGTTCTTATTCTTAATGTTATTCTTATATATATATATATATTAATACATTTAATTATTCTAATTCACTTAGTGAACAAATACCCAATTCTCTTCTAAATTTAGTAAACGTTGCTTCGTCGAATGGTTCTGTTAATATATCTTCTAATTGTTTATCTGTTTCTATAAATTCGAGTAAAATTTCTCTTTATTTACGTTATCTCTTAGAAAATGATGTTGTATATCGATATGTTTAGTTCTTGAATGATGAGTTGAATTTTTAGATATATTTATGGCGCTCATATTATCATAGTATATTGGTGACTTATTTATATTTAATCCGAAATCATTTAGAGTTTGTTGCATATATATTACTTGTGAATAAGCTAAAGCAATAGAGATATATTCTGCCTCAGTTGTTGATAAAGATATAGTATTTTTCTTTTTACTAAACTACAAGACTAGTGAATGTCCTAAGAAATGACATGTTCTACTAGTACTTTTACGATTGGATATACATCCAGCATAATCAGCGTCATAATAAGAAACTAATCCTTAGGATAAAATAATCCAAAGTCTGATGTATGTTTTACATACCTTAGAATACGTTTTATGGCTTTTAAATGTGTTTCCTTAGGTTGCGATTGATATCTTGCATAGAGATGTACACTATGCATTATATCTGGTCTACTAGCGGTTATATATAATAACATCTTATCATTCCTCTATATAAGTTTTGATCAACGTCTTTAGACATGTCATCTTTACTTAATGCTATATTAGTGCCATTGGTGTTGGTCTCCCATTAGTTGTTGTTAAATTATATTATCAATTAGATCTCTTGCGTATTTTTCTTAATTAATAAATATTCCATTCTTTAATTGACGAATTTGTAAGCCTAAGAAGAATGTTAGTTCTCCCATATGATTTATCTCAAATTCTTGGGTCATAATATCTGAAAATTCTTTATTCATCTTATCGTTTGTTGATTCGAAAATTATATCGTCAACATATATTTGTACTAATTGTATATCCTTATTATTCTTTTTAATAAACAAAGTATTATCTAATTTTCCTATATCAAAATTGGATTGTAATAAGTAATTTCTTAATCCATCATACCAAGCCCTAGGAGCCTATTTTAATCCATATAACGCTTTCTTTAATTTATATACATGATTTGGTAATTTTTTGTCTTCAAAATGAGGCGGTTGTTCTACATATACGTCTTCTTTAACAAATCCATTTAGAAAAGCACTTTTGGCATTCATTTAATACAATTTGAAATTATTATGGTTTGCAAAGGCTAGTAATATCCTAATTGCTTCTAATCTTGATACGAGGCAAAAGTTCATCGTAATCTATTACTTCTTCTTGAGTATAACCTTGTGCTACTAGTCGTGCCTTATTTCTTACGACCTCGCCGTGTTCATTCATTTAATTTTTATAAACCCATTTAGTTCCTATTATAGTCATATCCTCTGGTCAGGGAACAAGTTCCCATACATCATTCCTAGTAAACTGATTCAGTTCTTCTTGCATGGCAAGGATCCATGAATCATCAGAAGATGTTTCCTTTGGATTCTTAGGTTCAATAGTTGAAATAAATGCAGAGTTACTCATATTATTTAATTGATTACGAGTTCTAACGACGGATTCAATATCTCCTAAGATATTTTCCACAGGGTGGTCTTTTAATAATCTAATTCATTTATTTGGTTGACTATCTTCATGATTTGTTTCATTGATTTCATTTCCACATTCATCTTCATTGTTTTGTGTTATACTTTTATAATTTCCGTCAATGGATATATTTAAGGTTTCTTTTATGGTATTGGTTCTTGAATTAAAAACTCTATATGCCTTACTTCTTTCTGAATATCCAATAAATATTCCTTTATCGGATTTCGAGTCAAATTTATCTAAAAAAAATTTAGTATTAAATATAAAACATTTACTTCCAAATATTTTAAAATATGATACTTTTGGATTCTTATTATACAAAAGTTCATATGGTGTTTTGTGAGTCAAGGATCTAATTGAAATTCTATTTAAAATATAACAAGATATTGCAACTGCCTCAACCCAATTTTTTTTTGGTAGTTTACTATCAGATAACATAGTTCTCACACATTCTTGTATTGTCCTATTTTTTCGTTCAACATCTCCGTTTTGTTGAGGGCTTCTAAGGACAGAAAAATTATGAGTTATTCCCTTTTTATTACAAATTTTTTATTTTTGAATTCTCTGCCATGATCACTACGTATTATTTCTATTTTTAGTGATAATAAGTTTTGAATTCTTTTAGAAAAAGTTTTAAATTGATCAAAACCATCACTTTTATTTTTAAGAAATAGAGTCCAAGTAAATCTAGAAAAATCGTTGACTATTACGTAAACATATCTACTGTGATTTATTGATTGGTTTGAGATGGACCAAATAAATCCATGTGAATTAATTCTAATGGTTTTGAGGTTGTAATTTCTTCTTTTGATTTGAATGGACTTCTTTTTAATTTTCTGAACTGACAAGCGTCACATAAATTATTAACTTTAAACTTCATTTTGAGTAATCCCCTAATTGAATCTAATTTAGAAATCCTGGAGATGTGTTTGAAATTTATATGACCAAATCTCTTATGCCAGATCCAGGGATCACTTGTATTGGCCATAAGACATAGATTATCATTGGAGATTTTCATGCTCAATATATAAATATTTTTCTTCCTATCTCCTTCGAATGTTACTTTTGAGTTCCTATTTTCTATAGAACATTTATCCGTTTCAAAGTTTATCTTATAGCCCTTATCGCAAAGTTGACTTATAATTAGTAGGTTGTGTTTTAACTTCCTAACTAATAAAACATCATAAATAGTAGAAGTTTCAGAATTGCCGACATTGTCGATCCCAATAATGTATCCTTTAGAGTTATCTCTGAAGTTCACCATTCCACCATCTTCATATACCAGATTATTTAGTGATTCAGGATTTCCTGTCATATGTCTCGAACAACCACTATCCAGTATCCATTTATCCTTTTTGATTTCCACCATTTGTTTGCTAGAACTTGAATTCTCAACAGGCATGTAACACACCATCTCGGAATTTGAATTTTCAATAGCCAACATTTCGGATTTTGAATTTCCAACAGCCACTTCACCCATCTTTTTAACTTTTGAATTTTCAAAAGCCATATAACACATCTTTTCCTGTTTCGGACAACATTTCAATAGATAACTTGACTTTTGAACACAATTATATGCAGACTCTTTCAACATTGGTACGATTCATGAATTGACACCAGTGTTAACAATTATTTCAAAATTTTCCATCTAAAATTTTTCAAAAATCAGATTATGATCTTTTTGAAAGACCTTGCTCTGATACCAATTGTTATGGGTCCTCAACAACCAGTGGTGTAACACCCCACCTCCGCCAATGCCACTCTTGCAAGGACACTAGCTTTGGAGGGGCGTTAAACGAGGTAAACATGCATGCAGATATCACAAGACAGAACATATAAGTAAAACAGAGTAGTAAAGCAGCGGATAAAACTAACATTTCAAAACCATAGTCAAGTTACATCAAAGTACTTGGTCATTATTTTTCCACAAAACAAAGTCTAGAACATAAACTGAAAACTGAAAAGAACATAAAGTAACTATCCCCAAAGTAGGATAAAGCCATAGCATGTTCAAGTCCAAACCATACATGAGCTATCCAGAAAAGCAGCTAAAGATCCAGCTAGGTAACAGTGTTCCCACCCTGCAAACCTTGGGGGGGGGGGAAACGGAAGAAAAGAAGCGAAAGAAAACGGGTCAGTCAAAAAGACTGGTAAGTCCTATCTACTATTAGTATAAAAAATAATAAAGTTAACTGAACATGTAAAACAAAGATGAGATGTAGGGTGATAACTGGCATGGTGAAAAGTTAACAAGATAGATCAAGTGTGGCATCGCATATACAAGGTTAAGTTGCACCAGGTGTGTACTAGTATTCCAATCCATGTCAAGTATAATCAAGAAATGATCCCTTGGCCCAAAGCTGGCCCACATCATGAGATGACCTAAATCGAGGTCCAACTACTCGGTCTAGTCGATCGGCTCCCTATAAGCCTAACTCGTCGTGTATCGGTGTCATACGGCTTAATCGTGGATTGTAGTTAACTGTGCTAGGTCCACCCCAGGGTGTATCCTGCCCTAAGGTGTAAACCACAGACACAATTCAAGCAGTCCATGACTTAACCCTACCAATCCATCGTGTTTAATTGGATAAGTATATTCAAGTAGTCCATGACTTAACCCTACCAATCCATCGTGTTTAATTGGATAAGTATATTCAAGTAGTCCATGACTTAACCCTACCAATCCATCGTGTTTAATTGGTTAAGTATATTCAAGTAGTCCATGACATAACCCTACCATGTGGCATTAATTAACTTAATGCACCCCAACCTCTCACATTAGACCTTGTTGTGGTTACTAGTTAAGCCGGGTGGGTCCGGGTAGCTTTACACCACAACCTAGTCTAACCTCGGGTTTTAAGTGCGATATGACCAACTACTCACATTGGGTCCTATTGTTTGTAGCCACTAGTTAAGCCGGTCGGTTCCGGGTAGATTTATGCTACAAACTCAACCCAACCTCGAGTTGGCCACTTTCATGTTTTCTACATGTCATGTCCACGTTCGTGTTTTCAAGCATAAACACATGTCAAACTTTCATGTCATATTTTCAAGTCATGTTCTCATGTTATTTAAGTTTGCCCAACTACCCATACGTATTCCCATCGCACGTAAACTCGCATCACGCAAATAGATCAAAGAGGGAACATAACAACATGACAAGGTGGGTATAAGATGGCAAAGCCTATCACAAGTTAAACATGGTGATATTTGAGGCAAATGTGTTCATAAACTTGCATATTACATTAAAAGCCTCAAAACATGCATGATATCAAGTCTAGCGAAATAGGTGAAACATGGCCATAAATACCATGGGATGATAGCAAGTGATTCGCATATAACATCATATGCAAGTTAACATAAGGTTTATGAGAGTTTTTATGTTGCTTTATGCAACATTTCAAATCAAAGTTCATAGCTTTCTATGCACAAAGTCAAGGTGATAGCTTTACAAACATGCATCTATGCATAACATGATAGGATCAAAGCTCATAGTTTTCTATGCACAAAGTCAAGGTGATAGCTTTACAAACATGCATCTATGCATAACATGATAGGATCAAAGCTCATAGTTTTCTATGCACAAAGTCAAGGTGATAGCTTTACAAACATGCATAGAATAAATCTATGCATAACATGATAGAATCAAAGCTCATAGTTTTCTATGCACAAAGTCAAGGTGATAGCTTTACAAACATGCATAGAATAAATCTATGCATAACATGATAGAATCAAAGCACAAATCATACTTAGGCCCAAACTCAAACTTGCAACATGTCATATTTAACTTCATAGTTAGAATCTAAGAGTAGTATAGGGCTTACAATGCTATGAAGACCTATGAAATAAAATAAGATTGAGACGAAGCCACTAGCAACTCTAAAAACCCCAAATGAATACAAGCTCCAAGTTGTCTTGAGAAACAAGAAGCTCCTTTGATTTGTATGAAGAAAGATCCTTGTTTTGATGAAGAAAGGTGGCTCTTTTACTAGCTTAGGACACTCAAACTTTCATGAAGAGGATGGAGGCCATGATATGAAGATGGAGGCCATGATCAAGAAACATTTTGGCAGCATTTAGTTGTAGGAATGATTAATGAAGGTTTAGGCTAGGTCTAGGGGTCTTTTTATGGGGATTAGGGGTAGTTTAGACCATAGGATTAACCCTAAAACGAATCTGAACCATTAACTCCCGTCAGAAACTTCCAGAACAAGACCCAACATGTCAAAATGGTGCACCAGAAAAATTTGTCCGACCGGGGGGGGGGGGGGGGGTCGACCCCTGGGTCGACATGGGTGTCGACCCATTGGGGGGGTCGACACTGGTGTCGACCCCTGTGTCGACCTTGCCTGGGGCGGGAAAATTCCCGCCCACTCTGCCTTGGTTGCAATTCGAATCTGAATTCGAATTTGAACTGTTTTCGGGCTTGGAATTTTTTGAAAACTTCATTGGGCCATAACTTGGTCATACGGACTCCGTTTTTCGAAAACTCGGACTCTATTTCGCGTATTTTTCCGAGACGAACGCAATGGCACAACCCGTTTCCCTTGATTCATATTTTATAATTTAATTCTGCCTTGATTTATGTTATAGCATGTTATTAAAATTCGGGTTGTTACATTCTCCCCACCTTAAAGGATTTCGTCCCCGAAATCTCCAAGTTAGGAAGAACGTATCCTACCATCCATCATCCATCTACTCAAAACATCATCCACAAGTAACCATTGTCCTTAAAAAGATTCTAAATGTTGTATGAACATATGCAAAAGGTGTGTGTATATGTACTTATCTAATGCAAAAATCAGGCGGTTACTAATTCAGTAAACCTCCTTAATGCAAAGTATGTTAGTGAAACGAGTCCATATGTATGCAAATTTCTAACATAATTTATAATCTCTACATGAGTGCACATAAAATTCATTCATATGCAACATCCGCGTGATAGCACAACAAGTTTCATCCATGAATAAGTATAAACACTCATGCATATGCAACATGAAAGTGTGTGAGCCGATCTTAGTGCCTAATGTGTATCATGCATCCACGAGTATCCACTTGCAAACACTTGCAACCACTTGCAAACATCAAGCATAACATGTTTCAAACACATGTTACATCCAAAGGGTTTCTACCTAAGGTTCTTATGACAAGGTTAACGAGATAACCAGATAACTATGGATAGTGAAAGAAAGGTATGCTGGCTAGGAAAAGAGTTCGAGAATGTACCCTCAAAAAGAAATGAGTGAAGCGCACGCATCTTCTCCTCGGTTTCCCAAGTTGCATCCTCTTCGGCTTCACTTTACTAACTTGACTTCTCGATTCCTCGGCTTCTTGATCTCCCTTCCCAAGATACGAATCAGAGCTCGCCTCAAGGTTGCCTCTTTCTCTACCTCCACGTCTTCAAGAATGCTAGGCTCAACTACCTCGGCTGACTCATATAGGCACTTTCGAAGATGCGAGACATGAAAAACATTGTGCACTCCGGCCAGCTTTTCGGGCAATTCCACCTTATAAGCCATCTTCCCAACTCTTTCTATAATAGGGAAGGGTCCTACGAACCTTGGTGCCAGCTTCCCAACTGCTCCAAAATGAACCATATTTCGCAAAGGAGAAACCTTCATGAAAACCATATCTCCAACTTCGAATTCCAAATCTGTCCTTCGCTTGTCAACATAGGATTTCTGTCTGTCTTGGGCCGCTTTCATCCGTCTTCTCACCAATTCAACTTTCTCGGATGTGTCCCGTATCATATCGGGCCCAAGTATGAGCCTATCTGTTGTCTCCCACCAACATGTTGGTGACTTGCTTGGCCTCCCATACGAAGCATCGAATGGTGTCATTCCTATGCTTGTTTGGTAGCTGTTATTATAAGCAAACTCTACAAGAGGAAGGTGGTCTTCCCAAGTACCACCAAAGTAAAAAAAATGCATAGCCTCAACAGATCTTCTAGTACTCTATTCACCCTCTCGGTTTGGCCATCCGTCTGGGGGTGATAGGCTGTACTTAGATTCAATCGCGTACCCATCGCTTCTTGCAAACTATTCTAGAACTGGCTAGTGAAAATTGGGTCACGATCGCTAACTATGCTAGAAGGAACTCCATGCAACCGCACTATCTCTCGAAGATAAACAGATGCTAGCCATGATACGGTCCTCTTGCTTTTCACCGGAATAAAATGGGCTCTCTTTGTAAGTTTATCAATTATTACCCATATCCCATAAAGCCCAAATAGTTTGGTGACGAACATCTTCACCCCAACTATATATCACAAACAGGCGAGTCATACTCCTTATGAGGTTTGCAACAGAACTAAAATTGAGGATAGGACCGAGAGGATATACTTAAAAGATAGCATGCGAGTATGCTCTACGGAATAATAGGGATCAAGGATATACTCTTAGAAAGAGATTTAATGCGCGTATCTAGTCTTCAATCTTCTAAGCCGCATTTTCTTGTGCTTAATCCCATCGTGCCTTGACCGTCTTTTAACTTCACAATTTCGTAGCTCTTAATTCTTATTTCCAAAATATGAGTTAGAACTCTTTTCACCATCGCCTCTCGTTCCACTTATTTTCCTAAAATACTTGGCTTCCACATAACTGCGTGCTCATGGTTTCATGCAAGCTTTACAAAATTCGTTAGTGAATCCTGGATCCCGTTTACATACCATACGGTATTCCACGCAGAAGAACTATCTCTTGAAAACAAATGCCACTCTAAGCTGATGAAATCCGGTGGCTAGATCGAGCTGAGAGAAAATAGAAGCACCAACAAGCTGGTCAAAGAGGTCGTCTATCCTCGGTAACGGGTGCCTATTCTTCTTTGTCAGCTTGTTCAACTCTCGATAATCAACACATAGACGAAGCGAACCATCCGCCTTAGTAGCGAATACCACAGGGGCACCCCATTCAGAAATGCTTCGCCAAATAAAATTCTTCTCAAGCAACTCCTTGATCTGCTTATTGAGCTCCCTTCTTTCACGTGGGGCCATGTGCCTAACGGGCAATGATACTGGCTTGGCATTATTGACTAGATAAATGCGGAAATCTATCTCTCGTTTAGGGGGTAACCCCGTAACTTCTTCAAAGACATCAGGATAGTCTCGGACCACCCTTACAGATTGCAGATCATCGATGGACGAGTCAAGAGATTCAAGATAACATAACATGATGGGACCTCTAGGGTTACAAGAAATTTCTAGGGTATTACCGAGGCGAGTCATGAGCCTCACCACCCTATGCTCACAATCGAGGATGGCTCCATAACTGGACAACCAATCCATGCCCAAAATCAACCTGTATCCCGTGAACCCGAGAACATAAGCATTACACGTGAATTCTACGGTCAAGATAGAAATCTTCAAATCCACACAAATCATTGAAATGGGCGGAACCCCCAATTGGATTTGAAACACTGACGGGATCCTCAACTAGACTAGTACTTAGGTGCAAACTTTCAACAATGTCAGACGAAATAAAGGTATGCGATGCGCCAGAATCAAATAAAGTGTGAACCGGAAAGTCAGAAATATAAACAAGACTTTCTACAAAAACACTACCTCGATCAAAAGCTGGAAGAGCGAGGAGAGCCTGCAACTGCCCTCCAGAGGGTCCTGCTCGCCGAGTTTGCCTTTTTCCTTGTCCTCGCTTTTTCGGGCAGTCCTTGCTATAGTGTCCAGACTTTCCGCAATGAAAGCATACGCCCAGCTTCCTCTTCTTCTTCTTACAGTCTTTGGCTATGTGCCCAGTGATCCTACAGAAGTTGCACTTTCTTGTCTCTCTTGCCTTGTTGTTGTTGTTGCCCTTGTTCCCCTTCTTGTTGTTCTTGTCTCTTTTCTCGGTATCTTCCTTCTTGCCTAGGGACTCATTCGCCTTGACCTCCTTCTTGCCACTCTTATCTTCTTCTTGAAGTAGGGCCATATTCACCAGACTCTCGAAGGTCGCCCCCAGGGGTATATGAGACATGGCCAAACCGCGCAATGGCTCATTCAGTCCTAGAGCAAAGTGTAGGGCCTTCTTCCGAGCTGTGTTAACCCATTCTAGACCGAACTGAGCAAGTTGATTAAACTTATCCACGTATTCTCTAACGGTCATGCCCCCTTGCTTTAGTGATAGGAACCTCTCCATCTGAAGGTTCTCTTTTGTCGATGATAGAAACCTCAGTCCAAACCTTCTCCTAAAGTCATCCCAAGTCTGAATTGGCCTAGTAGTGGTGGTGACCACCCACCAATATGCAGCTTCCCCTTTTAGCAGTCGTACCGCTAATAGAACTTTCCTACGGTCTTCTATATCAAAGATAGCAAAGAGGTCTTCAATTTCCTTCAACCAGTTTCTTGCCTCAACAAAAGTCTCCGTCCCGACAAAATTCTTGCCACCCATCGCCTTAAAGTCCTTGCAAACCTTTGCGAAATCCTCTTGCGGATGCTGAGGAGGAGGAGGAACCTCAGCTACGGGAGGAGGAGAAATGTTAGCGACGGGGGAAGGAGGAGGAATGTTCGTAGGGCCGGCTTTATTCGCCCTTGCCTCCATGTACCTTCTAAACCAAATAGGTACTGGTACGCCCTCCAGAATGGCAAAATTATTGGCCATACTGAAACGAAGAAAAAGATAAATTGAGAACGAGGAAACAAAGGATAGTGCTAATGGTTTTTGGGGAATAGCCTTTTAAAATAAACTAGACTTTTCTTGGAAAATACTTAATTGGTTTTGAAAATAGTTTTTCAAAAGGTAAGTTTTAAAAACACTTTTGCTCAAATCTTGCAAACCTTATGCTCTGATACCAAATGTAACACCCCACCTCTGCCAATGCCACTCTTGCAAGGACGCTAGCTTTGGAGGGGCGTTAAACGAGGTAAACATGCATGCAGATATCACAAGACAGAACATATAAGTAAAACAGAGTAGTAAAGCAGCGGACAAAACTAACATTTCAAAACCATAGTCAAGTTACATCAAAGTACTTGGTCATTATTTTTCCACAAAACAAAGTCTAGAACATAAACTGAAAACTGAAAAGAACATAAAGTAACTATCCCCAAAGTAGGATAAAGCCATAGCATGCTCAAGTCCAAACCATACATGAGCTATCCAGAAAATATCTACTATTAGTATAAAAACTAATAAAGTTAACTGAACATGTAAAACAGAGATGAGATGTAGGGTGATAACTGGCATGGTGAAAAGTTAACAAGATAGATCAAGTGTGGCATCGCATATACAAGGTTAACTTGAACCAGGTGTGTACTAGTATTCCAATCCATGTCAAGTATAATCAAGAAATGATCCCTTGGCCCAAAGCTGGCCCACATCATGAGATGACCTAAATCGAGGTCCAACCACTCGGTCTAGTCGATCGGCTCCCTATAAGCCTAACTCGTCGTGTATCGGTGTCATACGGCTTAATCGTGGATTGTAGTTAACTGTGCTAGGTCCACCCCAGGGTGTATCCTGCCCTAAGGTGTAAACCACAGACACAATTCAAGCACGCACAGTCTAAACCTACTGGTGCCCATGTTCAACTCCGGACTTAATGTGCACGACCATGGTCCGCCTGAACAACCGGTGCACCCTTCAGCCGTCTCTTTTGGCCTCTTACAATCAGTTCAGTAATCGTGCCCCACCCCAGCCTAGTCCAGGGTACCCATGATACTTCCAAGTTGGTTACTGCTGAAAAGGACCACGTAACTAGGATTTCAAGTGGGTTAAGTGTGGTTAACCCTATCCTAACCATGTATTGAGTTGGTTAAGTGTATTCAAGCAGTTCATGACTTAACCCTATCAATACATCTGGTTTGATTGGTTAAGTATATTCAAGTAGTCCATGACTTAACCCTACCAATCCATCATGTTTAATTGGTTAAGTATATTCAAGTAGTCCATGACTTAACCCTACCAATCCATCGTGTTTAATTGGATAAGTATATTCAAGTAGTCCATGACTTAACCCTACCAATCCATCGTGTTTAATTGGTTAAGTATATTCAAGTAGTCCATGACATAACCCTACCATGTGGCATTAATTAACTTAATGCACCCCAACCTCTCACATTAGACCTTGTTGTGGTTACTAGTTAAGCCGGGTGGGTCCGGGTAGCTTTACACCACAACCTAGTCTAACCTCGGGTTTTAAGTGCGATATGACCAACTACTCACATTGGGTCCTATTGTTTGTAGCCACTAGTTAAGCCGGTCGGTTCCGGGTAGATTTATGCTACAAACTCAACCCAACCTCGAGTTGGCCACTTTCATGTTTTCTACATGTCATGTCCACGTTCGTGTTTTCAAGCATAAACACATGTCAAACTTTCATGTCATATTTTCAAGTCATGTTCTCATGTTATTTAAGTTTGCCCAACTACCCATACGTATTCCCATCGCACGTAAACTCGCATCACGCAAATAGATCAAAGAGGGAACATAACAACATGACAAGGTGGGTATAAGATGGCAAAGCCTATCACAAGTTAAACATGGTGATATTTGAGGCAAATGTGTTCATAAACTTGCATATTACATTAAAAGCCTCAAAACATGCATGATATCAAGTCTAGCGAAATAGGTGAAACATGGCCATAAATACCATGGGATGATAGCAAGTGATTCGCATATAACATCATATGCAAGTTAACATAAGGTTTATGAGAGTTTTTATGTTGCTTTATGCAACATTTCAAATCAAAGTTCATAGCTTTCTATGCACAAAGTCAAGGTGATAGCTTTACAAACATGCATCTATGCATAACATGATAGGATCAAAGCTCATAGTTTTCTATGCACAAAGTCAAGGTGATAGCTTTACAAACATGCATCTATGCATAACATGATAGGATCAAAGCTCATAGTTTTCTATGCACAAAGTCAAGGTGATAGCTTTACAAACATGCATAGAATAAATCTATGCATAACATGATAGAATCAAAGCTCATAGTTTTCTATGCACAAAGTCAAGGTGATAGCTTTACAAACATGCATAGAATAAATCTATGCATAACATGATAGAATCAAAGCACAAATCATACTTAGGACCAAACTCAAACTTGCAACATGTCACATTTAACTTCATAGTTAGAATCTAAGAGTAGTATAGGGCTTACAATGCTATGAAGACCTATGAAATAAAATAAGATTGAGACGAAGCCACTAGCAACTCTAAAAACCCCAAATGAATACAAGCTCCAAGTTGTCTTGAGAAACAAGAAGCTCCTTTGATTTGTATGAAGAAAGATCCTTGTTTTGATGAAGAAAGGTGGCTCTTTTACTAGCTTAGGACACTCAAACTTTCATGAAGAGGATGGAGGCCATGATATGAAGATGGAGGCCATGATCAAGAAACATTTTGGCAGCATTTAGTTGTAGGAATGATTAATGAAGGTTTAGACTAGGTCTAGGGGTCTTTTTATAGGGATTAGGGGTGGTTTAGACCATAGGATTAACCCTAAAACGAATCTGAACCATTAACTCCCGTCAGAAACTTCCAGAACAAGAACCAACATGTCAAAATGGTGCACCAGAAAAATTTATCCGACCGGGGGGGGGGGGGGTCGACCCCTGTGTCGACATGGGTGTCGACCCTTGGGTCGACATGGGTGTCGACCCATTGGGGGGGTCGACACTGGTCTCGACCCCTGTGTCGACCCTGCCTGGGGCGGGAAAATTCCCGCCCACTCTACCTTGGTTGCAATTCGAATTTGAATTCAAATTTGAACTGTTTTCAGGCTTGGAATTTTCTGAAAACTTCATTGGGCCATAACTTGGTCATACGGACTCCGTTTTTCGAAAACTCGGACTCTATTTCGCTTATTTTTCCGAGCGAACGCAATGGCACAGCCCGTTTCCCTTGATTCATATTTTATAATTTAATTCTGCCTTGATTTATGTTATAGCATGTTATTAAAATTCGGGTTGTTACAAGTGGCCTAACCTGCCACCGTGGCATAATAATGGCACCTCAGAACTGATTACACGGTTAGCATCATGACTCAACCAACCCACACATGAGGACATGTAGGAGTAAGAGTCTTTTGTCCACCACCAAACAGTCGAGCGAGAACACCTTATCATATTCTCTAATCAGCTCTGATACCAATTGTTAGGTAATATGGAATGGATTGTTAAGGCAAAACTAACACTAGAGAGGGGGTAAATAGTGTTTTTAAGGAATTTAAGAAAATCTAAAACTAATATGATCTACTATATGAATCACACGCCACAGAGATAATCACATACATAGGATCAAACACAAACACAAAAATAAAAAGAAATAAAATGCAGAAAAGGAAAGAACAAACCATATTTCACACTAGTTTGGATTACTCCTACGTCCAGTCCCATGCAATACTGGATTGCGCAGAGTTTTATTACTATATCAATATCCAAGTACAATCTCCATGATTTCACGGCTACAAGATTACCACCGACTCCAAACACCCTTGATCAAGTATATCCCCTTGATTTCCCTAGCTACAAGGTTACCACTGATTCCTTCCTTGATTTCAAGGCTATAAGGAACACACCTTTTCCCAAACACTTCCCAAACGATTACAACATCCCTATAACTCTTCAATGTCACTATGAGAAAAGTGTGAGAAGATATAACGACCTGTATTCTACATATTAGAGAATCATAGAATATTTGTTTTATTCTCATATGAAGTCATATTGCCGTGTAACTTTAGGAAATAACTATTGGGTTCATTTCCCGCATTCACGATTTTTGCCAGATTTAAAATGACCATTTTGCCCCTGGTGAACCTTGTTTCGCCTATAACTTTTGATTGGTAAGGAGTTTTGACCTAAAACCTCTTCCATTGGATTTGGATGATGATTTCCCAATCTTTAGAGTGGTCATTAATTAAATGGACTTACCATTTGGGATATATGGTTGAAATAAGATTTGAAGGATGGAAAACAGCCTAATTGGGCTTAATAGAGTGATTAACAGCTAGGTCCTTAACCCAATTCGTGATTAGGGTTATGGGAAGGCTGAAAGGAGTTGAAGAATCATCTCCTTTCATTTTTCTAGCCGCAACAAACCTTTCTCAAACCCTAATCATGGCTTCTAACTTCTAAATCTCTCTCTAATCACTTTCTAGTCACAAATTAATCAAATTTACGTCAAATCAAGCCAGATTAACACTGAATTCGAGGTAGAGCTACCGCACCACATTTGAATCTGAGCCAAATTAGTAAAAGTTTCAGATTTACCATATATTATTGGCTAAGGTGAGTGATTTGCATGTTTATACAGTAATTAATGCTAATTAGGGGTGGTTAGTGAAAATTAGCGAAATTATACATCCAAAAATTATGGAAAAATATGCATAAATCCTAATATCATATTTTATGTCATATATATGAAATTGGGTTGATTTGGATATATTTTGTTAATCCCAGAATTTAGAGGACTAAGGGGGAAAATCATGCATTTGGGTATGTTTGATCTAAATTAACATATGAAATCATTGTTTTGATGTTTTCGGTTAATTCTACATGTTACTACTACTGTTTGGTATGTTTTACGATTGCATATGAAAGTTGGAATGGTTGAAAACGCCATCGTTTGGTGAAATTAGCTTGCTGGAAAAACTGCAGGGTTTCGATTCGTGATGGTGAACCCAAGGTGGTCATGACCCGATGGTCGCCACAACCGCTATGGTGACCACGACCCCATGGTGACCACGACCCCTATGGTGACCACGTTCCAATGGTGATCACGAGCCGATGATGACCACGAAACAAGCCTTAATGGTGACCTCGAACCAAAACGGATTTGAGCTTCTACCACGCGACGACGATCGTGAATTCTTCTGAAGATCAACTCCAATTGGACCAAAACCCAAGATGCAAAGAAAGCCCAAGCAGAAAGTAATCGCTCAGGATCCAGATGGGAACCAACGAGTTAATTTCAAGAGTTGGACATTGTTGCGGGACGTGTGCAAAGGAGTTACCGATATCTATAACCTTGGTTCACCATTGAGAGAGGGGGCATGTAGACGAACCAGAGCCAAGGCGGTGAGGACTGGATGGCCCGTACCCCAGAGCTAGGGCGGTGTGGACTGGGTTGCGTTATTGACTATAGACTAGGGCGGTGTGGTCATAGCAATAATTGTACGGGATCCACGGAGGTGTCGACCCGTCATGGCCCCAATGGATTTGGTGATCAAATCGGCGGATATCGTATGCTTTACGCACTGAGCGAGAGATGTAAGGATGATTGCTATGTTTGATGGTTGCTATCACCTTGACACGTACACTTCCATTTTACACTATATGTTAGTGTTACCTTAGAGTATTGTACATCTTGTTGTGCTAACTCTTTGGTTGCAGGTCCAGGTCAGGTATGATTATTTATACCTGTTATTGCTTTATTTTGTTATATAGAATTTTTATCGCTCACTCCAGACTTTCGTCTGATCCAGTGTTTTATGTCTCTTTTTATTACTTTGGGTACTCCTAAACGAGCAGACTAGGGGCAGGTTAGATGGTTATGCACGAGTAGCTGTTCAGAGACGAGCAGGAGGCTTCCACGAACTATATATATTATATATATGTATATATATTCTCCCTGTGTTGTTGTTGGTCACTGCTTTGGGCATTAGTAGTGTACCTCTTTTATTTCCTTTTAGAGACAATATTTTAAAGTTGTAATAATTGGATATGAAGCTGTATTTTGGATTCTGCTACTCTAATGGATATGATTTAGGTTTCAGCTTATATACTATCTCGCCTGTTTTATATCAAGTTATGTTATTATTATATTTTATTTCATGCACTGTTAGATATACTATATGTTCTTTTGTAATTCATCGTTTCAACCCTTTTTACGATCGTCCCGTGCTAGTCGGGCATTGGCATAGTGCATTTCGGGGAAATGTCTAAGTGCACGGGGCGGCTGTCACACTTGGTATCAGAGCCTAGGTTGCGTAATTTAACCTAGGGGAAGATATCAAGGAGAGATAGTATACGTATGTGAGAGCGTGTACTTGTGATACTCTGGTTTTCAAAACTATATATATACTATTAGTATATCTATGGATGAAGTTGCACTACGCTAGCACCACTAAGGAGATGGTTAATCGTTTTCTCTTTACAGATTGAATGATGAGCCGAAATACGAGGAGCACGGTGAGGAACCCCGCATCGGGAGTTGAAGAGGGAGCGAGTTCAGGATCCAATAATGGGAATATCCCTAATATGAGGACGATGTTTACTGCCTTCATGCGAGAGATGCTTAGGGATTCTTAAAGAGCAGTTCCTAATGCTACTAACAGTGGTGGGGCAGTAGTGCAGGCGCCTAGTGTCGATTTCGCCAAGCTTAGTAAGGATTATATTAGTTTTGGTGGGAAGCCGCTCCACAGAACAAAATCGGTTACGGAGGTTCAGGATTGGCTTGACAGTTGTGAGCGCATCTTCGAAGATTTGGGGATTGATGACGCAATAAAGAGAAAAGTAGCATCGCGTTAGCTTCAAGGACAAGCAATGAATTGGTGGAATGATATTAAAGTGGCTACTCCCAAGGATCAAATTACCTGGAATCGGTTTAAGACTCGCTTCAGTGACAATTTTATTCCAAGTGCTCAGAAATCAGAATTACTTTGGAAACTTTTGGAACTTAAGCAAAATGGTAGGGCGGTCTCGAAATATATTGGTGAATTCGATACCTTATTGAAATATGGATTATTTCTTATCGATACCGCTGAGAAGAAGAACGAGAAGTTCATAAATGGCCTAGATGAGTACTTGGGGGAAAGACTTATAAACCATATCGATGAGACTTTCGAATCTGTTGTAGGGAAAATATTAAGACCGGAGAGCCTTTACCCTACGCCGAAGACTGAGGTCGCTGTTACATCTACATAGGAGCCAAAGCCATTGGCAAGCGATGGGGGTAATAAGAAGTCCCAAAATAAGAGAAAACAGAACCAAACCAAGGATGGTCAGAAAAAGAAGAATAAGAAAGATATCGAGTGCTTTGGCTACGGTAAGAAGGGCCACTATATCAGGGATTATCGAGCGAAGCCAGGGGAGAAGAAGTGCTTCAACTATGACCAAGTGGGACATTTCAAAAATAAATGTCCATAACCCCGTAAGGAGAAGTAGATCGTGAAAGCATATGCTATAAATGTTGTTCCTTCTTCATCGAATGCCCTAACTGCGGCGGAGAAGGGAAAGGGTGTCGTTATTCAAGGTATGTTTTCTATTTATGATGTTCCTATTCGTGTACTGTTTGATACCGGGGCTTCCTATTCCTTCGTATCTAGTGACCTAGTAAATAGGTTGGGATTGGAACCCAAGATAGTCGATAAACCTTTACTTGTGATGAATCCGATCGGTGGTTCGACTAGCCTTTGTATGATTTGTCATAATTTAGTCTTATCAAGTCATGGATGTATGTTTGTGATTGCTTTGTTTTGGGCTTTACTGGGTTTGGAATTATCTTGTGAGTCGATTGGCTCCAAAGGTATGGGGTGGTGGTAGACTGTGAGGGGTCTTTGGTGACCATTAGAGCGAATGATGGGCGGAGGGTGGTATTGGGTTGCCTACCTAGTGACGGGGTGATGGCTAGTTTTCTAAATTCCCTCGACATACCGCATGATGAGTTATCAGATATACCTATTGCCTTTGAGTATCCGGACATCTTTGAGGAAGTGACCAGACTTCCACCACACCGAGAGATCGAGTTTCAGATTGATTTAGTGAAAGATACCAGACCTATAGTGATACCTCTTTGTTGTATGGCGCCAAGGGAGAAGCGAGAGCTCGAATTGCAAGTAGGCGCTATTTTGAGGAAGGGATTTATCCGAAGGAGTGTTTCCGAGTGGAGAGCACCAGTTGTATTTGCTACTAAGGCCGATGGTTCCCTTCGCTTATGTGTGGACTACCGCTAGTTGAACAAGGTGACTAGAAAGAATAAGTATCCACTTCCACGGATAGAAGATTTGTTTGACTAACTTAATGGAGCAAGAGTGTTCTCTCAACTAGGTCTAACGACAGGATTTCATCAGCTCCGAGTAGCAGCTGAGAGTATACCTAAAACGGCATTTCGAACGCCGTCTGGATTCTATAAGTGGTTGGTCATGCCATTAGGGTTGACAAATGCACCTGCATATTTTGTGGATCTTATGAATATGGTTTTCAGGGATCAATTAAATAAGTTTGTTCTTATGTCCGTGGATGACATCTTGATTTACTCGAGGGCAGAGAAAGAACACAATGAGCATTTGAGGATAGTGATGGAGGTGTTGAGGAAGCACCAACTGAAAGTGAAATTTTCTAAGTGTCACTTATGAAGGAGGGAAGTGAAATTCTTGGGTCATATTGTTTCATAGAATTGTTATTGTTTTGGACCCTGTGAAGGTGGCTGCGGTGCAGGAATTGTCTACGTCTAAGAATGCAATGGACGTGAGAAGTTTATTGGGATTAGCTGGATATAATCATAAGTTTATTCAAGATTTCTACAAGATAGCGGCACCGTTAACTTAGTTGACTAAGAACAATCAAGCTTTTTCTTGGGACAAAAGGTGTGAGAATGCATTTAAGAGTCTAAAGGAGAAGCTAACATGTGCACTGATGTCAGTTATTCCTAAAGGGAACGAAGAGATGATGGTATACATGGATGCATGTGGTACCGGACTAGGTGATGTACTGATGCAAGGAGGTAGGGTTGTGGCTTATGCTAGTCGGCAACTGAAACCACATGAGAAAAGATATCCTACCCATGATTTGGAATTGGCAGTGATCGTGTTCGCGTTGAAGATGTTGAGACACTATCTCATGAGAGAAAGATTCGAGTTGTTTACCGATCATAAGTCATTAAAGTATCTTTTCTCTCAAAGGGATTTAAATCTTCGTCAGCAGAAATGGTTAGAGTTCTTGGCTTCATATGATTTCAATATCGCATACACACCCGGGAAGGGCAATGCGGTAATTGATGCATTGAGTAGGAGACATGCCAGTTTGGGGGTCATGTTTCTGGAAGGGAAGCAATTGGAGTATATCGCGGGATATGATTTCATACCTAAGTGCGAATTGGATCCAGAGGTGTTAGCAAGTTTGACGATCAGAACGACTTTGATTGAGCGAATCAGTTCTAATTAGAGGGACAATCCTAACCTATTGGAAATCATCTCCAAGGTAGAGATGGGTATCGTTGGTGAAGGAATGAACAAGTATGGACTTGATCGAGAAGGATGGCTTTGAAAGAATGGGAGACTGGTTGTGCCCAATGTTAATGGATTGAGAGATGAAGTGCTTAGAGAATGTGATCACTCGAAACTGACTATACATCCCGGTGGTAACAAAATGTATTGAGACATGAAGCAGACCTACTACTGGGAAGGTATGAAGAAAGACGTATCCAAGTGCATAAATTGTCAGTTAGTTAATGCTGAGCACAAGAGGTCTAGTGGTCTGTTACAACCGCTAGAAATTCCCGAATGGAAATAGGAACAAGTCTAAATGGGTTTCATTGATGATTTACCAAGGAATAGATCATGTCATGGTAGTATTTGGGTGACTGTGGATCGATTGACCAAAAGTGCAAGGTTTATATCGGTTAAGTCGAATAGAACGACAACTAAGTTAGTGGAACTGTATATGAAGTGGGTAGTGAGATTTCATGGAGTGCCTAAAGGTATAGTGAGTTACCGAGATCCATTATTTACTAGTGGGTTTTGGAAGAGCTTGCAAGAGGCTTTAGGGTCAGAATTACATCTCAGTACCACATACCATCGTCAAACCGACGGTCAAACAGAGAGGGTGAACCGTGCATTAGAGGATCTCTCGAGAGCTTATATATTGAATTTTGGGGGTTCATGGGATGACCATTTGCATCTGGTTGAGTTCGCATATAATAATAGTTATCAGTCTAGTATTGGTATGGCTCCATTTGAAGCTTTGTATGGAAGACCGTGCAACTCACCATTATGTTGTTTGGAAACCAGTGAGAAATTTGTGCTTGGGCCAGATGTAATAAGTGAATCTTCAAATGAGATAAAGATTATTCAACAGCGAATGATGGCTTCCCAAGATAGGAAGAGGACTTATGCTGATAAAAGACGAAATGATTTGAAATTCTCCATTGGTGATTTTGTATTCGCCAAGATTTCTCCGTTGAAGAGTTTGATTCAGTTTGGTAGGAGAGGTAAGTTAGCACCAAGGTTTGTTGGTCCATTTCCAGTTATCGAGCGAGTTGGGAATTTAGCGTATAAAGTTAGATTACCTGACAAGATGGCGGGAGTGCACAACGTATTTCATGTTTCTCAGTTAAGGAAGTTCGTGCACGATTCCGATATAACTATTTCACCAGATCAGTTAGATGATATTGAGGTAGAATCCGAGGTAGTTGGAAACCGCAAACCGGTTCATATTATCGGACACGATACGAAACAACTTCGAAGGAAGACAGTGAAACTAGTTAAGGTCCAATGGGATGATAATGAGAATGACTGTACTTGGGAAACGGAGGAGAACATAGAGAAGTTGTATCCAGAGCTCTTTACCTCGTAAGATTTTAATCGCGATATAGTTATTCCCTTGTTAGTAAACCGCATGCTAGGACATGCTTGTTGTGTTTATTATGTATGTTTGATTGTTTGTAAACGGTAGATAGGCATGCGGGACACTATTGTTTGTTTTCTTAGTTAAGGAATTTCGGGGGCAGAATTTCTTGGGAGGGGAGTGGGGGTAGTGTAACGACCTGTATTCTTCGTATCGGAGGATGTAGAATATTTGTTTTATTTTCATACGAAGTCATATAGTCGTGTAACTTTGGGAAACGACTATTGGGGTCATTTCCCACATTCACGATTTTTGTCGGATTTAAAATTACTTCTTTGCCCCTGGCGAATCTTGTTTCGCCTATAACTTTTGATTCGTAAGGAGTTTTGACCTGAAACCACTTCCATTGGATTTGGATGATGGTTTCCTATTCCGTAGAGTGGTCACATTATTCAAACAAACTTACTATTTGGGAGATATGGTTGAAACAAGATTTAAAGAATGGAAAACAACCTAATTGGGATTAATAGAGTGATTAGCAGTTAGGCCTATAACCCAATTCGGGGTTAGGGTTATGGAGGGATAAAAGGAGTTGGATAATCATATCCTTTCATTTTTCTAGCCGCCACAAACCTTTCACAAACCCTAGTCATGGCTTTCATCTTCTAAATCTCTCTCTAGTCGCTTTCTAGTCACAAATTAATCAAATTTACGTCAAATCAAGCCGGATTAACACCAAATTCGAGGTAGAGCTATTGCACCACATTTGAATCCGAGCCAAATCAGTAAAAAAAATTCAGATCTATCACATATTATTGGCTAAGGTGAGTGATATATACACTAATTTGTGCTAATTAGGGGTGATTAGTGAAAATTAGCGCAATTACACATCCAAAAATTATGCAAAAATATGCATAAATTCTAAGATCATATTTTATGTCACATACATGAAATTGGGTTGATCTGGATTTATTTTTTTAATCTTGGAATTTAGGGGATTAAGGGGGAAAATCATGGATTTGGGTACGTTTGATCTAAATTAACATATGAAATCATTGTTTTGATGTTTTTGGTTGATTCTATATGGTACTACTGCTGTTTGGTATGTTTTGTGATTGCATTGCAAAGTTAGAATGGTTGAAAATGTCGTCGTTTGGTGAAATTAGCTTGCTGGAAAAAGTGTTGGGTTTCGGTTCGTTATGCTAACCCCTATGGTGGTTACGACACCTATGAATACAACCCCTATGGTCACGACCCATATGGTCACGACCCCTATGGTCACGACCCCTATGGTCACGATCCTATGGTGGCCACGACCCCTATGGTGACCACGACCCCATGGTGGCCACGGCCTCTGTGGTGACCACGACCCCATGGTGATCACGAGCTGATGATGACCACGAACCGAGCCGTGATGGTGACCCCGAACCGAACCGTGTTTGAGCTTCTACCACACGATGGCGATCGTGAATTCTTATGAAGATCAACTCCAATTCGACAAAAACCCGAGATGCAAAGGAAGCCCAAGCGGAATGTTATCGCACAGGATCCAGATGGGAACCAACGAGTTAACTTTAAAAGTTAGGCTTTATTGCGGGACGTGTGCAAAGGAGTTATCGATATCTATAATTTTAGTTCACCATTAAGAGAGGGGGCATGTAGACGAACCAGAGCCAGGGTAGTGTGGACTGGTTGGCTCATACCCCAGAGCCAAGGCGGTGTGGACTGGGTAGGGTTATTAACTATATACCAGGGCGGTGTGGTCATAGCAATGGTTGTACGGAGTCCAGGAAGGTGTGGACCCATCATGGGCCCAATGGCTTTGGTGATCAAAACGATGAATATCGTATGCTTTACGTACGGAGTGAGACATGTGTTGCTATGTTTGATGTTTTCTATCACCATGACACGCACACTTCCATTTTACACTCTATATTAGTGTTACCTTAGAGTATTGTACATCTTATTGTGCTAACTCTTTGGTTGCAGGTCCAGGTCAAGTATGATTATTTATACCTGTTATTGTTTTATTTTGTTATATAGAATTGGTATTGTTCACACCAGACTTTCCTTTGACCCAGAGTTTTATGTCACTTCTTGTTACTCTGGGTGCTCCTAAATGAGCAGACTAGAGGCAGGTTAGGTGGTTATGCACGAGTAGCTGTCCGGAGACGAGAAAGAGGCTTCCACGAACTATATATATTCTCCCTGTGTTATTGCTGGTCAATGCTTTGGGCATTAGTAGCGTACCTCGTTTATTTCATTTAGAGACAGTATCTTAAAGTTGTAATAATTGGATATGAGGCTGTATTTTGGATTCCGCTATCTGATGGATATGGCTTATTTTTCAGCTTATATATTGTCTCACCTGTTTTATATCAAGTTATGTTATTATTATATTTTATTCCATGTGCTGTCAGATATACTACAGGTTCTTTGGTAATTTATCGTTTCAACCCTTTTGACGATCATCTCGTGCTAATCGGGCTTTGGCACAGCGCATTTCGGGGAAATGTCTGATGGTATGGGGCGGCCATCACAGAAGAGAAAAAGTTTTATATAAATAGAATTGAATTTGGCAGAGTATAAGTGTAGAAATCATAAAAATATGAAATATTAATGGTGTAAAGAAAGGGATGAAGATGGAGAAGGAGAATGATAAAAAAAAAAATTAAAATCAACCCCTATTCATAAGATTTGTAAGGTTGCAATGCTTCTGGAACGTTACAAATTGTGAAAAGACACTTCCTTTCAAAATTAAAAATGTGATAGTTATATGTCGGCATAGGGAACTATGTATGTCGACATATACTGGTTCAAATTTGAAATTTGTGTATTTTCATGTGTATTGATATATATATATATATATTATTCTAGAAATTCTTGAATTAAAACATAGTGTTATAGATAAGTATTATAAAGTAAGAAATCATATGAAATCATAAATAAACTATATAAACATATTTATAAAATTATAAAGTTTAAAATTATATAAATATAATGTATATAAAAGTATATATAGTTATATATAAAACTTATAGACTTAAAAACTTGAGTTTAAAAACAAAAGTAAGATATAAAAATTAATTAGAATTAGAATAGAATTTGAAAATGGAATTTGAAATCTGAAAATCAAAATAGAATTTAAATTTGAATTTGAACCTGGAGTGCTTTTCAGAATCTTACATAAACTAGACTCTATTACTATAATTATCTGAACTCTTGAAGTCTTAAAATCATGAAATCTTGATTACTCATGGGTCTTGAATCTTTTCTGAATTCTAAATCTCTAAAAGCTCTTGAATTGTACAGTCTTCAGCATTAATTCATGTTTACAAATCCTGCATATGTATGTATGTGTATATATATTCTAGATAGAGGTGCTAGTATATATTTTATAATCAATTAATGTTGAAATAAGGTTGTTGTCATCAAAGCTCCATTCTCCAACATATATTTATCTTTTTCCCAAATTATAGTTAATCAGATTAAGTAAATAACACGCCTAAATTCCTCTGTCAAATTATTCATTTTTTCCCAAACATATGCACACTCTAATCGGGTATAGCCTAGGCTTCCAAAAGCCTAGGCTTGGCGTAAAATAAAAAGGGAAAACAGAGGAATAGGAATAGAATTAATTCACTTAGGCATATAGGCAAGATTGGAAATAAACATAGCATATAGAAAATGGAAAAAGGAAGATAGATAAATTTAATTTGTTATTTATCCAACATCACAGGCATATACATATACAACTGATTCGAACTTCATAGGTGATTAACAATGAAAAATGTATAACATTTATTTTACTAACACTGTAGATCCTAACCAGTTTTATTTAACTATCATATTCAAGGCCTAAGAAATCAGATCTGTAAATAACGGAAAATCACAATGAGTCTTGGTGAAGATAATTATATAACACTATGTCATAGGAAGTCCAAATCCATTCCAAGTTGTATGTATGCAAGTCTTGATATTGTCTCTATTTGATCCAACCTTTAGTAGCTTTCCCCCATTATATGTTTTTAATTTTCAGAATAATTTCATGGAGGTAGAAGAAGATATGAAGAATTTTTGTGAATTGAGAATGAGAGAAGCCGTCTATTTATAGAGTTACAAAGCCAACATCAACCCTTAGACTTTAGGTTTTAAATCCGAACCGTACAAGTCATGCTGAGTCAGCATGAATAGAGTCACAAAATAGTCCAGGTTCATCAAGCAGAATTCAGATGGATCAGGGGTTGGTCGACCCACCTACCCCCTGGGTCGACCTATAAGTTGACCCGGGCAGGACGTGGATCGTCCCATAACGGGACATTTTCCCGCTTTTTCTTCTCGCTTACTTCATTCGAAATTTCTGGAATTTAATTTAACTTATATTCATACATAGGCCTCTTATATGTATACAAATTTCTAGAGCCTATAACTTCTTCATACGTTGTCCGTTTTACGCAAACTTGGGGTCTATCTGAATCAGAATTCTGAGACGAATGCAACAGTAATGCCAATTTCGCTTAATTATGAATTAAGTTGTTTATTATTTCTTTTCATGGTTATAGTGTATTATTTTTGGGATGTTACATTCTCCCCCTACGTAAAAGATTTCGTCCCCGAATCTCCAAGTCTAGAAGAATGTTACTATCCTAACAACCATCCACTCATCCATCATCCGCAGGTGTCCATTGTCCTTAAGATATTTCTAATGCTTGTACGAACTTATGCAAAGTGTTGTGTATATGTCCTTACACCAATGCGAAAATCAAGCGGTCAGCTGATTCAGTTGACCTCCTTAATGCAATATATGTTTGTGCCATGAATCCAAAATGTATGCAAATAGCCCTAGTATCACATATAAAGTCTATATGCGTGCACAATCATTCATCCAAATGCAACATCCATATGATTATACATCAATTTTCACCCATAGAAAATGTAAAATGCACACACATCCATATGCAACATGTAAGCGATTGAGCCAATCTAGTGCCTAGTGTGTGTGTATGCATCCACGAGCAACCACTTGCATCCATCAATCATAACATCTTTCAAACTCGTGTTTTCAACCATTGGATTCTACCTAAGGATCGAAAGGTTCGGATGGTAGGATAAACTCGAGTGATAGAAGCAAATGTAAAGTAAAATCTTGGAAAAGATGTCAAGAACTTACTCTCAAAAAGAAAAGGATAAGAAATGTGAATCCTATCTTCAGGTTCCCATGTTGCATCTTCATTGTCTTCTCCCCAATGCACTTTAACTAATCTAATTTCCTTATGCTGTAAATTCTTGATTTCTGATCCAAGAATATGAATATGAACTCGTCTTACTAATGCTTCCTTCTCAACTTCCACGTCCTCAAGTGTGCTCGGCTCTGCTATCTCTGCCGTATCATAGAGACATTTCCTCTAATGGGAAACATGAAATACGTCGTGCACGCCCGCCAATCTATCCAATAGCTTAATCCTATAAGCTATCTGTCCTATCCTCTCCACTATGGGGAATGTCCCTACAAATATTGGCACCAACTTCCCTACTGCGCCAAAGCAAACTACATTCCTTAGCGATGATACTTTAATGAAGACCATATCTTCTACTTCAAATTCCAAATCGGTCCTCTTTTTATCGGCATAAGACTTTTGTCTGTCTTGAGCGGTTTTCATTCTCCGACGGATAAGATCAATCTTCTTGGAAGTGTCTCGAATCATTTATGATCCAAGTAGAAGTCTGTCCGTAGACTCCGACCAACAAGTTGGTGATCTACAAGGTCATCAATATAATGCTTCAAAGGGTGCCATGCCTATGTTGGATAGGTAATTGTTGTTGTAGGCAATCTCCACCAAAGGAAGGTGCTCTTCCCAAGTTCCTCCAAAGTCTAGGATACACAGTCTTAGGAGATCCTCAAGAACTCTATTCACCCTATCAGTCTGTCCATCTGTCTGATGGTGGTATGTTGTGCTCAAACGTAGCTGTGTTCCTAATGCCTCTTGCAAGCTTTTCCAAAACTCACTAGTAAAGATGGGGTCGTGGTCGCTCACTATACTGGAAGGTACCCCATGCAATCAAACTATCACTCAGAGATAAACTGACGCCAACCAAGACATCGTCCTCTTGCTCTTCACAGGAATAAAATGAGAGCTCTTTGTAAGTCTATCCACTATCACCCAAATGTTCGTATTAACCTTCCTTGATCGAGGAAATCCATCAATGAAATCCATAGAGACGCTCTCCCACTTCCACTCTGGGATATCTAGGGGAAGAAGCAATCCGCCGGGTGCCTTTTGTTCATCTTTTACTTTTAGCAGGTCATGCATCAAGCGACAAATTCCGCCACATATTTCTTCATGCCAGACCAAAATAAAACTCTCTTCATGTCTCGATACATTTTATCGCTGCTTAGATGGATAGTCATCCGAGAATGATGAGCTTCCTCAGGCACTGCCTTAAGCAATTCCCTAATTTTAGGGACACATTCCATCTCGTCTTAGCCACCCCTTATCGTCTACGGTATATCTAGCAAGGTGACTAGAAGTCTATCCTCTATTGAGCTTGTCCAAGATGTCTAAAATCTGCGGGTCCTTTCGTGGCATAGATCCAACTCGCTCCAATAGAGTAGGCCGCACCTCCAATGATGCTAACAATCCCACTGTGAAATCCATAGAAGGTTTAAAATCAAAAGTTGAGATATACTCCGAGCTCCACCTTTCTATGAATAGAGGACTCAAATTCATTCTTTGCCTACTTGGTGCGTCCGCCATTACATTACACTTGCTAGGGGTATAAGCTATCTCGAAGTCGTAGGACGCTAGGAACTCCATCCACCGTTGTTGCCTAAGGTTGAGATCCTTCTGCGATAACAAGTATTTGAGCGACTTATGATCCATATATAGCTCAAATTTTCCTCCAAATAGATAGTGTCGCCAAGACTTCAATGCGAACACTAGAGCAACCTAATCTAGATCATGGGTTGGGTAGTTCATTTCGTGAACCATCAACTGTTTGCTTCCATAATACACTACCCTTCCCTCTTACATCAGAATGGCACCAAGCCCCGTGCCATATGCATCGGTGTAAACCGTAAACATCTTGCTTTCGTTTGGGAGAGTCAGAACCGGGGCTGTTGTCAGAGCCCTCTTCAACCTCTTAAAAGCATCCTCGCAATTAATGTTCCATGAAAAACCCAAGTTTTTTTTCGTCAATCGGGTAAGCGGGCCTAATACTCTTGCAAAATCTTTGATAAACTTTCTATAGTAGCCCACCAACCCTAGGAAACTTCTCACCTCTGTTGCATTCGTTGGAGCTCTCCAATCTTGAATTGCAACGAATTTCGCGGGATCCACTGTTATCCCATCTTTGTACACCACATGCCCTAGGAACTTTACTTCCTTTCTCCAAAAGTAGCACTTAGAAAATTTCGCCTTGAGCTGACGTGTCCTGAGGGTACGTAGAACCTCTGCTAAGTGTTGGGAATGCTCCTCCTCGTTCTTAGAGATGATCAGAATGTCATCCGCAAAGACAACCACAAATATGTTTAGAAACTCCCTAAACTCCCTACTCATCAAGTCCACAAAATAGGCGGGTGCATTGGTTAGCCCAAAAGGCATAATCAACCATTCGAAGAATCCATCTACAGTTCTGAATGCAGTCTTATCAATACTTTCCTCTGCCACTCTCAATTGACTAAACCACATAGCAGGATCCATCTGCGAGAAAACTGATGCGCGAACTAGTTGATCAAACAGGTCGTCAATTCTCGGTAGCGGGTGCTTATTCTTCTTAGTGAGCAGCTTATTCAGCTCTCTATAATCCACATATAGATGAAGTGAGCTGTCTGCCTTAGTTGCAAAGACGACTGGAGCTCCCCATTTTGAATTGCTTTGCCTAATAAAGCCTTTCTCAAATAGCTCCCCTACTTGCTTACTGAGCTCCCTCCTTTCCTTTGGAGCCATGTGGCGCACTGGCAGAGCAACTGGTTTCGCATTCTCTACCAAGTAAATTTGGAAGTCTATCTCATGCTTTAGAGGTAGTCCCTTAACCTCCTCAAACACATTCCAGTAATCTCTAACTATGGTCACAGATCGCAAGTCTTTTACATAAGTATCAAGTGATTCTAGAAAACTGAGCGTTACCAACCCCCGTGAGTCGCAGGAAATTTCGAGCGTCCTACCATGACAAGAAAGAAGTCTAACCACTCTATTTTCACAATCAAGGATGGCACCATATATGGCTATCCAATCCATGCCTAGAATCAAACCATAGCCCATAAAGCTCAGCACGTATGCATCTCATTCAAATTCGACTCCCAAGATAGAAATTCTCAAACCCTACACATCATGGATATATGAGCCAATCTTCCTGTAGGGTTTGAAACTATTACAGGTTCAAAGACTATACTAGTATTAAGGTACAGACTATCTACTAAAGAACAGGATATAAATGAGTGTGAAGCACCAGAATCAAACCGGGTTCGAACAGGATAGTCAAAAAGGGAAATCAAACCTTCAACCATGACTTTCCTACCTCGATCAAGTCCACTCGCTTCCAAAGCATGCACTTTTCCAGAAGTTCCTGCCCCTTGTCCTTGCCTGCTGGGGGCATTTCTTAGTGAAGTGTCCTATTTGTCCACAACTAAAGCAAGCTCTCTTTGTCTATCTACAGTCATTTACAAAATGACCCATAACATCACAACCATGACACTTTACATCCATTTTTATTTGAGCCTTGTCAGGCTTTCCACCTTTCTTTTGTTGCTTTCCTTTCTTGTGCCACCATTTCTTTTTTTAGCCCATAGCTTGAGTCTCCTCAGTCTTGGTCTCTTTCTTTTCTTCCTTGCCATCCTCGTTCATAAGCACCATATCAACAAGCTTTTCAAAGGTTTTCCCCCATCGATATGTGGGACAAAGCATGTCCTTTGAGAGGTTTATTCAGTCCTCTCGTAAATATAAGCGCCTTCTTGTGGGGCGTATTCACTAACTCTAGTCTGAACCTCGCTAGTTTATTAAACTTATTCACATATTCCTTAATCGGCATGTCCACTTATTTTAAAGCTAAGAACCTTTCCATTTTTAGTCCCTCTTATGCCTAAGATAAGAATTTCACCTCGAACCTTTTCCCGAAGTCATCCCAAGTCACCATTGGTTGTCCAGCTTATGTTACTTCCCACCAATAGGAAGTCTCATCCTTAAGTTGCCATGCAGCCAATTTTATATTCCTTCAGTCATCGACCTCAAAAAGTCCAAACAAGTTTTCCGTCTCTCGTAGCCAAAGCTTTCGGTACCATGGAATGGTTTTCCTCCCATAGCGCATAAGTCTTTGCATAACTTAGAGACGTTATCTACTCATAGAGGTGGAGGTACAGCGGCTGCAGCTGGGGGAGGAGCATCCCCTTGACCTGCGGCAAGTGTCGTAGCCTCAAGATATCTACAGAACCATGTCAGTATCTTAATGCACTTGGGAAGATTGGGTACCCTAGACATACTGAAAAGAAAAGAAATGGGATTCAACAAGAGAACGAGAGAATATTTATTATGGCTTGAGGGGATATATTTTTCAAAAAAATGGATTTTTACTTGAAAATACTTTGCTTTTTGAAAACAGTTTTAAATTTTTTTTCTCTGATCTCGTAACCTACAACTTTAATCCAAATGTGACACCCCATGTCCGTTAATGTCACTCACAAGAGAATGCATTAAGTTCTGTGAAGCACAATAGGTAATCATTATAGAATATTTCCAAGACAAATAAAATAAGAAGCGGAAAATTTTAAACTTAATTATAAAAGAAATAAAGCATAGTTTCAGAAGTACATCAAAACCCATTAAAACTAGCAAACTGTCTCAAATCTATCTTACAAAATATCTCATTAAAATAAAATATCAGAGTACATAAAATCATATCTCTCTCCGTAAGCCAAACTAAAGTAAAGAGAAAGTCAAAACAATACATCTCAAGAAGTCCAAGTGAAGTCCAAGCTATAAGAGAAATCCAAATCACTATTGAGTGCTGCCACTCTGAGGACCTAGGGGGAAATGGAAGAAAGAGGAGAAAGAAAAAGGATCAGACATAAAGTCTGACGAGTACCAGTGACTTATAAATATGCATAAAATAGGAATGCCAAGATGTGTAAAATAGACCGGATAATAAAGGTACAGTGTCATAACAGATAAACTAAACAGAATAGCATGATGGACAGGAATAAGCTATGATCAAGTAATGCTTCACATTTATATCCTAAAACAGGTAATGTCTGAACATATATGTCTGCACCAGTGCTAGTATAACAGAATCAAATTATTTGCCTAATTATATATCAGCCGGATTAATAGCAGAATTCAAAGCAGAAATGAACAACTGGATTAGGTATACCCTAATTAATTAACATGATTAGGTGTTAACCTAATTAATTAACAATATAAAAATCCTGGTGTCGTTACTGTACTTTACTTTACTTTACTGCATTTATAATTATTTGTGATATATATATTGTTTGCGAATATTTATTCGCATAACTATTGAACAGCTTAAGTTATCACATACATTCCGCATAGCCATATTATAGATCCTACACAAGTCGTACACACACTCCGACTTTTTCAATTGGTATCAGAGCCTGGTGTTCTAGAGATCGTAACAACATCCTAGAACAAATGACAATAAAGAAATCTAGTCAAGGCATTAGAAAATGGAAGAGCAACAAAGCAGAATCAAGAGAGCAAGGAAACAAATGTATCATGGCAAAAGTCAGATCACAATCGGTATGTACAGATTCTTTATATAAAGATCTTTTGTTAAACCATGAGAAATTATTGAAAGAATTTAAAACTTTGAGCAAACTCAATACTGTCATTATAGCTAAGTCAAAAATTTGCAAGCAAGAAAATTCCAAATTAAAAGAATATAACAATGTTCTTTTAAAGGAAATCGGTCTTTTGCAAAATAGAAATAAATCTTTAGAAGATTCTTTAAATAATTCTAGTTCTTTAATTTCGTCTCTTGAAAAAGAGAATGGAGCTTTAACTAAAAAGAATTTAGAATTATCTAAAGAATGTGAGTTTTTAAAGGTGAATAATAATATTTTGAAAAATGAAATTTCTGACTCAAAAGAAAATTTTGAAAAGTTACAATCTTCTTTAGATAATTCAGAATCTCAAATTTTAGGTCTCAAAACTGAGAATGGTACTTTAAAAAGGAAAAATTCTGAATTAAATAAGGAAATTGATGATTTAAAGAATAACAAAATTTCTTTTGAAAATGTCAATAGCGACTTTGGAAATAAATTTAATAAATGTGCAAATAAGTTCGCAAAATTTAATAAAGGTCAAAATGATTTAAATATGATTTTATCTAGATCTCGACCTTTACATGACAAAAGTGGTTTAGGATATAATAAAACTAATCTTAGAAATAGTACTAGATATGCCTTCATGTACAATAAAAATATTACTGCTAGTACTAATGTTCATCCTAGATCCAATTATTTTAGAAATTCGAATACTTCTATGACTAGAGATCTACATAATAGATCTAGAAGTATGAAAAGGAATATTAATAGAGATTACTTAAGTATTTGGGTTCCTGTCAGTTGGAAAATTAGAGAAAAATATATTGATGATTATTTTGATTCAGTAGTTAATAATGAAAATTTTATCTTTAAAGGTTCCATTAAACCCTCTTGGGTATGGTTACCTTCCTTCTAACCCATGGACCCAAACAAAGCAAGTGGGTACCAAAAGTATATATGTCATATTTTTTGCAGGTACACCACAACAAAGAGAAGGCTATTCGGTATCTCTAAATATCTTTGAAAATTTAGCTTATCAAAAAGCACATGATTCAATATCTCTTGAAGGTGCTATAATTATTTGTATTCTCCACTACTCTCGATTATTGAGATTATTATGATATTTATTCTTTTTAATCGATGACAAAGGGGGAGAAATATTTTACATATACTATTTAAAATATTATGTGCTTAATATAGTGAAAGTATATGTGTGCTAACATTTGTTAATGCAGGAATCAAAAGGTAAGATTATTTACTAACAAATGTTGCAGAAATTCAGGCGGAGTTTTATATTCAAAGGGAGAAAATCCAAGGTGTTGTCATCAATCAAAAAGGGGGAGAATGTTGAGACACGAGAATTTCGATTGATAACAAAAAAATGAAGATCAATGGAAATCATGACATGGAGCTAAGATTATAGATATGTAGATGTTTAATGGGGAGCATATATACAGGGGGAGATAACAATTGAAATATCAAGCTATGTTGTTATCACTCAAAAAGGGGGAGAATGTTGAGTCAAAGATTTCAATGATTATTTTGATTAATGACAAGAAGAAGCTTCATGATCGACAAAAAGAAGAATCAAGGACAAAAAGAAGAATCGATGTTTTCATAGGTTAGAAGTTGGTTATTTAGAGTTATAAATGTTAAAATCTATCCTCAAATAATCATACTCCTCATCATTTTTGAATATATTCATAAATACACGTTTTCTGTGCAAATTGAAAAAAACAGGTCAACCTACAAAAAAATCCGGTCGACCTAAATAGATGATTTTCATTCCAGAGAGTTTTTAGGTCGACCTGTCATTTTCAACCTGTCGACCTACAAAACCTGTCGACCTACAAAAAAATCCTGTCAACCTACAAAACCTGTCGACCTACAAAACCTGTCGACCTAAATTTTTTACCTGTCGACCTGTTTCAGACAGAAGCAAAACCTGTCAACCTAAAATTAAATCTTGTCGACCTGTTTCAGGCAAAATGCACAGAAAGTGTCCGTTCATGAATATAACGGTCAAAAACATGTCAACCTATTATTTTTTCCTGTCAACAGCTTTTTGAAATTTGTGAAGAGTCATCTTCTTTCTTGAAAAGTTGCATCCATTTCTCTTCATTAAAAATCGCTTCTTTTGATTGCAACTTTTCACCAATAATTACAACTTCTCATTTGCTATAAATACATCAAGATTCAATCATTCAAATCACCGATTAACCGATTCTTGCTCTGATTTCTGATCTTACTTTCTAAATACTCTTGCATTCTAAAAAGCTGCCAAATTCAAGTTACTTATTGGATCTTTTATAATATTTCTCATATTTTGATTCAACAAGCAACTAACTTCCTTCAAATCTTCGCATTCAATTCATATACTTGAGGATAAGATTATAGGAAGGGTGTACTCAATCGTTGACAAATCGGTGTTGAAAGAAGAACACAATCAGAAGTCAAACTCTTGTAATTGTCCTGTGTGGGTAAGCTTGTAGCCCGTGAAATCAAGTGGGTAAGCTTGTAGCCCGTGAAATCAAGTGGGTAAACTTGTAGCCCGTAAATCAAGTAGTTTTGTGAACCTGTTCCTTCGGGGGAAGAGAGGGTATTGTTTAGTGAAAAGCCGAAGAGGAGCTTCGGGACTGGACGTAGGTCTGGAGGTCCGAACCAGTATAAAAATCCTGGTGTCGTTACTCTACTTTACTTTACTGCATTTATAATTATTTGTGATATATATATTGTTTGCGAATATTTATTCGCATAACTATTGAATAGCTTAAGTTATCACATACATTCCGCATAGCCATATTATAGATCCTGCACAAGTCGTACACACACTCCGACTTTTTCATACCCTAGTTACTACCCATGCGATCGGCTCTCTACTACATAAATACTCTATGTCAGCCCCAGAAGTAGGGTGTACCACTCCCTAACCCAACAAATATATGACACAAACCTATTTACTGGTGTTATAACATCTTATTTTCCCTAGTCGGATCCATGCACGCTCATGAATCCGCCGGAATGCGCCCGTAACCCCCCATGTGAAACTCTTACTATCCAATTAAGTAAAGCGTTCCCTGGCCCCTACCTAGTGCAGGACCCCCATTAATAAGATACCTACAGGGATACTGATTTATATGGGTTCCAAAAAACAGATTGATAGAAGCTGAACCCCCTAAGCTTGTGCCCCCAAATAACTAGGATTTAAGAGTCCCTAAAACCCGATACAATAGCAGACGAGGGACCTCTTAGCTTATTAATACTTATATTTAACCTAGAAGGTTTAGGTTTACAAATAAGCATGGTTGTAATATTACATGTCATTATGTGTGTACAACCCTACCCCAAAAACCCTGCCCAGATGTATACAATTTCACAACATTTCAGTACTTTAATCTACATTAAGTACTTACCCTATTCTTAACATGTCATTTACTTAATGTCCGTTTAAGTCAAATATAACATGTCCAAATCATATGCATATTATTTATCACTACATTCCCAAGTTACAGGTTTATGCATAATTGTTAGCCTACTTTGTGAACTAGGCTATACAAAGTTAGAAGTCCAATGATGAAGAATGCTGACTGGAGAAACACGCGTTAGGAACACGGATCGGATCGGAGATCTTTAACCAAGACAAAACAGCGCAGAGAAAAGAAGGAAGGAGCACAGCAGGAATTGGATCGGTTCGGATCAGCACGACCCGCTCCTACAATCCTTAGCACTTCTGATCCGATTTAGAAGCGACAGCAGTTATAGCCCATGATTCCTGGAAGTGCAGAGCGGTTATACCCACGTTCCCCTATGATCACCCACGAAGTTAATGCGCTGGCACCATATCAGAGCACCCGAACCCGACTCTTAAGGGATGATTGCCACGTGCATCCGAATCGAAGCCAGTCCAAAGACATTTTTCACCTATAAATAGACCACCAAGGGTCATTTGAAGGGATCTTTCGGCAAATTCAGAGCTCAAACTCCCTTGTCAACCGAATTTCATCACTACATTCAAATCATTACTTCAATTTAAAGTGAGAAACCATAAACATTGAGTGAATTTGTGCATTGTATGAGTGAAATTGAGTGAGAACAACTATTGTACTTGTTGTTAAGTCATCAATCCAAAGAGTAGGAAGTGGACATAGGCTCTTTAATGTCGAACCACTATAAATCGTGTGCTTCTCATTGCTTTTTGATTCTATTCCATTATAATTATTGCTAGTTTGGGTGTTAGAACCACATTTTTGGTGCTTTCACTGATTTTTTTTTGAATTCTCTGCTTTTTGGGATTATCATTCTACTATTTGGACCCTCGAGTTCAAAGAAGTTAATCCTATGTTTTTGGCGTTCTCGAATATTTGTTGATTACTCTCTAAGGAATTGGATATTATGGCCAAAGGAAAAGGGAAAGAAGTGCAAGATGCTCGGGAGAATGAGGCTAACGAAGATCAGTAGGCCATAGTTGTGACGAGGTCGCGGGGACAAAGTTTTGGAACCCTCCGATCCAAACCGAACGCTCTGCACCAGGTCGATAACGCAAACCCGAACCGATCCGGAGGCTCTGGAGCTGCTCGCATGTAAAGACCCGCAACTTCCCCGTAAAGGAAAGCGTCGGATAGTTCGAGAACAAGCCACAACAGAAAGCATACAGAAGAACATTTCATTGTATATTACAACAATGCATCAGATTACAAGAATATACAGAGTATAAAAGAATATTACACAGAAATATCAGAGATTTAAATTACATTTAAATACATCGCAGCGGAAAATAATACAATACACAACTAGAAGAGATATACGGATACAAAGCTTTCCGGATATCGTTCCAGCTGTAAACCAGGATCCTGTGAATATAAATCTGCAAAACCAAAACTACTAGCTGCCCGTGTCAAAATAAAGGCACCCAGAGTTTAGGTTAAAACAATAAACTCCAGGTCAGTCATGTGACTGGTGTGAGAACTAAAACAGTTATTAATCTTTATTTTAAATCATTAGGTAAAACAAGGGACCACGCCGTATAACACGGAACGGGTTTCCTCCCAAGGGTACCAGTGCATAAAACAAACAGCGCAATGCTAAATAAAGAAAAATGAAGCTGTTATAAGACCCAGGTCCTATCACACAATGCAACGCAAGCCGGGGGATAGGGTTTTCCCTTATAACAGCCAAAGAATGCTTGATACGTTTAAAACAAATCATTTGATACTATTATAAGTGCATAGTGTATAAAACAACTTCAAATCATAAGTATCAATCATAGGCGGCATGGGTACCATATATCATGTCGCCATATATAGGTTTACAAATAAAACCGCAAATGTCACGTATTTGGAAATTGGGTTTCCATCTATGAACCGAGGCTAGGGGCAAGATCCTCCACCGATTCGTGACTCTCTAGCCCGAGCCACAGGCAAGTACTCAGTCAAGCCTTGGAGCGACAGGGCCGGTCCACCGATGTGGATTAAAATGCCTGAACACTACGTTTCCCCACCCTATGGGGTGTAAGTCTGGTCCGTCAGCCGACCAGAATGCATCGGCCGAAACCGATATAACCGAGGCGCCTCGCAACAGCAACAACCACATAAGTCAAACTCGTCAGGGCGTGTAAAACCACTGACGCCACTTCTAACTAGAAAGAAACGCAAGTCCTCCCTGAGGTCCGTCTCCCGTTTTTGGTTCATACCTGGTGTGAAACACGCGAGGTAAACGTTACACAAAGCTACGCCACAAAGGCCGTGCTTTGATCATCACCACAAGACTTTGCTTTTCAACAGAAGCCTTGATCATTTGCATCTTAGCATGCCACACAGGCAAGCCATCCTATGCAACCGATATCAGTCACACAGAATGAAATCCGATGTCAGACACACAGTCCATTTACAAGTCCGTTCTGGGCCTGAACGAAACCGGAGGCACCTAGTACCCCGCATATCCATCGATCTCCAAGTACGTCTGGACGATCACTAACTGTTTCCATCTTCTTGGGTGTACAGCCCAATCAAGATCATCAGTTATCACCCAAACGACGTGAAGACCTCCGGTCTTCGACCATCGTCTTCATCTTCGACTTATCGTCGTATCAGTTATTCAGAATGGGATAAACCCGGTCTTTCCGAATAACTCGCGTATATATTATAAAAGTGTTACACAAACACAACATACGCCTCATTCCAACTCATTAGTCATTAACCGTAAATTAATCAAGAGAATAATTCCCCAAATATTAACCCCGAAGGCCGAAACCAACATCAGATCAATATCCAGAAAACCATTCTACTTAGCTAACCGACAGTTAGTTTCTAAATTTCACGTTCAAATCTAATTAAAGATTTAACTATCGCCTGGAGCAAAACTGGTGATACTCCATTCTCGATCTTTTCAATCTAATTAAAGATTCATTAAAACTCCACTTAGTTTTAATCTGTGACTGGGTTAAAGAATCAGTGTCATTTAAAACACGGTTCGCGATAAACCCAAAGTCACATCCCATTAATTATCGGGTTAAAGAACAAGTGTTATTTAAAACACTGTTCACGATAAACCCAAAAATCAATATCCATTCAATTCCAATTAAATATTATTTAATTGGTACACTTCATTAAATCTAAATAAAAAGATTTAATCTTTTCTCAACTGGGTTCAAGAACAGTGTTAGTGAAGACACCATTCACGACAAACCCAAATCACATTCATTAATTATCGGGTTAAAGAACAAGTGTTATTTAAAACACTGTTCACGATAAACCCAAAAATCAATATCAATTCAATTCCAATTAAATATTATTTAATTGGTACACTTCATTAAATCTAAATAAAAAGATTTAATCTTTCCTCAACTGGGTTCAAGAACAGTGTTAGTGAAGACGCCATTCACGACAAACCCAAGTCACATTTGATATTCAATATAAGGCTCTGAATAGAAAATATATCGGCTTATATTCAATATCAAATTCTACGATTAACAAATGTCGTATTGGAAATAACGATATATATATATATCTTTCAAATTTCCGTAACAACATCCGTATAATCACAAATTCCAACATCGAAATATTCCGAAGACAATTTCGATTCAAATCCACTCCAATGCAATCATTGGAAATTTTGGTTATTTTCAAAACCCTTTTTAAATTCAATTTATTTATTTAAAAATAAATAGAATTATAATTCTAGTTCAAAACTAGTTCAATTCGATAAAAATCTGTTTTTATCTTTTCAAATATGGAGTTTTTCATCCCAATCTTTTCTAAATCATTTCTTATGATTTTACACAAATTATTACTATTTTTAATAATTTTATCAAGGCCCGTACAGTCGATTTCCAACAATGGCCATCGAACTGCACTTACAGCGACCTTTTTCGAATTTGATTTGGACGTATCTCCAAATCCAACCGTTAGATTTCAAATTTCTAATATTCGTTAGAAAGCTCTTTTCGATACGAACCCAACGGTTCCGGTTTTAGGAGAATCCGACGGTCGGATCTCCCGCAATGTCCGTTTGAAATAAATGGTCGAAATTCACGAACTGCCGCGGCGCGGCGCGTTCTATTCAGGCCATTATATTATATATATAATATATATAATATATATTTCGTCGATTTCTATTTAAAACGAATTATATAAATAGTTTTAAAATCGTTTCAGAACCTATTTCAACTTCCATTTCAATTCAAAGCAAAATTGAATTCTTCTTTATAAATTCGTTTCAAAATTCATTTCTATTCAATTCGAATTTCAATTCAATTTGAATTCATTTCAATTCGCTTTCAATTCCATTTGAATTCGTTTTCAATTCAATTCATTTCGAAATTGTTTTCAATTCAATTCATTTCGAAATCGTTTTCAATTCATTTTGAATTCGTTTTCAATTCAATTCATTTCGAAATCGTTTTCAATTCATTTCATTTCGAAATCGTTTTCAATTCACTTCATTTCGAAATCGTTTTCAATTCAATTCATTTCGAAATCGTTTTCAATTCATTTTGAATTCGTTTTCAATTCAATTCATTTCGAAATCGTTTTCAATTCATTTCATTTCGAAATCGTTTTCAATTCACTTCATTTCGAAATCGTTTTCAATTCAATTCATTTCGAAATCGTTTTCAATTCAATTTGAATTCGTTTTCAATTCAATTCATTTCGAAATATTTGATTTCAAAATTACTTTTCAATATCCATTTCAAAATGAATAAAATCGATATAAATATCGTTCACGTCAAAATGGCGCATCTAATCAACACGGCTTCATATATTTCCATTTTCAAATATTCTATTTCAAATATTTCTATTATTAAAATATTTCGTTCAACACATGACCAATCTCAACGGATGAGTACTGTCAACACATGAACCTTTATTTTATAATATTCTTTATTTTTCAAACTGGAATGAGGCCCAATCAATTACCATATAAAGTTAATTATATGGATTTTCATACAACACATGTATATAATAGCATTGAAAAATAATCAACCATATGAATTTCTATTCAGTTCATTCTTTATATAAAATGATAATTTTATTTTTCTAACATATTTTAGAAAATTTCGGCGGCATAACGGCACGATACTAGAAACGGGACGAGGCCTAGCCTTATCCCCGGTCTAGTGAAGGCCCACGCCATTCACTCATCAATCAAATCAATTTCATTTTGCAAACCACAAAATTTGGAGTAAGGGTCTAACCTAGCCTTACTTCTTCGCCTTATAACGGCGCACGTCTAATCCTAACCAATTTATCGATTCGATTATTCACACGACAAACCACATTCAAACCAATATCGCAATCAATAACCAAACAGCCAAACAAACAAGTCCATGGTCTGTGGACGATTGTGTCGGGTGCTACTAAGCACCGTCTGCATCCTAGTATATATATATAACTAGAAAAATAAATTGAAAGGTGAGAAATTCTCACATTATAGCTATCCAGCTCCACGGCTCTTCATTTGCAGAAGTCTTCCTCGTTATCGCCTCTTCGTCATCTTCGTTGCCGCTTTCACTACATACGTAAAAATCACATTTTTACTTCGCTATTCAATATATAAAAATCGAATTTTTAGTTCGCTATTCAATATATAAAAATCGAATTTTTAGTTCGCTATTCAATATATAAAAATCGAATTTTTAGTTCGCTATTCAATATATAAAAATCGAATTTTTAGTTCGCTATTCAATATATAAAAATCGAATTTTTAGTTCGCTATTCAATATATAAAAATCGAATTTTTAGTTCGCTATTCAATATATAAAAATCGAATTTTTAGTTCGCTATTCAATATATAAAAATCGAATTTTTAGTTCGCTATTCAATATATAAAAATCGAATTTTTAGTTCGCTATTCAATATATAAAAATCGAATTTTTATTTCAAAGTTCAATATGTAAAAATCGCGCCTTTTCCATTTCAATTCCATTTTTGACTCGAAGTTCAATATATAAAAATCCCATTTTTAACACGCTTTATATATATATATATATATATATATATATATATATAAAATCAGATTTCTTTTATTTTTCTAAAATCTATTTTTCTAAGCATCCTACTTTTATTTTTAGAGTCTATTCTATTTTATCTTTCAAAAACAAAGCAAATTTCTTTTCAATAACAAAGCTATTTTATTTGTAGACAAAGCGAAATTTTATTTTTAAACACAATGCTTTTTTTTTTATATTTATTTTCTAAACAAAGTATATTTTTCTATTTCAAACCATTTACATTTTAAAGTTCAAACCGTTTTCTTTTTAAAGTTAAAACCCTTTTCAATTTAAAGTTAAAACCTTTTTCAATTTAAAGTTAAAACCTTTTTCAATTTAAAGTTAAAACCTTTTTGAAATCAGTTTTAAAAACTTAAATAAAAATCAGTTTTAAGAACTTAAATAAAAATCAGTTTTAACTCCTAAAACCAAAATCAGTTTTTTTTTATTTTTTCTTTCTTTTAAACATTTTCTGTTTTAAATTCTGCTTTATAAAAATAAAAAAAATAAAAAAAATAAATTAAAAGTAACTTACAGGGGGAAACTGCCGTCGGGGTTGGTGAAGGCCAGAGGAGTCGGAGGCGGGTGGAGGCCGCTGGTGGCCGGCGCTGAGGTCTTGGGCTTCGCGATGTGGGGGTTCGGCGGCTTCATCGAGGGAGGGGGGGTTCGGCGGCTTCGTCGAGGGAGGGGGGAGAGCTTCGGTGACGCTCGTCGAGGGAGGGGGGAGGCTTCGGTGACGCTCGTCGAGGGAGGGGGGAGGCTTCGGTGACGCTCGGCGGCGCTTCAGGGGGGGGGGCCGATCGCGATTTAGAGGTAGGTTTTTTTTTTTTTTTTTTTATTAAACTGAAACGGGGAAAGAAGAAATAAGAAAGGGGGGGCTTTTTATAAATTTCTTTTTTATTATTTAATTTATTAATTTTTAATTCCATGAAGGTTGACTTTTTCGTACGACCTCTAAACGAGGCCCACCGCCTGTCGTCCACAGCGTTTTACCCCCATTCCGAACACAATGGGATATGTATCGCAAGCTGATTCGATCGTTTCGATCAGTTTCCGTTAAATTTACATTTAAATCACTATATTGAATTTTAAACGTACATTTCAAATTACCGGGGTCACATACTAACTCTAAAAATTCTCGAAAAATATTTTCTAGCTTCGTATTGACTATACGGTCCTAACAAAACTAGTTTCGTCGAATTCTGAGACCGTATGAAAAATGGCCAATTTCCAGTCGATTAAAATCAACTGAAATGGTCAAAACACGTTTTCCTTTACCACGCTCACATATTGATTCGAAAAATTATGAAGTTTGAAACCTAGCAATAGTTTGACATCACGGACCCAACAAAACTGGTTTCGTCGAAATCCGAGGTCATTTGCAAAATGTCCATTTTTAAGGGCCTGAATTTCATAGCGACTATTCAGAATTTTCAACTGGACATATCTTTTGATTCCCGATATGAAATCTTGATTTGTCGGATTCGTTGGAAAGATATTCACTATTAGATTCCATTATTTTTGGTTTCACTAAAATCCGGATTGTTTTGCACCCGGTACATTCAATTGAAGTTTGAAATCGAATTATCGAACTACCGCGCCATTTTCAATTCTATTTATAATTATATATAAATATTTATATTCTAACGACGACGCGTATAATATATACGTTCGAATTCTATTCAAAATAAATTTCTCGTCGATATTATTTAAAATAATCTATTTTAAATAATCAAAATTCGCTAAAATGGCCAAAATAAAAATTTTAAACTGGCCCAGATTTTCGGGTTGTTACAATCTCCCCCACTTAAAACTTTTCGTCCCCGAAAAGGAACAAAGTCGAAAGTGGTTTGATTATTCAACTCTACGCTCGATCTGGCTTGCATTCTCTAACTTTTCAGTTTCTGAGAATTTTCAAAATCTCAAAAATTTGGCTAACACCCTAAATTTTTGAAAAATTTCGCCATAACCTCCCCTGCACCGGGAGCATCGGGGAATTTCAAATAGCTTCCCCGGTCCTTCAGATCTCAAAAAGAAAAAGAAAAAGCCAAGCGGCTAGCCAATAGGCTCACAAAATCATCATCACCCAAACAAAATAGTAAATTATGTAGTAAACATGTACCTATTTGTCGGGCAAACAAATTTTATTCTCTGGCTCTAGCCTCCTTGCTATGACCTGTTCATTGTAAGTATATGTATATGCAAGCAAATGCGACCAATTTTCAATACAATTCAATATTTGGTACAATTAGGCTAAATGGTTAAAAATTAGCAAACAACTAAACAAACAACACAAACATCAATCAATTAGTGAATTAGAGTTTTCAAATTCATAATTATGATACATAGTCAAAAATCAGATTTTTGATGCCAATTCACAACAATAAGCCCTATCTAATTTTGGTTCTCACACCAGCCTAATGGAAATATATAGATATCACACCTTCGTCACTCGAAAATAAATACTGGTAACGCTGCAGCATTATCAGAATCATCCTCGGGCAACTAGAATGTGATTCTATATCTACCCAATATATTAAAACTTTGAATACACGCGGATCAGACGTATACGCAAAACCTATATATACTGGATTGTCCAACAATATAAATAAATAATCAAATACGAATAATTGATTTAAATTTTCAAAACAAAAAATTTGTTTTATTTTAAAAGTAAACTCTTCACACTCGTTCTAGGATACTACTGATCCTATCTCTAACGAGTCATTCTCATTGGATATTACTAATCCAATATCTGATGAATTCTTTCGTATGGTTCTAATGTGCCTTATTCTCTGAGCTTTGTAAACCAAAGCTCTGATACCACGTGTAAAGACCCGCAACTTCCCCGTAAAGGAAAGCGTCGGATAGTTCGAGAACAAGCCACAACAGAAAGCATACAGAAGAACATTTCATTGTATATTACAACAATGCATCAGATTACAAGAATATACAGAGTATAAAAGAATATTACACAGAAATATCAGAGATTTAAATTACATTTAAATACATCGCAGCGGAAAATAATACAATACACAACTAGAAGAGATATACGGATACAAAGCTTTCCGGATATCGTTCCAGCTGTAAACCAGGATCCTGTGAATATAAATCTGCAAAACCAAAACTACTAGCTGCCCGTGTCAAAATAAAGGCACCCAGAGTTTAGGTTAAAACAATAAACTCCAGGTCAGTCATGTGACTGGTGTGAGAACTAAAACAGTTATTAATCTTTATTTTAAATCATTAGGTAAAACAAGGGACCACGCCGTATAACACGGAACGGGTTTCCTCCCAAGGGTACCAGTGCATAAAACAAACAGCGCAATGCTAAATAAAGAAAAATGAAGCTGTTATAAGACCCAGGTCCTATCACACAATGCAACGCAAGCCGGGGGATAGGGTTTTCCCTTATAACAGCCAAAGAATGCTTGATACGTTTAAAACAAATCATTTGATACTATTATAAGTGCATAGTGTATAAAACAACTTCAAATCATAAGTATCAATCATAGGCGGCATGGGTACCATATATCATGTCGCCATATATAGGTTTACAAATAAAACCGCAAATGTCACGTATTTGGAAATTGGGTTTCCATCTATGAACCGAGGCTAGGGGCAAGATCCTCCACCGATTCGTGACTCTCTAGCCCGAGCCACAGGCAAGTACTCAGTCAAGCCTTGGAGCGACAGGGCCGGTCCACCGATGTGGATTAAAATGCCTGAACACTACGTTTCCCCACCCTATGGGGTGTAAGTCTGGTCCGTCAGCCGACCAGAATGCATCGGCCGAAACCGATATAACCGAGGCGCCTCGCAACAGCAACAACCACATAAGTCAAACTCGTCAGGGCGTGTAAAACCACTGACGCCACTTCTAACTAGAAAGAAACGCAAGTCCTCCCTGAGGTCCGTCTCCCGTTTTTGGTTCATACCTGGTGTGAAACACGCGAGGTAAACGTTACACAAAGCTACGCCACAAAGGCCGTGCTTTGATCATCACCACAAGACTTTGCTTTTCAACAGAAGCCTTGATCATTTGCATCTTAGCATGCCACACAGGCAAGCCATCCTATGCAACCGATATCAGTCACACAGAATGAAATCCGATGTCAGACACACAGTCCATTTACAAGTCCGTTCTGGGCCTGAACGAAACCGGAGGCACCTAGTACCCCGCATATCCATCGATCTCCAAGTACGTCTGGACGATCACTAACTGTTTCCATCTTCTTGGGTGTACAGCCCAATCAAGATCATCAGTTATCACCCAAACGACGTGAAGACCTCCGGTCTTCGACCATCGTCTTCATCTTCGACTTATCGTCGTATCAGTTATTCAGAATGGGATAAACCCGGTCTTTCCGAATAACTCGCGTATATATTATAAAAGTGTTACACAAACACAACATACGCCTCATTCCAACTCATTAGTCATTAACCGTAAATTAATCAAGAGAATAATTCCCCAAATATTAACCCCGAAGGCCGAAACCAACATCAGATCAATATCCAGAAAACCATTCTACTTAGCTAACCGACAGTTAGTTTCTAAATTTCACGTTCAAATCTAATTAAAGATTTAACTATCGCCTGGAGCAAAACTGGTGATACTCCATTCTCGATCTTTTCAATCTAATTAAAGATTCATTAAAACTCCACTTAGTTTTAATCTGTGACTGGGTTAAAGAATCAGTGTCATTTAAAACACGGTTCGCGATAAACCCAAAGTCACATCCCATTAATTATCGGGTTAAAGAACAAGTGTTATTTAAAACACTGTTCACGATAAACCCAAAAATCAATATCCATTCAATTCCAATTAAATATTATTTAATTGGTACACTTCATTAAATCTAAATAAAAAGATTTAATCTTTTCTCAACTGGGTTCAAGAACAGTGTTAGTGAAGACACCATTCACGACAAACCCAAATCACATTCATTAATTATCGGGTTAAAGAACAAGTGTTATTTAAAACACTGTTCACGATAAACCCAAAAATCAATATCAATTCAATTCCAATTAAATATTATTTAATTGGTACACTTCATTAAATCTAAATAAAAAGATTTAATCTTTCCTCAACTGGGTTCAAGAACAGTGTTAGTGAAGACGCCATTCACGACAAACCCAAGTCACATTTGATATTCAATATAAGGCTCTGAATAGAAAATATATCGGCTTATATTCAATATCAAATTCTACGATTAACAAATGTCGTATTGGAAATAACGATATATATATATATCTTTCAAATTTCCGTAACAACATCCGTATAATCACAAATTCCAACATCGAAATATTCCGAAGACAATTTCGATTCAAATCCACTCCAATGCAATCATTGGAAATTTTGGTTATTTTCAAAACCCTTTTTAAATTCAATTTATTTATTTAAAAATAAATAGAATTATAATTCTAGTTCAAAACTAGTTCAATTCGATAAAAATCTGTTTTTATCTTTTCAAATATGGAGTTTTTCATCCCAATCTTTTCTAAATCATTTCTTATGATTTTACACAAATTATTACTATTTTTAATAATTTTATCAAGGCCCGTACAGTCGATTTCCAACAATGGCCATCGAACTGCACTTACAGCGACCTTTTTCGAATTTGATTTGGACGTATCTCCAAATCCAACCGTTAGATTTCAAATTTCTAATATTCGTTAGAAAGCTCTTTTCGATACGAACCCAACGGTTCCGGTTTTAGGAGAATCCGACGGTCGGATCTCCCGCAATGTCCGTTTGAAATAAATGGTCGAAATTCACGAACTGCCGCGGCGCGGCGCGTTCTATTCAGGCCATTATATTATATATATAATATATATAATATATATTTCGTCGATTTCTATTTAAAACGAATTATATAAATAGTTTTAAAATCGTTTCAGAACCTATTTCAACTTCCATTTCAATTCAAAGCAAAATTGAATTCTTCTTTATAAATTCGTTTCAAAATTCATTTCTATTCAATTCGAATTTCAATTCAATTTGAATTCATTTCAATTCGCTTTCAATTCCATTTGAATTCGTTTTCAATTCAATTCATTTCGAAATTGTTTTCAATTCAATTCATTTCGAAATCGTTTTCAATTCATTTTGAATTCGTTTTCAATTCAATTCATTTCGAAATCGTTTTCAATTCATTTCATTTCGAAATCGTTTTCAATTCACTTCATTTCGAAATCGTTTTCAATTCAATTCATTTCGAAATCGTTTTCAATTCATTTTGAATTCGTTTTCAATTCAATTCATTTCGAAATCGTTTTCAATTCATTTCATTTCGAAATCGTTTTCAATTCACTTCATTTCGAAATCGTTTTCAATTCAATTCATTTCGAAATCGTTTTCAATTCAATTTGAATTCGTTTTCAATTCAATTCATTTCGAAATATTTGATTTCAAAATTACTTTTCAATATCCATTTCAAAATGAATAAAATCGATATAAATATCGTTCACGTCAAAATGGCGCATCTAATCAACACGGCTTCATATATTTCCATTTTCAAATATTCTATTTCAAATATTTCTATTATTAAAATATTTCGTTCAACACATGACCAATCTCAACGGATGAGTAATGTCAACACATGAACCTTTATTTTATAATATTCTTTATTTTTCAAACTGGAATGAGGCCCAATCAATTACCATATAAAGTTAATTATATGGATTTTCATACAACACATGTATATAATAGCATTGAAAAATAATCAACCATATGAATTTCTATTCAGTTCATTCTTTATATAAAATGATAATTTTATTTTTCTAACATATTTTAGAAAATTTCGGCGGCATAACGGCACGATACTAGAAACGGGACGAGGCCTAGCCTTATCCCCGGTCTAGTGAAGGCCCACGCCATTCACTCATCAATCAAATCAATTTCATTTTGCAAACCACAAAATTTGGAGTAAGGGTCTAACCTAGCCTTACTTCTTCGCCTTATAACGGCGCACGTCTAATCCTAACCAATTTATCGATTCGATTATTCACACGACAAACCACATTCAAACCAATATCGCAATCAATAACCAAACAGCCAAACAAACAAGTCCATGGTCTGTGGACGATTGTGTCGGGTGCTACTAAGCACCGTCTGCATCCTAGTATATATATATAACTAGAAAAATAAATTGAAAGGTGAGAAATTCTCACATTATAGCTATCCAGCTCCACGGCTCTTCATTTGCAGAAGTCTTCCTCGTTATCGCCTCTTCGTCATCTTCGTTGCCGCTTTCACTACATACGTAAAAATCACATTTTTACTTCGCTATTCAATATATAAAAATCGAATTTTTAGTTCGCTATTCAATATATAAAAATCGAATTTTTAGTTCGCTATTCAATATATAAAAATCGAATTTTTAGTTCGCTATTCAATATATAAAAATCGAATTTTTAGTTCGCTATTCAATATATAAAAATCGAATTTTTAGTTCGCTATTCAATATATAAAAATCGAATTTTTAGTTCGCTATTCAATATATAAAAATCGAATTTTTAGTTCGCTATTCAATATATAAAAATCGAATTTTTAGTTCGCTATTCAATATATAAAAATCGAATTTTTAGTTCGCTATTCAATATATAAAAATCGAATTTTTATTTCAAAGTTCAATATGTAAAAATCGCGCCTTTTCCATTTCAATTCCATTTTTGACTCGGAGTTCAATATATAAAAATCCCATTTTTAACACGCTTTATATATATATATATATATATATATATATATAAAATCAGATTTCTTTTATTTTTCTAAAATCTATTTTTCTAAGCATCCTACTTTTATTTTTAGAGTCTATTCTATTTTATCTTTCAAAAACAAAGCAAATTTCTTTTCAATAACAAAGCTATTTTATTTGTAGACAAAGCGAAATTTTATTTTTAAACACAATGCTTTTTTTTTTATATTTATTTTCTAAACAAAGTATATTTTTCTATTTCAAACCATTTACATTTTAAAGTTCAAACCGTTTTCTTTTTAAAGTTAAAACCCTTTTCAATTTAAAGTTAAAACCTTTTTCAATTTAAAGTTAAAACCTTTTTCAATTTAAAGTTAAAACCTTTTTGAAATCAGTTTTAAAAACTTAAATAAAAATCAGTTTTAAGAACTTAAATAAAAATCAGTTTTAACTCCTAAAACCAAAATCAGTTTTTTTTTATTTTTTCTTTCTTTTAAACATTTTCTGTTTTAAATTCTGCTTTATAAAAATAAAAAAAATAAAAAAAATAAATTAAAAGTAACTTACAGGGGGAAACTGCCGTCGGGGTTGGTGAAGGCCAGAGGAGTCGGAGGCGGGTGGAGGCCGCTGGTGGCCGGCGCTGAGGTCTTGGGCTTCGCGATGTGGGGGTTCGGCGGCTTCATCGAGGGAGGGGGGGTTCGGCGGCTTCGTCGAGGGAGGGGGGAGAGCTTCGGTGACGCTCGTCGAGGGAGGGGGGAGGCTTCGGTGACGCTCGTCGAGGGAGGGGGGAGGCTTCGGTGACGCTCGGCGGCGCTTCAGGGGGGGGGGGGGCCGATCGCGATTTAGAGGTAGGTTTTTTTTTTTTTTTTTTTTATTAAACTGAAACGGGGAAAGAAGAAATAAGAAAGGGGGGGCTTTTTATAAATTTCTTTTTTATTATTTAATTTATTAATTTTTAATTCCATGAAGGTTGACTTTTTCGTACGACCTCTAAACGAGGCCCACCGCCTGTCGTCCACAGCGTTTTACCCCCATTCCGAACACAATGGGATATGTATCGCAAGCTGATTCGATCGTTTCAATCAGTTTCCGTTAAATTTACATTTAAATCACTATATTGAATTTTAAACGTACATTTCAAATTACCGGGGTCACATACTAACTCTAAAAATTCTCGAAAAATATTTTCTAGCTTCGTATTGACTATACGGTCCTAACAAAACTAGTTTCGTCGAATTCTGAGACCGTATGAAAAATGGCCAATTTCCAGTCGATTAAAATCAACTGAAATGGTCAAAACACGTTTTCCTTTACCACGCTCACATATTGATTCGAAAAATTATGAAGTTTGAAACCTAGCAATAGTTTGACATCACGGACCCAACAAAACTGGTTTCGTCGAAATCCGAGGTCATTTGCAAAATGTCCATTTTTAAGGGCCTGAATTTCATAGCGACTATTCAGAATTTTCAACTGGACATATCTTTTGATTCCCGATATGAAATCTTGATTTGTCGGATTCGTTGGAAAGATATTCACTATTAGATTCCATTATTTTTGGTTTCACTAAAATCCGGATTGTTTTGCACCCGGTACATTCAATTGAAGTTTGAAATCGAATTATCGAACTACCGCGCCATTTTCAATTCTATTTATAATTATATATAAATATTTATATTCTAACGACGACGCGTATAATATATACGTTCGAATTCTATTCAAAATAAATTTCTCGTCGATATTATTTAAAATAATCTATTTTAAATAATCAAAATTCGCTAAAATGGCCAAAATAAAAATTTTAAACTGGCCCAGATTTTCGGGTTGTTACATCGCACCCCCCTCCGAACTGATCTGTCTCTGCTGCCCTACTCTGATCCAATCCGAATGCGGCTGAAACTGGTACATCTACTCGAGCACCCACCAATGCTCTGATACCAGCCGCGACAACTAGTGAACAATCCGTTCCATCTGCACCAGTTACACATGGAGACTTTTCACGCTTTCTTGGTATGCTTGAGAGTATGGGACGCTTTGGAAGCCCAAAAATGTGATAGTCTTCCTATGCAAGAGAATATGATCGCTATGAGTAGGGAAATCAGTGAGCTTCGTAGGCAGAAGACTCCCTCTCCAATTTGCCACCTTGCAGCATACTAGTCATCCTCTTTGGATAAAGAGCGCCCCCGCGAAAGAAGGCCGTATGAGCGAGCTGAAAATCTTGATCAACTGGCCTTGGGATCCTTAGGATCCCGTGAAGACGCTTCTCATGTGCTAGGTCCTGACGACTCGAGCTTGAGAGAGCCCATGTTGTTGCCCATGCGTGGATCTCACGTCCTACCCAGGGATCCTAATATTTCTAATCCCACACAAGGACAACTCCTCCATCCCCTTCCTCCCGTGAATGACCGGGATCGTAGGGAACAAAGTGGGGCAGCTGCCGTTAGAAGCAGGAGAACATCCCCTGGTCAGGAGCCTAGAGGCAACCCAAACATCAGGGCCAGAGAGCCTGAACCAACATTAACAAATGCTGACGTATGGGCAATGGTGCGCCAAATCATGGTCGACAACCAATGATACACCAATGAGGACTGGGGAATTGAACGAAGTCACACCCCCTTTACAGATGACATACTGGACTTTCAATTCCCCCGACAATTCAATTTACCACAGATGGATCGATATGCTGGAAGAACAGATCCGAAACAACATCTAATGAGATATGCATGGTATATGAACGCTGCAGCTGCAGCTGACGATGTAAAGTGTAAAGCCTTCCCAATATATCTAAAGGATGTAGCATTAATGTGGTTTACTCGACTTCCCTAGTGATCGGTGTCAAGTTTTCAAGAACTAAGCGAGCTTTTTATGAAATAGTTCTGACTCCATTCTCGTAGAGCTAAAAGCATTATCGAACTATCTAAAATCAAACAGGCCGCTGGAGAATCTCTGAAACCATACTTGGACCGCTTCAACTTAGCAGTCATTGAAATAAGTGATCCACATGAACCAACTATTTTGATGGCCTTGATCGAAGGTGTTGATCCAGATACTGAATTCAGAGGTTATTTAGCTAGGAAGCCACCACTGACTAGGGAAGCTTTCTACGAAAAAGCAAATATACGTCTATGGCGAGAAGAGATATACACTAATCAGAAAAGAAAGTTTGACGGAACCTCAAAAGAAGATATTCAAAGTAACATCGCTATGAAGTAGTCCGGTGATAGCTCAGAAAAAGTCGACGTGAACGTCGGTAAGAAAAACGAAGGAAGTAACAATAGGAATGGGAATGACAATAGGAGGAGTAGGAACCGAGGAAACAACTCCAGTAAAAGACCTCGATTCCAAACTTTTGAGAACTATTCGCCGTTGAATGACACATTGGAAAACATCTACCTGGATACTTACAACATCTTACAATATAAAAGGCCGCCACCTAGAGACTCAACTGAAAAAGAGAACGCGACTGGAAAATTTTGCCTTTTTCATGGAACTCACGGACACTCAACTAATGAATGTCGGCATCTGAGAGACGTTGTTGAAAAGCTATTACGGGAAGGAAAGTTAGACGAGTATAAAGTCGCTCCACAAGATAGGGGCAGGGGGCAGACCCCGAACCAAAATCAACCTGCTCCTAAACCCTTAGCTCAACAGAAAGGCAAAAGGATTGTCATCAATACCATAGTAGGCGGGCCTCATCCAGCCAGCCATAGTTACAGAGCGATTGACCAATATGTTGACGTAGCTAAATACATCAATATGGAGGATTGTAATAACCTCGAAGATATCGCTCCGGTAAAGCAACAGAAAATGATGTTCGACGATGTTGTGTTTTGTAACAGAGACGGCATTGGAGTTCAATCACCTACTGAAGATTCATTGGTCATCACTACTACCATTGGTCCCGCTCTAGTTCATAAGGTATTGGTGGACAATGGAAGTTCAGTCAATATTCTTTTCAATAAAGCATTCGATCAGATGAAACTCAAGCCGGAAGATTTGAAGCCTTGTGAAGGATGGATTCGCGGCTTCAATGGGGGCATTAACGGCTCCGTTGGGATACATAGAATTGTCTATAACGTTGGGACAAAAAGACCGTCGGAGAGTAAGAATTCTTCAGTTTATAGTTTTGGACATTGGCTCACCCTATAACGCTTTCTTGGGGAGACCGGCTCTTGCAGAATTCAGGGCTTGCATCGCACCCTGGTGCCTGTTGCTAAAGTTTCCAACCGAAGCCAGGGTGGGAGTAATGAGAGGTAACCAGGTCTCCGGACAGGCTTGCTACATGGCCGAACTGAAGATGTTGATGAAAGGATTAAGTATAGATGCTAAAAGTGCTTCCTCCCCTCCGAAGGAGGGTTCAGCATAGCAATTAAAGGGACCAACCCAGAGGGAGTTACCCAGAGAACTGTCTGAGGACATAGATCCCCGAGAGGATGAAGAGCCTGGGGACAGAAAGGCGACTTCCAATGAAACGACAGTGGACATCCCCATTGACGACGTTGATCCCACAAAGGTTTTGAAGATTGGATCCCAGCTAGGTCCATTTCAAGCAAAGGAATTGATTGACTTTCTAAAGGAAAATTTAGATGTGTTTGCCTGGACCCACATTGACATGTGTAGGATATCTCCATCCGTTATGAGTCACTCGTTGAGTATCAATCCGAAACATCCACCCGTTAAACAGAAGAGGCGTATGTTAGGCCCGGAGAGGTCGGCAGCCCTAAAAGAAGAAGTGGAAAAGTTGAAAGATAACGGGTTCATTAGGGATTCAGTGTATCCTGACTAGATATTGAATCCTGTTTTGGTCAAGAAATGAAATGGAAAATGGCAGACGTGCATTAATTTTTCGGACTTAAACAAAGCTTGTCCAAAAGATAGTTTTCCGCTCCCTAGGATTGACCAGCTAGTGGACTCAACAGCTGGGCACGAGCTCCTTTCCTTCATGGACGCATATTCAGGATATAACCAGATCCCCATGCATGTTCCGGATCAAGAGCATACGAGTTTTATAACGAATTTGGGATTGTATTGCTATGGGGTGATGCCGTTCAGACTAAAGAATGCCGGAGCCACATATCAGCGTCTAGTAAACTGAATGTTCTATAACCAGATTGGAAAAACCATGGAGGTCTATGTAGATGACATGCTCGTGAAATTCAGGCAATCTTCCAGTCATACACAAGATTTAGCGGAGATGTTTGATATCTTACGGAGGTATGGAATGAAGTTGAACCCCTTAAAATGTTCGTTTAGAGTGGCATCTGGAAAGTTTCTTGGTTTCATCGTGAGTTCTCGAGGAATTGAAATTAATCCTAGCCAGATAGCGGCAATAAGAAATATAGAAAAGCCACGAATGATTAGGGACGTTCAAAGCCTGACAGGGAAGGTCGTCTCATTAAGCAGGTTCATCTCCAAGGCCATGGACAAGTGTGTCCCATTCTTCGATTTGATCAAACGGGGGAAACGTAACTTCGACTGGACTCCTGACTATGTGAAGGCTTTCCAAAACCTATTGGACTTACTGGAGAAACCCCCAATATTGTCAAAACCTGTGGATCATGAAGATCTGTTCGTCTATCTGGCGATATCATCTCATGCTGTCAGCACAACATTGGTGCGTGAAGAAGACAAGGTTCAGAGGCCCATATATTATGTGAGTAAGAAGTTGACGGTTGCAGAACGTAATTATCCAAAAATAGAAAACCTTGCCTACAGCCTCTTGATTGCCTCCAGAAAGCTCCGACATTATTTCCAAGCTCATCCGATAGTTATATACACCAATCAACCTCTAAGACAGGTCTTGTAAAGACCCGAAGCATCGGGATGATTACTTAAATGGAATATTGAATTAAGCCAATCTGATCTGAATTTCCAACCAAGGAGGTCAATAAGGGGACAGGCCTTAGCCGACTTCATAGCAAAATTCACGATTCCTGAAGAAGAAACGGTGAATGACAAAGTTGTTACTTCAGAACATGAGTTAGAACTTAGTCTGTGGAAGTTATTTACGGATGGGGCCAAGAATGATCGAAGATCTGGCGCCGGAGTTGTTTTAATCATCCCTGAAGGACGATCCATTTACTATGCCCAGCGATTGGAATTTCCTACTACCAATAATGATTACGAGTATGAAGCCCTGATTGCCGGGCTGAAACTTGCCAAGGAATTAGGAGTAAGGACGTTGGATATATTCTGTGACTCAAAGATAGTTGTCTGCCAAGTTCGAAGGAGTTTGTAACCAAGGGACTTCGACTTGTTACTTATCTTGGAAAAGTAGAGGAGTTACTAGGCAACTTGGAACGTTACCATATAACACACATTCCACGAGCAGAGAATCAGAAGGCAGACCGACTGGCTAAGCTAGCGAGTTCTGACAATCATGAAGAAACCGAAATGGTTCCAATAGAAATATTGGAGTCACCAAGCTTCGACCTAATGGAAATTGAATTAGCCTTAGAAGTTGAGCCAGAAAGGGAGTCATGGATGACACCAATTAAAAACTTCCTCAAGAGAGGAAGTCTCCCATCGAAGAAGAGCAAGAGACGAGCTGTAATGCGTAAGGACAACGTCCTTTATCGCCAAGGATTTTCTATGCCTTTGTTACGGTGTATAGCACACAACGACATCAAGAGTGTTCTAAGAGAAGTACATGAAGGTGAGTTTGGATAACATACCGGGGGTCAAACCCTAGCAAAGAAAGTATTGCGGTACGGATATTTTTTTCCTACCATAAATAAAGATGCAGCTGATTACTTACGATGTTGCGACAAGTGTCGGAGATTCGCTAAAATCCCCAGAGCACCTCCGACTCAGCTTAAGTCAATGGTAAGCCCGTGGCCTTTTTCTATATGGGGAATCAATATTATTAGAGTTTTACCAATCACCAAAGGAGGAGAGAAGTACGCAATCATCGTCGTGGATTATTTCACAAAGTGGGTGGAAGCCGAACCCTTAACCATGATTACAGCAAGGAAGGTGACAAGCTTTATGGTCAGAAATATTATTTGTCGATTCGGGATACTGAAAACCATTATAACTGATAATGAAACCCAATTCGACAGTGCCGAGTTTAGAAATTTCTGTCACAAATATAAGATTGATAAGAGGTACATCGACGTAGCTCACCCATAATCGAATGGACATGTTGAAGCAATAAATAAAGTCATTAAGTCTACTCTTAAGAAACGACTAGAGCGGGCCAAAGCCATGTGGGTGGATGAGTTGCCGCTAGCTTTGTGGGCCTATCGAACAACCTTTAAGACGGCTACAGGTCATACTCCTTTTTCACTTTCCTTCGGATCAAAAGCAGTGATCCCATGGAACTTAAAGTCCCCTCTCATAGGGTGACATACTATGACCCAATGACGAATAAAGCACTCCTCCTAGAGTCCCTTGACACGGTTGAAGAAAAAAGGTACGAAGCAGACTTGTGTGCTTCAAGGCATCGATGCTAAGTAGCATGTTATTATGACAGAAATGTTCGCTTTAGGACTTTCAAACTAGGAGACTTAGTACTGAAGCGAGTCTTTCCACCTTCAGTCCATCTAGGCCCAAAACGGGAAGGACCATACGCCATCCAACGGAGACTTGAAACGGGAGCCTTCAAGTTAACGACCGCGGATGGTGAAGAAATTCCTAGAGCTTGGAATGCTCAGCATTTGCGGTGATATCTGAGTTAGATATGTATTGCTTTCTTTTGTTTTTATGAACTATGTAAAATGTCATGACTTGCCTTGAAAAGTCTGTTTATATGAACAAAGGATTATAAAGTGGATGTAGGCTACGACTTAGCTGAACCACTATAAAAACATCGTATGTCGTTTATTTTTCCTGCACTATTCTTATATTCTATGATTGTATTGTCCTGATTATGAAATGCTAAACATTAAATTAAGTTTAAAAAATTGAGAACAATTCATGTGCAGGAGCAAACGAAATGATCGTTTGCATAACAGGACTGAAGGAATGGGAATACGACATTTCTAGCTCTAACTCTCATGAAATGAGAGAGAGTATAAAGGACGGGAAGACGACGTCCCTTGAGGCGTGAAGGTGCACCCCGATAAGAGACCACTTCAACGATACTCTAACCTTGTTATGAGACATGAGAGTATAAAGATGCTCAAAAGAATAAGCATCCCCGATAAAGGAAACTTGACCCCACCGGAGAGTTGGGGGCAACTAAGTATCAAAGCTAATCAATCTCGAACAAAGCCTTAGACGGGCCACTTATTCAAGATTGATAGGGAGCATACACATGCGCATCCCCTGCATATATTGTCTATCGTCCAAGTAGCAGTGGTTTTAAATATGACATGTTGTTTATCTGCATTTTTACTTAAATAATGAATTCGCAAACATTTGACGTTGCAGGAAATAAACTATTTTATTCACAAGTACGCGGATTTACACAGGAAAACTAAACAAAAGATGCGAGACCCATAATCGCTACAACAACAGCGGACTAGGAGATAAACAAAACAAAGGACAAATTCACCCTTCATTTGGACTTCGGGGTAGACTTCGCCTTCTTGGCAGCCTTAAGCTTTTCTTTCTCCTCTTTATCAGCTTCACTAATAATATGCTTTTGCTTCTTCTTCTCTAGAATTGGGGAACTGGAGTCAATGGATGTCTTCCCATGAATCAGAGCACCGGGATTAATAGGAGATTTTTTTAGCAAGTTCCTCCTTAATTAATCGAGTTGAAAGTTTGACAACTAACCTTGATCCGGGAGGCACCACCGCAAGAGGCTTAAGACTTTCGGGGTCTATTTCCTCAACTTTCAGCTGCATGCAATTGTCCTGTTTGGCCTTCATCTTAGCCAAAGTCATGTCGTCAACATTCCCCGAATCTCCAGTCATAATAACGTCATCCTCCTCTTCATGTCCCTCGTTACCGTCATCTTCTTTCAGAGCATCTATCATCTCCCCATAGTGAGAAGTCTCGGTGATGGATGGCACGGGAACATTGTAAGTAACCTCCTCTTTCTTGTCCTCGGCTCCTCCTTCAGATTTGGGGATAGCGACTTCATATCGTTTCTCCCGAGTTTCTTCAGTAAGCCCTTCACCTGGAGTTGTCTTCTGTGAATCATCAATCTTCTCAGTCGGTTCGGTACCTACAGAACGAGAAGTAACAGTCATTAACTCAGGAGGGAACGTAGGACTTTCAATTGTTTGTCCAATGATGTGATCAAAATTTGAGATAGCTTTAACAAACTGAGGTGAAAAAGTGGAAATACCCTCAGCAGATTTCTCGACTTGAGCAGTAGGAACTTCGGGAGTCAATTCAGCAGTAGAAGGTAAGGAAGATGCCCCAGAGATCTCTGGCCTTTCTGGATCATACCCCTCTACTATAGTAGCCTCGATTGTGGTAGAAGAAGAACCAACTTCAAGGGTATCTTTTCCCTTGGCCTGACGTCTTCCCTCCTCTATAGCGGCAACGATAAGTTTTCACCCTTCAGCTAAGTGGGCTGTCTCCTCGCCTTTCAAGTACTTTTCCATCAGCTTGTCCTCATCAATCGAATCCACTCCAGGTTTTTCTTTTTCCCATTCGACCAATTGGTTCCATGCATACCCAAGGGGAATAGGATAGTCCTTAAGCTAAGCAAGATTTCAGCGATGGATCACCTGAGCAAAAAATCCAACCATAGTTTCACCACTCTCATCCAACTCCTTTTGAGCGTCTTTAAGCTGTTCATTAACTTCCTCAACTTGCCGTAAAGCTGTGTTTACATTCCCCTCGGCAAGAGCTGCCCTCGTTTCAGCCTCCAGTAATTTAGCCTCAAGCTCTGCGTTCTTTTTGGCTAAGTCCGCCTTCTCTTGGGCGAGACGAGTGCTCTCGGACTTAGCATCTTCAGCCTGCTTCTTTAAATCTATTCGCTCCTGACTATGGGATTCAAGCTCGGAATGATAACACTTTTGTAGTTGCTTCTTATAATTATCTGCATCGCGTTGTAAAAGAGAAATCTTAGCTTGGGCATTCTCCAGATCTTTCTCAGAGTTTTCGATAGCCCTTGCGTCATACTCAGCAACATCGGTCATAGTTTTTACATCTGCCATTAGATTGCTAATGATTTTGGATAGAGTCTTTGCATACTTCTTCATTTCCCTATATTGTTCATCCACAAAGTCTATGGTAGCCTTAACGTCATTGGCCCAATCAGGATTTACCGGTTTGAGTTTTGGGTCAAAGCGCATGTGCCCGAAATGGTGATCAGGAAATTGTTGCTTCAAAACTTCCAGTCTGGCCTGGTTCTCGTCATTGAGAATAACCGGCCTTGTAGTAGTTATGTCAACAGTGCGACGAGATAGTTTTGTGATGGGTCGGTTCTTTCCTGCATCTCTCCCCAATTCTGGTTGCTTCTCTTTTGGATCAGGAACCCTTTTTGAAGTATTGTCTTAAGGAGTCTTGGCCTTAGATGGAGCAGGAGGCTTAGCGCCGTACTTATCCTTCTCATGACATGAAGGCTGAATCTTACGTTTGTATGAATCTTTGTGGTGTGGGGATCGAGAACGGGAAGACCGATAAGGCCTTGGAGGTCGATCCCTTTTGTCATCTCTGCCTCTACTTTCATGCTGGTCATGCCTCTTATTGGGATCCATTGGAGGCATGCTTGAACGAACATCCCTCATATAGTAGCGCTGCCTCACCATTTGTCCTATAAAAAGAAATGAAAGAATATTAGAATTAACATTGACATAAAACTCAAGTATTGTGACGTGCAGTACTAGGGTGCAATGTGTTTCCTAAGTTGTGATCCCGCCCCCGCCCAAATAGACCAGAGCCCGGACTGAGGCTGGTATGTGCAACATCCCCGGACTTTACAGGAGTAACTTCTTCCTCAGAAGTGAGAGCAAGAGGGTTCGTTGCAAAATCTTCTGCAATATAAAGGGTCTCGGGCAAGGGAAGATCTCCTAAACCCTTATTTATAGAGTTATCCACTGTAGTATTATTTCCTAAAGGAACGACCGACGGTAACTCTTTTGGAGAAATTGGCCTTTCAGGGGTAACCGCGTCCTCAGGAGTGATATATCTATCTCTGTATTTCTCAGCTATGTTTGCTAGTTCATCATCTTGTGTTGAAGATGGAGGAGGGTCCCTAAGGGGCACCGTTGGACCCTTCGAGCTTTCTCCCGTCTCAGGGATAATATCTATTGGGGGTATGTATACATAAGGGCCTTTCCTATGACCTATACTGCGGGTGATGGATAATAACCCGTGATGATGGAGGTACTCGTCGTTAAGGACCTCATCGATGGTCAAGAAACTTTAATCACCAGTAAGCAGCTGGTGCAAGCGATCGAGTTATACTTCACTCGTTACTTGCTTTGGATTAGGAACTGCGAATAAAAATAAGAGTCATTTAATATGCCGACTCAAGTATTTGAAGTTGAAATCTAAAAAGTTGGTGCCTTACTTGACTTGAGCCATCTCCTGGCGCACCCAGGCTGCTGTTTAATATAAAACCATTCAGGTTTTGAGTCACCAGCTTTGCTGCTATATGAAACAGTGATGATTTTCCTTTTTGGAATTGATTCAAAGTATGAAAAGGATGGAGTCTCTTGGGTCCGGTGCTTGAAATTATAAAAGAAATGAAGGTCGTCAAAAGTAAGTTCTACGCCCAGAATCTCTTTGTAGGCTATGTACAGGGTGTACAAATAAGCACAGGAGTTGGTATGCAGTTGCATGGGGGCGATCCGCAGTTGTCTCAAAAAATCGACGACAAAAGGCAGTAACGGGGGTATTGTCCCAACTAGACACATCAATCTGGTGATAGCCATATATCCTTCTGGTGTATTATGGGGACGATCTGCTTTCGAGGGTGTTAATCCCTAAAAAATCCATACGCACATTGAGCAAAGGATGCAGAACGGACATCATTAGGGTCGGTCGTGCGCAATGTTATCCGAGGCACTTAAACGGCCAAATATCAAATCCAAGACAAGTCAAGTCAACCAGTACGACCGAGGATGATGGCACGATATGTAATGGGAAGTGTAGCCCAAAAAAGATAGAGATCGTATATCCTGTAAAGTCGCTCACTGATTTCCCGTCAAAAGACCAAGCCTGAGATGGAGCTATAATACAAGCGCTTGCAACATTTTATGTGACTATGTCTCCAACCAAAGTTAAACACGAATCGTGATTCAGTTGTGAAAGCCAAGATCAGTCATTCATATTAGGACAAAGCTACTCAAACACCGAAACAAAGCAAGTCGCCCATTCAACATAGGCGGAAGCGACCTCATAGCGTATGCGTAGAGACAAACGGCGCCATACAAAGGAAGCAAAAAGACGAGCGCCCTTGAACCAAGATGGTCAGTCGTGCAAGGAACAAAGGAGAGTCGATTCCAGTCCTACGTTCTGCTCTTATAAAATTTCCCAAAGCATTCAGGGGCGCCCACTCCTATGGACCTGCTCAACTACTTAAGACGCTCGCTCCATTGAGTCACTCGCGCATGACAACCAAATACAGCTCTGGACAGCTGGCTACAACTAGCCGATGACATGATTGTAATTAATAGAATGTGCGGTCCGTAGCCCGCATAAACGGATTTCAGATCGTTTCCTAGGGGAAGCTCACCTATAAATACACCATGGCTGCCAACATAAGGGGGATCCAATCTTTGAAACCACAAAGTGCTGCTAAATTCTATCCTCAACCACTGATTCAGCCATGGCATCAAGAACAATATCGTGATGAAGGAAAATGAAGACATCCTCCTTCTCAATCATTCATCCATCCTTCTTCTCCTCAAATTCTACCATTCTCTTTTATAATTCCAAGATTGAAATATATAAATGAGTGTGTATTGAGTGAATATAGAGATGTATGGAAAGAGAGAATTGATGTATTTTGTAATCCTCATTATAAGATTGAAAAAAAACACTTTCACATTGGACGTAGGCTATCGGCTGAACCACTATAAATCTCATCTCTACTTTACCTTTTCTCGCATTTTTCGTTTTCAATTGCTGATTAAACACGGTTCCATTTATTTCTTACCAAATTGGTGAAGTACAGTTTAGTCCTTGGGTGTTTAAACCATTTTTGGGGTAAACATTTTGGCGCCCACCATGGGGCCGTGTTTGCTTCTTTCCCCATTTTAGATCCGATAAGATTTTCTGAGGGGCACTGTGCTTGAAATCATGAGCATGCCAAAGGAAATTGGTGACAAAATTTATGGCGTCGCCGACGCTGCCACATCGCCTACCATCCATTCCAAAGAAAGGGAACCGTTAAAAGTCGAGGCTGCTGTAACCAAGAGGGAGTTGGAAGAAGCAATGGTAGGGATAACGAGTCCAATAACTATTGCAAACAACGCATTGATAAAGAAAATCGAGTCAGTGCTCGTTATCCAAGCCTCTGTCACAAAAGCCACACCAAGTGTCGTTGACTCTCCGTTCGCTCGAACAAGTCGTGCAAGCGAAATAGAATTTTCTGCTGAACGAGAAAGTTCCACTCCAAAAACTACATATCATGATTATGGGTCCTGGCAAAGACCCGGCAAGGAGAAAAGCGCTTGTTCCATGGATCGGAATGAAAAGCGAAGGTATATCTTAGGTGCAAGTGGTGGAGCCAAGCAGTATAGAAGGAAACCACGCTTTTTCAAGAATTCTGAATTCACCTCCCTCAACGACATCATAAAGAATATCTTCAGGGCAACTAAAAATACTATAAAATATCCAGTCCTAGAACGGATGCAAGTCAGAGAAGCTACCATGAAATCAGGAAGGTTCTGTCAGTTCCATGACCAACCATGACACAATACTAATGAGTGTAGACACTTGAAATCGTTAATCGAGGGTCGGGTCAGGGAGAACCATTTGCAACAATATGTGCAAGGTCATTGTCTCGCTGCTTTGCAAACAAGGGGCATCAAACTCTTCGAGGAAAAGGCCTAAACTAGCTTGGAACTAATGCTTGGCTAGGGATCAGTAACTGGTGTCCTGATCACGAAATTTTGAACTAAAGTTCCCGTGACTCCGCTTTATTACTCCGTTTTTTATTCTGTTTACTTAAGAAATAGTAGTCGTTTTACTTTGTTTTGCCACTTGCTATATTCGTATTTGACAATGAATTACTTACAAGTGTCGTGTACAAAGGAAATAATCGTGTGCTTATCTGAGTACCGTACTCATTACCTCACGCTAAAACTGATTTTTCGAATGTAGGTATGATGGAAGCAATTAATCATACCCATCCTAATTGCAAAAGGAAGGTTCTCAAAGCACATCTTGAGCAAAACGGCTTGAAAGCGTCACAAAAAGCATGCAAACCAAATTGGATGTATAAGCCCATCACCTCAACAAGACATGCTGTCTTAAGACAAAACCAAATTGGATGTATAAGCCCATCACGTCAACAAGACATGCTGTCTTAAGACAAAAAGTTGACAAAAGGTGAGCATTTGCTGGAGAAACTGACATCAGGCTTCAAAAAAAAAGGTACAAGGGAAATGATAAAATTGTCCCACGGATAAATACCTAGGCTGGAAACATCAGTCCTAGTGTCGGAAGGACCGACAAAACATGTTGGAAGAACTAGCGCAAATCAGAAATCCTAGCCAAAATGGGGTAATCAGAAATCCTAGCCGAAAGGGGGTAATCAAAAATCCTAGCCGTATGTGGGTATCCAACAAGGTCTTTCAGTCCTAGAAAAATCAGGACTAACAAGGCCGAACTTGGGTCGAAATTGAAACCAAAGACCTCCCATGGGGGCACCCAAAAGAAAACACATAATAACCACGCGTTGTCTTTTAAAAAATGATGAGTTGATCAAATGAAATCTTGATTCAAATTAACAGAATCTATGAAATTAAAAAGTTCGTTGGTATGGGGACATCACCATTGTGTAAAAAATCACCGATGCCCACTCAAAACATACCACATACTAGTTATAACTTCATTGCAAGAACCATTCGAACGATAAGATTCGCTCGAACAACAAACTAAAAGTGCGACCACTCATAAGAATGAAAGTAATAAAACTATTATAGCACCTAAACGATACAAACGTAAGTACGCAAACATAAAATATTAAGCGAGGGTCGACACTCGCACAAACAACTGGTCTAAGTACGTAACAGGTGAAAGAAAATAGGCTGGAATCAGACCATAAAGGTCGCAAATGCTATTTCTTATACAGAGGAGGATGAACCAATTGTTCAGGCATTTGCTGATCTATCTATACAAAAGAGCCATCGAAGGAAAAAAGCTTATGATCTTAGACTATTAACCAGCTTACTTCCTTCTGCGTTTCAGGGTAGACACAGCCTTGGTATTCCAAATCTCGTCCTTATCTTACGGATCAGACACATCTGGTAAAAACGGGTCATCTGATGAAGGTGTGATGAGAGGATTAGTGCTGGAAGATATTAGAACAGAATCAACGGTGGAAGGTTGAGCAGTGGTGCCACAAGCAGATAAAGAAGGTGGCGAAAGCACACCTGATGCAAATGAATAACAAGCACTAAACTCAGCAATCTCAGGTGAAGAAATAAGGAAATCCAAATCCGAGGCAGACTGGTAAATATCAATTTTACCTGAAGTTTCTGGGTATACAACGTCAGCCCCATGGTTGTTCACGTCAAAAAAAGTATTGCCACGACTCGCGCACTATGTAACAACATTCTCTTGAGCTGGATACTCAATGACGGGTTGAGTTCTTGCAACATCTAAGGCAGAGCAATCTGCGGGGGGGGGGGGGAATAGGAGAGATCGAAATATCAGTTCTAACGGAATCATGTGGGGCACAAGGAATGGTAGCATCTGAACATTCCTTCCTAAACGATTGAGCTCGCTCGTTCGCCAATATCCTCCTACCTTCAACCAGAGCCATGCGGTCTTCTTCTCCTAAAAGTCGTCCTTGAACGAATTTATCATTGACATCACCGAAATATGAAAGTACCTGTTCCTAAACGACAGCTAGAGTTCGTGGAAAATCCTTATTCAAATAACTTAGACTTGCATAATTCATGACACTGCAAACATAGGATTGAAACAAAGTGTTGTTAGTCTCGATTCTGACTTCATCAAGATCTCTACGCAACCCGATTTTATCCTCTTCAGAGGCTCTAAGGGTTTCATCTTGAAAATCAATTCTGCCTTCGAGAGCCTTGTTTTCTTGTTTTAGAGAAATTGAAACCTTCTTTTCTAAGGCCAAATAGCGCTCAGCAAATTCTTGAGCAGTCTGAGTTTCTAAAAGCCGCGCTCGCACACCCTCCAGCTCCTTCCTAAGCTCGACATTTCTGGCTTCTAAGCTATTCACTTTAATGCTTCCGTTCTTTAAAGAAGAAATCTCAGATTCCTGGGATCTAATCAAGTGGATCAGGCAGCTTTGTCATTTTCCATGGTTTCAATATGGTCAAGGTGCCGAGCGTTCAATTTTTGGAATTCATAACCAAATTAGACCCAATGTTCTAGTAGCCTATCAACATCCTTTATGGCTAGATTCATTTGTGTCTCAAATTGATTCTTAACAATACTAAGCTGACTGGTTATGCTGGTTTTTATGGCATCCAAACTTTTCACAGCTTCTCGTTTATCATTGGGATGTAAATCCAAGTCAAAATGCATTCCCCTTAAGTCCCAACCGCTAAAGCGATCCTTAAGCATTAGGTTTCCAGGAGGAATCCTATAAGGTGGACGATCACGTATTATTTGAACCTGAGCAGGGGTCGGAACAATAGATCTTGCAGAAGATTCAACCGGTGCGAGCACCTTAGCCTGATCAAGTCCCCCACACCTTGACCAATCGGCCATTAGAAGTTCAGAGGTATGTTGGACCTGAGAACTTGAAGACATTTGGGGGTGCCTCAAATAGCAGGAAAGGCGAGACTGTAAGAGGCTTCGTGGATCACTAAGATCGGCTTGTTGAGAAAAGCTATCAGATAACGAATAGTTCACATTTACACCTGAAAAATAAAACATGAGTTCAGCAAGCGTTCAAAGATTATCAGATTTATGGGAAATTGTGCCACAAGTAAGATGATATCAAAACCGGTTCCAGGGGAAGTTACAAAGGCAGAAGCTTTCTCAGGACGCTGAGCAGGCCCTCGGATTCTTTCCATGTCAGATATAACGGGGCCAGACATCACAATATCACCCTGGCCCAAGTATTTGGCAGAGTCCAAATCCCCCAGGTCTCCAAAAGTCCCTGAGGAACCTTCCGCCTGAGTAATAGGGCGAACAGAACTTTCAGCGGTCGTTCCAGAAATTACATCGACCCTCGAACCATATGCTTTCTCATTGATGCTTCTGTCACTCCCTTGGGTAATCAACGACGAAAGTCTACCTCTTACATCAGGGATTAAACGTTTCTTTTTAAAAGGCTTACCAACATAACGTTGAGAGTGAACCAAAGTTTTTTCAAGAGATCGTGTAGAGTGAATTAGCTGGTACTTACGGAGGTTTTCCTCTGAAAGCAACACCTCTCTGCTCCTTTCTCTCTTGTCAATAGAAATTAAAGAATTAAGGAGTGCTCGATCTAAAGTAAGACCCACAACAGAAGGAATCACTACAAGAATAAGAGAGAAGCCAGATGAGAAAGAAAAAAGGAGTACAGAACTCTAAGAGCAAAGGTGTAATTAACTCCTTCTGCCTATCGTCCTAAGAATTTACAAGGACACCGAACAAAGAAATATTGATCCGGGAACCCCTTAGCACCATCCGTCAGACCAGTGATAATTTTATCATGCATACTTCCCATAAAAAAGAAAGAAGGGCCGTCAACCCCCCTCCTCTTAAAAGTATATAAAGAACAAATATTCGCAAATGTGGGTTCCTACTGCTGGACTTTCATGAAAAGTATGTATAGCCCAAGAAAAATTTGATATCCACTAGGATGCAACTGATATGGGGCAATGGTCAGTTGCCGCAAAATGGACTCTAAGTAAGGATTAAAGGGGGGGAATCGCCCCGCTAGGCAGCATGTGATAATTGACCGCTACATACCCAGAGGGAAGACAATCGGCCAATTTTCCCTTTCTGGGAAATCTGGCTTTGTCTTTTGAAAACCCAAAGTGATTGCACATTTGTAAATACTGATCAAAATAAAGCGTCAATTTACGGCAACCGGCCGCCACCCTATCAAAAAAGCAAGGTTGAGGATGAATCTGGCTAACAATCAAATCAGAACCAGTAGCCGGGGCATCCTCAATTGCCCGATCCAGACCCTCTCGGTCCCCAGACATGATGAGTTAACTAGGATTAAGATGAATTAGCAATTAGTTACATGTCAGTACAGATAAGTATGTTTAAAGAGAAATTAAGAACTGAGTCGCTAGTAATCAAAAGGAGGCAACTCTGGATAGGTACACCTTCCAAATCAGATCATCAGCCCTATCCGATAAAAAGAATTTACTGGTAATATAATCGAATAAAGGAAGGGTTATAAATTCAGTAGTATGAGAAACGTAGGCTCTGATTTAGTCGGTCCCGACTGTTAGTTACACCTGCCAAAAGAATAGTGAGAAGGGAAGAGAAGAAGTATCGTTATGATATAAGTCATCAATTAAACATCCGAAAAAGGCACGATGAATTAGGAAATGTCATTTCATAAGCATTTCGGTAAATGACTTGGCAGCATAAAAAAGGCTAAAGTTTATCACATAATTCAGAACCACCAGAGGATTCTGCGTCAAATCCAAGTACATACCAAGTCAAATCAATGCTTCTCAAACATCACAACCATATGTTCCAGCAAATTGACGTTGCCAATTGAGAACCCTTTTTTACAAAACCAAGAGAAATAACCCAGAATCAGAGGTAAAAGGAAGGAAATTCACTTACGAGCGGAATTCAATTCGAAGAAAAGAACGTTATAGCTGGAAACAAAGCTGAGGAAAACCGTCAACCAAAAGAGGGTCGGGCAAGACGATCAATCGAGCAAAGAAAATCGAAACTTCAAGAAGCAACAGCGAGGTCTTCTACGATGAAATCGTCATTGAAATAAGTTTATTGGAAAAATACAAAAGCAGGAAAATGAAGAGACAATATTTAAGAGGACTAGAAGCCCCTTTTTAATGATATGACAGCTCAATTAAAATCTAGTGATCCAATTTAACGTACCCGAGAAATATCCCGCCAAATGTCCAAAGACAAGCAATTGTCGAAATATCCAAAATTTGAAAATGCAAGCTATTTGTGAGGGCGCCTATTTTGCAGAACGTTGAACTTAATCCATCCAGGGCATTCTCACCATGTCAGTTTAGTGCCCGATTACACAAAAAGTGTCTCATCCTGCTCCAGCTGGCATCCCGAAATTCAACTGTTCACACAATAATAAAAAAAAGAGATATATCAAGCCTTTCGCTCACAAGAGAGAGACAATACCAATTAGGTACAATGAAGTAATCTTAATCTTTTGCACGAACGACCCCTCAACAAGTCAAGATAAACCTACCAAACAATGTGCGATCAAACATGTCGAAGACATAATTCCTTACTAAAGGAAATCACGGACTTCGAGGGGCAAGTGTTAATCCCTAAAAAATCCATATGCACATTAAGTAAAGGATGCGGAACGGACATCGTGAGGGTTGGTCATGCGCAATGTTATCCGAGGCACTTAAATGGCCAAATATCAAACCCAAGACAAGTCAAGTCAACCAGTACGACCGAGGATGATGGCATGATATGTAATGGGAAGTGCAGCCCAAAAAGGATAAAGATCGTATATCCTATAAAGTCGCTCACTAATTTCCCGTCAAAAGACCAAGCCTGAGATGGAGCTGCAATACAAGCGCTTGCAACATCTTATGTGACTATGTCTCCAACCAAAGTTAGACACGAATCGTGATTCAGGTGCGGAAGCCAAGGTCAGTCATTCATATTGGGACAAAGCCGCTCAAACACCGAAACAAAGCAAGTTGCCCATTCAACATAGGCGGAAGCGACCTCATAGCGTAGCCATAGGGACAAACGACGTCGTACAAAGGCAGCAAAAAGACGAGCGCCCTTGAACCAAGATGGTCGGTCGTGCAAGGAATAAAGGAGAGTCGATTCCAGTCCCACATTCTGCTCTTATAAAATTTCCCAAAGCATTCATTCTCACAGGGGCGCCCGCTCCTATGGACCTGCTCAACTACTTTAGACGCTCGCTCCATTGAGTCACTTGCGCATGACAACCAAATACAGCTCTAGACTGTTGGCTACAACTAGCCAATGGCATGATTGTAATTAATAGAATGAGCGGTCCATAGCCCGCATAAACAGATTTCAGATCATTTCCTAGGGGAAGCTCACCTATAAATACACCATGGCTGCCAACATAAGGGGGATCCAATCTTTGAAACCACAAAGTGCTGCTAAATTCTATCCTCAACCACTGATTCGGGCATGGCATCAAGAACAATCTTGTGATGAAGGAAAACTAAGATATCCTCCTCAATCATTCATCCATCCTTCTTCTCCTCAAATTCTACCATTCTCTTGTATAATTCCAAGATTGAAATATATAAATGAGGATATATTGAGTGAATATAGAGATGTATGGAAAGAAAGAATTGATGTATTTTGTAATCCTCATTATAAGATTGAAAAACACCTTCACAGTGGATGTAGGCCTAGTTAACGGCTGAACCACTATAAATCTCATCTCTACTTTACCTTTTCTCGCATTTTTCATTTTCAATTGCTGATTAAACACTGTTCCATTTATTTCTTACCAAACTGGTGAAGTACAGTTTAGTACCTTGGGTGTTTACACCATTTTTGGTGTAAACAAAGGGCAACTGAGTATCTCTTTGAAGAACCCCATGCTTTAGGCGTATCCGTAAAAGTCTGTCATTGTCAGTTGTTGATTCAACTGAATCTTTAGGCGATTCCAAAATAGTAACATTTTCAAATTCGTCGGGAACAAGGTTATCTCTTACTCCTCCTTCCTCCTCCTCACCTAGAGAGACATCACCTCCAGAAGATACTTCACTATTATGAGCTTCCATCTTGTAATCCGGGCCCTCACTATTCCATCCTTTATTTGAGCTGGAAGATACATCCTCGACAAGTGGATTTTTTGATGATCTGGCAGCATCTCTCCTTTCTGCCAATCTAGATGAGCATCTTTCCTCCATGGTTGCTAAGCTATTGAAGAAGCAATAGTATGAGTTAGAGTAAAATTACCCGTATCCCCCCGTGCATGTGTGTGAGCTTAAAGTGTAAAAGTGTGTATGCAATGACATGAGATAGCTAAATAAAGAAATAAAGTGCAAAGAAGAACAATTCAATTATGTGTGTATGAACAGTTCGAGAAGTTCAGCGAGAAAGGCTCTATCCTAACTGTCCAAGAAATTACAATTTGTATCTAATTTTTACTAAATTGATTGAAGCACATAGGCATTGCTATGGACCGGTTCAGATGCATCTTTAGAATTCAGATCGGTTCATATTTTTTCAATATCAAAGACTTAGCTCAGATGTCTATGTCGTATGCGGTTGGATTGGAATCTGGGCACATCGGGGTTTAGATCGGACAAATCTTTAGGGAGGAAACCATTTTGAGACAGTTGACGCTGAACCAAACCGCCCTCATGTCTTTAAACCTATTTCCCCTTCCTTCATGCTACTCTGGGACTTACCCCCATCTAATCTGTTCCGATCCGAGGCCACAAAAGTTTCTTAGTAATTTAATTTTAGTCCACTCATCACCAACCCAATCCTTTCCCCCTGAGCGTCAACTCCACAAACTTCACTGCACCCATCCGATCTGCTCCTTCTCCTCCAGACTCGTCATCTGTCTTCCTTCTATACCCACCCAAAAGCTCACTATCTCCAACCATAAGTCATCAAAATCCATGTCCAATCCATGAACAGTAGCATGCAACGCTATGACTGAGTTCATCAGCCCCAACACCTCGAGTTTGTGAAGAAACTCCACCAACAACGATAGAGGCGACCTGAAGACCCATAGCGTCGTTAATTAACTCATGTTCGAGAAACAACGCGAGGGCATGGGAAATTGACAAACGAAACATGGAAAAATCAATTCATCCGAAGTTATTAACCCGCCTAGTGTACTGATTTGGAGATTTAAAAGGGGATAAGAGATTGGAGAATTAGGGTTGGGTGAGGTTGAAGATGGCGGCGGAATGAAGTGAAGGGAGAAAAGAAAATATGTGCAAATATATACAAAGCTAAGGGGATTTTTGTCTCCCTCGTAGGCCCCCAATATCTAAGCTGATCCGTTAAAGGAAAAGCCACATTATTGCAGCCTTATGACACAACACAGTTATGACCGGATCGGATCGGATGGGCATGCAACATCCAACGCTCAACCCAACACACAAGTTTAACTTGAAAGAAGAAATAGTAATCTATTAAATGTGCATTATTAAAGTTTACCTGGAGGAGCTACTGGACATCAAGCAAAGTTCTCCAAGTTATTTTAAACAATGGAAGCAATTTGTGCATTCTATTATGTATATATAGACAACAAGAGAAGTGAATTTACTAAGCAACACAACCCTTCAAATGAATGGTTGCAACTATACTACGACTTCGATTTAAAACTAGCGAACAGAAAAATTCGAAGCACACTCTATCTTCAGTAGAAGTGCACTTCGAGGGGGCAAAATGTTAGCCTACTTTGTGAACTAGGCTACAAAGTTAGAAAACCAATTGATGAAGAATGCTGACTAGAGAAACACGCCTTAGAAACCCGGATCGGATTGGATCAGAGATTTTTGACCAAGACAAAACAACGCGGAGCAAAGAAGGAAGGAGCACAGCAGGAATTGGATCGGTTCGAATCAGCACGATCCACTCCTCCAATCCTTAGCACTTCCGATCCGAGTTAGAAGCGACAGTAGTTATAGCCCATGATTCCTGGAAGTGCGGAGCGGTTATACCCACATTACCCCATGACCACCCGTGAAGTTAATGCGCTGGCACCATATCAGAGCATCCGAACCCGACTCTTAAGGGATGATTGCCACGTGCATCCGAACCGAAGCCGGTCCAAAGACATTTTTCACCTATAAATAGACCACCAAGGGTCATTTAAAGGGATCTTTTGGCAAATTCAGAGGTCAAACTCCCTTGTCAAACAAATTTCATCACTACATTCAGATCATTCCTTCAATTTAAAGTGAGAAACCATAAACATTGAGTGAATTTATGCATTGTATGAGTGAAATTGAGTGAGAAAACTACTGTATTTGTATTTAAATCATCAATCCAAAGAGTAGGAAGTGGACATAGGCTCTTTAACGCCAAACCACTATAAATTGTGTGCTTCTCACTGCTTTTTGATTTTATTCCATTATAATTATTGCTAGTTTGGGTGTTAGAACCACTTTTTGGTCTAACAATAATGTTCATTTATAGCAAGTATATACACATTATCCCTTTACAACAAGTCTAAACATGTGTATATTTATCCTTTTTCACAAATTATAGTTAATCAGTCCAAGTAAATAACATGCCTAAATTCCTCTTTCATATTATTCATTTTTACCCCAAACATATACACACTCTAATCGGGTATAGCCTAGGATTCCAAAAGGTCTGGGTTTGGCTTAAAATAAAAAGGGAAAACAGAGGAAGAAGAATAAAATCAATTCACTTAAACATATAGGCAAGACTGGAAATAAAAATAAAACAAAGAAAATGGGAAAAGGAAGATAGAGACATTTAACTTGTTATTTATCCAACATCATAAGCATATACATATATAACTGATTCTAACAGCATAAGTGGTTAACAGTGAAAACAGGTATAACATTTATTTTATTAACACTATAGACCCTAACCAGTTTTCTTTATCTATCATGTTGAAGGCCTAAGAAATCAGTGTAAATAACGGAAACTCACAGTGAGTCTAGATGAAGATAATTATATAACAGTATATCGTAGGAAGTCCAAACCCAATCCAAGTTTTATGTATGCAAGTCTTGATGTGGTCTTTGTTTGATCCAATCTTTAGCAGCACTCCCCCATTATATGTTTATAATTTTCATAATAATTTCATGGAGGAAGAAGAAGATATGAATAATTTGTGTGAATTGAGAATGAGGGAAGCCATCTATCTATAGAGTTATAGAGCCAACATCAACCCTTAGATTTTAGGTTTTAAATCTGAATCTACAAGTCATACTGAGTAAGCATGAATAGAGTCACAAAATAGTCCAGGTTCATCAAGCACAATTCGAATAGATCAGGGGTGGGTCGACCCACCTACCCCCGGGTCGACCTATGGGTCTCCCCGGACTGGATGTGGGTCAGCCCATAACGGGGCATTTTCTTGCTTTGCCTTCCCACTTACTTCGTTTGAAATTTCTAGAATTTAATTTAGCTTATATTCATACATAGGCCTCTTATATGTATACAAACTTCTAGAGCTTATAACTTCTTCATACTTTGTCCGTTTTATGCAAACTTGGGGTCTATCTGAACCATAATTCTGAGACGAACACAACGGTAATGCCAATTTCACTTAATTCTAAATTTAGTTTTTTTTAATTATTTCTTTGCATGGTTATAGTGTATTATTTTTGGAGTGTTACAGTATGCTTGTCGTACTTGGGTTCTCCTTGGAGCCGCACATTCCTATCATTCATTTTTGGGGCCTTTCCCTTGCTTTTATTCTTGTTAGAGTTGGATGGTCCTCCATCTTTTACCGTGAACGCATCGAGATAAATCCATCTCGATATTAGCATCCACTTTCCGGAGGAAACTTCCCGCTTCCAATTAGAAATCACTAAGATCTCTAGGTGGATCTCCTTGTAAAGTGATTTTGAAGTCTGTTTTATCTAAGATGCCGGATACAGCAACCTGAAGCAGTTAAGCTCCATGGATGGTTTCGGTCGATCCACCGATGCCACTATTGCATTAAACCTTTCTAGAAATGAGCATAGAGCTTATCCAAACCTCTTTTTGATAGAGGTAAGACACATTATGCTCTTGGGATGAGCGTCATGGACCAAAAATTGTTCAATGAAGTGGGAGACCAACACATTCCAACTGTTGATCGATTAGGACTCCAGCTGCCGAAACCACATAGCAGCGATATTGGTTTAGTATAGAGGGAATAACTTGGCCATGACGTTATCGATTCCGATAGCACTTCCATATGATGCATGTAGCACTTCAGGATCGGTTTGTCGTTGTACGCCTCCAAAGATGGTAGTTTGAAGTCCATGGGATTACGGGAATTCCTAATCTTCCACGTGAATGGTCTGTGATTTCCACCTCTAGAGAAGCATCAAATCAAATTGGCAAAATGGTTTTCCATCTCCCTAAAGTTGTTGCCAATGGTGTAATTCGGTGTTGGTGACTTTAGCGCAAAGCTTAGCAGATGGTGGAAGTATGTCTTGAGCATTCAGGTTCGGCTCGGTGCTGCCCCCGGGTCTCGGGTTGATATGGTCAAACCAACCCGGGTCGGTATGGCCGAGCCGAACAACGATAGCATTTCCAGTTCCCATCTTTGTGTTGCCCTTATCTTGGGCTACATTAACGTTCCCATCTATAGTATTGCAATTCTAAGTGTCGCGATGTTGCTCAATAAGTGGAGGGCGATTGCCCCCGGCTGTGTTCGGGTCGGCATGGAGGGTAGGCCAAGTTGGAGTTTGCATCGATCCGGGTTGTGGTAAGATGTCTGGCCGATCCCGAGCTCGGGTCAAGCCAAGATGTGATGCTACTGTTGTCCCAGTAGTGCTCGTTCCAGGGTGTGATGCAGGGTTTCTCAGCCTTCCATCCATCCGAGCGAAGAATCTATCCATGATTTCTTGTTGCTTTTTTAGGAGTTCATCCTGGTGTTCCATCCTTGTCCTGAGCTCGGCAAGAACACCGTCCATCTGCTCCTAGTAAGTTAAATCGATGGATCTCTATGGGAGGAAGCCTTCTGGCTTGTCGCGTCTGCGCCTACATTGCAAGCGGCTTGTGCATGGGAAGACGCTCCATCCTTCTTCTGATTTACCATTGTTAACCCAGGAATAACTATCCAAATCCTATCAAGATAGAAATTGTCGTAGGTGCGCGTATTCCGCACTTCCTTTCGCTCCAAAGTGTTGACCTCAATAAGTGGAACTATTTGTAATCAACCCCCAAAGTGTATAATTCACACACAAATCACAGAATATTCTCATAGTCACAAACACAAAATGCAAGAAATAATTAAACAACAGGAAACACGCAAGCGTTTTTATAATGGTTCGGCTTAATCCAAGCCTACTTCAGCTTTATAATCTTTATTTATATTGTTGATAGTAAGTTACAGTTGTTTGATTGAAAGAAAGTAGAGAAAGAAGTGATTTGTACACAAAATCCTTGTGTTAATTGTTGAATTCGGTCTCTTTTAGAAGCAATAGCCTTGTGTGCCGAGTAGAGGAAGATAAAACTCGAGACAAGTCCTTCTTTCATCCTTGAAAACATGTATTTATAGCTGGGATTCATTTTGGGTCGGCATGCCACGTTGCAGTTATCCTGTGTCGGGCGGGCCGCGTGCCATGCAATCTAGATAATCAGGGTATGCGGCTGGACCTAGTCTTCACATGAGGAAGAGCCTTCCTCGAGTTGTTCGATCCAGATATCATGGAGATAAATTATATGCAATGTCCAAAAAAAATCCTAGAGAATTGGGCTTTGATACGTGCTTCAGGGTTTGGAATAGTATGTCGATCCAAGTTAGCCGACCCGAAGTGTTTTGATCCGAAAGACGAGTGAGCTGGTGGGGTCATGCTGACTCGAGCATGCCGATGCGGGGACTTCAGTTCGAAGTTGATGTTGAGCTTTGATTTGAAGCTTGGTAACATGTATTTAGGTCGATCCGACCCTGTTCGATTCGAAGTTCTACGTTATGAAAGTGAGTCGAACCGACTTTTGGTCGACCTGACTTGCATACCGAATCGAGGTGTGATTCATATTAATTCCACATTTTGAAAGCTTTAGCACTTCAACCAAGTGACTCAAGATGGTGAGGGTTTATGCTTAAATCCTAAGCGCTCTGCTTGAAAGAAATCCGAGTTGTGACGATCTTATTGAAAGATGTGTCAACACTCGTGGTCCTAAGTTCTTACTCATGGCTACTGCAAATTTGTCTCTCTAAGTTGATTATAAATATTTTACTTTATATATCTTTTCCCTAAAAAAATTTGAGTTTGGATCCGCCTTAGGAGAGAAAACCCAAAAGGAAAAGCATTGTGTAGTGTGTGAATAGTTAAGTCTATTGTTCTATTTATAATATAACCTAAGGATCTCAGGCCGATGGATTTCAAGATTCAATCCAAACCAACCACGTCATTAGTAGGAATAGGACCATTAGATCTAAAATATAATGCACCAAAAGTGGCCATGTCGTTAAATTAGAAAATTTTCGAGCTCGCTGCATACCTAGATGCATTTGCACCTAGGTGTTTTTGCGGGTCGACCCGCCCTAGCTAGGTCAACCTATGAGTCGACCTAGGGTTCGACCCATATGTTTGTATATATATATTCTGATTTATTAATTCAACTTGTTTCTCTCGTATCTTCTGCATACAAGCTTGGATTCAAACAAGTTATATATGAAAATTAACTAGAAAATTTCTATGGACATAATGGAAAATGTTTGTAGCCAAAATCAGATATAAGTAAAAATTCTCTTTTTAATCTCTTTCTATATTTATAGTTAATCTCTTTCTATTAAAATCATATCTCATTCCCATTCATTAATGTTGTTTAACTTCCAATAAATCCATTTATACCGGACTTAATTGTTGTTTTATTATGCATGTTACTATTTCAAATTCAAATATGCATGTTAACATTTGTTAATTAATTCTTTAATTAGCTTTTAATGTTATGGCTATAATATTTGTCTTTAATTCCACCATTTATTCTTTTATAACGTTCCTAATGTTTTTGTTAACTCTATTTATTATCTTGTAATGTTATATTTTTATAACATTAACTTTTAATATTCAAATTTCTTAATTAATTATTCTATAATTTTTGGGTTGCTGCAAATCGCTTGTCAACAAATTCTATTTTGTTATCAACCGTTATTTCACAACAAAAAAGGTTGATTTTGCAATGGTAAAATCCGCTGGTAATTCATTGCTATATAGTGTTTAGCAACGGATTACCGATGGATAAGAGTGGTTGGAAAATTTCGAGTCGGTATTTGTGTGCAACTTTTACGATGGATTTTTGTGTGAGATCTTCGACCATTTTCCGTCATTTCACTAAATATAAAAAAATAATTTTGAATTAATTTACCGAAGTTTTAGCGATGGATATGTATTTTTTAGAAATTATTATTTATATATAAACATCGGTAAATACTTGCTAATTAGCAAGAGAATTGCGACAAAATATATTTTATATAAAAATATGTTTGTAGGTAATTTGTCGGTAAACTCTTATAATTTAGTAAAGGATTAGTGGTGGATTTTAATTTAGTAAACACTTAATCTAGGATCATTTGTTGGTAATGTGTCAGTAAACCTTTCCAAATTTGCCAATAGTATTCATTTGAACTAAAAAGAACATCCATAATCACATATAAAAAGTAACAACATCAATAGTCCTTCATCAATTCATTCACCAAGTTGAATTATGAACAACAAAACTATTCAGCTGGTGCTTACATTATCCCTTACACAAACATATACCTTCCATAACAATATTAAAACCATATAATGTTATATTTACACCAAAATAAATCTTAACATACTAAACCAATCTATAAAGACGACGATGGCGAAGGCGTAGGGAAGCGAGGAACCAAAGGCGAAGGCGAATGCGAAACTCTATCATAGCCCCTAAGCGTTGCCATCACCTTTTCCATTTGTGCTTCAAAGCTCTTCCTACCTGTCATTTGCTATTGTGAGAGTCTTTCCTATTCTTTTTTTCTTACCGATAATCCTAGGAAACATACCAAGAAATAATTCGGACTATATGAATTTTTTATATATAAATAAGATAATAAAGACATAAACCACATGAATACAGTATTTGCAACCCTTGAAAATTCCAAATCAAAAGTAGTATGTAGGCAGAAACTATGCATAATCAAAAAAGCCAGTTGATGGCACATTCAAAAATCCATAGGAATATTGTTCAAATCTAATGTCATATATTTTATAAACATAAGGGTTAAGAAATACTAGTTCAAAATACTTGTCTATTGCTGTCGTCATGTTGTTCTCCAAATTAAAACCTGAATAACAACCTAATTTCAAGCAAACAATTAAATTTTGTGCTACAAGGTACAAGATCAAAGCTATTGCAAACGTATATCAGCATGTGTTACATATGTGCACTTTTCCTCGATTACAAATTCAAGAATCTAGTTCACCAAAATATTGTAGAACCTAAGAGATTTTGTGGCTATGTTGTGTATTGTACTCGGTAATGTTTCGATAACTTTATCTTCATGCATAACCCCGCTAAACCTTACACGTAAACCTAATAAAACATGTAATATTCAAAATTAACAAACGTAGAAAACATTTAAACTTTCATTACAAACTTAATTACTTCATAAACTTGTACGTTTCTAAGTTGAAAGCACAAATTATTTTCAGCATTACAACATACACTAACTTTCAATGCACGGTTTTCGAAGAAACATCAAAAAAGTTCAAAGGGCTACCAGGTGTTTTGTGGGTGCACCCTGATTCCTATATTGACGTAAAAAACAAATATTATGGAGGTGATAAATATATAAACGAGGAAATAATTGCGGGAAAACCTCTACATGTTCCGTTGAAGAAAAGAAACAACCCGGAATATGAGACCCTAAGTCAGGCTGCTTCTCAAACTAAGTTATCATAAGGTGAACTAATAAATTTTCATATTTTGGGAACATGAAGACTGAGGAAACAAGATTCACTTTTATGCCATTTTTAAAAGGAAAATAGTTTGATTAAGTGAAGTGATTTACAAGGGGAAATTTCAGAAATAACAAAATTCTATAACCTTTACTTTGCCCTCCTAAAGCAACAAGCATAATAGTGTTGCAAGAACTGACTTGAATTGGGAAAAGGTACCATTTTATAACTCAAAAATAAAGCAGGATAAGAATCCAATCATACCTAATTTGCAAATGAACAGTTGATAAGGCATCTATAAGCAGGATAAGAGTCCAATCCAACCTAATTTGCAAATGACGAGTCCGCTTGGGTATGTTTATTTCCTTAAATTCAAGGATGAAACTGCAATGTTTTTCCAGATCCCATAAGGGTCCTAAGAAAATAAACTGGTATTTCTTTAAAATGATACCGGTAAAGGGACTTAATTTTCTCTATGAGTATTATATTATCCAATTGATAGCACATGCTTGTATTACCAATTCCATGTAGTACCTTTGGTGAGATGTGAAAAGAGAGAAGGAAAAAGGTAAGGTGTCACCTAGGGCGAAGCAGCCTACAACGTTAGCAATCCCAAATTGGTACTGAGTATGATATACAGTTTGAAGAAGGTGAAGACTTAGTAGATCTCAAGGGAGGAGAGGGTGGTAAAGGAGAGGGAGGGGACCGAGAAGCCCAATAGGAGGTAGGCGTGTGAGTGTGAACTTCAAGAGGATAAGCATCATTTCAATTTAGGGGCTTAGGGCATTAAAAAGGAAGGAAAAGCACGATTTCGATTTTAAAGCTTAGGGGGGCCGAAATTAATGTAAAGCTAGAGCATAAAATTTCAACTTGGAGCCAAATAATTAAGTTTTGGAGCCAATTTCCTTTGTTTTGAATAGCGTAATTAACGTTTTGGTAGTTTAATTAAATTCAATTCTTAATTTTCAAAAACTTCTCAAAATAATAACGTTTACAAATGAGGTACATTTGAAATGATTTTTTTTAAACGAACAACCAACTTTTGATCTCAATGACATATTTGGTTAAAACGAACAACCAACATATCTGTTTGTTATTTAAATCAAATAGTAAACGAGATATACTATTTTTCGGATGGAGCACTGCTACACCTTGCCAAGAGCCTCTGCCCTCGTACCTCCGCAACCTGATTGGTCAGCTCAATCATCGTTAGCGGGGGTGTTTCCCCCGCAAGTCCAACTAAGGGGTTGCCGCCTTCGGACTCTCACTACTACAAAAGTGGGCATATTCGACACTAATTTTCTGTGGTCGTAGATCAAAAAAGTGTTGCCGTAGGCCATTTTTTCAAATAGGCAACACCAGAGGGGCGTGGCATCCGCGACCGTGGCATTAGCCCTCTAAGACAACGCTTTTTCCCATCTATAGTCACAGAAAGAAAGCATTGTATTATAGCCGTAATGCAACACTATTTGCACGTAATGCAACAATATTCAGCGTTGCCTTAAGCATTAGTGAGAGCCTGGCTGCCAGGTCACTATAGTGGAGCCACATTAGCTTTCCACGTAAGTTGTCCACGTGTCACATGCCAAGTCAGCTGCTTACGTGTCATATGCCACATCAACTGTGGGGTCCACGTGCCATGTGGAATTAATCATATTTTATGTAATGCAACACTACTATATTATGTAATGCAACATCATTATCTTGAAATGCAACGTCAGATAAAAGCAAAAGCAACAGCAGAAGAAGGCAAATGCTACATTAGAAGAAAGCAAATGCAACGCTTTATTTAAAAAAATTCTAATACCAATTTTGTATATATAAGAAACCAATCCAAAACATTAGTCATCACATTCAAACCATCAAAAATATTCTACATACCATACCAATTCTAGATACCACAAATACTAAGCATTAATTGATAAAACATTTAAAACCTCAACCTTGTAAAAAAAACATCTTTTCTTTCCAGTCTTGAACCTTTTCTCGAAGCGCTTCTTCACCTACTTGCTAGCTTCAACTTTCTTATCCATCGTCAGCAGAGCATCAAGAGTGGCAACATACCTTTAGATCTACATCAAGCATATACCTCATCGGCATGAAGTGACTCTAATTCACAACCTTGATAAAAACTTTCACTCTCAACTTTTTAGCTATCTTTATGGATTGAAATGCAGTTGGTGCATCCCAATTTTTGGCATTTCCTTCATTCACGGAGTATACTCTACCTTTCTTGGGTACCTGCTTAGATATTTACATAACATAGTTAGACTCATTTGAGCATCACAGTTGGTGTTGTGTCATTTAAAATTATTTCATAATGGAACAAGTTTTAGTTGCTTGTAAATACTAGTATGGTGCATGAACCTTTATATCTAGATTTGTCAGAATAAACTCCCCAAGGGATGGATCCAGCGTGAAACCATTTACTCCATTCCCAGTGGTTATCACAAGCTGAAAGACATAACTATCTTTAGTTGGTTATATATTCTGAAATTTATCGACGTAGGACAACTTGAATATAGATAGAAGAAGAAAAACAATTGTGAGTTTTACCTCACAAAAGCCTTCAACTTCCTACCTGCTAAATATAAATATAGTTCCAGTCAAATAGTAGAAGCGTTTAAGGAGAACTAAACATCAGAAACATAATCCAATTTACAGCAAAGATCATAGCAACAATGGGTCAAAGTGTGCATGTCGGTATAACATGTTCCGGTTCACATACTAAATAGATGCTTCATGTTCCGGCTACAAGGTCTACTTCAGGTGTGCATATACAATTAACCCCAGCATGTAAATAAGGAATCAAAGTAAAATATGCCGATATTGTGGGACTTCAGATTGTTTTCTTTATAACCGAGCAAACAAGGATTTTAAACAAATGTATGTTTTATTTTATAATAGGGTAAAATATTTAGCAGCATATGTCCCATTTCCACTCTACGACTAACGCCAATATTCAACACAACTCCTGTATACATACATAAATATACATACACATGTGCTCGCCTACATATAAACATTCAATGCCCGCGTTCACATACAAATATAAGTTTGTGCACAAACTGTTTAAGGCTAACCCTAGCACAGTTGATGACTCAATCAGTAAAAACCTAGCACAGTTAATGATTCATATATTAGCTGATTCAATCAATTGATGAAACTATTAGTGTCAAATTTATTAGGATCAATAATTTCTTTGATCAATCAGTAGAAACAAATTATTACTAAGTCTATTTGTGCGACTGAGTTTAACTCTGTAAAAGACATATACCGAATAAAATTAAACTGCATAATCAAACAGAACGAAAACCAGTCATCAAAATGCTTAACAAATTTAACTCTGTAAAACAAATAATCATCTTGCAATGCATCTCACATATAAATAGGTACGTACATATAATATTATCATTCTCCCAATGGAGCAAAGGACAGAAAATTTCTGTTAGTCTTAATATTATGTAAATATCAAACAATGACATAAACTACTCTATAGTAGCACTTAAATTTAACCAAAAAAAGATGGTTAGAATACCAAAACATCAGCGTATATTTTCACATAAACTGGGACAAACAATAGTCAACCTAATTCAATGTAGTATCACATTTCTTGCATTATTTTTGCTTAAAAGATTATAACAAAAAAGCTTTATATTTTTGCTTAAGATCATTGTTTCAGATGGCAAGAACCTTAACAAGAGTTGTTTAAGATCGTACGTTCAGTCTGCATTGCTTTACAGTAGAGCCAATATTATTTTTTAAAATCTTTATTTAAAAAAATACCTCATATTTAGCCCTTTAGCATTTACAAAGCTACAGTTAAATAAACTTAGAAGAAAAAAATGAACCGATTGAGATTAAGAACAATCCAACTGACCTTATTTACACATCAGCATCCAAATCCAAATCCATATCGATAGCCTCATTGAAATCCTTAATTGGTTTGAACATTCACCATTGATATGGCACACATGTGCATGCATGTACATAGCTTGGAAGCTGATAAACACGCTTAACTTAATCTCAACTTCTGATTTGAAGTAATTATCCTTCATTTTTCTTACCATTGATTTTCTGTTGGTTATTTTTATTTATACACCATAAATTATTTCACATATATTTTTAATGGAACTTAAATATGTACTAATGAATAACATAAAACAGGGTTAGTTGGATTTCACATATTTAAGCATCTGTCCACGCTGGTAATTCAGTACCTCTAACCAAAGTTAACAGATCACTGTTTGTTCGGTAACGATAGCAATTATAAGGTATAATGTAAAGGCATCATTTGATCTCATAAACTCTATTAGAAATGAACAAAATTGTATTAATAAACACTAAAACAAAAATACCCTATTACAACGTCCATTTTACAACGGACATTGGTTGACCGTTGTAATAGAATGCTATTACAACGGTCATTTTCTGGACGATTGTAATAGATGCATGTACAAACCCATTTTACAACGGGCATAAAATGCCTTTTGTAATGGAATCCTATTACAACGGTCGTTTTTGGGCACTTGCGAAAGATATCCTTTACAATGCTCTTTTTACAACGGGTAATGTATGCCCGTTGTAATAAAACATTATTACAACGGTCATTTCAGGCCCGTTGTAGTAGATGTCAATTTTACCAATCATTAATAATATTATATTATGTATTAATAGTTAATAACTAATCATTCATGATACAATATTAATCATTAATAATTAATTATATTAATATTATTTGATAATTGATAAAAGACGTTTAATAATTTCTTTTTTGTAATTTATATCAAATAATTAATAATTAAGAATAATATTTACTAATTATTGGTCAATAAATAATTAATATTCGTAACTAACAAGTTGTATTTTTTATTTTTTATTTGATAATTAATAATTATAAGTAATATTTGTATTTCATATTTAAAAAATTTGAAATTTTCTAAAACGTAGAAGCACGTTTGGCGCATTAACCAAACCACACAAGTTTAACTGATCACTTTGCTAGACTTTTAACGTATTTGAAAAATATAAATATTATGTTTTAAGTCTCAAAACTCATGTCTAATTTTGTTACATGTTTAAATAAAATCTATTATTTAAATAGGAAAACAGGAACTAAGAATTGCCTACATGCACAATGTTACTGTCCAGAATTCACTGCGTTCTACGATCTCATGCGAATCACCGCTTTTCTTTCTAACCACTTCGTTTTCCTACTTCCATCGAAACCACGTGACAAAATGATTTCCCTTTTTCCCAATTTTCCAAACGGTCGTCTCCAATCCCCAAATTGGATTTCATTACAAAACTCTCAAATCATAACCTTCAATTCTTCCCCCAAATTTTAAACCTTCTCCACAAATCAAGTGCATACACTGCCCGTACGAACGGAGATGTCAACCTCGAACCTTCGACGCTTCCCATGTTGGACATTTTAGCCGTACGCTGTACTATAATCGGAAACTGGGTGACTATCGTCTAGGAAGGAGAACAAAGTTCTAATCCAGCCACTCCTTCTCCGGTGTGAAGTAATAGTGTACTTGCTGGTATTATTCACATTTGGTCCTAAATCTTTCTTGCTGATCAGATTGCTAAACCGCCTTACGATTTATATTTCCGTTGATACGACCACTATATTCATTACATTGTCCTAAATTACTCCGTACTTAATTTCTACTTACATGCATTGCCCTATTTACCCCATTTTCTGGTTTTGGATAATACTCTATTTTACATCAACGAAACTGATGTAAGAAGTCATTTGTACTTTTCCAGCCTGCTACCACTAAAAGAGTAATGTATTTCAACAAGATGAAACTAATATTGTATCCATTGTCATATGGTTTAGGCTACCGATCTTGAAATTGAACAAAAAATACATGTTTTCCTTGCATTGCCTACTGTCAAATCTGCATGTTTGAAATAGATAGATCCGAAAATGTAAAGTACTGTTGGTTAGTTCATTTGATTGATTGTTTTGCATAATATCTTTGTCCATGATACATTATTTTGGATCAAAAAATGAGGGATTCTGCATATTGAATTTTTATGGGTCACACAATAGTAACCTTTTCGTCTTTAAATTTATGCTCTTCAAAATATTAACAAATGAGTATATTTGTAACAATTGAATGTAACACTAAAATTTAAACAAGCATAATCATTTCGTGAAAGTATTTCACCGTAATATATGAACTGATTTATATTTAGCGAACAAAGTGATACCAATAATTAACGATGCTACCAATGATTAACATCCTAACACATTATTATTTGCCTACCTATAATTCTATTTCCGCTTAATGTGTGAGTAGGGTAAAACTATCAACCTAATTGTACACTATAATAAACTGAGCATGCTATTGATTATCAAAATCATTCCAAATCATCCCTCACCCACCAGTTGTGTCCTACATTAAGAACCATTTTTCAATTTTTGTAAAGCTTCGTTATGTGGCTTTGATGAAATTGGTGTTTTCTACCAGTCATGGTTCGATTTAATTGCTTTTTTCATGTCAGCGTCATCAAAGTTATAATTTGGGTTATAATTCTAGCATTTCTATTATAATTCCAGCATCATCAAAGTAATAATTTAGTTTTAATAAAATGTAGGTGGATATAGTTCCACTTTCACACAATTATTAAAGATAGGCATGCTATATATCTGGCTATGTCTTCTGAAAAAAGATTATATTTTATTCAGATGTGATTGCCGGCATGCATGATTATTTGGCAGACAACTTATATTATATAAGTTTTGATTCTTTCATAATTACAAGGTTAATATTTCTGTATTAGTTCTCTATTAGTTAAAAGGTTAACACCTAAAACTTGAGTTTTTCAACTAAATCTCTTAATTAACAGTAATAGATTTGGTTATGATACTGTATATGGAAATATATGTTCATGAATCAATTTATTCATTGAATTTGTTTTATGCAGTATATTGCCACCAAACTAGGAATAACCGAATAAACAAAAAGTTTTTTTTCTAATAATTCAATATCAGTCATCCATTTCAAAATTTGGTTAATGTTTTTCTTTACGATTCCATATTTAGAAAATCTAGGAAGATTTGACCAACGTGATTTGCTTGCAAAGATTAATTCATCACATGATTTTGTGATTGTGGTTATTACCTATTATTTTGGCAGGTTTGTGCCGTATTTTTTTAGTAAACAATCTTAAAATTGGACTGGAACCATTACATAATAGAACAATGAGAAAACATCCAAAAGTAACTAAATCCATTATCTATAATTTTTAAAATGGTATATTGAATGATGATTCTATTCTTGCCATCATTGCTTTGCTATTTAAAATTGTTGCCACCATTTCTTTAACTACATCTACATTGCTGGCTTTTTTATTAGATGGTAAGTACTATCTTTGTCCAAATAATCACCTTTTTCTATACCTAAGAACATGCACACTAAATAAATTCCTTTCGTCCATTTCTTTTTTTAAATGGAGAATTAATTACATTTCTTATATGAAAGTCTCTCCCTATTAAACGCAATTAATTGTTTTAATTGTGTTTAATTAAATGCTTTAAATCCAATTTACGCTGAAAGTTTTCATTTGTGGCTTCAAAATAATAGTAAATTTGTCTTCAAAACAACAGTAATAAAATGAAATAAAGATATATGCAGATTTTCGTTTGTGGCTTCAAAATTATACTTTTGGCTCCAACGCTGAAAGTTTTGGCTCCAACCCTCAAATTTTCAGTTTACACGTATAAAATTTGTCCATGCCTCAAACGTCAGATCCCGTGCTTCACCTCCCTCCTCCTGAATAATCCAGTCCCTTATCTCCTTCTGCTTCACCTCCCTTTCTATGCCCATGCCTCAAATCTCGTGTCCTCCTGATGCCTCAAAACCTGTGTGCTCCTCTTATCCCAGAATCCCGTGTACCCATTATTAATTTCCAGGCCAGTCGATCCCAGATCTATTTCATTCCAAAACCGTTTTAAATCGTTTTTCCCTACCTTGCTCTAGAAATTTCTCATTGCTTCATGGCTTACCCACGAACTGGTTCCCATTCTTTTACCTTACCCTAAATTTCCCAAAAGGAAAAAAAAATCAATGCATTGAAAAAGAGGGAAAAAAGGCGGATCGAAATCCATCGCAACAGAAATCGCGATATCTGAGGCGGCATCGAAGGACGGTTGTACATCGGGGACGGTCAACGCTTGGAGGGGGCACTTGATTTAACTGAGTCGATTTGGGTGAATGCGTGAGGCTACAGGACTGCATCTTGCTTTTTCTGGTAGAAGAGGAGGAAAAGAGGTGAGATTTCGATCTTAGGTTAATTCTGATATGTTTATCAATACTTACGTACTGTTATAAATTACTCTTTAGATCAGTTTACATTTTGATGCACTTTGCTTCTTTTTTTTAAGAACATATTTCTTTAGATAAAACTAGAGCGTACCAAGGTTGTTTTGACCTTTCATTTTAATGGATACAAATGTTGTTTATTTGCTTTTGATTGTGCTTAAATTATACAGCTAAGCAGAAAAAGAATGAACATAAGCATGTTCCTACTGTTATAACAGATACTAATTTTTTTTTTTTTAAAAAGGAACATTGTTGATTTGAAACCACATATATCAGGCATACGTTCTGCTTTACAGATGTAACCATGGGCCTGATGTTATGTATATACTTTGTGCCAAGTGCAGTACGTGTTTGTTAGTGGTAAACATGTACCAAAAAAAGGTATCCCAAGAAAAAGGCAACCAGAAAAATGAAATCTTGATATTATCCCTGTGATGTCTTGATAAAATGTACCAAAAAATACACATTTATTAGTGTATATGATGCAGTCTTGGTCTAGTTTGGTTAGAATTTAACTTGTGCAATATATTTGTTTCTTTGTTGTATGGCTTTTATATATAGTCCCAAGCAAAAAACCATGGTTTCTCTTATTATTCCTTTTGCTGATGTGTAACAGCAACATTACCAGCAAAAATCATAGCAAGTTCACTGGTAGACCCAGATTTGGGCTAAGCTGGGAATCATTCAAGGGAAATGGACTGCCTTCCATTGAAATATCATTACCAAATATGCTGCTTTTACAAATGAAAGAAAATATGCATAAACGTGGATTTCAGCTAGACCAAGTATGTTATTGCAAATATGATTTCATTATTACTGAGCCATCCTGCAACATTATGAAAATTTGATTTCAGTATTAATGCACAGTCCTGCGACATCATTAATTAATAATTACATGTATTTATCTTTGCTAGTCTATGGGTCAAGATGACTTGTATTACATAATCTGAACAGGAAACAAAAAGTCCAAACCGGAATCTTTTTGGCGGGAATCTTTTTGGCGATGGCTTTTAAGTTGCTTTATATAGATGAAACGTAGCTTTGGGAGTGCAGGCTTTACCATTGTGTTACAGTAAGTTTTTTTTTCCAATTAAACTTCTTTCGCTATTAAGATTTAAGATTCTTTTTGGCGATGTCTTATGTTGAAACTTTTTTTTAGGTAGTTCTATAACATAGCTTCTAAGTTGCTTAAACAGTACTTAGAAATGTTTGGGTCTACTTTGAATTCTAAGTAGAAATGTTTGATCAGAATTGCTTATAGAATTGCTTCATAAATCATAAACAGTTGATAATTGCTTCTCTAATTTTTTAATTATTAGCTACTATTGCAAGTAATTAGATTCTATTTGATAACAACCTTTTCTTTTTACTTAAATTTTGAATGGTAACTCTTAAGTAGTTTTAAGCGAATAATAACTTTAAAATCTATTAGGTTAAACAAGTTGAAATGATGGTAAAATTTATTTGCAAAAATTGAAATAAGTTATAAACAAGTTACTATTGTTTATGAGTGGTCAATTTATTAGCTACTTATCTTACCTACTTATGTATTGTTGGTAAATACACAATAGTAATAAGTAACTAACTTTAAAATCTATTAGAGTAAATAAGTCGAAATAATGGTAAAATTTATTTATACTTGTATCCTTTGCTCTATACTTAATTACTGTAGTTTGCACTTGTATCCTCTGCTCTACCTTGCTGTTCAAGATGACTTGAAGTTATAATATACTCAAATGATGTATAATAATATCGGGTGATATGTGTACAAAAATTAGGAATAAAACAGTTAACTTTTTGTACACTCCCAATTTAGTGCAATGATGTAAGGTTACAGCAATGCAAGACTTAAATGTTGTATGATAAGTTCTAAATGGTGTATAATAATATAATCTCTTTACATTTAGTAACTTTTTTTTTGCAGTCAGACCGTGCTAGTAACAATATGCAGACTCAAGATCAACAAGATCGGGTTACTCTGGACGGTTTGGTGAAAAAAGTGCAAGCTATTGGGTTGGGAGAAAAACATAGTTGTAGAGGAGACGATAGCAAGTATTGATCCTGATGCTTTATTACATTTTAGAAAGCTTGGAGCTGATGTTTGGAAGATATGTGTGAATGTAGCGGTGGAACCGGAAGCTTTTTTGTTTAGGCCAAATTCAGAGATGTCCATTATCAAATAGGCCGTTGGATCTACCGTCGCGTGGCACAAAGATTACGTTTCCTTGGTCTAGTGCAAGTACTTATGAAACTAGTTATGTAATTTATGTTAGAACTATGTCAGCGTAACTTATCTTACTTTTTGAAATGTAAACTTATTTGGTCTTTTGGAGTGTAAACATATCGAACTTTTTGAAATGTGTTGGAATTATATGACTCTTGCTTCTGTCCTTTAGTATGTGTTATTATATGATTTTGATTGTTGCATTACAATATTTATTGCATGTTAAAATATTCATTATTATTATGGATGTAAATCACAGTAATTATATTTAAATCTGCATTTATTTTGCAACCAGCAAAAATTGTTGTTATACGAGAATTTACAATGGTTCATGGCCTGTTGTAAAATAGGTTTACCAAGTAGTATATTACTACGGTCGACGACCGTTGTAATATACTGTATTACAACGGGAAAAAGCCGCTTGTAATTTATTAGCTATTACAATGGGTTTATAACCATTGTCATAGAGTCATTGCACGTGACAGAGCAAGTTATTACAACGGTCCTTTACAACAGTCTTTGCCCGTTGTCAAATAGTTAGGAGCTATTACGACGACGCGTGTTAAGATGGGCGTATGCCCGTTGTGAAATGCATATTACAACGGTTTTTTCCCGTTGTAAAAGGACTGTTTTGTTGTAGTGAAACAAAGTAAAACAACAAAATCCATGATTCAATTCTCAAATTATGTAACTAATGAATCATACTTACAATTCAATGGAGTTCGTTGCCGCCTGCCTTCCCCTTGCGATTAGATGCCTAAGTCGATCCGAGATGAAGTTGTTGGTCTTCTTAATCGATTGCTTTCTGAGATTGGAGATACAATTATTAATCTTGAGCGAAATCTCTGCGTATGGACTTGGTGCCCTAGATTTTGTGCGACCCTAAGCGGTTGCTTCTCTTGCTCCGGTAAATGGCTGGCCATGGGTAATGGGAATGGAAGTCGACGTTAATTTAGGTGCTGACGTGAATTTAGGTTTACAATAGGAAAAAGGGAAAGTTAAGAGAAGTCAAAGAAGATAAACGATGAGATTATTTTTATAACATAGATCGTGAGAGGGAAACACCCCGCCAAAATTTCACATAGCGGAAGAATGCAATGAGGTGGTTGTCCTTGATTGGATGATAGGGTAATGTTTAGATAGGAAACATGGATTGATTTGAACCGTTGGATTAATCATACATCTATGGTTGCGTATTTGTTTGCGCTGATAACGCGGATCGCTGAGCTGGATTGTATATATATGTGTGTGTGTGTGTGTGTGTGTGTGTGTGTGTGTGTAAAGCTACGCTTTTAACTGGTGTTGCACGTCAATACACTAGAATTCCCACCGCAACAGTGCATTCACGTCTAATGTAACAACATATGAATATTGTTGCAGAATATCAAAGAAGCATAGCTTTCGCCACACTTTTCATGCAACACACACATTTTAGTGTCAAATATGCCCACTTTTGTAGTAGTGTCTGTTATAGTAGTGACAAACATTTCAGAAAATTTTAAGAAAAACCTTCGACACCAAGTTGATTTGAATTAAATCTGAGAAGTTTAGTCTTTTATAATTTACTTATTTGAAATATATTTTTTTGTAAGTTAAGCGCAAAATTTTATTTCACTATAAAAACTTATTACAATGTGAACTATACTCTAAACAAAATACAACAACCACATGAGAATGCAACTGCAAAATAACAAGACTAAAATAAAACCTAATAACACCATAGATCACCAAATAAGCAATGAGAGCTCCAAGAGGATTCGTCATGGATCCACCTAAACTGACGAATTATGACTACTCCTTTAATGCACCATTATACACATCTGGAAAAATAACCATATATTTCAAGTATACTCAAATCTAGCAAACTTATAACCTCTGAAAAAACTCAAATATGACATAAACAAAACATTAGTAATCACCACTGAGCTAACAAGTACCAAGAAACTGTAATGATTCCACACAAAACTAGAACCAACCAAGACAACATCATGATAAAGAAGGGTCGTACATAGGGTTGTTTCTAGTGTGCCTTCTTGACTTTTTCAGATTCGAACTTAAAGGAAATACGTCCTTAGGCGAATATTCAGTACCCTCGTCTAAATCACCCCAAAATTTACCTGTTAGTTTAATGCTCTAGGATTTAGATGAGGGCATTGAACTCTAAGGTACAACAGAGGATAAGAAGGCCAGATCAATTGCAGGAAAAGTTAAGCCAGCACCAGAAACAGCAGAAGGAGGTACAGGAATGTTTGGTGGAGGCTGCAGGTGAGAATACGGAGAAGATTTAGTTTGAGCAACGTTACCAGCTAATATAACAGAAGACTTAGAAGATTTCGACGCAGATGATCTCACTCTAGTAGGATAAATAAAGAATTCAACTAAAATCAGCTGCGTCATCAATATTGCTGACTATATTCTCAGAATACTTAGCTTTGTTACCCTCAGTCATAGTTTTAACTTTACTGGCCTTTCCAATATCTCCAGAATTCTTTGTTGTGTTATTGTCTATATTATCATTAACTATACCAACCTTTTCATTACAACGATTACTGTAATAACCCGGAAAATGTGAACCAATTTAAAATTTTTAAAATTGGTTATTACCAAAGAATTTGAATAATTGAAATAGCATATTTCAATAAAATAATGAATTGGGTATAGTAAGGCAGTTTGAAATTTTGAACAAACTTTGTCTGACTGTACCGGGTGGAAAATATAACGGATTTTAGCGAAACTGGAAATATTTAAATCTGTTTATGAAAACCTTTCTAACGAATCTGAAAAATCGAAGTTTCATAGCGGGAATCAAAAGTTATGGCCAAATGAATTTTCAGAAAGGTCGCTATATAGCATATATAGCCCCTGAAAATTGATATTTTGCATACGACCTCGGAATTCGACGAAACCACTTTTGTTGGGTCCGGGATGTCAAATTATTGCTAAGTTTCAAATTTCATAATTTTTGAAGCTAGTATGTGAGCGGGGCAAAAGAAAATGTGATTGGTCAATTTCTATTAAAATGGGTCGACCTAAAAATGGCTGTTTTTCAAACGAGCTCAGAATTCGATGAAACTGGTTTTGTTAGGACCGTATCATCAAAACAAAGCTAGATTTATTTTTCTGGAATTTTTCGATTCAGTTTGTGGCCCTGGCAAATTGAAATGTATGTTCAAATTAAATATTGAATGTTTTATATTTTAATTTGAAAAATAACTGACTGTAAAAGTCGAATTGGCCAACGAAACATATCCCATTGTGTCCAGAATGGGGGTATTTAGCTAGGGGCGACAGTCGTTGGGTTTGATTTCGAGTTCGTTTGTAAAAACACTATTTAAAATCTCCTGTAAAGTCTCGACCAATAGGATTTTTTCTTTAAAAAAAACCCTCAGAAACCCTAGCCGCCTTTCTTCCTCTCGACGATCCACAGCGCTCGAGACTTCCCCTCGATTTTCCCGCCGCCACCGCCACCTATAGGCCGTGCCACCACCGCAGTTCGACAACCCTTCCTCCCCTCTTCACATCCGACCCCGACACGACCCCTACCACCACCTCCTCCGCCTGAATCGAGCCCCTAAACCTCGGAACTTCCCACCGCCGCCGACAATGCCACAGGCCACCGCAAGAGACCGCACCACCACCGATCGAGAGCTGGTTCGTAGCTCTTCCACGTCGCAGGACCTAATCGGAGCAACAAGGCGCGGTTTGATTTTAAAATTTAAACCTAGTTTTGAAGGTTTAAAAACCTCTCTGCTTCGACATTCTGAAATGAAAATAACACTATAAAGCATTGCAAAACTTTGAAAAATAATATCTTTTTCGTTCTTTAGCGAAATTTGATGAAACAGGAGACACCGTGACCGCAAGGAGGCTCTCTACCACATAGAAGAAGCCGCGGATTTTTCTGATCTTCCTAGGATTTTTAGCACTGCAGAAACCAATGTGAGGAATCTAAACTAAATTGTGTGAATGGAATCGCGTTGTATAAATTATATAAGCGAAGTGTAAATTATATACGCATTGTATACCTCATGTACATGTGTTGTATAAGTTATATTAGCGATGTATAAATTATACAAGCGTTGAATGAAACATATATGCTTTGAATTGTGATGAAATGCAAGTGAATTATAGAAATAATATATATATATATACTCCCCTCGTCCACAGACCATGGACGATATTTATTGCTTGTGATTGATGTGATATTATACGGTATGACGATTGGTTGGAAATAATTGTTTGTGGTTGATATTGTGGTTGAAAAATACCTTTGTGGTTGAAAAATACCTTTGTGGTTGAAAAATACCCTCTTGTGGTTGAAACAAATTAGAATAGGATTGTGGAATTGAAAATAAAACATGCTGCCTGCGTGCGAACTAGATGCATGATCCCCATTGTCAAAAACCGCGAGGTTTTAAGGTAGAGCGAGGAGCCGTACTAGGGACGGTCCCGGTTTTAACTACCCTGCCGTTATGCTGCCGAAATTTTCTGAAATATACATGTGTTAGAATAATTTTTATTCGTTGAAAAAAATTACATATGTTGAAACCAATATTCATGTGTTGAGTTGCAATTCATTCGTTGAATCGAAATTCATGTGTTGAATATTATTTGAATTTAAACAAATGGCTTTAGCGATAAAAATCACATTTTTATATATACAAAAAATATAGCGAATATTCATGTGTTGAGTTGAAATTCATTCGTTGAATCAAAATTCATGTGTTGAATATTATTTGAATTTAAACAAATAGCTTTAGCGATAAAAATCACATTTTTATATATATTCAAACTATAGCGAATATTCATGTGTTGAGTTGAAATTCATTCGTTGAATCGAAATTCATGTGTTGAATATTATTTGAATTTAAACAAATGGCTTTAGCGATAAAAATCACATTTTTATATATACACAAACTATAGCGAATATTCATGTGTTGAGTTGAAATTCATTCGTTGAATCAAAATTCATGTATTGAATATTATTTGAATTTAAACAAATAGCTTTAGCGGTAAAAATCACATTTTTATATATATTCAAACTATAGCGAATATTCATGTGTTGAGTTGAAATTCATTCGTTGAATCAAAATTCATGTGTTGAATATTATTTGAATTTAAACAAATAGCTTTAGCGATAAAAATCACATTTTTATATATATTCAAACTATAGCGAATATTCATGTGTTGAGTTGAAATTCATTCGTTGAATCAAAATTCATGTGTTGAATATTATTTGAATTTAAACAAATAGCTTTAGCGGTAAAAATCACATTTTTATATATACACAAACTATAGCGAATATTCATGTGTTGAGTTGAAATTCATTCGTTGAATCAAAATTCATGTGTTGAATATTATTTGAATTTAAACAAATAGCTTTAGCGATAAAAATCACATTTTTATATATATTCAAACTATAGCGAATATTCATGTGTTGAGTTGAAATTCATTCGTTGAATCAAAATTCATGTGTTGAATATTATTTGAATTTAAACAAATAGCTTTAGCGATAAAAATCACATTTTTATATATATACAAACTATAGAGAATATTCATGTGTTGAATTGAAATTCGTTCGTCGAGTTGAAATTCATGTGTTGAATGTTATCGTATGTTAAAATAAAATGAATCGACAATAAAAACTACATTTTTATTGTGAATATGAAGTGTTAAAAACATTCACGTGTTGAATAAATATTTTTGATGATAAAAATATTTCTTTTATCATGTATACGCTTTGATAAAAATACACACGTGTTGAAATAAATAATAGTTTGCTAGAAATATTACTATTAGCTTTGTTCTGCATATATATACATGTGTTGAACAGGAAAAATGGATTAGCTGTAGAGTAAAGAAATTATTTGCGTGCCCGACAAATAGGTAAACCTTGATGAGTTGGCTGCGCAAATTTTATTTTTATATCAACTCCTGTGAATGCCATTGGATGCGGAGTGCTGGTTATTCTGTGTGATATAATAAATATCGCCATAGGATAGTAACAATTAATGTTGAACTACACTACATGGCATACTTCTTGACGATAGGCATACTTCATCATATTCCACATAAGCAATTGGAGCTTGTGTGACGAGGTGGAAGATTTACCATACGAGCGGGAGGCTTGTATGGCGATGACTATATACTACAGGTTGAACTGATGACTGATATGGACTATATAAAATATAACGGTAAATTGCCAGATTAATAAAAAAAACCACACGGGTCTGGAGTTGACAATAATCACGTCTCTCTAGTTATTAGATACGGCACATGGACTATTTATTTCCACACGGAAACGGGGTGACGAGAATTTATTCTCTGGAGTGATTATCTATACATGCTCCCCCGTAAACACCAGAATATATCACTATAAATATGTGGATGCTTTTTAGGATTTATTGGGTACCTAACACGGCCCAATAAATTTCCAAACCCCTCCCCGTACAAAGGAGGTTATGGCGAAATTTTTCGAAATATTAAGGCGTTAGTGAAATATTTGAAGTGAAAACGAAGTTGAAAATATAGAATGAACTATAGTTGGAATTATAGAATTAACTATATTTATATATATAATTATAAATATAATTAAAAGGAATCGAAGCCATGCAGTTCGTGTTTCGGAATCGTAATTTGAAACGATTAGTACGAGAAATCCGACCATCGGATTTTCCCGAAACCGCAACCGCTGGGTTCGCCTTGGAAATATCTTCCCAACGGCACCAACCTTGTAAAAATCCAACGGTTGGATTGTCCGGAATGTTAAATTCAAATCTGAAGAAAAACAGCGCCAGAATCGTTTATATTTATATATAAATATAAATATAATTAAATTAAATCGAATAACGACACTACAGTTCGAATTTTGAAACCGTAACTTCAAACGACTAGTGTGGAAGATCAGACCGTCGGATTTTCACGAAACTGGAACCGTTGGGTTCTCTTTGGGAATATCTTCCCACTGATATAGACTTTGTAGAAATCCAACGGTTAGATTTTCCGATATGTGTAAAATAAATTAGGGGAAAAACAGCGCCAGTGCCACGGCACGACCTGAAACGTCGTTTAATTAAATATGGCCATTTTTAAATAAATAAAAATGGCGAAAAATCGTTATAAAATATTATAAGAAACATAGATTGCAAATAAACCAATTGGGCTTGAATTGTTTGATATTTGATGGTTGTATGTGCTTGACACGAAAATAACACTAAAGAACTGAAAGATGGATGTCGAATAACATAACCATGGAAAGAGTCGATTTAAATTCTAATGACGTGAATTATTTGAAAAGGCCGAGCTAACCCTCATTTCAAATAATTCATCGAGCGATTCGAATTGGAAAATGCAAAGACGATTCAAGACCGACGATCTTCATATCGGTTGGATGGGCGCTGCTGAGGTTCCTGACCGGAGTAGCTACCATGAAGGAACGGAAGTAGTAGCCGTCTGAACGTATACGTTGATTGAACGGATATACGAGTTATTGACGCCTCCGGTTTCGTTCAGACCCAGAACGGACTTGTAAATGGACTGTGTGTCTAACATTGGATTTTGTTCTATACAGATTGATCTCTGTTAAATATATATCTGTTTGGCGGCGGAGAATTTATTCTTTTGCTTAACGCCCTTCTCTGAGACTTACGAGCTCAGAGGTTATATATCGATAGAAATCAGTCGTATGGAGTGGATTGCCTATGTGGCATGCCAAGATGATGTGATCAAGGCTTCTGTTGCAAAGCAAAGTCTTGTGGATGATGATCTAAGCACGGTCTACGTGGCCTGGCTTTGTGTATAGCGTGGATTCGTGAGCCTCACACCTCGGTATGAGTTAAAAACGGGATACGGACCGCTGGGAGAGCACGACGTTTCTTTCTAGCTATGGTGGTGTCAGTGACTTACCAGCCCTGACATTTATATCTACTTTTCACCTTTGTGGTTGTTGGAATGCGAGGCGCCTCGATTATAGGTCGGTAAGGACCGGGAAACGTGTGTTCAGGAATAAATAATCCTTAAACGTAAGAGAGGACCGGCCCAGCCGATCCAGGGTTACCCAGAGTGTGTAGTCCTGAGGCATTTGCTAGAATGTCTCGAAGCGGAGAGGAGCTTGCCCCTTGCCTCGACTCATGACGGAAATCCAATTTCCAATACGAGATAACGGATTCGATTGTAACTTATATATGGCGACATAGTGACATGGGACGCTCATGTCGCCTATGATTGATATTTATGATGCTATTCATTTTTGAAACATATATGCACTAGTAATAATATCAATTGATTTTACTTTATACGTATCAAGCATATTTGGCCATTATAAGGTAAAACTCTATCCTCCGGCTTGCGTTGCATTGTATGATGGGACTTGAGTCTTATAATGGCTTCATTCTTTTTAAAAAGCATTGCGTTGTTTTAAAGAATTTACTTTGTTTTAAATGCACTAGTAATCACTGGAGTAAACCCGTTCCGCGAAAGTGGCGTGGTCCTATGATTTGCTTATTACTGTTGTCTAAACTGTTAAATAGATTCCTCATACCAGTCCCCATGACTGACTCGTTGTTTGTTTCACTTTGCAAACGCGGGTGCCCTTATTTCCACACGGGCAGCCTAGTTCACAGGTGACAGGTTGTTTTTGGCTCTGCACTATTGCATAGAGTGCATTTTGGCTCATGGCGAGGCTGACTTCACAGAGACGACTTTGACATTTTCCGCCATTATTGTACTTATATTATGATTCCGCCACAGGCGATGCAGACTGCTTTACTTTCAGTACTTATTATCGTATGTATATGTACCGCTTTCGGCGATGTAGACTGATACCCTTATTATGTCTCACTGCATGTATGTATTCCGCCTCTGGCGATGATGACTGATCACTTCCCTTTTATTTACTAAGTTATATCCTACGCTGTTCTATTCTGATGTTGTTACATGTTGTGATTCCGCTGTCATATCCATGTAAAATTATTCTATTTATTGTTTCTGCTATTATCTGTACTCTGCTATGATGATTAATGTGTTATATTCCAATGATTATCCTTAATACCGCCCCTCGGATTTTGGGATCGTCACAGTTACTACCATCACATGCATTACTCACATTACCATCAGACTTTCCACCATTATTCTTATCAGCAACCACATCTTTATTCACATTCTCATCTACACTATCTTTATTCAAATTATTCTCCTCTGTATTTGAATTAACTGCATTCTTCCTTTGCCAAACCATCTTCCTTTTCAAGATTACCCTTGTCCAACCCTTATCCTTATATTTAACCTTATTCTCTCCGTTGTACTGATTACTAAATCTATATCCATGATTCTCCTTTCCATTATTATCGTTTAGCATTTCATTTGATTCATCATAATTTTCCCCTAAGACACAATCTGAAGTACAATGTCCAAAAAAATTACAAGTAACACAAATGCTCGGCTTCCATGTATATGATAAATTAACAGTAGGTCGATCACTCAAACATGATAACTCTATAGAATCAGGAAATTCAGCATCAGCATTGATCAAGCGCTTTCGCATAACTAAAACGCTGCATCCTCTCAGTACTGTAATCAAAACAAATCAGCCTTCCTATATGACACGCTAACCAGATTATACCCACTAAAGTCCACAAAATTAATGGAATGTTAGAAAATTGAATCCAAACAGGAACCCTCTTGATTAACCTTTGGGGATTACCAATGGAAGGATCCCATTGCGATAGGATGAACATTCGATCCCTAATGAAAATAGGATCTAAACGAAGTATTTTAACTTTATCAATTTCATTCGTGAATTGAATATAAAAGTGGAATCCATCAGATCTCACAATTAAATCCCCTATCAGTTTCCAACGTGATTTCAGAAAGCTTGCAACAATGGAGAAAGAAAGTGTGCCATCAAGGAAGAATCCAATTAAAATATTATTCCAATATTTTAATTCCTCCTCCTTAACTAGATCTGGTAGTGAGCCATCCTTTTTTATGTTAAATTGAATTGGCTTGTAGAGACCAGCGTTCCTTGGAAGAGATCGAAAGAGCGAAGCAAAATCATGTTTATCAACAGATCTACAATCTTGTATGTTAGCAGATCGATTCTCAGTAGATTCGATTGTCATTAGCTCGATTGTCAGTAGCTTGATTACCAATAGCTCTAGTAGATCCAGAATGATTATCAGAAGAAACAGCAGCAGATCCAACGTTAGTACGAAGTTCATTAGAAGGAGCGGAGGGGATAGGCGGTGGACGAGAAGACAAAAGAGGGGGGAAGGAGGAAGAATTGAGAGCAAAAGAGGGATTAGAAGATGAATTTGCCATATTGATCGCCATTAATATTTTATTCATGTTGAAACATTGTTAAGCTAATTTCAAGATATCTTGAAATAAAAAAAATACTAGTTCATTTTTATGAAAATTTGCAATTTATATTTTGTTATTTATAATTATCAAATGCATATAACATAATAAAAAAAATGAATAATATATTAACTATAAACCCATCAAATTTAAAATCATTAAAAAATCCCACTTAAATCCATCACTCAAATATCACGTTCATAGCTGTAGATGCATACTTTATTCATCCCTCTTTCCATATAAATGTCCAGTCGTCATTCGTTTGCATCCTATGATAGCTAGTGCATCTCTAGTACAGAAGTCAATTTGGGGAGCAGGATGAAAAGAACAAGAATTCCTCCTGTTGTTCTTGTAGCGAATAAGGGGAATTGTTTTGTTTTCAAGAAAAGGGGGGAAGTTCACGAACAGTGTTCGTAAAAACACTTATAGAGCTAAACTAGCTTCGGATTGAGTTCAGAAATTGGTTTGGGAATGATTTGATACTTGGGATTATAGTGAATTTTTTTGGATTAGAGCCAACTTTTGGGTTTGAAGCAAATAATTTGAATTTAAAATTTGAGGTACGGAGCTAAAAAATAAAATAAAAGTATATGTTAATAAAGAGAGTTGCAACTAACAAATTATAACAATTTTTAATCAAAAGCTCTTTTGTTGCAATTGTCTGGAATCCCAATTGTCAAAGACTTTGGTATTAATTATTAAAAGTTATTTAATTCAATTAATAATTATCAAATTTTAGATTGTGTTCAACAATTATCAAAGTATTATTACTTTATATTTATTAATTACTATTTATTACTTCTTATATTATAACTGATTATCAATTATTATGTGTGTAACTACTTGTTAATTATGCATTTAACAGTAAGTAATAATTAGATTATTAATTATTAAATTTAATATTACTGCTTAATTATTAACTATTACTTATTAATTGAATATTAAAAGTTAAACATTAATCATTAGATATTAGTTATTGAAATTTAATAATTAACTATTTAACATTAATTCTTAAAAATTAATTAAATTTATTAATTACTAAATGTTATCAAAAAGTATTGATTTCAATTTACTAATCATTAATAACTAGCTATAATAAATTATTAAATATAAAAAAATTGTTATTGATTATTAATAATATAGGACACGTTCTCGTAACATAAGTACATAAGCTCATTTCTTAACGCAAGAACAAATTCTCGTTTCATGAATAATTTTCCTTTCATGTCTTTCAAATGCCTCTTTCGTATGCCCCTTTCGTTTTGCATATGGATGCACTCATAAAGCATTTACAATTAGTATATATTGATTAATTATAAATTACCAATAATTAATTATTATAACATTCTAATCAATTGCAAACATAATCAAAACATGTACTACATGTAATACACACCTTATCTAAACTAGTTAAGACACTTAGACATGGTGCAAGAAGTTATGGGTTCGATTCTCGTATAGCGGGGTTGTGAAGACCCGTAACGTCCCCGGTAAGGAAAGAGCGGATACTTTTGAGAACAAGCCACATCGGGACGCAAGCAAAAGAACATTTCATTGGTTATTACAACAATTCATCAGAATACAAGAATATACAGAGTATAAATCAATATTACACATTTACTAAATACCAGAGATTACAATTAATTACTGCAGCGGAAAAATAATACAATACACAACAGGAAGTAATACACGGATACAGAGCTTTTCGAATGTCGCTTCAGCTGTAAATCAGGATCCTGTGAATATAAATCTGCAAAACCAAAACTACAAGCTGCCCGTGTCAAAATAAGGGCACACAGAGTTTAGGTTAAAACAATAAACTCCAGGTCAGTCATGTGACTGGTGTGAGAACTAAAACAGTTATTTAAAGCTTTACTTTAAATCAGATATATCATGGGACCACGCCGTATAACACGGAACGGGTTCCCTCCCAAGAATACCAGTGCATATAACAAAACAGCGCAATGCTTTTTGGAAAAATGAAGCTATTATAAGACCCAGGTCCCATCAAACAATGCAACACAAGCCGGAGGATAGGGTTTTCCCTTATAATAGCCAAACATGCTTGGTACGTTAAAAACAAATCATTTGATACTATTATAAGTGTATAGTGTCAAAACAATTTCAATCATAAATATCAATTATAGACGGCATGAGTACCATATATCATGTCGCCATACTAGGCTCTACAATCAAAACCGCAAATGTCACGTATTTGGAAGTTGGATTTCCATCTGTGAACCGAGGCAAGGGATCGTCCTCTACCGATTTCGAGACAATCTAGCCCATGTCTCAGAAAAGCGCGCAGACAAGCCTTGGATCGTCAGGGCTGGTCCACCGATGTGGATTATTATGCCTGAACACTGCGTTTCCCCGCCGTTGGGGGACGTAAATGAGCCAAATGACTCCATCGGCTCCACACAGTCACCAATATATCCGAGGCGCCTCGCAACAGCAACAACCACACAGGTGAAAATAATATAAATGTCAGGGCTGGTAGGTCGCTGACACCACCCTAGCTAGAAGGAAACGCATGCCCTCCCTGATGTCCTCTCCCGTTTCTGATTCACAATCGGGGTGTGAGGCTCGCGAATCAACGTTACACAAAGCTATGCCACACAGGCGGTGCTTTGATCATCAACCACAAGACTTTTCTTTTCAATAGAAGCCTCGATCATTTGCCACTTAGGCATACCACACAGGCAATTCACTCCATGCGATTGATATCCATCAATATATAACCCCTGAGCTCGTACGTCTCAGAGAAGGGCGTTAAGCAAGAGAATAAATTCTCCGCCGCCAAACAGATATATATTTAATAGAAATCAATCACACAGAATAAAATCAAATGTCAGACACACTGTCCATTTACAAGTTCATTCTGGGTCTGAACGAAACCGGAGGCATCTTGTACCTCGCATATCCATCGATCTCCAAGTACGTCTGGACGATCACCAACTGATTCCCTCCTCTTGGGTGTATAGCCCAATCAAGATCATCAGTAATCAACCAAACGATGTGAAGACCTCCGGTCTTCAACCACCATCTTCATCCTCGACACCACGTCGAATCAGTTATTTAGAATGGGAGAAGACCCGTAACTTCCCCGGTAAGGAAAGAGCGGATACTTTTGAGAAAAAGCCACATCGGGATGCAAACAGAAGAACATTTCATTGCTTATTACAACAATCCATCAGAATACAAGAATATACAGAGTATAAATCAATATTACACATTTACTAGATACCAGAGATTACAATAAATTACTGTAGAGTAAAAATAATACAATACACAACTGGAAGTAATACACGGATACAGAGCTTTCCGAATATCGCTTCAGCTGTAAATCAGGATCCTGTGAATATAAATCATCAAAACCAAAACTACTAGTTGCCCGTGCCAAAATAAGGGCACCCAGAGTTTAGGTTAAAACAATAAACTCCAGGTCAGTCATGTGACTGGTATGAGAACTAAAACAGTTATTTAAAGCTTTACTTTAAATCAGATATATCAAGGGACCACGTCGTATAACACGGAACGGGTTTCCTCCCAAGAATACCAGTGCATATAACAAAACAGCGCAATGTTTTTTGGAAAAATGAAGCTATTATAAGACCCAGGTCCCATCACACAATGCATAACAAGCCGGAGGATAGGGTTTTCCCTTATAATAGCCAAATATGCTTGGTACGTTAAAAACAAATCATTTGATACTATTATAAGTGTATAGTGTCAAAACAATTTCAATCATAAGTATCAATCATAGACGGCATGGGTACCATATATCATGTCGCCATACTAGGCTCTACAATCAAAACCGCAAATGTCACGTATTTGGAAGTTGGATTTCCATCTGTGAACCGAGGCAAGGGATCGTCCTCTACCGATTTCGATACAATCTAGCCCATGTCTCAGGCAAGCGCGCATACAAGCCTTGGATCATCAGGGCCGGTCCACCGATGTGGATTATTATGCCTGAACACCGTGTTTCCCCGCCCTTTGGTGCGTAAATGAGCCAGATGACTCCATCGGCTCCACACAGCCACCGATATATTCGAGGCGCCTCGCAACAGCAACAACCACACAGGTGAAAATAATATAAATGTCAGGGCTGGTAGGTCACTGACACCACTCTAGCTAGAAGGAAACGCATGCCCTCCCTAATGTCCTCTCCCATTTCTGGTTCACAACCGGGGTGTGAGGCTCGCGAATCAACGTTACACAAAGCTATGCCACACAGGCGGTGGTTTGATCATCAACCACACGACTTTGCTTTTCAACAGAAGCCTCGATCATTTGCCACTTAGGCATGCCACACAGGCAATTCACTCCATGCGATTGATATCCATCAATATATAACCCCTGAGCTCGTACGTCTCAGAGAAGGGCGTTAAGCAAGAGAATAAATTCTCCGTCGCCAAACAGATATATATTTAATAGAAATCAATCACACAGAATAAAATCCAATGTCAGACACGCAGTCCATTTACAAGTTCGTTCTGGGTCTGAACGAAACCGGAGGCACCTTGTACCTCGCATATCCATCGATCTCTAAGTACGTCTGGACGATCACCAACTGATTCCCTCCTCTTGGGTGTACAGCCCAATCAAGATCATCAGTAATCACCCAAACGATGTGAAGACCTTCGGTCATCAACCACCATATTCATCCTCGACACCACGTCGAATCAGTTATTCAGAATGGGATAAACCCGGTCTTTTTGAATAACTCGTGTATATAATAAACAAGTGTTACACAAACACAACATACGCCTCATTCCAATTATGAATATTCCTTTATTCAAATATTCTCATACTTTGGGAAAGGTTCCCATTAATTTTATCAAAGATAAATTCTTTAAATTTATTCTTTAATCTTCTTTTGAACATCAATTCAAATTAGTCGGGACTAGCGAACCACACCGAAGTAATCATTTATTTTATTTTCCAATCCCAGCCTATTCATCCCATGAAGTAAAACTGGTCATACTTCATATCTAACATCACAGTGTTATCGGTAAATTTAATTACCATTTCACGTTCAAATCTAATTAAAGATTTAACTATCGCCTGGAGCAAAACTGGTGATACCATATTCTCGATCACTTCAATCTAATTAAAGATTCATTAAAACTCCACTTAGTTTTAATCTTCCCAAAAATCAATATCCTGTCTTTAACTGGGTTAAAGAACCAATGTCATCTAAAACACGGTTCACGATAAACCCAAAATCACATTCCATTAATTATCGGGTTAAAGAACAAGTGTTATTTAAAACACCGTTCACGATAAACCCAAAAATCAATTCCAATTCAATTCCAATTAAATACCATTTAATTGGTACACTTCACTAAATCTAAATAAAAAGATTTTATCATTTTCTCAACTGGGTTTAAGAACAGTGTTAATGAAGACACCATTCACGACAAACCTAAATCCCATTTGATATTAAATACAAGGCTCTGAATAGAAAATATATCGGCTTATATTCAATATCAAATTCTACGACCAACAAATATCGTATTGGAAATAATGATATAAATATATCTTTCAAATTTCCATCACAATATCTTTATAATCACGAAATCCAACATCGAAATATTCCAAAAACAATTTCGATTCAAATCCATTCCAATTCAATTATTGGAAATTCTTGTTATTTTCAAAACCATTTCAAATCCACTTTATTTACTTCACAAATAAATGGATTATAATTCTAGTTTAAAACCAGTTCATTTCGATAAAAATCTATTTTTATCTTTTCAAATATGGAGTTTTTCATCCCAATTCTTCACAAATCATTTCTTATGATTTTACACAAATTATTACTATTTTTAATAATTTTATCAAGGCCCGTACAGTCGAATTCCATCAACGGCCATCGAACTGCACTTACAACGACCTTTTCCAAATTTGATTTGGACATAATTCCAAATCCAACCGTTAGATTTCAAATCTTTAATATTCTTAGAAAGCTCTTTTCGATACAAACCCAATGGTTCCGGTTTTAGGAGAATTCGACGGTCGGATCTCCCATAATATCCATTCGAAGTCTATGGTCGAAATTCGCAAACTGCCGCAGCGCTGTGCGTTCTATTCAGGCCATTATATATATATATATAATATATATATATATATTATATATATATTTCATCGATTTCCTTTTAAAACGTATTTTATAAATCGTTTTAAATTCGTTTTTGAAACGATTTCAACTTCATATTCAATTTCGAATCAAAATTGAATATTCCATATCATTAATCTATAAATGATAATATTTTCAAAACATTATATTTTGAAATCACTTCCTTTTCTATATTCATTATAAAAACGAATATAATCAATATAAATATCGTTTACGTCAAAATGGCGCATATCTAACCAACACGGCTTTATATATTTCAATAACTTCGTTATTCTATTCAATAAATGAATATCGTTATTCTATTCAACAAATGAATATTTTCTTCAACACATGAATATATATTTTTATTCAACACATGAATATATATTTTATTCAACATATGAATATATATTTTTATTCAGCACATGAATATATATTTTTATTCAACACATGAATATTTATTTTATTCAACACATGAATTTTTATTCTATTCAACACATGAATATTTATTTTATTCAACACATGAATTTTTATTTTCCAAATTGAAATGAGGCCAATCAATTACCATATAATGTTAATTATATGGATTTCATACAACACATGTATATAATAGCAACGATAAATAATCAACCATCATCCAGAGTGCACCACACAACTGCATAAGCATTAAATATAAATAATTAACGCTTACACAGTCTGTCAATCCATCGATTGACATACAACTAAACAATCGGGATTAGTGTACGTCAAATCTCATCCAAATACCCATGTGGGGTTTCAAATCAACAAACACAGATTTTTATTTGTGCAGTTGGGCGATGTGTAAAATTTATCCTCCCAATCAATATCAGTCAAATCAGTGTATATAAACAAACCGTCCGATTTGTTTATAAATATTTATTTTACTTCAACACATGAATATATATTTTATTTCAATACATGAATATATATTTTAGTTCAACCCCTTAATACATATTTTATTTCAACACATGATTATATATTTCACACATCACAATCAACAGTCAAATTTCACAACACAGCAATCAAACAAACAAGTCATCCATGGTCTGTGGACGACGGGTGTCGGGTGTTGCTAAGCACAGTCCGCATCCTAGTATATATCTCAACTAGAAAACAAAGTAAAAGTGAGGAGTTCTCACCTTTGGGATCTACTCCATTTCTTATCTCTGAACGGTTTGAGTTCAGATTTGTTTGCAATGCCAACGCAGTATTCCCTACGTTGCTCACATTAAAATCATCATATTTTTATATTCCCTATTATATAAAAATTCTATTTTTAATCCGCTACTCATATAAAAATCGAATCTTTATTCTCGCTACTTCATGATAAAAATAAAGTTCATATTTTTATTTCACTTCTTATATAAAAGATCATATATTTATTATTCTAAAAATATAAAAATCATATTTTTATTATATTCCATTCATATGAAGGTAGAATCTAATTTTTAGATTAATAAAAATCCAATCCTTTCAATTTTAAAAATCAAATCTTTGTTCACTAACATCATAGGTAAAAACTGATTTTTGTTTTTATAGGACTAATTAATTCATATAAATAATGAAATAAAAATAAACTAATTAAAAACTTACAGTGGAAATCGAGGGGGGGGGTTTCTTCACGTCGAAGGGGGAGAAGATGGATCGGAGGGGGCTAGGGGGGCTCGGCGGCGCTGGAGGAGGTCGGAGGGGGTTGTACCGGTTATGGGTGGCGGTTGTTAGGGTTAGGGGATGAGGGGGCTACGGACCGAGCTAGAAGAGGAAGAGGAGGGGAGAAGCAGCCGGAGGAGGCGTAGTGGAGGAGTCGACGTGGCGGAGGTGTGCTCCGGCGGAGGCGCGGGCGGAGGGAGGCAGGACCGCGGTGGCGGAGGGAGAACAATGGGCTAGGGCGCGCATTTTTTATTTTTATTTTTTATTTTTCCCTTTTTTGATTTTGAACGGTAGGTAAAGGAGAAAGAGGGAGTTGACTTAGAAGAAGAGGAAGGAGGGGGTATAAATTTATAATTTTTTAATTATTTTAATTCTCAAAAAGTAACTTTTTATTTTGGCCTCTAAACGAAACTCGCTGACTGTCGCCCATAGCTAATTACCCCCATTCCGAATGCAATGGGATATGTTTCGTAAGCCAATTCGACTGTTATGATCGGTTTTCGCTAAATTTAAAATATAAATCATTATATTTTAAATTCAAACGCACATTTCAATTTACTGGGGTCACATACTAACTCGAAAAAATCCAGAAAAATTATTTCTAGCTTCGTATTGACGAAACGGTCCTAACAAAACTAATTTCGTTAAATTCCGAGACCGTTTGCAAAATGGCCATTTTCCAGTCGATTAAAATCAACTGAAACTGGTCAAACACGTTTTCCTTTGCCACGCTCACATATTGATTCGAAAAATTATGAATTTGGAATCTAGCAATAACTCGACATCTCGGATCCAACAAAAGTGGTTTCGTCGAAAACAGAGGTCATTTGCAAAATTTCCATTTTTAAGGGCCAGAATTCCATAGTGACTATTCTGAATTTTCAACTGGGCGTAACTTTTGATTCCCGCTATGAAATTTCAATTTTTTGGATTCATTGGAAAGATATTCTCAAATAGATTCTAATATTTTTGGTTTCGCTAAAATCCGGTTTATTTTGAATCATGTACATTCATTTGAAATTTGAAATCGAATTTTCGAACTACCGCGCCATTTTCAATTCCTTTTATATTTAAAATAAAATATTTATATTCTAATGACGATTCAAATAAATATATACGTTATAATTCTATTCAAAATAAATTTCTTGATGCTATTATTTAAAATAATTCATTTTAAATATTCAAAATTCACTAAAATTGCCAAAATAAAAATTTTAAATTGGCTCAGATTTCCGGGTTATTACAATCTCCCCCACTTAAAACTTTTCGTCCTCGAAAAGGAACGAAGCTAAAAGTTGTTTTACAAACCAACTCAACTTCCATTGTTTTCTTTATGGCTTAAGTTCTTCAACTTTTCAGTTTCTAAGAACTTTTCAAAATTTTCAAAAATTTGGCTAACACCCTAAATTTTCGAAAAATTTCGCCATAACCTCCCTTGCACTGGGAGCTTCGGGATATTTCAAATAGCCTCTCATGGCCCTCACCATTCCAAAAAGAAAAAGAAACAGCCAATCGGCTCATAAAATCATCAAAACCCAAGAAATACAATAAACATGTACCTATTTGTCGGGCAAACAATTTTATTCCACTTCTTTAGCCTCCTTGCTATGACCTGTTCAATGTAAGTACATGTATATGGATGCAAATGCGAATAATTTTCAATACAATCCACTATTTGGTTCAATTGGGCTAAAGGTTCAACATTTAATTAATCAAACAACAATCAATCAACACAACCAGCAATCAATTAGTTGATTAGATTCATAACTTTGATACATAGTCCAAAAATCAGATTTTTGATGCCAAATCACAACAATAAGCCCTATCTAGCTTTGGTTCTCACACCAGTCAATTGGAAATATATAAAAATCCCATTTTCGTCACTCGAACATAAACTCTGATGTTGTTTTGAACCACCATCAGAACATCCACGGGCGACTAGAGTGTGATTCTATGTCTATCCAATATATTAAAACTTCGAATACACATGGTTCAGACATATACGCAAAATCTTTATATACTGGATTGTCCAAATTCAATATAAAATAAATAATCAAATACGTATAATACGATTTAAATTTTCAAAACAAAAATTGTTTTTAATTTAAAAATATACTCTTCACACTCGTTCTAGGATACTACCGATCCTATCTCTAACGAGTCATTCTCACTGGATATTACTAATCCAATTTCTGATGAATTCTTTCGTTTGGTTCTAATGTGTCTTGTTCTCCGAGCCCTGTAAACCAAAGCTCTGATACCAACTGTGAAGACCCGTAACTTCCCCAGTAAGGAAACAGCGGATACTTTTGAGAACAAGCCACATCGGGACGCAAACAGAAGAACATTTCATTGCTTATTACAACAATTCATCAGAATACAAGAATATACAGAGTATAAATCAATATTACACATTTACTAAATAACAGAGATTACAATAAATTACTGCAGCAGAAAAATAATACAATACACAACTGGAAGTAATACACGGATACATAGATTTCCGAATATCACTTCAGCTGTAAATCAGGATCCTTTGAATATAAATCTACAAAACCAATACCACTAGCTGCCCGTGTCAAAATAAGGGCACCCAAAGTTTAGGTTATAACAATAAACTCCAGGTCAGTCATGTGACTGGTGTGAGAACTAAAACAGTTATTTAAAGCTTTACTTTAAATCAGATATATCAAGGGACCACGCCGTATAACACGGAACGGGTTTCCTCCCAAGAATACCAGTGCATATAACAAAACAACGCATTGCTTTTTGGAAAAATGAAGCTATTATAAGAGCCAGGTCCCATCACAGAATGCAACACAAGCCGGAGGATAGGGTTTTCCCTTATAATAGCCAAACATGCTTGGTACGTTAAAAACAAAACATTTGATACTATTATAAGTGTATAGCGTCAAAACAATTTCAATCATAAGTATCAATCATAGACGACATGTATACCATATATCATGTCGCCATACTAGACTCTACAATCAAAACCGTAAATGTCACGTATTTGGAAGTTGGATTTCCATCTGTGAACCGAGGCAAGGGATCGTCCTCTACCGATTTCGAGACAATCTAGCCCATGTCTCAGACAAGCGCGCAGACAAGCCTTGGATCGTCAGGGCCGGTCCACCGATGTGGATTATTATGCCTGAACACTGCGTTTCCCCGTCCTTTGGGGCATAAATGAGCCAAATGACTCCATCGGTTCCACACAGTCACCGATATATCCGAGGCACCTCGCAACAGCAACAACCACACAGGTGAAAATAATATAAATGTCAGGGCTGGTAGGTCACTGACACCACCCTAGCTAGAAGGAAACACATACCCTCCATGATGTCCTCTCCCGTTTCTGGTTCACAACCGGGGTGTGAGGCTCGCGAATCAACGTTACACAAAGCTATGCCACACAAGCGGTGCTTTGATCATCAACCACAAGACTTTGCTTTTCAACAGAAGCCTCGATCATTTGCCACTTAGGCATGCCACACAGGCAATTCACTCCATGCGATGGATATCCATCAATATATAACCCCTGAGCTCGTACGTCTCAGAGAAGGGCGTTAAGCAAGAGAATAAATTCTCCACCGCCAAACAGATATATATTTAATAGAAATCAATCAAACAGAATAAAATCCAATGTCAGACACACAGTCCATTTACAAGTTCGTTCTGGGTCTGAACGAAACCGGAGGCACCTTGTACCTCGCATATCCATCGATCTCCAAATACGTCTGGACGATCACCAACTGATTCCCTCCTCTTGGATGTACAACCCAATTAAGATCATCAGTAATCACCCAAACGATGTGAAGACCTCCGGTCATCAACCACCATCTTCGTCCTCGACACCACGTCGAATCAGTTATTCAGAATGGGATAAACCCGGTCTATCTGAATAACTCGCGTATATAATAAACAAGTGTTACACAAACACAACATACGCCTCATTCCAATTAAGAATATTCCTTTATTCAAATATTCTCATACTTTGGGAAAGGTTCCTATTAATTTTATCAAAGATAAATTCTTTAAATTTATTCTTTAATCTTCTTTTGAACGTCAATTCAAATTAGTCGGGATTAGCGAACCATACCGAAGTAATCATTTATTTTATTTCCCAATCCAAACCTATTCATCCCATGAAGTGAAACAGGTCATACTTCATATCTTACACCACGGTGTTATCGGTAAATTTAATTGCCATTTCACGTTCAAATCTAATTAAAGATTTAACTATCACCTAGAGAAAAACTGGTGATACCCCATTCTTGATCACTTCAATCTAATTAAAGATTCATTAAAACTCCACTTAGTTTTAATCTTCCCAAAAATCAATATCCTATCTTTAACTGGGTTAAAGAACCAATGTCATCTAAAACACGGTTCACGATAAACCCAAAATCACCTTCCATTAATTATCGGGTTAAAGAACAAGTGTTATTTAAAACACCGTTCACGATAAACCCAAAAATCAATTCCAATTCAATTCCATTTAATTGGTACACTTCGTTAAATCTAAATAAAATGATTTAATCTTTTTCTCAACTGGGTTTAAGAACAGTGTTAATGAAGACACCATTTACGACAAACCCAAATCCCATTTGATATTAAATACAAGGCTCTGAATAGAAATATATCGGCTTATATTCAATATCAAATTCTACGACCAACAAATATCGTATTGGAAATAACGATATAAATATATCTTTCAAATTTCATTCACAATATCTGTATAATCACGAAATCCAACATCGAAATATTCCAAAGACAATTTCGATTCAAATCCATTCCAATTCATTTATTGGAAATTCTTGTTATTTCCAAATCCACTTTATTTACTTCACAAATAAATGGATTATAATTCTAGTTTAAAACTTGTTCATTTCAATAAAAATCTATTTTTATCTTTTCAAATATGGAGTTTTTCATCCCAATTCTTTACAAATCATTTTTTAGGATTTTACAGAAATTATTACTATTTTTAATAATTTTATCAAGGCCCGTACAGTCGAATTCCATCAACGGCCATCGAACTGCACTTACAGCGACCTTTTCCAAATTTGACTTGGACATAATTCCAAATCCAACCGTTAGATTTCAAATCTCTAATATTTGTTAGAAAGATCTTTTCGATACGAACCCAACGGTTCCGGTTTTAGGAGAATCCGACGATCGGATCTCCCGTAATATCCATTCGAAGTCTATGGTCGAAATTCGCGAACTGCCGCGGCGTGGCACGTTCTATTCAGGCCATTATATATATATATATAATATATATATATATTATATATATTTCGTTGATTTCCTTTTAAAACGTATTTTATAAATCGTTTTAAATTCGTTTTCGAAACGATTTCGACTTCATATTCAATTTCGAATCAAAATTGAATATTCCATATCATTAATCTATAAATGATAATATTTTCAAAACATTATATTTTGAAATCACTTCCTTTTCTATATTCATTATAAAAATGAATATGATCAATATAAATATCGTTCATGTCAAAATGGCGCATATCTAACCAACACGGCTTTATATATTTCAATAACTTCGTTATTCTATTCAACAAATGAATATTTTCTTCAACACATGAACATATATTTTTATTCAACACATGAATATATATTTTATTCAACACGTGAATATATATTTTTATTCAACACATGAATATTTATTTTATTCATCACATGAATTTTTTATTCTATTCAACACATGAATATTTATCTTATTCAACACATGAATTTTTATTTTCCAAATTGAAATGAGGCCCAATCAATTACCATATAATGTTAATTATATGGATTCCATACAACACATGTATATAATAGCAACGATAAATAATCAACCATCATCCAGAGTGCACCACACAACTGCATAAGCATTAAATATAAATAATTTACGCTTACACAGTCTGTTAATCCATCGATTGACATACAACTAAACAATCGGGATTAGTTTACGTCAAATCTCATCCCAATACCCGTGTGGGGTTTCAAATCAACAAACACATATTTTTATTTGTGCAGTTGAGCGATGTGTAAAATTTATCGTCCCAATCAATATCAGCCAAATCAGTGTATATAAACAAACCGTCCGATTTGTTTATAAATATTTATTTTACCTCAACACATGAATATATATTTTATTTCAACACATGAATATATATTTTATTTCAACCCCTGAATACATATTTTATTTCAACACATGATTATATATTTCACACATCACAATCAACAGTCAAATTTCACGACACAGCAATCAAACAAACAAGTCATCTATGGTCTGTGGACGTGTCGGGTGCTGCTAAGCACCATCTGCATCCTAGTATATATATCAACTAGAAAACAAAGTAAAAGTGAGGAGTTCTCACCTTTGGGATCTACTCCTCCATTTCTTATCTCTGAACGGTTTGAGTTCAGATTTGTTTGCAATGCCAACGCAGTCTTCTCTACGCTGTTCACATTAAAAATCACATTTTTATTTCTACGCTATAAAAATCACATTTTTAATTCAATGCTAGATATATAATAAAAATCTGATTTTTATTTCGCTACATATATAGAAAATCATATTTTTATATTCCCTATTATATAAAAATTCTATTTTTAATCCGCTACTCATATAAAAATCGAATCTTTATTCTCGTTACTTCATGATAAAAATAAAGTTCATATTTTTATTTCACTTCTTATATAAAAGATCATATTTTTATTATTCTAAAAATATAAAAATCATATTTTTATTATTCTCAAAATATAAAAATCATATTTTTATTATATTCCATTCATATGAAAGTAGAATCTATTTTTTAGATTAATAAAAATCCAATCCTTTCTATTTTAAAAATCAAATCTTTGTTCACTAACATCATAGGTAAAAACTGATTTTTGTTTTTATAGGACTAATTAATTTATATAAATAAAGAAATAAAAATAAACTAATTAAAAACTTACAGTGGAAATCGAGGGGGGGATTTCTTCACGTCGAAGGGGGAGAAGAGGGATCGGAGGGGGCTCGGCGGCGTTGGAGGATGAAACGACCCGAACTTCCCCATGAAGGAAAGCACGGATAGAATTGAGAACAAGCCATACCAGAACGCAAACAGAAGAACATTTCATTGTTAATTACAACAATTCCATCAGAATACAAGAATATACAGAGTATGAATAAATAAAATACATTCGATAAATATCTGAGATTACAATAAATTACATAGCAGCGGAAGAACAATACAAAACACAACTGAAAGTAATACACGGATACAGAGCTTTTCGAGCATCGTTCCAGCTATAAATCAGGATCTAGTGAATATAAATCTGCAAAAACAAAACTACTAGCTGCCCGTGTGGAAAATAAGGGCACCCAGAGTTTAGGTTAAAACAATAAACTCCAGGCCAGTCATGTGACTGGTGTGAGAACTAAAAACAGTTATTAATCTTTACTTTAAAAGAGAGTAATTCAAGGGACCACGCCGTATAACACGGAACGGGTTTCCACCCAAGAACGCTAGTGCATATAACAAAATAGCGCAATGCTTTTTGGAAAAATGAAGCTATTATAAGACCCAGGTCCCATCACACAATGCAACACAAGCCGGACGATAGGGTTTTCCCTTATAATAGCCAAACATGCTTGGTACGTTTAAAACAAATCATTTGATACTATTATAAGTGTATAGTGTCCAAACAATTTCAATCATAAATATCAATCATAGACGGCATGGGTACCATATATCATGTCGCCATACTAGGCTCTACAAATAAAACCGAAATATCTCGTATTGGAAATTGGATTTTCGTCATGAGTCGAGGCAAGGGGCAAGCTCCTCTCCGCTTCCAGACACTCTAGCAAATGCCTCAGGACTACACACTCTGGGTAACCCTTGGATCTTCAGGGCCGATCCTCTCTTACGTTTGAGGATTAATTATTCCTGAACAAACGTTTCCCGGTCCTAATAGACCTAAAATCGAGGCGCCTCGCATCGAACAACCACATAGGTGAAAAGTATATAAATGTCAGTCAGTTTAAGCACTGACACCACCACTAGCTAGAAAGAAACGTCGTGCTTTCCCTGCAGTCATTATCCCGTTTTTGACTCATACCGAGGTGTGAGGCTCACGAATTCACGCTATACACAAAGCTGAGCCACACAGGCCGTGCTTTGATCATCAACCACAAGACTTTGCTTTTCAATAGAAGCCTTGATCATATGCCACTTAGGCGTGCCACACAGGCAATTCATGCCATGCGACTGATGTCCATCGATATACAACCTCTGAGCTCGTACGTCTCAGAGAAGGGCGTTAAGCAAGAGAATAAATTCTCCGCCGCCAAACAGATGTATATTTAATAGAGATCAATCAGCACAGAACAAAATCCAATGTCAGACACACAGTCCATTTACAAGTTCGTCATGGGTCTGAACGAAACCGAAGGCACTTTCCTCGCATATCCATCGATCTCCAAGTACGTCTGGACGATCACCAACTGATTCCCTCCTCTTGGGTGTATTGCCCAATCAAGATCATCAGTAATCACCCAAACGATGTGAGGACTTCCGGTCTTCAACTACCGTCTTCATCTTCGACTTGTCGTCGAATCGGTTATTCAGAATGGGTATAAACCCGGCCTTTCCGGATAACCCGCGTATATAATAAACACGTGTTACACAAGCACAACATACGCCTCATTCCAATTCGTCAGTCACTAACTGTAAATTATTAAGAGAACAATTCCCCAAATATTAACCCCGAAGGCCGAAACCAATATCAGATTAATACCCAGGAAACCATTCTACTTAACTGATCCCCAGTTAGTTTCTAAATTTCATATTCATAGGGAAAGGTTCCCATTAATTTTATAAAAGATAAATTCTTTAAAATTTATTCTTTAATCTTCCTTTGGATATCATTTCAAACCATGTTAAGGTTTTCCACACTAGTCGGGATTAGCGAACCACACCGAAGTAATTATTTATTTTATTTCCCAATCCCAACCTATTCATCCCATGGAGCAAAACTGGTAATACTCAATATCTAACACCACGGTGTTATCGGTAAAATTAATTACCATTTCACGTTCAAATCTAATTAAAGATTTAACTATCGCTTTGGAGCAAAACTGGTGATACTCCATTCTCGATCATTTCAATCTAATTAAAGATTAATTAAAACTCCACTTAGTTTTAATCTTTAACTGGGTTAAAGAATCAGTGTCATTTAAAACACGGTTCACGATAAACCCAAAATCACATCCCATTGTTAATTGGGTTAAAGAATGAATTTCGTTGAAGACACAGTTCACAACAAACCCAAATCACATTTGATATTAAATACAAGGCTCTAAATAGAAATATATCGGCTTATTTTCAATATCAAATTCTACAACCAACGAATATCGTATTGGAAATAACGATATAAATATATCTTTCAAATTTCCACAACCATATCTGTATAATCACGAAATCCAACATCGAAATATTCCGAAGATAATTTCGATTCAAATCCCTTCCAATTCAATTATTGGAAATTCTGGTTATTTTCAAAACCATTTCAAATCCACTTTATTTATTTTTAAAAATAAATAGAATTATAATTCTAGTTCAAAACTAGTTCATTTCGATAAAAATCTATTTTTATGTTTTCAAATATGGAGTTTTTCATCCCAATTCTTCCCAAATCATTTCTTATGATTTTACACAAATTATTACTATTTTGTTTAATAATTTTATCAAGGCCTGTACAGTCGATTTCCATCAACGGCCATCGAACTGCACTTACAACGACCTTTTCCAAATTTGATTTGGACATAATTCCAAATCCAACCGTTAGATTTCAAATCTCTAATATTCGTTAGAAAGCTCTTTTCGATACGAACCCAACAGTTCCGGTTTTAGGAGAATCCGACGGTCGGATCTCCCGTAATACCCATTCGAAGTCAATGGCCGAAATTCACGAACTGCCGCGGCGCGGCGCGTTCTATTCAGGCCATTATATATATAATATATATATTATATATATTTCGTCGATTTCCTTTTAAAACATAATTTATAAATCGTTTTAAATTCGTTTTCGAAACGATTTCAACTTCGAATCGAAATTGAATATTCCACATCATCGATATACAAATGATAATATTTTCAAAACGTTATATTTTGAAATCACTTCCTTTTCTATAATTATTATGAAAACGAATATAATCGATATAAATATCGTTCGTATCAAAATAGTGCATCTCTAATCAATACGACTTTATATATTTCAATAACTTCATTATTCTATTCAACAAATGAATATTTATTCTATTCAACACATGAATCTATATTTCTTTCAGTACATGACTAATCTCAACACATGAGTACTGTCAACACATGACTATTTTTGTTATTTAATATATTTTATAAAATTATGATTTCTATCGTTTAATTTTATAATCAAACTCTAACCGTAAATTAGCAAGAGAGCAATTCCCTAAATATTAACCCCGAAGGCCGAAACCAACATCAGATCAATATCCAGGAGACCACTCATCTTATCTATTTTCCAGTTAGTTCTAATTTTATATATGATAAAGATGTAAATTTTATTGTTAAAATATTTCGTTCAACACATGAATTTATATTTCTTTCAACACATGACTAATCTCAACACATGAGTACTGTCAACACATGAATCTTTATTTTATAATATTCTTTATTTTCTCAATTGGAATGAGGCCCAATCATTTACCATATAATGTTAATTATATGGATTCCATACAACACATGTATATAATAGCAACAATATATAATCAACCATCATCCAAAGTGCACCACACAACTACATAAGCATTAGATATAAATAATTAACGCTTACACAGTCTGTCGACCCATCGATCGACATACAACTAAATAATTGGGATTAGTGTACGCCAAATATCATCCCAACACCCATGTGGGGTTTCAATCCACAAACACTGAATATTCTTTGTGCAGTTGGGCGATGTGTAAAATTTATCGTCCCAATCAATATCCTTCAAATAAGTGTACATAAACAAACCGTCCGGTTTGTAAATGAATATTTATTTATCCACATTCACGTTAAAAATTATATTTTTAACGATAAATTCTTTTATTTCAACACATGAATTTCTACTCAGTTCATTTATTCAATAAAATGATATTTTTATTTTTCTAACTTATTTTAGAAAATTTCGGCGGCATAACGGCACGATACTAGAAACGGGACAAGACCTAGCCTTATCCCCGGTCTAATAATGGCCCACGCCATACACATATCAATCTAATCAATCCCATTTCACATCCCAAACAAATTCAATCAAATTAATCAACCAAACAAATAAATCAATCACCAAACAATCAACTAAACAAACAAGCCGTTCATGGTCTGTGGACGACGGGTGTTGGGTGCTACTAAGCACCGTCTGCATCCTAGTATATAATTTTAACTAGAAAACAAGATTTAAAGTGAGAAAATCTCACCCATAAGCTAAACCAATACACTGCGACTCTTTATATGTAGAAGTCTTCGTCGTTCTCGCCTTTTGTCACTTTCGTTGCCCGTAGTCACTACATATATAAAAATCACATTTTTATATTGTTGCTATGTATATAAAAATCACATTTTTATAATCACTCTATATGGATAAAAATTCTATTTTTACACCGCTACTATATAGATAAAAATTCTACTTTTATAACGATGTTCATATAATAAAGATCATATTTTTATCACACTATTCTCTATATAAAAATTATATTTTTAATACTTCTACTTTATAAAAATTATATTTTTATATTTCACATATGATAAAAATCATATTTTTATCTCGCTGCATATATAAAGATGATATTTTTATATTCTCTATTATATAAAAATCATATTTTTATTTACTTCATTCGTCAAAAACCATAGAAGCTTTAAAGCGGAGAAAACTCACATTTTTTCTAACGCCCGGATTCACTGTTCTGGTTCCAGAATTTGCAAACGAGCTTCAATCTTCACACCATCTTTTTTTCTAGCTTAAACGCGCCATTCCGGACAACTTTTGCCTCGTGGTCATCCTCCCGAAAATGTGTCATTTCGCCGGAAATCGCGAAAAGACAACATTTTGATAGTGTTTGGACAGCAGACTTTGGAAGTGTTTTCCCGACAACTCCGCAATGCAAAATGGGACTATCATAATCCAAATCGAAGAGAAAATCGTGCTCTTCGACTTTGATCTTGAGGAGCTTTGGCTAGAAACGCACGGTTTGGAAGTTATGGGCAAAACAGTGACAGGGTGTTTTATGCAAAATGAGAAATTAGTGAAAAATGTGATTTTTGAGGAGGAGGTGCCCACGGCCGGAGTTGGGTGGCCATGGGGGGGCGCCGGACCTGATGGACGTGGGGGAGGCCGCTGGTGGCGGGGTGGGGTCCACGGAGGCGGGTCGTGGTGGTTTGGGGGTCTAGGGTTTATGTTTGTGAAGGGAGAGAGAGAAAGAGAAGAGGAGAGAGAAGGGGAGGAGGAGGAGTGTGGCCGGAGGGGGTGCGGCGGCCTGAGGTGGTGCGGCGGTGGCTGAGGAGGGTGCGGCAGCAACATGGGGGAGGAGGAGGCCATTTTTTTTCTTTTTTGAAGAGGAAGAGAGAAGTGAAGTTATGAAGAGAGAAATGGAGTAAAAGTGATTATATGCTAGTTTCTCGCCTATCGTTCGAACGCCGACGATATCCAATTGCCGCGGATTTCGGACACGACATAGTAGACGTGAAGATGAGCCCAACGAAACAAGTTTCGTCGAATTCCGAGTTCGTTTGACAGTTCGTTAAAATTCTCAAAAATACTCAGATAAGCTCTAAAAATGCGATTTTGGCACACCATTTCTTCTTGCACGCTCACATACTAACCCCAAAAATCATGCCCTTTTGGATTTAACCATTATTAGACGATACGAATCCAAAAAAAAAACGAAATCGAATTCTGAGGTCGTCTCAATAATGTTCCTTTGTTAAATGACTGCCCGTTTTACCCTGAACTGTTTTAGCTCGCACAGCCACATACTAACTCTGTTCGACGCGCCCTTTGGAACTCAACAATGATTTGTCATTATGAATCCAGAAAAATTTATCTCGTCGAATTCTGAGCTGATATGCAAAATTTCACTTTTTAAGGGCTATGTATTGCTAACCGAAAAGTTCCTGCCAATTGCCACTATTCCGGATATCGGAATATATCGAAGCTTATACTTTTCGGAGTTCTAAATGACATTTTGAACTCAATGGAAGTGGTTTCGAGTCCAAATTCATCAGTATGCAAAATATGAATTTTTTGGGTTATATATAATTTCCATAGCGACTATTCTGAATTTTCAACTGGACGTAACTTTTGATTCCCGCTATGAAATTTCGATTTTTCGGATTTGTTGGAAAGATATTCTCAATTAGATTCTAATATTTTTGGTTTTTCCAAAATTCGGTTTATTTTGAATCATGTACATTCATTTGAATTTTGAAATCGAATTATCGAACTATCGCGCCATTTTCAATTCCTTTTATAATTTAAAATAAATATTTATATTCTAACGACGATCTATATAAATATACACGTCCTAATTCTATTCAAAATAAATTTCTCATCGTTATTATTTAAAATAATTCATTTTAAATATTCAAAATTCGCTAAAATTGCCAAAATAAAAATTTTAAATTGGCTCAGAATTTCCGGGTTATTACAGAGGAGGTCGGAGGGGGTTGTATCGGTTATGGGTGGCGGTTGTTAGGGTTAGGGGATGAGGGGGCTACGGACCGAGCTAGAAGAGGAAGAGGAGGGGAGAAGCAGCGGGAGGAGGCGTAGTGGAGGAGTTGACGTGGCGGAGGTGTGCTCCGGCGGAGGCGCGAGCGGAGGGAGGCAGGACCGCAGTGGCGAAGGGAGAACGATGGGCTAGGGCGCGCGTTTTTTTTTTAATTTTCCCCTTTTTCGATTTTGAACGGTAGGTAAAGGAAAAAGAGGGAGTTGACTTAGAAGAAGAGGAAAGGAGGGGGTATAAATTTATAATTTTTTAATTATTTTAATTCTCAAAAAGTAACTTTTTATTTCGGCCTCTAAACGAAACTCACCGACTGTCGCCCATAGCTAATTACCCCCATTCTGAACGCAATGGGATATGTTTCTTAAGCCAATTCGACCGTTACGATCAGTTTCCGCTAAATTTAAAATATAAATCATTATATTTTAAATTCAAACGCACATTTCAATTTACTGGGGTCACATACTAACTCGAAAAATTCCAGAAAAATTATTTCTAGCTTCGTATTGACGAAACGGTCCTAACAAAACTAATTTCGTTAAATTCCGAGACCGTTTGAAAAATGGTCATTTTCCAGTCGATTAAAGTCAACTGAAACTGTTCATACGCGTTTTCCTTTGCCACGCTCACATATTGATTCGAAAAATTATGAATTTTGGAATCTAGCAATAACTCGACATTCCGTATCCAACAAAACTGGTTTCGTCGAAAACAGAGGTCATTTGCAAAATTTCCATTTTTAAGGGCCAGAATTCCATAGCGACTATTCTACATTTTCAATTGGGCATAACTTTTGATTCCCGCTATGAAATTTCAATTTTTCGGATTCGTTGGAAAGATATTCTCAAATAGATTCTAATATTTTTGGTTTCGCTAAAATCCGGTTTATTTTGAATCCTGTACATTCATTTGAAATTTGAAATCGAATTTTCGAACTATCGCGCCATTTTCAATTCCTTTTATATTTAAAATAAAATATTTATATTCTAACGACGATTCAAATAAATATATACGTTCTAATTCTATTCAAAATAAATTTCTTGTCGCTATTATTTAAAATAATTCATTTTAAATATTCAAAATTCACTAAAATTGTCAAAATAAATTTTTTAAATTGGCTCAGATTTCCGGGTTATTACAGGGGTTGAACCCACTTGCCATGTAGATTATTATATACTACGTAAACATGAATATAATGTACCCAATTTTTTTTTTTTAAAATCCGTACATTTTAAAGATGCATTTATGACGAGCGACAACAAGGTATTAGAGCAGGCTTATTGAGCAAGGCAATTGAGCGAGGAACTTGGGTGAATGAGGAATGCATTTGCTACTATGAACGCCGTATCTGAGCGAAATATCTAAGAGGGATATTTAAGTCATGATAATTTGATTAATTTATAATTTATTAATTATTTATTTGTAATAAATAATACATATTAATAGTTTGTAAAAATAAAAAAATAAAAAATTTGGTATTATTCGGATTAAACTCACTCCATTATGTGGAGCACTTGATACGATTGCAATGCAAATGCTCTTAAAAGGACTTCATCTGCAAAAATCATTCATTTCAAAAAATAATAAAATATTTGTATCTATTTAGTTTTCCAAATGACGCAAGTTTATGCATTCAATCCAACATGCCTTTTTATGGGACCTTTATTGTGGCATCCGCTGCATTTGAAGAGAATTAAGTTTTATCCATGTCCAAGTTCAAGCGAACGCCCCAAAAAAGATAGTTATATTTGAAAACCTATAAATGTGCATAGAAGTAATAATTTACAAGGTAACATTTGTGTTTTTCATATTTTTAAATTCTTTAACATTTTCGCATTCAATGAAAGTTTGAATATTTTACAAAATTTTAGATTTATTTAAAAAATATTTCTGAATCTCATGTAAAATTCAAATTTTATATTTAAAATTTATGAATAATTTTAAATATATAATAAAAAAATTTAATTAACATATTAAATATGATTTTTATTATAATTATTATATGACTACATACTAATTATTAATAATAAACTATATTAAAAATAAAAAATTAGTCTTAATTATTTAATTGTGATTATTAATTAGTCAATATATTATTAAATATTATTTTTTAATTACTTATTACTAATAATACTTATTTAATTTTTGTTATTGATTAATTATAATTAGTAGAAATCATTTATTATTAGTTATCAATCATTTAGTAATAATTACTAGTTAATAAAAATTATTTTTAATAATTAATTATTTGTCATTGGTTATTTTTATTAAATATGTATATTATAAAATTCATCATAGCTAAATTTTATAAGCATTCCCAAATTCTAATTTAGAATTATGCATCCCTTGCGAATTCCTTGGAAAATCCATCGCAAAATAGCTTCAAAATGCTTCCTCCCGTAATATGCTTCAATTTGCGATGGAATTTATTGTCAAAATTTATCCGTTGGTATATTGACGCAGTTTGGAACGGTTCAATAGTGGATGTTAAAAAGTTCTGTGATTATAAAATAAAAATTTTAAATAGAAAAATCTTAAAATTATGCCTTGCAAATCACTCGCAAAACTATCACAAATATAGCGATGGAAAATTCCGTCTCTGTTTTCTGTCGCTATTTTCAACATTTCTTGTAGTGTTTGCTTTATAATTTTTGCATTTAGATAACCAAGCTTACAGTGCCATAGATCAAAAACATCCAAATTATTATATGACTTATAGCTTTTCCTTATTTTTAAAACACCGCTATTGTAAATCTGATCAAATTAGTACAATTCTTTTTTAGCATAACCTTGCAGAACAATCTCTTTAGTTATAATACCTATAACCAACCAATAGTTAGGGTAAAACTCAAAATAGACCTTATTATCACTTTCAAACTATGATTCACTTATTAAATTCTTTTTTATCTTTGGCACTCATAATAAATCATGAAGAAATAGTTTATTCCCTTAATGTAAGCATTACCGATATACGAAATTTAAATAGTCTTACCATTTTCCGTATTTATTAAATATTCTCCTTTGTATTCCGTAGTGCCAAGAATAAGGTTATGATGACTGCTTGTTATATGATTAGTTGCTCTAGAATTTGGATAACATGTTACATCTTGAATGTTTACCTCAACTGATATTTTAATTTGCCTCATATTGGTTGTTGGTGTCATGCTGCATTTATTAGAAAATAAAATAGAAAAGACAAGATTGAAGAGAAGTTTTATTATTGATGAATTATATTGTAGATAACACAAATTGTACATAGGAGTCCTCTATTTATAATATAAGAAATAAATGTAAATAGGCTTGAATAATAGGCATGTGACCATGCTATGTTATAATGGGAATGTGACCGTTGCATTATTATAATAGGCTTGTGATCATTGCTATGTTTTAATGGGAATGTGACCATTGCATTCCCACTATTCTTTCTTTCGTTTATTACCGCCCTTCAAATTAAGGTTAGGTTTTACTCCTTAATTTGCCAAGAAACATTCCATCTTCTACTTCATATTTGTTTGTAACTCTTCAATTCCAAGTGCTTCTCTGAATCTATGAAAGTTTTTAGCTGAAATTGATTTTGTTAGAATGTCAGCCCTCTGATAATAAGCTGGAATATGATTCACTTGTAAATTCTTCTTTTGGATTTGCTCTCGAACAAAATAAATGTCGATTTCGATGTGTTTGGTTCGATTATGCTGAATAGGGTCTGCTGTCATGTAGATTGTACTTATATTATCACACCAAATTATAGGGTTCTTATTGGATGATAGCTTTAACTCCTTTAATAATGATTGCAACCATAAGATTTCTGCTGTAGTGCTAGCAACACTCCTATACTCTGCTTCCGTACTAGATCTCGAGATGGTTTTTTACCTTTAGAACACCATGAAATAAGACTTTCTCCTACATAAATACAGTAACCAGAAACTGATTTTTTATCGTCTATATCTGTAGCCCAGTCTGCATCTGAGTACGCTGTAATGCTTAAGTCCCTGCTACCTTTTAGTGAGATGCCAAAGTTGATTGTTACTTTTAAATATCTGAGTATTTGTTTCACTGCTGTCTAATGCTCACTTTTTCGTTCCTGCAAAAATTGAGATAATTTGTTAACACTAAATTTAATTGTTAGGGAATGCGGAAAGGATCGTTCAGGCAAAACAAACACTAGAGGGTGTGAATAGTGTTTTTTGAGAATTTAAACAAATTATAACGTCCCGTATTTTTACGGTATAATAATTAATTTATTTAATTATTTAAATAGTGATTTAGAGATTTAAATGGTTATTTAATTAAATAATATTGAATATTTAATTAATATTTATAATATAATAATATATTATAATGCCGAAATAGTTGGAATAATATGAATTCACAATATTGTGTGAATTGGATCATTTATGATATTTAATTCAGTTTATAATTGAATTAGAATAACGAATATATTATTTGAATGACGATTGAACGTATTAATTATAATATAATTATAATCGAGCGCGAAACGTCGTGGTAGTTTTTAATTTGGCGATTCGAACTTTGATTGAATATATAGAATCCGTTTTAAGTCGGATTTCTGTGAAACAAGAAACGTTTGACTCTATTAAACTGTATTTTTCTAATGGAAGAGAAAAATCAGGATTTCTTCGTGTAGATTATAAGTTATGGCCAAATAAATTTTTGAAATAGTTGCTATGGAAATTGTTATCAAAATATAACGTTTATTAATTAATATAATAGCGTTTTAATATAAATTGAATATCGATTCAATATGGGATTTTTAAATATTGATTTATAAATCCAGATATGTATATTTTGTAGCTGTATGATATTCTATGGGGATATATATGATAATATTAATTTATTAATATTAAATTAAATTGTTTTTGGATTTTTTTTATTTTTTTTAGGGCCTTAGAAAATAGTCGTTTTTACAAACGACCTCCAAATTTGACGTAACCAATTTTTTTAGATCCGGAATATTAAATTATTGTTAGATTTTAATTTCCGTGATTTTTGGAGTCAGTATGTGGCCGTACAGATTTTTAATGTGAGAAACAACCGATAATTTGACCTTTAAAAATACGCTGTGTGAAACGGAGTCGGAATTCGACGAAACAAGTTTCGTTGGGTCCATAATGACAAACTCTAGTTGTATGTCCATTTTCATGATTTTTGGATATTATATGTGATTATAGGAATTTTTAATCAACAATACAAATAGAAATATGACAAAAACAAATATAATAATCGATTATAAAATTATTATAATTACCCTATAAATACCATACCATTCAGCCTAACCCTAATCTACTTCATATGTTAGTCACCACTTTTCCATCGCTAGCTTTCTAATTCCAGAAGGGGAAAAAAGATCTTCAAAAATTTCTAGAAATTCAAATAGAAATCTATAAAATATAATATACACATCTATGAATCCCTTGTGTGATTTCCATCCTTCCCATATGAGTTTCACAGTGTTGGATTTTCATATTTGGGGTTTAGTTTTTCGACAGCAAGGCTAGGGTTCAAGTTGTAGTCGAAATAAGGAAGCGATAGTTCGATTGGGTGTTGTTTTTGAATTTAGGGGTTCAAACCGTTCTCGAATGCAAAGTCTTGGGATTTTTGGCATGAAGATGTGTCGATCGATTTTCTGCTTGCATGAGGTACTGCTGAGTGATGGAAATTGTTGTATGCGTGCGAGTTGAAGATGTTTAGGACAGGGGTGTTGAGATTTCGAAGGAGAACTCATTAGTGAAGAGTTTGTAAATTTATATGGCGAAATGAAGGAGAAAGATGGATCTTGGGATGTCGGCAATGTTTGTGTAGTGAAGAGGAGTCGGGTGCTGATAATTTGGAGAAGAAGTGTTTGGGTTTGGGTTTCTTAAATTGAGAATGGGTCGTTTTAGTTTGGTGAGGCCCAACTTGAAAATTAAATTTAATTAGTCTGAAATTTAATTTAAATACCATATAACTTGTAAATGACATAACTTATACATACGTTATCAGAAATGGACAAAACTGAATCCGTTGGGATCGTATGGACGAGGGCTACACAATGGAACTGACTGGGAGTGAATTGGAGCTCATTACAATTTATAGCAAAATAAATTGTTTGACCTGAATCGACAATCGATTATCGTTTAACGATAACCGACCAATGTGAATAAATCTCACTAACTCTGATCAATTTATATTTTTATAAATATAATCTAGTAATGATAAATGATGTTTGATTGCTTTGTGATGATTGTTTGGTTGAATTGTTGATGTATTGGTTAAAATTTTAGATAACGATATATATATATATATATATATATATATATATATATATGTAAATCGTTTATCAAATATCGATTTTGTTTATTAGAATATTTCATACTGAAATGAAATCAATGTTAATTATATTGTTTAACATCTGTGGATGTAGGGAAACAGGTTGGAGGGATCCAACTGGATTCCTCAATAATTATTTTACTGTTTTTCATATATTGTGATATATGATGTGATATATAATCTGTTATTGATTATGTGTGCTAGAATGATATTGATCATTGTTATTTGGTATTTTAAATACCATAAGAAACCCCGAGACGTAAAAAGGAAAATTTTAATGCGTATATTGAAATAAAAATATTATATAAAATCAAGGGATTTTATAAAAAGAGAGATTTCAAGTTGAATATTGAAATAAAGGAATTTTTATAAAATAACCAGATTTTATAAAAAGGGATGTTTGGAAAATGAATAGAATTATTAAAAAGGAGATTTTGAGTTATAAAAGAAAATTTGAGATGATTTATTTAAAATAGATATTAAATAAAAATATGTTTTAACAGATGAATTTAGAAGAATAAATTATAAATAATATTTTATAAATTAAGGAAAATATTTATCATTGGATAAATAAAGATATATAAGTCTGAACTTATATAAAGAAGTAAAATAGATAAAGGGAGCAGATTAATTTGTAAATAATATTTTATAAATTAAGTTAGTTATTTATCAGTGGACAAATGACATATATAATTCAGAACTTATATAGAGGAGTAAGAATCGATTTTAACATCAATAATTGAAACGGGATATGAACATAGAGTTGTAATGAGAATTTTAGATGGTATTATTATAGTGTTGAATATAAAATAAGATTTTATATGAATTGTTTATAAATAGAAGTATAAATAGAATATTTAAAATAAGATATTATTTTAAATATGAAACCAAACTGTTTTAATTATATAAAGGATATATTATTCATATTGAATATGAATAATGTATTAAGGCAAGTATTTTGCAAAGAAAAGATTATAAAAGAAATATTATTCACATTCGACATGAATAATGGATTTAAATAAATATTTTTTAAAATAAAAACATTTATAAAGGAAACTGGATTTTTGAAATAGGAATGTAAACAGAAATGGAATTTCAAATGGCTAGGAATAAATAACTTGTTTAATAATAAAAACAAGTAGTGTGATTTATAAACAATGTTTATAAATAAATTAAAAATAATTATCAGTGGATAATTTGGATTGTAAATTCAACAGTGAATATAAAAGAGAGTTAAATCGAATGTTGATCATTCGAAAAGGGGTTAATTGAATATAGCTATTCGAAAGAAAGTTAATCGAATATAGTTATTCGAAAGAGAGATTATCGAATATAGTTATTCGAAAGAGAATTAATCGAATATAGTTTATTCGAAAGAGAATTTTACATTGGGATTCGATTAGATAGAATATAGGAAAGTACTATTTACTTTCCATTTTTAAATCAAGATTTAATTATTTATTTAATAAATTATTAATTATTCAATTTAAGAAATAATAGTGTAATTTGGAGTTAGATATTTCGAAAGTAGAGATTATAACATTAACGTTATAACCAATGGTTTTTATAAAAGAACAGGATTTATAAACTGAATCCGAGAGTTATGTAAGAAAAGATTTGATAAGAAGATAAGAAATAGAGTTAAGGAAATTGGAAACTGACTAGAGATTAGTTAAGTTGAATGGTTTCCGGGGTATCGATCTGATGTTGGTTTCGGCCTTCGAGATTAATACTTAGGGAATTTTTCTCTTACTAATTTACGGTTAGAGACTGATGGACGTGGAATGATAGTGATGCGTGAATAAGAAATGGAAACGTTTTCCAATGTTAATAAGGTATATTTTCTAGATCTAGAAAATAAGAATTTCTGTATATATATGGAAACATGAAACGGGTAGAAGGAATAAATTAATGATAAATAAATTTAAGAGATAAATGATGATTGATGATTGATCGATAGAATTTCCATCTGGAAATAATATCGTTGTTTGTACACATGTTTTCTTTGATAGTTAAATCACGGACTAGTTTTTGACCATTTTTCCATCGTCAATACGGAGAGACCAGGATCAGATTCATTATCTGAAAACCACTCTGTATGGGCGTTAGTGTTACAAATCAAATATAATGAAGAACGATTGAAGATGGAGTAATGCAAGAGATGTTCTGGCGATCCTAGGTAGAAACTGCCTAAAATGGATTTATAGAATAGTGCCTTCGATTTGTCCAGTCCCAGGACGACCTATATAGAAGAATGTCTGACGGAGTATATTTAATAGATCGCGTAAGTTGATCCCTTCAAACGTATTTACGTTTGGTGGCGGAGAAATTCTTTTCTCTTAGCTGTTTACCCGTGATATATTTGGAGAAATCAATTTGTGATTTAGCGGGTATGACGATGTGACGTTCAAAGTGAATGAAGATGTGGTTTGTAAAGGATACTTTATGGCCTCTAGCCTCACAACCAGAAATGGTATAAAGTCGGGTAGGTCGCATGGTTAAGTGGTTAGCTGCCGATTAGGGTGTACTGTCACCTGATCTAGAGTAATTCCATTTGCTTCTTTAATCTATTTCGATGCTATCCCTTTCGGGAAATGGTTGCTGATCCCAATCGTTGGTGATAATACATTCGGTACACTCAAGAGAAATGAGTGACCGGTCATGTTTAGCCTGGGTTACAATATGTTCTTGTTGAACCCGGTGTATTCCTCTCTAGAGATACACTGTCAGAAGGTGGTCCCATACCTTGCCAGTTGGGATTCATTACCCAATAAGCGCCTGCAGTTTTTGATTATACATTATGTATGTAGAACGTGAGAAGAAAGCGTTCTGCTAGTTGATTATTTAGTTTTGATTGATAGACACTATTATAATATCAAATGAGTTTGATACAAAGTTTATCATTTCGTTCAAAAAGATTTTGAAATGTTGAATCAAGTGTTTTGGATTCTCATAAGGGAAAAACCGTTCCATGTTATACGGCGTGGTCTTATGGGATATCATTTATTTTCTCAAACTATTTTAAATTGTTTTACTCACACCAGTCCCATGACTGACCCGGAGTTTATTTTGTTTTTGTTTTACCCTAAAATCTTTGGTGCCCAAATTTGTACGGGCAATCAAGTAGTCAGGTTTTACAGATATACTTGGAGAGCTTGGAGCAGGAGGCTTCAGGAATATGTAGCTATTGTTTATTTCCGCTGTGTTGTAAGTGTTATACTTTGATAATGTTACTGTATACATATACTGATTTTATTTCAAAGTTATGTATCTATTATATATTGTTCGTTCCGCTGTGAGATTCGTGTTTACTCTTTATGTTGTATGTTCTTTTTCTTCTATTTTAACTTTCTATCTTATCTATTCTCACCCTCTATTTTCTTTCATTAACTATCTGGTATTTCCGATGCTTGAATAGTCGACATTGAGTTTATGTCGATTACTCATGATCGCGAAAACTCGGGTCATTACAAAAATCTAAAACTAGAGTGATTCACCAAATTAATCAAACACCACAAACACAATCACAGACATAGATTCAAACACAAATGCAAAAATAAAAATGTAGAAAGGGAAAGAACACACTGATTTTATACTAGTTCTGATTACTCCTATGTCCAGTCCCACGCAACACTGGATTGCGCAGAGTTTTATTACTATATCAATACTAATAACAACCTCCTTGATTTCACGGTTACAAGGGATACCACCGATTCCGTCCTTGATTTCACGGCTACAAGGGATACCACCAATTCCGTCCTTGATTTCACATCTACAAGGGATAAAACCGTTTAACCCTAAATACCACCCAAGCAATTACAAACATCCCCATAACTCTTTAGTAGCACTTGATTCAGAGCGTAGAGAGTGTAAAGAGAAGAAGTTTGATCAAAACAGAATTGAATTCGGCGGAGTATAAGTGTAGAAATCATAAAAATGATTAAGAATAATGGTATAAAGAAAGAGGATGAAGTTAGAGAAGAAGAGATGATAAAAAATTCGAATTCAAACCCCTTTTATAGAAAATGAAAGGATGTCATGCTTTAGAACTGTCACGAGTAGTGAAAAGACACTTCCTTTTAAAATTGAAAAAATGACAGTTATACGTCGACATGATGTTTTATGTATGTCGACATACTCTTAGTTCAAAATTCATTTTTGAGCATTTTTCAAGCGTTTTGATATAAATATAATTCTAGAAATTCTTGAATTAAAATATAGTGTTATAAATTAATATTATAAAGTAAAATATCATATGAAAACATATTTTTAAACTATATAAAAAATATTTATAAATTTATAAAGTTTTAAACTATATATATAAAAGTATAACAGTATAAATATATAAAACTTAAGTTTTGAAAAACAAAAGTAAAGCAAGAAAAGCAAATAGAAAGATAGAAAATGAAATAGAGAGAAAATTAAATAGAGAGGATAGAAGATAGAATTTGAAAACAGAATTTGAAAATGATAATTTGAATTTGAACTGGAGTGTTATTTAGAGTCTAATATAATCTAAACTCTATAACTATATTAGTCTTGAACTCTCGAAACCTTGAATACTCACGAGTCTTGAAATTTCTCTGAACTCTGAATATCTAATATCTTAAAATTGTACAGTCTTCAGTAATATTTCCTGTACATAAATCATGCATGTGTGCGCATGTATATATACATATATTCTATACAAAAGTGTTAGTATTTATTTTATAATCAATTAATATTGAAATAAGGTTGTTGTCATCAAAACTCCATTCTCCAACAATCTCCCCCTTTTTGATCATGACAACCTTATTTTATAAAATATTATACCTGTTGATGATGACCCGTTAAAAACTCTCCCCTTGTCTTTATGAATCCTATAAACTATGTCTATATTTTATAATTTCTCCCCCTTTGGCATTATCAAAAAGAAATTCGAACAGTACTCCCCCTAAATTATATAACTAACTGAATAGAACTTAAATAACTAACCCAATTATGATATTTCCCTTAATCTATACAAACCTATAATGGTAATTCCCAAGAATATGATGATAAAACACAAACCAATCCAAATATTATAATTACATATGTTTGTTTATTATATATACAAACCAAATCAAACCAAGTCAAATCAAATCACACCACACCATATGTCTTAATATATATACAAGTTTTCAAATCATATAATCCAAATCAATTTTAAACAAATCAATCAAATTGTACCGAACAATTAAACGTTTCTTGGAACTTCAACCCAACCATCTTCTCCAAAGATAGGATCCTTCTTAATGACTTCCCAATCCTCATCTTTTTTATTTGGAGGAGCCTTTGCGAGATTATTATCTTCATCTCTGAAAAGAGAAGAGATAGCCATCGCATTGCATCAAAATGCTTCTCTTGTTGCTCAAACATCTTTATTTGGCTTAGTTCGAGATGAAGCTGGTTTCGTAGAATGAAAGAGAGTATTTTTGAAAGAATTCGAGGTATCTTCTAGATTTTCACTAAGATTACGAATAGTATTTGCCATGGATTTGAGTAAAATTGAATAAAGAAGAAGGAGAAACAAAATTGTGAATTTTTCTGGAAGATGTAGACTTAAATAGGGTCTGGAATTCGTTGGATTTTGAATGGACATGAGTAGTTATTTTATTTTTAAAATTTGAAACAATTTGAAAATCTGGCAGTTATATGTCGACATACAAAAAACACTATGTCGACATACTATAATAAATATTTTTGAAATTTTCAAATTTTGAATTCTTTGAACCTTATTATATTTGAAGCGACCCAAACTCGCCTTTACGGGAAATCCTGCATTGAGTTGAGAACACGACAAATTAGAACACAAACAGAAGAACATTTCATTGCTATTACAACAATTTACATCAGAGTACAAGAATATACAGAGTATGAACCAATAATATACATTTCATAAATGTCAGAGATTTACAAATTATTATGCAGCGGAAAATAATGCAACACAACTGAAAGAAATACACGGATGCAGAGCTTTCCGAATATCGCTTCAGCTGTAAACCAGGATCCTGTGAATATAATATCTGCAAAACCAAAACTACTAGCTGCCCGTGTGGAAAATAGGGGTACCCAGAGTTTAGGTTAAAATAATAAAATCTAGGTCAATCATGTGACTGGTGTGAGAACTAAAATAGTTATTAGCTTAATTTTAAAGTTAGATAAATCAAGGGACCACGCCGTATAATACGGAACGGGTTTAACCCTAAGAATACCAGTGCATATAACGAACAACGCAATGCTTTTTGGAAAAATAAAGTTATTATAAGACCCAGGTTCCATCACATAGTGCAGCGCAAGCTAGAGGATAGGGTTTTACCTTATAATAGCCAAACATGCTTGGTACGTTTAAAACAAATCATTTGATACTATAATAAGTGTATAGTGTCAAAAACAGCTTCAAACATAAATGTATCAATCATAGACGGCATGGGTACCATCTATCATGTCGCCATACTAGTTCTACAATTAAAACCGCAAAGTCACGTATTGGAAGTTGGATTTCCATCTGTGAACCAAGGCAAGGGATTGTCCTTACCACTTCGAGACTCTCTAGCCCGAGCCTCAGGACCCAGACTTAGGTGGACCTTAGGATCGTCAGGGTCGATCCGCACGGAGTGGATTAAAATGCCTGAACAATATATTTCCCGGCCCTATGGGGCGTAAAATTGGTTAGTATATCGACCAAACCATCCATCGGCCCCGTAGTAACCGATATAACCGAGACGCCTCGCTTTCCATCATCCACATAAGTAAAATGTCTGGGCTCCATACTGTGACACCACTCCTAGCTAGAAGAAAACGCATGTCCTCCCCGAAGTCCTCTCCCGTTTCTGGTTCGCACCGGGGTGTGAGGCTCGCGAATTAACGCTACACAAAGCTATGCTATATTAAAGTCGTGCTTTGATCATCAACCACAAGACTCTGCTTTTCGACAGAAGCCTTGATCATTTGCATCTCAACATGCCACACTGACAATTCACGCCATGCGACTGATGTCTATCGATATATAACCTCTGAGCTCGTACGTCTCAGAGAAGGGTGTTAAGCAAGAGAATAAATTCCCCGCCATCAAAAAGGTATATATTTGATAGAGATCAATCAACACATAATAAAATCCAATGTCAGACACACATCCATTTACAAGTCCATTCTGGGTCTGAACGAAACCGAAGGCACCTTATTCCTCGTCTCATATGTCCAATACAGAAGAGAGGTCCTTGCATATCCGGTTGATCTCCAAGTACGTCTGGACAATCACCACTTCTTACCTTGTCTTGGGATGCCTCCCAATCAAGACATCAGTAATCATCCAAACGATGTGAGGATCTCCAGTCTTCAACCACCGTCTTCATCATCGACATATCGTCGTATAAATTATTCAAAATGGGATAAACCTGGTCTTTCCAAAAAACTCGCGTATTTTATAAACAAGTGCTATAAAAAGACAACATACGCCTCATTCCAATCTAGAATATTCTTTTATTCAAATATTCACATCATTAGGGAAAGGTTCCCATTAATTTTATCAAAGATAAATTCTTTAAATCTATTCTTTAATCTTCCTTTGGATATCAATTCAAACCAAATTAAGGTTTATCCAAACTAGTCGGGACTAGCGCACCTTATCGAAGTAATCATTTGTTTTATTTCCCAATCCCAACCTATTCACCCCATGGAGCAAAATTGGTAATACCCCATATCTAACACCGCGGTGTTATCGGTAAATTTGATTACCATTTCACGTTCAGATCTAATTAAAGATTTAACTATCGCCTAGAGTAAAACTGGTGATACTCCATTTTCGATCATTTTCCAAATTTGATAATTTAAATTATCACATTTCCATTACAATCTAATTAAAGATTTGTTAAAACTCTTATTCAGTTTTAATCTCCAAAAATCATTATGTAATGATTATCCAAATTTAGGAAATAAATCCTATCTTTAACTGGGTTAAAGAACTAATGTCATTTAAAACACAATTCACGATAAACCCAAAATCACGTTCCATTAATTATGGAATCTTCACGAAAAACAGATCAATATATTTAATCGATATAAACTTCCATATCCAACCGACAATATAAATGGACTAACAGCAAAGCCTTTTAAATTCCATATATAGTAATAGTCTTCCTCCACATAAATTCACTTCGATTATTACCAAATTGAATTCCATTCCATTCCAATTTATTAAATTGGAAAACTTTACTTTGGAAAATTTCCATTAAATCTTAAAAAAAGATTTATAAATTCCAAATCACATTTTCACTATTAACTGGGTTAAAGAACCAATGTTATTTAAAACACTGTTCACAATAAACCCAAATTCAATTTCATTTCAATTCCAATTAAATATTAATTAATTGGTAAACATATCTAATCTTATTTAAAAGATTTATAAATTCCAAATTATATCTTCACTGATAATTGGGTTAAAGAACAAATGTTATTTAAAACACCATTCACGATAAACCCAAAAATCTATTTTTAATTCCATTTCAATTAAATATTAATTAATTGGTATTTCTCTAAATCTTAATTAAAAGATTTATTCTTTTCTCAACTGGGTTTAAGAACAGTGTTATTTAAGACACCGTTCACGACAAACCCCAAATCCAATTTGATATTAAATACAAGGCTCTGAATAGAAATTATATCGGCTTATATTCAACATAAAATTCTCAAATCAACAGATATCGTATTGGGAATAACGATATATATCTATCTTCCAAATTCCCATAACAATATCTGTATAACCACGGAATCCATTATTGAAATATTCCGAAGATTATTTCCACTACAATCCATTCCAATTTATTCATTGGAAAATCCAGGTTACTTTAAAACCATTTCAAATCCAATTTATTTATTTAAAAATAAATAGGATTATAATTCTAGTTAATAACTAGCTCATTTCGATAAAAATGTATTTTTATCTTTTCAAATATGGAATTTTTCATCCCAATTCTTTCCAGATCATTTATTATGATTTTACACAAATTATTAATATTTTTAATATTTTTATCAAGGCTTGTACGGTCGGTTTCCAATAACAGCCACCGAACTGCACTTACAACGACCTTTTCCAAATTTGATTTGGACATAATTCCAAATCCAACCGTTAGATTTCAAATCTCTTATATTCATTGGAAAGCTCTTTTCGATACAAACCTAACGGTTCCGGTTTTAGGAGAATCCGACGGCCGGATCTCCCGTAATGTCAATTCGAAGTCAACGGACGAAATTCGAGAACGGTCGCGGTGCGGCGGGTTCTATTCAGGCCATTTAATATAAATAATATATATTATATATATTTCGTCGATTTCCATTTAAAACATATTTTATAAATTCGTTTTAAAAACGATTTCAACTTCCTTACAAAATTTCAAATCAAATTTGAATATTCCTTTATAAATTCATTTTAAATTCATTTTAAAACGATTTCAATTTCATTTCAAATTTCAAATCAAATTTGAATATTTCTTATCATTATAATATTAAAATGATAATATTTCCAAAATATCCGATTTTAATTATACAGTGAATATTATTTAAAAATATTCGTTAATTCTGAATTCGAATCAGACTCAATCTATTACCCTATAATTTCAGTTATATGGATTTCAACATCACATGTATACAACAATAATGATAAACAATCATTAAAATTCATACAACATCCAGAGTGCATTTTACAACTGTATAAGCATTAAAATAAATAACGCTTATACAGTTTGTCAATCCATCGATTGATATACCACTAATTATTGGGATCAGTGTGTGTCAAAAATTATCCCAATACCCGTGTGGGGTTTTCAAACAACAAGCACAGATTATTATTTGTGTATTTGGGCAATATGTAAAATATTATCGTCCTAATCAATGTCAGTTAAATGGGTGTACATAAACAAATCGTCCAATTTGTAAATGAATATTTATTTTAACACATGAATATTTTTAATAATCCATTCATTCAATAAAAATGATATTTCCATTTTTCATATATTTTATTCTATACATGAATATTTTACATATTTTATTCATTCAATAAAAATGATATTTTTATTATTCAAATGTTTTATTCAATACATGAATATTTTATTCAGTTCATATATACAATAAAAATGATGTTTTTATTGTTCAAATATTTTACTCGATTCATGAATATTTTATTCAGTTCATGTATACAATAAAAATGATATTTTTATTATTCAAATATTTTATTCAATACATGAATATTTTATTCAGTTCATATATACAATAAAAATGGTACTTTTATTATTCAAATATTTAATTTTGTACATAAATATTTTATTCAGTTCATATATATAATAAAAATGATATTTTTATTGTTTAAATATTTTATTCGATTCATGAATATTTTATTCAGTTCATATATACAATAAAAATGATATTTTTATTGTTCAAATATTTTATTTGATTCATGAATATTTTATTCAGTTCATATATTTAATAAAAAAAATGATATTTTTATTGTTCAAATTTTTTATTCCATACATGAATATTTTATTCAGTTCATATATACAATAAAAATGATATTTTTATTATTCAAATATTTTATTCCATACATGAATATTTTATTCAGTTCATATATACAATAAAAATGATATTTTTATGATTCAAATATTTTATTCCATACAAGAATATTTTATTCAGTTCATATATACAATAAAAATGATATTTTTATTGTTTAATATTTTATTCGATTCATGAATATTTTATTCAGTTCATATATTCAATAAAAATGATATTTTTATTGTTCAAATATTTTATTTCATACATGATTATTTTAGTTTTCATTTCACAACACAATACATTACAATCCATTTAATTCAAACAAACAATCATGGTTTGTACAACAAATGGTGTCGGGTGCTACTAAGCATCGTCTGCATCCTAGTATATATTTTACTGGAAAATAAATAAAGTGAGAAGGAGTTCTTAGATTCGTTTCCACTCCTCCGTTTTTTTGTTTCTGAATTTATGTTTTGTTTGGATTCACATTTGCCTGAAATTCCAATTTGTTCCATATCAGTTCTGGTCAGTTCCGTGTTGAAGCTCTCGTCCCTATGATCGCAACGTATCCAGTTTCGCGCGATTCCGTGCTCGTATGAAAAAGATACGATGATTAATACATTAATGACATTATTTAAATAATTAAATAATTAGTTAAATTAAAATTCCTTAACCAATTTCTTAATCAATCCTCTTCCCCTTCGTTAATCTCCAGTACCCGTCGAACCCAACCACCAAAAACTAGGTCCAATATCGCACGCAACTCGAGACTCCAGGCCACCATCGGTGGTGACCACCTGGAGCGCCATCGCATGCTCTCCCTAGGTGCAGAGGACGAGGCAACTCGGTGGCCTTCCCATGGATGAAAACGCCCACGACGGCGGCCCCTTTGGGCGCAAAATCCGAGAAAAATACACCACCATTTTCGATCCTATTCGTTGAACTTCTTGAGCTCGAAGACCCCTTCGATTTCCCTTTGGAAGTTTCAAAATCCATTGAACGGATTGGAAGATTTTGTCAAAGAAAGAATCGGGCGATTAGGAGCGTCCGTTTTGATTAGGGCGGCGGCAGAAATTTTATGAGGGGATTTAGGGTTTTCTAAATATATATATATATATATACATATTTTATTATTATTTTATCCGTAAATTACTTATTTACTGTCACGAACTCCAAATAGAACCCAACGACTATTGCCCCTAACTAAATCCCCCATTTCGAACATAATGTGATATGTTTCGTAACCCAATTCGGCTGTTACGATCAGTTTTTCTCAAAATTAAAATATAAATCAATATATTTTCTATTTAAATGTATATTTTAATTTACCGGGGCCACATACTGACTCCAAAAATTACAGAAAAATAAATCTAGCTATGTTTTGACGATAAGGTCCTAACAAAACTAATTTCGTCAAATTTGGAGATCGTTTGAAAAATGATCATTTTCTGGTCGATCCAATTCAAATTTAAATTTACCAAACAAGTTTAAATTTACCATGCTCGAATCTAGCAATAATTTGACATTCCGGATCCAACCAAAGTGGTTTCGTCGAAAACGGAGGTCGTTTGCAAAATGGCTATTTTTAAGGACCATATATATATTAAAATATATATAAATTCCATAGCGACTATTCTAAATTTTCAAATGGACATAACTTTTTATTCCCATTATAAAATCTAGGATTTTCGCGTTCGTTGGAAAGATATTTTCAAACAGATTCTAATATTTCTGGTTTTACTAAAATCTTATTAATTTTGAATCATGCACATTCAATTGAAATTTGAAATCGAATTTTCAAACTACCGCGCCATTTCAGACTTGTTATATAATTAAAATAAATTTATTCATTCTAACTTCGATTTAAATAAATTTTTAAATCATTCTTTTTTAAAATAAATCATTTTAAATATTCAAAATTCATTAAACTTGCCAAAATAAAAAAATTAAATTGTTCCTATTTTCCGGGTTGTTACAATATTATAATTAGTTTCAAAGTTTTTACAAAAACATAAAGACGATTTTATCATAATTAAAACTCCATTCATTATTTAATAGAAAGCAAATACATCCAACTAATCAAGACATACTTAAATACGAGAATCAAAAGCAAATATAAGGAAACGAATACATAAAGATAGATTAAACTAGATGACCTAGTTTTCGGATGATGATGAGGAAGATGAAATTCCAAGCTTTCTTCCTATCTTGACCAAAAATTTGGATATTTTGGAAAGTTTCTTGTTGAGCTTCTTTTGATTGTTGACGATTTTCACTTGATTTTGAATAGTCCTCTCTTTGTAAATGCATCTAGTGCCTGTTGGATACTCAACACTTTCCGAAGAAACCTCTTCTATTTCTTCGACTTCCACTGGATCTTGTTCTTGTTGCATTCGAGCTTGTTCAGCAACCAATGTCTCATATGGTTTGAAAATGAGAGGAATTTGCATGAGATTAATGTTTGATGCATCAAACACTTTTCTAAGCACAGGTTCTTCTCCATGAAGATTAACGTTAAAGTACTTGAAAATGCGAGTGAGATAAACACCATAGTAGAGAGTGTTTTCTCTTGTTGATAAATCTATGGGCTTAATTTCATTTAGAACCATTTCGGCCCAATTGATATTATAGCCACCCATAATAGCAAAAAGAGCCTTTTGGACGTTGATAGTTGGATTGTTGAAATTTCCGGAACGAGGAGTGATGGTATGTTGAAGTAGAAGATTGACAATTCTTGTTTTTAGACGAAAGGAATGATGTTTGAATTCCATTGGAGTACCTTCTTCAAATATGTCGTGGTAGGTTTCCAAATCGATTTCGTCTATAACAAAATCCGAAAAATTTGAGCCCGTACTTCTACAATTTAGAAAGTGCCTAAGAGTTCAACATCAAGAACAATTTGAGTGCCTTTGACACTAGTCCAAATTTGGTCTTCGTTTCCTTCGTAAATCCGCAATTGAGATTCGCATAGAACATCCTGACGAGTTTGGAATAACAAACTTCGTCGTTATCATGAGAGTCGGTTAGACTCAAGACTTCATTATTTTGAAAGAGAGAGATGAGATCATAAGAGGGAAAATAGCTAAAGACGGCAAAAGCACCCGTGTTAACTTTAGCATTTGCTAAGTAGTTACCATAGGTTTTGATGGCCTCTTTGTAATTATGAATATAGCCTTTTATGGTTTTGGTTGGTCTTTAATTTTTGGGATGAACTAGAGGAAGCCATTGAATTGATAGTTTTGAAGAGAATAGATATGAAGAGTATTGTTTTAAGTTTTGAATGAAAGATAGAAAGAAGAGATGTATATATAGAAATTGAATGGATATGAATTGAATTGAATTGATCTGAATTGAATAAGCACAACTTTTCAAATTGAAATGACACTTTTTAATTGTAATAACCCAGAAATCAGAACCAATTTAAAAATTTTATTTTGACTATTTTAATGAAATTTGATTATTTAAAATGAATTATCTTAAATAATAACGACGGAAAATATATTTTCGATGAAGTTAAAATGAATAGATTTATTTTAATTATATATCGAGCCTGAAATGGCGCGGTAGTTTGAAAATTCGATTTCAAATTTCAAATGAATGTACAGGATTCAAAATAAATCGGAATTGAACGAAACCAGAAATATTTGAATCTGTTTAATCATATCTTTCTAACGGATGTAAGAAACTGAGATTTAACTTTATAGAGTGTAAGATATGTCCAGTTTAAAATTCAGAAAAGTCACTGTGGAATTTATATATATTTTAAATATATATAAAAGCCCTTACAAATGGAAGTTTTGCAAACGACCTCTGTTTTCGACGAAACCACTTTTATTGGATCCAGGATGTCAAATTATTGCTAGATTCCAATTTGCGTAATTTTATGAATCAATATGTGAGCGTGGCGAAGTTAAACATGTTTTAATAGTTTCAGTCAATTTCGATCGACCAGAAAATGGCCATTTTTCAAACGGTCTCAGAATTTGACGAAATTAGTTTTGTTAGGACGGTATCGTTAATACGAAGCTAGAAATAATTTTTTTGAATTTTTTTAGAGTCGGTATGTGGCCTCGGTAAATTGAAATGTTCGTTCAAATTCAATATACATTGATTTAAATTTTGATTTGAACGGAAATTGATCATAATAAGCGAATTGGCTTGTGAAACATATCCCATTGTGTTCGGAATGGGGGTAATTAGCTAGAGGCGACAGTCGTTGGGTCTCGATTGGGGTGCGAACGAAAAGTCAACTATATGGAAATTAAATTAAATAAATATAATATAACCCCCAACCTTTTTCTTTCAGATCGTTCATTCAGAAGTAAAAAAACCCGATCTTTCAAATCAGCCGCCCCTTTCACCAGCACGCCACCACCCCGTTCCCCCATCGCGCCCACCTCCATCTCCCTACCCCCCCAACGCCAGCGACTCCTCTACCTCGCCCTCCCTCCAGTGCCCCTCCTCTCCCCACACGAACCCGCCCCAAACCCTACAGCCTCCTCCGCCAGCCCAGGGACCCACCACCTGCCGCCACGACGAGCGCAACACCCCCTTAGTAGGCCGCTAGTCAGAGGCTCCAAACCCCCCTTCTTCGCTGAAAAAGACTGTGAGTATAAACATATATATATTTATTTATTTTTATATTATAAATAGCAATATTAAAATCAGATTTTTATATAAGGAAGGAAAGAAAAAAATATATAGATCTTTGTGTAGGAATAGATTATATTTTTATAAAGGTAAAGGTTTGATTTTTAAAAACCATAAAGGTTTGATTTTTACAAGTAGTAAAGGTTAGATTTTGATTTGAAAAAGTTTAGAGCTTTGATTAGGAAAAGCTAGGATCTTTATTTTAGAAAAGCTAGGATTTTTATTTTTGAAAAGATCAGATTTTTAAATATGAAAGGCAAGATTTTGATATATAAAGTCGTGATTTTTAAAGATATAAAGTCATGATTTTTATTAAGGTAAAAATTAGATTTTTATGCATGAAGTAGCGGAGTAAAAATATTTTTTTTATCGATATAAAAATATAATATTTTGTTCTAGAAAGATATGATTTTTATATTTATAGAAAGATTAGATTTTTAAACTAGCAAAGATTTGAACTTTAGAAATATAAAGATACGATTTTTATAAAGGAAGTAGTGAAATAAAAATTCGATTTATATATATATGAAGTAGCGATAAAAATTCGATTTTTATATATATGAAGTAGCGATAAAAATTCGATTTTCACATATAAAGTAATGATGAAAATTCGATCTTTGTATGAGAAGTAAAGATATAAAAATATAATTTTTATATAGAAAGAAGCGTTGTAAAAATATATGATTTTTATATATGAAGTGCCATTATAAAAATGTGATTTTTAAAATAAACATCATATTAAATATGCGATTTTTAATATGAACAGCGGGAAAAGTTCACATTGGAATTTTGAGCAAATCTGAATCGTTCAGATATAAAGAATGGCGGAGTGGAAACCCAAGGTGAGAACTCCTCACTTTTATTTTAGTTTCTAGTTGAAATATATACTAGGATGCAGACGGTGCTTAGCAGCACCTGACACTTGTCGTCCACAGACCATGGATGACTTGTTTGTTTGATTGTTGTGTTGTGAAATTTGATTGTGTGGCGTGGAATGAAATAAAATATTTTATCATTATAAATATTTTATAGTTAAAAATATAATTTTTAACGTGTATAAAAAACAAATATTTATAAAAAAATCGAACGATTTGTTTATATACACTGATTTGACTGATATTGATTGGGACGATAAATTTTACACATCGCCCAAATACACAAATAAAAATCTGTGTTGGTTGATTTGAAACCCCACACGGGTATTGGGATGATATTTGACGTACGCTAATCCCGATTGTTTAGTTGTATGTCAATCGATGGGTTGACAGTCTGTGTAAGCGTTAATTATTTATATTTAATGCTTATGCAGTTGTGTGGTGCACTCTGGATGATGGTTGATGATTTATCGTTGCTATTATATACATGTGTTGTAGGGAATCCATATAATTAACATTATATGGTAATTGATTGGGCCTCATTTCAATTTGGAAAATAAGGAATATTATAAAATAAATATTCATGTGTTGAATAAAATATATATTCATGTGTTGAATAGAAGAAAATTCATGTGTTGAATAAAATATATATTCATGTGTTGAATAGAAGAAAATTCATGGGTTAAACAAAATATATATTCATGTGTTGAATAGAAGAAAATTCATGTGTTGAATAAAATATATATTCATGGGTTGAATAAAAGAAAATTCATGTGTTGAAGAAAATATTCATTTGTTGAATAGAAAAACGAAGTTATTGAAATATATAAAGCCGTGTTGATTAGATATGCGCCATTTTGACTTGAACGATATTTATATCGATTTTTTTCATTTTTAAAATGAATATAGAAAGGAATTGATTTCAAAATCTAATGTTTTGAAAATATTATCATTTATAGATTAGTGATATGGAATATTCAATTTTGATTAGAAATTGAATATGAAGTTGAAATCGTTTTGAAAACAAATTTAAAACGATTTGTAAAATACGTTTTGAAAGGAAATCGACGAAATATATATAATATATATATAATGGCCTGAATAGAACGCACCGCGCTGCGATAGTTCTCGAATTTTGACCACTGACTTCGAATGGACGTTACGGGAGATCCGACCGTCGGATTCTCCTAAAACTAGAACCGTTGGGTTCGTATTGAAAAGAGATTTCTAACGAATATTTGAGATTTGAAATCTAACGGTTGGATTTGGAATTATGTCCAAATCAAATTTGGAAAAGGTCGCTGTAAGTGCAATTCGATGGCCGTTGATGGAAATCGACTGTACGGGCCCTGATAAAATTATTAAAAATAGTAATAATTAGTGTAAAATCATAAGAAATGATTTGGAAAGAATTGGGATGAAAAACTCCATATTTGAAAAGATAAAAATAGATTTTTATCAAAATGAACTAGTTTTGAACTAGAATTATAATCCATTAATTTTTAAAATAAATAAATTGGATTTGAAAGGATTTTAAAGGTAACCAGAATTTCCAATAATTGAATTGGAATGGATTTGAATCGAAATTGTCTTTGGAGTATTTCGATGTTGGATTTCATGATTACACAGATATTGTTATGGATTTTTGAAAGATATATTTATATCGTTATTTCCAATACGATATTTGTTGGTCGTAGAATTTGATATTGAATATAAGCCTATATATTTTCAATTCAGAGCCTTGTATTTAATATCAAATGGGATTTGGTTTTATAGTGACCCGTGTTTTAAATGACATTGGTTCTTTAACCCAGTTAAAGACAGGATGTGATTTCCCAAGTTAAACAATCATTAATATTGATTTTTGGGAAGATTAAAACCAAGTGGAGTTTTAATGAATCTTTAATTAGATTGAAATGATCGAGAATGGAGTATCACCAGTTTTGCTCCTGGCGATAGTTAAATCTTTAATTAGATTTGAACGTGAAATTGTAATTGAATTTACCGATAACACCGTGGTGTTAGATATGAAGTTTTACTAGTTTTACTTCATGGGATGCATAGGTTGGGATTGGGAAATTAAAACAAATGATTACTTCGGTAAGGTTCGTCAATCCCGACTAGTTTGGATAAACCGTAATGTGGTTTGAATTGATATTCAAAAGAAGATTAAAGAATAAATTTAATGAATTTATCTTTGATAAAATTAATGGGAACCTTTCCCAAAGAATAAGAATATTTGAATAAAAGAATATTCTGAATTGGAATGAGGCGTATGATGTGTTTGTGTAACACTTGTTTATTATATACGCTCAGAAACACCGGGTTTATCTCATTTTGAATAACTGATTCGACGATGTGTCGAGGATGAAAATGGTGGTCGAAGACCGGAGGTCTTCACGTTGTTTGGATAATTACTGATGATCTTGATTGGGTTGTACACCCAAGAGGAAGGAACCAGTTGGTGATCGTCCGGACGTACTTGGAGATCAATGGATATGCGAGGTATAAGGTGCCTCCAGTTTCGTTCAGGCCCAGAACGAACTTGTAAATGGACTGTGTGTCTGACACTGGATTTTATTCTGTGTGATTGATTTCTATTAAATATATATCTGTTTGGCGGCGGAGAATTTATTCTCTTGCTTAACGCCCTTCTCTAAGACGTACGAGCTCAGGGGTTATATATTGATGGATATCAATTGCATGGAGTGAATTGCCTATGTGGCAAATGATCAAGGCTTTTGTTGAAAAGCAAAGTCTTGTGGGTGATGATCAAAGCACCGCCTGTGTGGCATAGCTTTGTGTAGTGTTGATTCGCGAGCCTCACACCCCGGTTGTGAACCAGAAATGGGAGAGGACATCAGGGAGGGCATGCGTTTCCTTCTAGCTAGGGTGGTCTCAGGGACCAACCAGCCCTGACATTTATATTATTTTCACCTGTGTGGTTGTTGCTGTTGCGAGGTGCCTCGTATATATCGGTGACTATGTAGATCCAATGGAGTCATTTGGCTCATTGACGCCCTAAAGGGCGGGGAAACACAGTGTTCAGGCATTATAATCCACATCGGTGTACCGGCCTTGACAATCCAAGGGGCAGTTGCGACTGTTCCTGAGGGGCGGGCTAGAGCGTCTCGAATTCGGTAGAGGACGATCCCTTGCCTCGGTTCACAGATGGAAATCCAATTTCCAATACGTGACATTTGCGGTTTTGATTGTAGAGCCTAGTATTGGCGACATGATATATGGTACCCATGTCGTCTATGATTGATACTTAAGATTGAAATTGTTTTGACACTATACACTTATAGTAATAAAAGATAAAATTTAGCGTATCAAGCATTCTTTGGCTATTATAAGGTAAAACCCTATCCTTCGGCTTGTGTTGCATTGTGTGATGGGACCTGGGTCTTACAATAGCTTCATTGTTCTTTATTTGGCATTGCGCTGTTTGTTATATGCACTAGTATTCTTAGGAGGAAACCCGTTCCGTGTTATACGGCATGGTCCCTTGATTTACCTAACTTTAAAATAAAGTTTTAAATAACTATTTTAGTTCTCACACCAGTCACATGACTGACCTGAAGTTTATTGTTTGAACCTAAACTCTGGGTGCCCTTATTTTGACATGGGCAGCTAGTAGTTTTGGTTTTGTAGATTTATATTCACAGGATCCTGATTTACAGCTGGAACGACATCCGAAAAGCTCTGTATCCTTATATCACTTTCAGTTGTATATTGTATTATTTTCCACTGCTATGTAATGTATTGTAATCTCTGATATTTATGATGTGTAATATTTATTCATACTCTGTATATTCTTGTAATCTGATGGAATTGTTGTAATATACAATGAAATGTTCTTCTGTTTGTGTTCTGATTCTTCTTGTCCTCAATTCAATCCGCGATTTCCCGTAAGGGGGATTTCGGGTCGTAATATTTTGGTATCAGAGCTTTGGTTTACGGAGCTCGAGAACAAGACACATTAGAACCTTACGAAAGAATTCATCAGAGATTGGATTAGTAATATCCAATGAGAATGACTCGTTAGAGATATGATCAGTTGTATCCTAGAATGAGTGTAAAGAGTGATGTTTTCAAAATAAAAGTGAAAACTAGTTTTGTTTTGAAAATTTAAATCAATTATTTGTATTTGATTATTTATTTTATATTTAATTTGGACAATCCAGTATATAAAGATTTGGCGTATACGCCTGATCCACGTGTATTCGAAGTTTTAATATACTGGATAGATATAGAATCACATTCTAGACACCCGGGGATGATTCTGATGGTGTGGCCACATAATCAGTATTTATGTTCGAGTTTCGAAGGTGTGATATTTATATATTTCCAATTGACTGGATTTCGAGTCGTAACATTTTGGTATCAGAGCTTTGGTTTACGGAGCTCGAGAACAAGACACAATAGAACTATACGAAAGAATTCATCAGAGATTGGATTAGTAATATCCAATGAGAATGACTCGTTAGAGATAGGATCAGTTGTATCCTAGAATGAGTGTAAATAGTGATGTTTTCAAAATAAAAGTGAAAACAAGTTTTGTTTTGAAAATTTAAATCAATTATTTGTATTTGATTATATATTTTATATTTAATTCGGACAATCCGGTATATAAAGATTTGGCGTATACGCCTGATCCACGTGTATTCGAAGTTTTAATATACTGGATAGATATAGAATCACATTCTAGACACCCGGGGATGATTCTGATGATGTGGCCACATCACCAGTATTTATGTTCGAGTTTCGAAGGTGTGATATTTATATATTTCCAATTGACTGGTGTGAGAACCAAAACTAGATAGGGTCTATTGTTGTGATTTGGCACCAAAAGTGTGATTTTTTGACTATATATCAAAATTATGAATTTGAAATGATAATCAACTAATTGATTACTGATTGTGTTGTTTGATTATTGGTTGATTAATTAAAATTCGAGTCGTAACATTTTGGTATCAGAGCTTTGGTTTACGGAGCTCGAGAACAAGACACATTAGAACCATACGAAAGAATTCATTAGAGATTGGATTAGTAATATCCAATGAGAATGACTCGTTAGAGATAGGATCAGTTGTATCCTAGAATGAGTGTAAAGAGTGATGTTTTCAAAATAAAAGTGAAAACAAGTTTTGTTTTGAAAATTTAAATCAATTATTTGTATTTGAATATTTATTTTATATTTAATTTGGACAATCCAGTATATATAGATTTGGGGGTATACGCCTGATCAACGTGTATTCGAAGTTTTAATATACTGGATAGATATAGAATCACATTCTAGACACCCGGGGATGATTCTGATGATGTGGCCACATCATCAGTATTTATGTTCGAGTTTCGAAGGTGTGATATTTATATATTTCCAATTGACTGGATTTCGAGTCGTAACATTTTGGTATCAGAGCTTTGGTTTACGGAGCTCGAGAACAAGACACATTAGAACTATACGAAAGAATTCATCAGAGATTGGATTAGTAATATCCAATGAGAATGACTCGTTAGAGATAGGATCAGTTGTATCCTAGAATGAGTGTAAATAGTGGTGTTTTCAAAATAAAAGTGAAAACAAGTTTTGTTTTGAAAATTTAAATCAATTATTTGTATTTGATTATTTATTTTATATTTAATTCGGACAATCCAGTATATAAAGATTTGGCGTATACGCCTGATCCACGTGTATTCGAAGTTTTAATATACTGGATAGATATAGAATCACATTCTAGACACCCGGGGATGATTCTGATGATGTGGCCACATCATCAGTATTTATGTTCGAGTTTCGAAGGTGTGATATTTATATATTTCCAATTGACTGGTGTGAGAACCAAAACTAGATAGGGTCTATTGTTGTGATTTGGCACCAAAAATGTGATTTTTTGATTATATATCAAAATTATGAATTTGAAATGATAATCAACTAATTGATTGTTGATTGTGTTGTTTGATTATTGGTTGATTAATTAAAATTCGAGTCGTAACATTTTGGTATCAGAGCTTTGGTTTACGGAGCTCGAGAACAAGACACATTAGAACCATACGAAAGAATTCATCAGAGATTGGATTAGTAATATCCAATGAGAATGACTCGTTAGAGATAGGATCAGTTGTATCCTAGAATGAGTGTAAAGAGTGATGTTTTCAAAATAAAAGTGAAAACAAGTTTTATTTTGAAAATTTAAATCAATTATTTGTATTTGATTATTTATTTTATATTTAATTTGGACAATCCAGTATATAAAGATTTGGCGTATACGCCTGATCCACATGTATTCGAAGTTTTAATATACTGAATAGATATAGAATCACATTCTAGACACCCGGGGATGATTCTGATGATTTGGCCACATCATCAGTATTTATGTTCGAGTTTTGAAGGTGTGATATTTATATATTTCCAATTGACTGGTGTGAGAACCAAAACTAGATAGGGTCTATTGTTGTGATTTGGCACCAAAAATGTGATTTTTTGACTATATATCAAAATTATGAATTTGAAATGATAATCAACTAATTGATTGCTGATTTTGTTGTTTGATTATTGGTTGATTAATTAAAATTTGAACCATTTTGCCAAATTGTATCAAATAGTGAATTGTATTGAAAATTTGTCGCATTTGCATACGCATACATGTACTTACATTGAACAGGTCATAGCAAGGAAGCTAGAGAAGAGGAATAAAATTGTTTGCCCGACAAATAGGTACATGTGTAATGTATTTCTGGGGTTTTTGATGATTTTATGAGCCGATTGGCTAGCCGCTTGGCTGTTTCTTTTTATTTTTTTCGATTGGTGAGGGCCATGGGAGGCTATTTGAAATATCCCGAAGCTCCCGGTGCAGGGGAGGTTATGGCGAAATTTTTCGAAAATTTAGGGTGTTAGCCAAATTTTTGAAAAATTTGAAAAGTTCTTAGAAACTGAAAAGTTGAAGAACTTAGGCCATAAAGAAAATAATCAAAGTTGAGTTGGTTAGTTAAACAACTTTCGGCTTCGTTCCTTTTCGGGGACGAAAAGTTTTAAGTGGGGGAGATTGTAATAACCCGTAAATCAGAACCAATTTATAATTTTTATTTTGGCTATTTTAATGAAATTTGATTATTTAAAATGAATTATTTTAAATAATAACGATGGAAAATATATTTTCGACGAAGTTAAAACGAATAAATTTATTTTAATTATATAATGAGCCTGAAATAGCGCGGTAGTTTGAAAATTCGATTTCAAATTTCAAATGAATGTACAGAATTCAAAATAAATCGTAATTGAACGAAACCAGAAATATTTGAATCTGTTTAATCATATCTTTCTAACGGATGTAAGAAACTGAGATTTCACTTTATAAAGTGTAAGATATGTCCAGTTTAAAATTCAGAAAAGTCGCTGTGGAATTTATATATATATAAAAGCCCTTACAAATGGAAATTTTGCAAACGACCTCTGTTTTCGACGAAACCACTTTTGTTGATCCAGCATGTCAAATTATTACTAGATTCCAATTTGCGTAATTCTCTGAATCAATATGTGAGTGTGGCAAAGTTAAACGTGTTTTAACAGTTTCAGTCAATTTCGATCGACCAGAAAATGGCCATTTTTCAAACGGTCTCATAATTTGACGAAATTATTTTTGTTAGGACCGTATCGTCAATACGAAGCTAGAAATAATTTTTCTGGATTTTTTTGGAGTCAATATGTGCCCGCGGTAAATTGAAATGTGCGTTCAAATTCAATATACATTGATTTATATTTTGATTTGAACGGAAACTGATCGTAACAAGCTAATTGGCTTGCGAAACGTATCACATTGTGTTCGGAATGGGGGTAATTAGCTAGGGGCGACAGTCGTTGGGTCTCGATTGGGGTTCGAACGAAAAGTCAACTATATGGAAATTAAATTAAATAAATATAATATAACCCCCCAACCTTTCTCTTTCAGATCGTTCATTCAGAAGTAAAAAAAAACCCCGATCTTTCAAATCAGCCGCCCCCTTCACCAGCGCGGCACCACCCCCTTCCCCCGTCATGCCCACCTCCATCCCCCCCCCAACGCTGACGACTCCTCCACCTCGCCCCTCCCTCCAATGCCCCTCCTCTCTCCACACGAACCCGCCCCAAACACTACAGCCTCCGCCGCCAGCCCAGGGACCCACCACCTGCCGTCACGACGAGCGCAGCACCCCCTTAGTCGGTCGCCAGTCAGAGGCTCCAAACCCCCTTCTTCGCTGAAAAAGACTGTGAGTATAAACATATATATATATATATATTTATATATTATAAATAGCATTATTAAAATCAGATTTTTATATAAGGAAGGAAAGAAAAAAATATATAGATCTTTGTGTAGGAATAGATTATATTTTTATAAAGGTAAAGGTTTGATTTTTAAAAACCATAAAGGTTTAATTTTTACAAGTAGTAAAGGTTATATTTTGATTTGAAAAATTTAGAGCTTTGATTAGGAAAAGCTAGGATCTTTATTTTAGAAAAGCTAGTATTTTTATTTTTGAAAAGATCAGATTTTTAAATATGAAAGGCAAGATTTTTAATATATAAAGTGTTGATTTTTAAAGATATAAAGTCGTGATTTTTATTAAGGTAAAAATTAAATTTTTATGCATGAAGTAGCGGAGTAAAAATATAATTTTTATCGATATAAAAATATAATCTTTTGTTCTAGAAAGATATGATTTTTATATTTATAGAAAGATTAGATTTTTAAACTAGCAAAGATTTGAACTTTAGAAATATAAAGATACGATTTTTATTAAGGAAGTAGTGAAATAAAAATTCGATTTTTATATATATGAAGTAGCGATAAAAATTCGATTTATATATATGAAGTAGCGGTAAAATTTCGATATTTATATATATGAAGTAATGATAAAAATTCGATCTTTGTATGAGAAGTAAAGATATAAAAATATAATTTTTATATAGAAAGAAGCGTTGTAAAAATATATGATTTTTATATATGAAGTGCCATTATAAAAATGTGATTTTTAAAATAAACATCATATTAAAAATGCGATTTTTACTATGAACGGCGAGAAAAGATCGCATTGGAATTTTGAGCAAATATGAATTGTTCAGATATAAAGAATGGCGGAGTGGAAACCCAAGGTGAGAACCCCTCACTTTTATTTTTGTTTCTAGTTGAAATATATATTAGGATGCAGACGGTGCTTAGCAGCACCTGACACCCGTCGTCCACAGACCATGGATGACTTGTTTGTTTGATTGCTGTGTTGTGAAATTTGATTGTGTGGTGTGGAATGAAATAAAATATTTTATAGTTAAAAGTAAAAATTTTAACGTGTATATAAAATAAATATTTATAAACAAATCGAACGATTTGTTTATATACACTGATTTGACTGAATTGATTGGGACGATAAATTTTACACATCGCCCAACTGCACAAATAAAAATCTGTGTTTGTTGATTTGAAACCACACACGGGTATTGGGATGATACTTGATGTAAACTAATCCTGATTGTTTAGTTGCATGTCAATCGATGTGTCATGACCCGAAATCCCCCTTACGGGAAATCACGGATTGAGTTGAGAACAAGCTACATCGGAACGCAAACAGAAGAACATTTCATTGTTAATTACAACAATTCCATCAGAATAAAAGAATATACAGAGTAAGAATAAATATTACACAGAAAATATTAGAGATTTAAATTACATTTAATTACATAGCAGCAGAAAATAATACAAAACACAACTGAAGGATATATACGGATATAGAGCTTTCCAGATATCATTCCAGCTGTAAATCAGGATCCAATGAATATAAATCTGCAAAACCAAAACTACTAGCTGCCTGTGTCAAAATAAGGGCACCCAGAGTTTAGGTTAAAACAATAAACTCCAGGTCAGTCATGTGACGGGTGTGAGAACTAAAACATTTATTAATCTTTATTTTGAAGTTAGGTAACGGGTTTCCTCCCAAGAACACCAGTGCATAAAACAACAGCGCATTGCTAAATAAAGATCAATGAAGCTATTATAAGACCCAGGTCCCATCACACAATGCAACACAAGCCGGAGGATAGGGTTTTACCTTATAATACCCAAAAAATGCTTGATACGCTAAATTTCATCTTTTATTATTACTATAAGTGTATAGTGTCAAAACAATTTCAATCATAAATATTAATCATAGACGGCATGGGTACCATATATCATGTCGTCAATACTAGGGTCTACAATCAAAACCGCACATGTCACGTATTGGAAGTTGGATTTCCATCTGTGAACCAAGGCAAGGGATCGTCCTTACCGAATTCGAGACGCTCTAGCCCGTGTCTCAGAACCCAGACTCAGGTGGGCCCTTGGATCGTCAGGGCCAGTCCACTGATGTGGATTAAACTTAAACCCTGGACACTGCGTTTCCCCACCCTATGGGGTGTCAATGAGTTCAATGACTCCATCGGCTCCACACAGTCACCGATCTATCCGAGGCACCTCGCAACAGCAACAACCACATAAGTCAAACTCGTCAAGGCGTGTAAAACCACTGACGCCACTTCTAGCTAGAAGGAAACGCATGCCCTCCCTGATGTCCTCTCCCGTTTTTGGTTCACAACCGGGGTGTTAGGCTCGCGAATCAACGTTACACAAAGCTATGCCACACAGGCGGTGCTTTGATCATCAACCACCAGACTTTGCTTTTCAACAAAAGCCTTGATCATTTGCCACTTAGGCAATTCACTCCATGCGATTGATATCCATCAATATATAACCCCTGAGCTCGTACGTCTCAGAGAAGGGCGTTAAGCAAGAGAATAAATTCTCCGCCGCCAAACAGACATATATTTAATAGAAATCAGTCACACAGAATGAAATCCAATGTCAGACACACAGTCCATTTACAAGTTCATTCTGGGCCTGAACGAAACCGGAGGCACCTCGTACCTCGCATATCCATCGATCTCCAAGTACGTCTGGACGATCACCAACTGATTCCCTCCTCTTGGGTGTACAGCCCAATCAAGATCATCAGTTATCACCCAAACGATGTGAAGACTTCCAGTCTTTGACCACCGTCTTCATCCTCGACACCACGTCAAATCAGTTATTCAGAATGGGATAAACCCGGTCTTTCTGAATAACTCGCGTATATAATAAACAAGTGTTACACAAACACAACATACGCCTCATTCCAATTCAGAATATTCTTTTATTCAAATATTCTTATATTATGGGAATGGTTAGCTAATCCCGACTAATTTGAATTGATATTCAAAAGAAGATTAAAGAATAAATTTAAAGAATTTATCTTTGATAAAATTAATGGGAACCTTTCCCAAAGTATAAAAATATTTGAATAAAAGAATATTCTGAATTGGAATGAGGCGTATGATGTGTTTTTGTAACACTTGTTTATTATATACGCGAGTCATTCAGAAAGACTGGGTTTATCCCATTTTGAATAACTGATTCGACGATGTGTCGAGGATGAAGACGGTGGTCGAAGACCGGAGGTCTTCACGTCGTTTGGATAATTACTGATGGTCTTGATTGGGTTGTACACCCAAGAGGAAGGAACCAGTTGGTGATCGTCCGGACGTACTTGGAGATCAATGGATATGCGAGGTATAAGGTGCCTCCGGTTTCGTTCAGACCCAGAACGAACTTGTAAATGGACTGTGTGTCTGACACTGGATTTTATTCTGTGTGATTGATTTCTATTAAATATATATCTGTTTGGCGGCGGAGAATTTATTCTCTTGCTTAACGCCCTTCTCTAAGACGTACGAGCTCAGGGGTTATATATTGATGGATATCAATCGCATGGAGTGAATTGCCTATGTGGCAAATGATCAAGGCTTTTGTTGAAAAGCAAAGTCTTGTGGGTGATGATCAAAGCACCTCCTGTGTGGCATAGCTTTGTGTAGTGTTGATTCGCGAGCCTCACACCCTGGTTGTGAACCAGAAACGGGAGAGGACATCAGGGAGGGCATGCGTTTCATTCTAGCTAGGGTGGTCTCAGTGACCAACCAGCCCTGACATTTATATTATTTTCACCTGTGTGGTTGTTGTTGTTGCGAGGTGCCTCGGATATATCGGTGACTATGTAGATCCGATGGAGTGATTTGGCTCATTGACGCCCTAAAGGGCGGGGAAACGCAGTGTTCAGGCATTATAATCCACATCGGTGTACTGGCCTTGACAATCCAAGGGGCAGTTGCGGCTGTTCCTGAGGGGCGGGCTAGAGCGTCTCGAATTCGGTAGAGGACGATCCCTTGCCTCGGTTCACAGATGGAAATCCAATTTCCAATACATGACATTTGCAGTTTTGATTGTATAGCCTAGTATTGGCGACATGATATATGGTACCCATGTCGTCTATGATTTATACTTATGATTGAAATTGTTTTGACACTATACACTAATAGTAATAAAAGATGAAATTTAGCGTATCAAGCATTCTTTGGCTATTATAAGGTAAAACCCTATCCTCCGGCTTGTGTTGCATTGTGTGATGGGACCTGGGTCTTATAATAGCTTCATTGTTCTTTATTTAGCATTGCGCTGTTTGTTTTATGCACTGGTATTCTTGGGAGGAAACTCGTTCCGTGTTATATGGCGTGGTCCCTTGAGTTACCTAACTTTAAAATAAAGTTTTAAATAACTGTTTTAGTTCTCACACCAGTCACATGACTGACCTGGAGTTTATTATTTGAACCTAAACTCTGGATGCCCTTATTTTGACATGGGCAACTAGTAGTTTTGGTTTTGCAGATTTATATTCACAGGATTCTGATTTACAGCTGGAACGATATCCAGAAAGCTCTGTATCTGTATATCACTTTCAGTTGTGTATTCTATTATTTTCCGCTGCTATGTAATGTATTGTAATCTCTGATATTTATGATGTGTAATATTTATTCATACTCTGTATATTCTTGTAATCTGATGGAAATGTTGTAATATACAATGAAATGTTCTTCTGTTTGTGTTCTGATTCATCTTGTCCTCAATTCAATCCGCGATTTTCCATAAAGGGGATTTCGGGTCGTAACATTAAGACCTTGGGAGTTGGTGAAAATTTGGAGGGAAGTTTGAAAGTTTAAATTATTTGAATTTCAAATTTTGAATTTCAAATTGGTCAGGTATGTCGACATAGACTTATTTGTATGTCGACATATATGTCTATTTTCAAGGAGAATTTAAATTTTGAGAATTGAAATTTAAATTATCGATTTACATTTCAGGTTGAACGATTTCCTGAAATAATTCTAATCCTTGTAAACACACAAACAATTTATTTATTTTATTTGTGATTTATTGTTATATTATTATTTTAAAATTCAAATTTCAAATTTGAATTTCAAATTTTTAAAATCAAATCAAACCAAACGAACAAAGCAACCATTCATCCAAGTAAAATTAAAAATTAATTAACGCATACCCGGTTTTAGATCCTTTTCCTCGAAATTTTCTGAACTTTGAATTGCCGTAAAGCATATATTTGTATTTCCATTTCTGGTTCTTCATCACTTGATGATGATTCTGAATCATCTAATGTTGCTACGTATGCTTTCTTTCTCTTTCTTGATGAATTGATGTTGTCTGTTTATTGAGTCGATTTGTCTGGATAGGGACAAATATTCTTTTTATGTCCTGGTTTGTTGCAGTTATAACATTGATCATCATTACTTCTTGACCTTCCTTGATTATAATTCTTCCTTCTATATCTCAGAAATCTTCTAAAATCATTTGTCATAAGTGTTGTTTCTTCATCATCTTCACTACTCGAGTCAGAACCATTTGTTGATGCTTTTAATGCAATAGATTTCTTCTCTGTTGATTTGTTTTCTTTTCTTTTTTGTAATTGGACTTCGTAAGACATTAGGTTTCCAATTAACTCTTCAATCTTTATTTCATTCACATTAATGATTCTTTAATTGCCAAAGTTTTCCGATCCCATTCTGGAGTTAATGAACTTAATATTTTTTTGACTTGATCTGCTTCAGAATAAGTTTTTCCAAATGCAGTTAATGAATGCACTATCTCCTGAAATTTGCAATACATATCCGAAATAAACTCATTCTCATTCATTTTGAATAACTCAAACTGATTAACTAGCATTGATATTTTAGTTTTTTAACTTTATTAGTTCCTTCATGAGTTACTTGTAAAGTTCTCCAAAATTCATAAGCAGTTTTACATACTGACACTCTATCAAAGTCATTCCTATCTAATGAACAAAATAACATATTCATAGCCTTAGAATTGCTTTGTGCAACGGTCTTTTGATCATTTGTCCATTGTGCAAATGCAATTGTGGGTTCAACAAATTCATTTTTTGTACTATTCCACGTGTCTAAACCTTTTGATTGCAAATATATTTTCATTCTACATGCCCAATATGAATAATTACTACCATTAAATAATGGTGGTCTAACAGTGGACTGACCCTCTATAAAAGAACTATTATTGCTACCAGTGTTGGTTGCCATTATCACTATTTTCAAGAATAATATTATGAACTTTTTGAAAGACCTTGCTCTGATACCAATTGTTAGGGAATGTAGAAAGGACCGTTCAGGCAAAACAAATACTAGAGCGGGTGAATAGTGTTTTTTGAGAATTTAAACAAAATCTAAAACTTGTGTGAATCACCAAATTAATCAAACACCACAAACACAATCACAGACACGGATTCAAACACAAATGCAAAAATAAAAATGTAGAAAGGGAAAGAACCTCCTTGATTTCACAGCTACAGGGATAACACCGACTCCGTCCTTGATTTCACGGCTATAAGGGATACCACCGATTCCGTCCTTGATTTCACAACTACAAGGGATAAAACCGTTTAACCCCAAATACCACCCAAGCAATAATAAACAACCTTATAACTCTTCAATAGCACTTGATTCAGAGAGTAGAGAGTGTAAAGAGAAGAAGTTTGATCAAAACAGAAATGAATTCAGCAGAGTGTAGAAATCATAAAAATGATTAAGAATAATGGTATAATGAAAGAGGATGAAGTTAGAGAAGAAGAGATGATAAAAAGTTCGAGTTCAAGCCCTTTTTATAGTAAATGAAAGGATGCCACACTTCAGAACTGTCATAAATAGTGAAAAGACATTCCTTTCAAAATTGAAAAAAATGACAGTTATATGTCGACCTAGTGTTTTATGTATGTCGACATACTCTTAGTTCAAAATTCATTTTTGAGGTTTTTTCAAGTGTTTTGATATAAATATAATTCTGGAAATTTTTGAATTAAAATATAGCGTTATAAATTAATATTATAAAGTAAAAAATCATATGAAAACATATTTTTAAACTATATAAAAATATTTATAAATTTATAAAGTTTTAAATTATATATATATACATATAAAAATATAAGAGTATAAATATATAAAACCTAAGTTTTGAAAAACAAAAGTAAAGTAAGAAAAGAAAATAGAAAGATCGAAAATGAAGTAGAGAGAAAATAAAATAGAGAGGATAGAAGATAGAATTTGAAAATAGAATTTGAAAATCAAAATTTGAATTTGAACCTAGAGTGCTATTTAGAGTCTTACATAATCTAGACTCTATAACTATATTAGTCTTGAAATCTTGAATACTCATGAGTCTTGAAATTTCTCTGAACTCTGAATCTCTAATATCTTTAAACTGTACAGTCTTCAGTAATATTTCTTGTATATAAATCCTGCATGTGTGTGTGTATATATATATATTCTATACAAAAGTGTTAGTATTTATTTTATAATCAATTAATATTGAAATAAGGTTTTTGTCATCAAAACTCCATTCTCCTACAGAAATATCAGGTCATATTATAGTAGCATATTTTAATGCTCCTTCAACACTTCTATATTGTTTAATACTTAAGATAGCTTCCCCCTGTTCTTTGATAAGTGCTGGTTTGAAATCATACATGTTGGTTGACCATTTTCTTCAATCATATTTGTCTTGTTTAGAAGCTCTACAATGTACTTTCTTTGACAGAGATGAATTTCTTTATATGATTTCCTTTTGACTTCTATTCCAAAAAAATAAGATAAGTCACCCAAATCTTTTATTGAGAACTGAGTGTTCAAATAATCTGCCAATTTTCTGATTTCAATTTCGTTACTGCCTGTAATAATTAAATCATCCACATATATTAATATATAAGTGGTAGATGATTCACTGATTTTTGTGAATAGTGATGTATCAGATCTGTTAGGTGAATATCCTAGTGTTGTTAAACTTACTTTTAGTCTTTCAAACCATACTCTGGGTGCTTGTTTCAGGCCATAGATTGCTTTATTCAGTTTGCATACCAATGTTGGATCTTGTTATAGCCTTGTGGTTGTTGCATGAATATTTCTTCATGTAGTTTTCCATTTAAGAATGCATTGTTGACATCTAGCTGCTTGATTTTCCAATTATTGCTTGGTGTTATAGTCAATATAAGTCTAATTGTTGAGGGTTTTACCACTGATGAGAAATTTTCATTATAATCAAAGCCAAATTCTTGTGTGAACCCCTTTGCAACAAGTCTTGCTTTATATCTGTTGATAGACCTATCTGGATTCTTTCAGTCAATATACCCACTTGCACCGAATTATATTCTTGCTACTTGGTGGATTCACTAGTTCCCATGTACATTTTTTCATTGGTGCTTGATATTCTTCATCCATTGCCTTCCTCCATTCTTTGTGTTTCACTGCTTATTGATAACTATTTTGCTCTTCTTCAGTAATGAATATAGTATAAGTCTTTGGTTTGAATATTCCCCTTTTTTATCTGGTTATCATTGGATGTCCAGTTTGATGATGTGGTGATTGAGTTGGTGAGTCATTTTTTCTGCTGCTAGTATTTTGATTGCTCACATTGCTAGTTTCTTCTCTTATTGCTTTTGATTGCCTGCAACTTGATTATGCAGGTGATGAATGGCTTGGTTAGTTTGCTCTGGCTGATCATCACTAGTGTTACTATCACTGTGATGGCCTTCAGAGTTACTACTAGCAGCCTTGTCACCATTCTCTTGATGTCATATGTCAGCAATACTATGCAGATCAGGTATACTAACCTTTGGAATATACATTTTAGTCGTGGTTTATATATCTGATCTGCTATAAGGAAAAATATTTTCTTCGAAAATAACATGTCTGCTTGTAAAAATTCTACCAGACTTGTCTATACATCTAAACCCTTTTTGATTATTACAATAGCCTATAAATGTGCAAGGTTTAGATCTATAGTCAAGTTTATGATTATTGTAAGGTCTTAGGTAAGGGAAACATAGACAACCAAATGTTTTTAGACTATTGTAATCAGGTTTCACATTGAATAGCTTTTCTAGAGGTGTTATGTCTTTCAGTACTTTAGTAGGCATTCTATTTATTAGATGCACAGCAGTACTGAAAGCATCAGGCCAAAATTTAAGTGGCAAAGATTCTTGATCTAACAAAGTTAAACTTGATTCAACTATGTGCCTATGCTTCCTCTTAACTACACCATTCTGTTCATAAGTATAGGGACATGTTACTCTATGTGTAATACCTTTACTTTTAAAATAATCTGTCATAGGTTTGTATTCTAATCCTCCATCAGATTGCATGACTTTGATTTGACAGTTTATTTGGTTTTCAAACATATTGATAAAACTGATGACAACACTTTTAGTATCAGATTTAGCTTTTAAGAAATATATACGAGTATATCTAGTATAAGTATCAACAAATGATATGTAGTATTTATACCCATAATCAGAAAATATTGGAGATGGACCCCAAATATCAATGGTAATTAATTGACCAGTTTTGGAATACAAAGTTAATGAATCAAAGAATGGTAATTTGTGGCTTTTTCCCATCTAGAAATAAGTACATACATAAGGTAGTTTTGTAGGAATAAATTTTATTTTATTATCATTAAAAAAATTGTTACAATGCTAGCACTAAGATGCACTAACTTATAATGCCATAAGTCAAAAGTACTTCTAATTTGAACTTCATCAGTTATATCAGTCAGATTACAATGTGGGTGATCAATAATAGCAGTATTGCAATTGCTGAAATTGAATTCATAAAGTCCCTTTACAGCATTACCCTGTAGAAGAATTTCTCTTGTTAGTATGCCTCTAACTACACAATATTTAGGGAAGAATTCAAAATATACGTTGTTATCCCTAGCAAATTGAGACACATAATTAGTTTTTTCTTAATTGTGGGGACTCTTAATAAGTTATGTAAAAATATTTTCCTATTACCATTTATACTACTAGTACCAATATGTGAAATTTTAACACACTTACCATTGCCCATGCTTATGGTTTGATTATATTTGTATTCTTTGTTCCCGAGGTTCAGGTTGTTTAGATTGTTGGTAATATGATTGCAAGCTCCAGAATTTGGGTACCATGATTCATCCTGAATATGATCAGCATGATTAGATGGTCCACATTGTGTTTGTGCAACATTGGAAGTATAGTTGGAGTTTCTTTGGCTATTGTTGTTGCCTTGGTTTGCTGAGTAGTTTGAATTGTGTTGGAAATAGCACTTCATGGCAGTGTGGCCAATTTTCTCACAAATTTGTCACTTTGGTCGATTGTTGTTGTTGCCCCAACGTCCTCTTCCTCTGTTACCTCTGCCTTTGGTGATGAAGTTTCTTCTTTGAAAGGTTTGTTCAGTTCTATAATTATTACTTGCATGTGTTTTTCTGTTATCATTGTTTTGTTGACAACATAGTTGATAGAGAAGTCACTTTCTTCAGATTTCTTACTTTCAAGTTTGGCTTCATGTGCTAACAGAATTGAATGAACTTCATCTAAGGAAGAAAATTCCTTTTGTGAAGAAATAATGGCTTCGACGACCGCATACTCGTCACACAAACCATTAAGAATTGTTTGAATCTGTTCTGAATCTTGCACTTTATGGCCAGCTGGCTCTAACATGTCACAAACAGATTTGATTTTGCTCAAGTATTCTCTCATGGTAATATTATCTTTCCTTATTTTTTGTAATTGCCTTTTATAGAACATAACTTTGGCTGTAGACTGATTGTTGAAGTCTTTTTCTGTTGTTGTCCATATCTTGTTAGCACTTTTACAACCAATCTCTTATGGTAATAAGTTTTGACCGATAGAAGATAGTAGCCATGAACTGATTAACCGATCTTGCCTGTGGTATTTCATGTATTCTTCATTACTGACTATTTTATTCTCTTGATCAGTAATGAACATTGGTGGAATTGATAACGTCCCCATGATGAATCCTTCAAGGCCATAACCTTGGATTGCAGTCCCGATCTGAAGTTTCCAAAGTAAGTAATTGATTTCGTCCAATTGTACTATAATTAGTTGTGTTGAGGACTAATTACAGTTTTGGTGAGTTTGTCAACAGGAATGAGGCTTTCAATCCTTCCAGTAGCATTGTTAGAATTTGATGAAGCAGTATCATTGACCATGATGAACAGACAATGAAAATTAACTGAGGAGAATGATTATTCAAGACTCTTTTGAGTTGAAGAAAATATGGATCAATGGCTGTTAAGACCTAATGAGGCTCTGATACCATATTAGAAAATAAAATAGAAGAGACAATATTGAAGAGAAGTTTTATTATTGATGAATTATATTGTAGATAACATAAATTGTATATAGGAGTCCTCTATTTATAATACAAGAAATAAATGTAAATAGGCTTGAATAATAAGCATATAACCGTTGCTATGTTATAATGGGAATGTGATCATTGCATTGTTATAATAGGCATGTGACCATTGCTATGTTATAATGGGAATTGCATCCCCACTATTCTTTTCGCAATGTTAGCACTCAATTTGTGTTTCTTGGATTTCTTTAATTATGGCCAGTACCATAGTTAGAATTTAATCTGAAATGATATTTAGCTGCAGTAATCTTTTTCACATATTTGACGCTTGGCCTATTGTTATTGGTCCATCTGCATCTTCCTCTTGATCTATTAGTAAAATCTCTCTTTTGATCTCTAAGTGATTAAAATTCGGTTATGAGTACTCTCATTGTTTCCAGTTGTAGATGGGTTGTTGTCTTCAGCCATGAAGCAATAACAGCGATTCTTAAAACTCAAATTAAGAAGACTAAAAGGATTCCCAAATTAGGTTACATGCAATCTGTAAAACTTAGATTGAGATAAATTCTAATAAATTTTCAGGGATAGCACTTTCACTGAACTTGAATGATGTTTCGGGTCTTCCTTATTAGTTTTCCTGAGATTTCTAAATGCTTTTTTTGACTCAATAAGGAAGATGATGATGCAGCCAAAGATGTTGATCTTGGCATGAAGTTGCTCTACTTTGTTGGGATCACTCTCAGATGATCTGATTCACTCTCAGATGAGAGATAAACTCAGATGATAAGAATACTCTAATAAGTTTAATTTTGAAACAACCTTCAAGATTTTGATATTTTTAAGCCTTATGGCTCTAATACCAGTTAAGGATTTTCATATTGTTGAGATGCTTATTGAATTTGGAAAAATGAAATGTAAACTGATGATTATAATTCTTGTTACTGGAAATGTTTACAATGCTAGTTTATGTAAGATAAAATACAGGCATAATATTATTCAGCCCAAATAAAGCAAGATAAAACAAAAATGGGGATACAAGAAAAGAGGGTCATGCACATAGCATTATAACCCGTATATGTTTTTCTACAGCAACCTACAATATGGATTTTTCTTTCTTTTTCATATTCAGTTTTGCTCAAATTTTCCTCATCTTCAGTGTGTATACATTTGCTCTAGCGCTCGTTTATAACTTACAAATTTAAGGTGATTAAGATATAATAAGAGAAATAAAGTTGTTACCCCTATTAATTATCCATATTTATTTTTATAGTTCCTATCGACTTGAGATAAACTTGGATTTTATATATATTTGAACAAAAGTAAAATTTATCAGGTTTTGAATACAAGTCACACAATGAGATCTAACCTGGTTAAATGGCCATTGTAGTTTATTAAAGGTTGTAATTTATTATGCAATACTAAACATAATTTCCAACTAATATAGTAATATATGTAGTTGTGTACTAATATCAAAGTGAATAAATAAATGACAGTAGAAACATACATACTAAAGTCTGCAGGGATGAACAAAATATAATTTTATGATTGAGGGGCCCAATCAAATAGTTTATAAATTACCAAAGTATATATACTAACTAGGGGTTGAGCAATATTCGGTTCAAACCGAATTAACCGACCAAACCGATTCGTTTCGGTCGGTTCGGTTCGATTTTAAAACTAAATCGGTTTGAATTCTGCTTGTAAAATATATTTTTGGATATAGTTTAAACGAATTAACTGAACTTTTAATTTATTATCTAATTTTATGGTATTATGGTACTTTAAATAATTATATAATACAAAGAACTTTGTTGCACATAAATCAAATCTTATCATAAACATAAAATTTACTATATAAAATTTCTCCAAACATGAATTTATGTTTTACTTTAAGTAAATCCATCGTTTGAATAATAATACATTCTTCAAGTTCAGTTAAATCAGTTACTGACCGAATTAACCAAAATTAATTCGAATCGGTTCGGTTCAGTTAGAAAAAATTTCGGTTCCAATTCGGTTCGTGTTTTTTTATGTCCAAACTAACCAAACGCTCACCCCTATATACAACTAAATCAAGGAGACGTGCAGTGAACAGTTATGACCACAAAATAAATGCTTGTCATCCCTACAATTTGGTTAAACTGCCTTACATCTCAAATTTTATAGTGCACTGCTATTCAAATCTCGGGAAAAATATGTAACACCCCACATTTTATGACAATTTAATAATTAAATAATGCATATATATGAACAAACATAAATGTATATATGAAAAATAAAATAAAGATTAATGCAAATAAAAATGTAATGCATACATTAAAAGAATGAATGGATTGGTTGCATGTAATGTAAATGTGTTACATGCATTGGTTATGCATTAATAATAAAAGAAAAATAAAAGAAAAAGATTCATCTAATGGTTTAGATGGAATATTGTAACAAATATGAAAAAGAGGAATGAGAAGAGAATAATAACTACCATTGTTCTAAGCCTTGATTAACAATAGCCTTAGTAGCCCAGTTGGTTGGAACATGTGACTTGCATATAAGAGCTACAGAGTTCAATCCCCACCGCCGTCATATTTTTGTTTTAAGGGAACAGCTAACATAACACATGTTCATGAGGGAAAATTTGTATAAACGCATATATAAGGAAAAATATACATATAAGGAAATACAAAAATATATGCATATGAGAATATATGTGTATATACGTGTGGGAATATATATATATATACACGCAACATATAAAATTCTAGATAAGGCTGAAATCAGAGAAATATGGCAAGAAACAAATTACGGTGCAACACCGTTTAAATTTTGAAAACGAAAAAAAAGTTAAGCGTATATATATACGCGTAAAATGATCATTACAAGTTTTGTATACATATAAGGGCCTTATATATGAACATATTCAAATTAATTCAAAACTGAAGACCATATGCAGAAAAAGAAAAGAAAAAATAGCCAAAGTCGACCCAGGGGTCGACCCAGGCATAGGGGGGTCGACCCATGTATCGACCGATCCATAGAGGGGTCGACCCCCAGCACAGATCTCGGTAGATTCATTAAAGAATCTGGATTGTTTTCTTAACCATGTTCGAATGTTAACTCAGCGCTGCGTGTACAATAAGATCCTGAACACCTATAAATAGGCTAAAAGAGCCTAGCCTAAATCTCACATTTCTGAGACAACGTCTAAGCTCTGCCAATCTTCCTCCTCCTCAAAACTCTTCAGAAAAATAAGATAATTAGTTTAGGAAACTTCTGAATCAAGATCTGGAGGAAAAGAATAAATCTTAATAAGAAGGTGTTCAGAATCATATTCCAAGTGAGGCAATTTTCTAGATCTGGTCTATTCAATTTTCTTCCTCTTTCTTCCCTTTTTCTTTTAGTAAAATTTATGAATCCATGGTTGTTAGGTTCTGAATCCAATTAGATGAAAACCATGGAATGCTAGATCTGGACCAGATCCAAGATTTGGAAAGCAAATTAGATGAGTGGATTTAAGTTATATAATTTTTGAAAATGATATATTATCGTTCGACATTCCCCGTTGTATATGACATATTGAAATATGATATGTTGAATTGTTTAAACATATGTTAAAAAGATTAAGTGACGAATATGACATGTTAGAATATTAATATGCTAAGATATTAATATGTTGGAAAATTCATATGTTGAAATATAGACTTGTAAAAATATGTGTAGCGATTACTGTTGTTTTAATTCCATGTTAACTTTTGACATTTATGTACCTAGACCATTAACGGTGGAAATTGAGAAAACTACATGTCGGTTTGTTTGATTTGAACAATTACATGATTAAAACGATTACATGTTAGAATATAATTTATTGAATGTCAGAAAGAACATGCGACATAAAGTGGGCTTAATATGATGACATGTAAAATATAGATTATAGAAAATTTATAGTAAATAGGAAACTGTAACCGCGCTTGGACACGAGGTTAGATTACACTTATGGTAGAAGTTTGCCCGGAACCGCCCAGCATATCCAGCATCCACAAGTGGTAAATCTAATGTGAGGGGTCTACGTGCATAAATAAAACATGTAGTGGTGCTAAGACATGAGGTTAAGTCAACTTGTGGTAGAAGTCTACCCGGAACCGCCCGATAAATCCAGCATCCACAAGTGTGGGCTTAATGTGAGAGGTCTAGCGCATAAATATATACGTATATATAAATATATGTAAATAGCAGGGCTGATATACAGGATTAATTGTAATTAATGGAAATAAATGGAATTGAATGGAAGATACAACAGTAAAAAGGATTGGAATGAACGAGGAATGATAATAACTTATTATAAATAAGTTACATTAATGGGAATGTTATATAATAGGTAGGCTTGTCCTAGTGATAAGTGAAGATATAACTTAGGTTATAATGAACTAGTAAGGAAATGAGATAATTGGTGAAATGAGGTAAGTGACACTTAATTGTAAATTAAGTAATCGGTAAATGGGGAAAACTGAAACCAGTTGTTTGTAATAAGTAGAGAAAAAGGGGAAAGTCATGAAATGTAATAAGTTGTACTTAATTATAAATTAAGTAATATGTAAACTTGGAAATCTGAAATCTACTGATAAGAATAACATGTTAAGGCTTGTCCTAGGGACAAAAGGAAATTATAATATAGATTGTAATAAATGGAAAGGAGACTTATTAGTGAAAGAGAACTAAGTTATTAAATAAATAGCGACAAGTTGTAGTGCCAATGTAAGATGGAATTATGATTAAATAAGAAAGAATGAGGCAACTTATGAAAGGAAATAAGTTATATTTAATCATTAGTAATAAGTAACATGTTAAATAGAAAACATGTTAATTGAGATATATTAAGTAGAACATGTTACAAAACTATGAAATCAAACAAGAATACAAAAGGATTGTGGATTACAGACCTTCGATCACAATCTAGGAAATAACATGTTGTGGGCTTATTAATAAACTTAAAGGGGTTAAGTTATATAATTGAAATTAATAAGCAAGAGGAACTTGGTAACTTGAATAAGAATTCAACGTGAATGGGAATAACCAAGTTAAATGGAAACCTGATGAGGTAAAGCAAACACATAAAGGAATGTTTAGACATAAGGTTTAATAACATATTAAAATGAGGCGCTTGGACCAGTCCGCACGTTTGATGGTGCATAACCCAATGGGGTAGATCATCGAGGTGTCATGAGGCACGAGGGGAGCACACGTTCATCTGTTCATTATGTCGGCTCCGAAGGACTAGAAGGGGAAGCACGCGGCTTCCTGAGATACGTAAGGTGCTCCTGGTAGTCCTCTATGTGGTGGCAGATGTTTAGGTTGTGTGCTCGCATAGGTTGGGTCTGCGCGTTACTACCAGGTGTATGGGCCTTGACTGCAAAAGTAACCTTGTAGTCAGAATGCTTCAAGAGGTGACATTAGGGTTATTCGGCAATTGCCTCAATGGGAGGCGAGGTCAGGACCAACAAGGATATTAGATCGTTGGGGTACCTATCATCGGCAACCAGTGGGATGTGAAAAGACTAGAGCTAAACCCAATAGACCATTCACCTTTCACTATCAAGGTATAGTGGTTGAAGGGAGACGCCAACTGGATGTTTAGATTGTTTGTTAGAGGTAAGTCACTTTACTCTTGTAGTCTTTACTAGTTGAGGGAGGGGCTGAGGTGGGGCCATAGCCACCATGAAAAATAGACCCTAGGAATATCTGTATCTTGAGGCTCTTAAAGGCGGGCCTGTACAGATATGGAATAGCTCCCGGCCGAGTTTCGTGTTTCTTGTATAGCCCTACCACGGAACTCGGTGCACATTATGTGCGGTTAAGGCATCGAATACAATTGACGACACGTACGTAAGAAAGTCTAGATACATGCATGTCTGCTTTGGGTGGTGTATTGTAGGCTTGAATGCATTACTCTGGTATGGAATCTGATTCAGTCGAAGGTGGTAGTCCGTATGCTTACGTAGCATAGTAATGACAGATATATATGGAACGTAACATTGTTATGTAGAAATCCGTATGTCACTCCAGCGTAGGATGAGGGACTGCGTTCATTTCTGTGGCATTATGTGGAGACCGTGCGAGTTGGGTACCATGGGGTGTACCTCAATATTGGGGTGTAGGTACATATATACTGTATTAGGTTAATCCACTAGGAAGTAAATGGGTACGACGTATGTGTAAGCCTCGAGTGTTGTTAACCCAAGTAACCTAATAAATAAGAAAATGTGATTGAACGGTATATGTAGGTTTATCCAAAGTGTATATTTTAAATCTAATCACCTGAACTTGTGTTCTGAGCCCTTCCTCATAACATACTTGCAGGTTAGATTTTTGGTAGAGATGTGATAGCTTTGGATACTGGCTAGGCAGTATTATTAATACGGCAAGGCTATACTTTGATTATATTATACATTATCCATTCCGCTATGTGATATTTTCTGAGCTTTGATATATTTTATATCTCTGTCTTTTCTGCAGAATACTAGAGCAACAACATGGATTTCGATGGATTAGGATTTTAAAATAAATCAGTCTGTCTAAATTCGGGTTGTTACAAAATAAGTACAGTTCATTGTAGATGTCGCCAAATTCATTTGCATAGCATTGGTTCCACTAGGGTGCATGCGTGTATAAGTATATGTGTGTGTGTATATATATTTGAAAATTATGTATGTGTGTATATATATACATTATATGTATGCATGTATATACATATATATAATGTTCCGCTACACCTCTTAGGTTATACTTTAATATAGTGTATGGAAAGAGAGATAATGAATATTAAAATAAAAATGAGTGGTTGAAATTTAGGGGAAGATAAAGACATATAGTGTTAGCCTACTTTTGAACTAGGCTACCCAAAGATTAAAGGATAAAAAGAATGAAGAATGTTTTTTAGTCAAGTCGGATCGGACCGGAACTCCTTGGTAGAGGCAGCACAGCGTAGAGCAAAGAAGGAAGGAGCGCAGGCCAAATCAGATCGGTTCGGTAACCCCGATCCGCTCCCCTAATCTGTAATACTTCCGATCTGAACCCAGAGAATTGAAGCAGCAGCGGTTACAGCCCGTGTTTCCTCAAGACCTGGAGCGGTTATACCGGCGTTCTCCCCACGTTTGCCACTAATCTGATGCGTTGTTGCCACCATATTCCATCCAAACCCAACAATGATGGGATGGAGACCACGTGTACCCGACCCGGAGCCACTTCAGAGGCATTTTCCACCTATAAATACACCTCCAAGGCTCATTTCAAAGGAGCTTTTGGCATTTTCAGAACCCAAACTCCTTCACTATCTGAATTTCATCATCTTATTCAGATTACAATCATCTTTTGAATCATATTGTGAAGGAAATTGAGTGAATCAATGTATTGTATAAGTGAGAATTGAGTGAAAACCGTTGTACTTGCATTCAAGACATCAATTCAAAGAGTAGAAAGTAGATGTAGGCTATTTAAAGCCGAACCACTACAAATTGTGTGTTTTCTCCGTTTTTTTTTATTTCATTTCAATAGAATCATTACTCGTTTGGGTGTTAGAGCCAATATTGGATCTAACATTTTGGTGCTTTCACCGAGAAAATTTTGAATTCTTCGTTTTTTGGGATTATCATTCTATTATTTGGACCTTCAAAGTTTAAAGAAGTTAATCCTCCGTTTTTGACATCTTTAAGTACCTGTTGGTTAATCACTGAAGAATTGGAAATTATGGCCAAAGGAAAAGGCAAGGAAATCCAAAGTAATCGAGAGAATGAAGTGAACGAAGATCAACAAATAATGGTTGTGACGAGGTCGCGTGGTCAAGATTCTAGAGCAGACCGCTCCAGTCAGGAAGGACTGATCGGAACCGATGACCCTGATCCGATCCGATCCAGCGACGTTGAAGCCACCCACTCTCCCCATCCGAACCGGTCCGGCCGTATCACTCTGCTCCGATCCGACCCGAATCAAAGTGGAGCTAGAACTTCTATTCGAGCTCCTGCCAATGCTCCGATTCCAACCGCTATGACCAATGATCAGCCTGACCCATCTGCACCCGTCACACAAGGAGATTTTTCACGCTTTCTTGAAATGCTCCAGAGTACTAAGGAGGCATTGGAAGACCATAAACGTGATAGTCTTCACATGCAAGAAAACATGATCGCCATGTGTAGGGAACTCAAGGAGCTCCGGAGGCAAAAGACACCTTCCCCAACACGTCGCCTTGCTGCAGATTATTCATCTTCTTTAGATGAGGGACGTCCTCGTGAAAGAAGACCGCTTAAGCGACCTCAGAATCTTGATCAATTAACTTTTGGATCTTTAGGATCCCGCGAAGACTGTGCTCGTGTGTTAGGGCCTGATGACCCAAGCTTGAAAGAGCCTATGTTGTTGCCCATGCATAGATCCCACGTTCTACCCAGGGATCCTGACATTACTAATCCTACGCAACAGAAACTTCTTTAGACCCTCCCTCCTGAGATAAACCGGGAGCGTAGGGAGCAATGTAGAGCAGCCGCCGCTAGAAACAGGAGGTTATCCCCTAATCAGGAACCCAGGGGTAATCCAAATATCAAACCTAGAGAACCTGTGCAGACTTTAACAAATGCCGATGTGTGGACGATGGTGCGTCAGATTATGTCTGAAAGCCGACGATACACTAATGAGGACTAAGGCATTGAGCGAAGTCATACCCCCTTCACAGATGATATATTGGACTTCCAGTTCCCTCGGCGATTCAACTTGCCACAAATGGATCGATATTCAGGGAGAACGGACCCGGGATAGCATTTAATGAGGTACGCATGGTTCATGAATGCCGTAGCAGCTCCGGATGCTATAAAATGCAAGGCCTTACCAATTTACCTAGAAGACGTGGCATTAATGTGGTTCACCCAACTCCCTCCACGGTCAGTGTCAAACTTCACAGAATTAAGTGAGCGCTTTATGAACCAGTTTCGACTTCACGCCCACAAATCCAAAAGCGTCATAGAGTTGTCAAGGATTAAGCAGGCTCCAGGCGAATCTCTGAAATCATATTTGGACCGCTTCAACCTGGCCGTCACCGAAGTTAGTGACCCTCATGAACCTACTATTCTGATGGCTTTAATAGAAGGAGTTGACCCAGACACAGAATTTGGGGATTATCTATCCGGGAAACCGCCCCCTACTAGGGAATTGTTCTATGAAAAAGCTAATATTCGCTTAAGGCGAGAAGAAGCTCATGCAAATAGGAAGATTAAGTCCGAAGGGGCCTCAAGGGAAGGTGTCCAAAGTAATGGTGCTGTGAAACAATCTATTGATAGTTCAGGGAAGGTTGAAGTGAACGTCGGCAACCAGAACGGAGGTAACAACAGCAAGAATGGAAACGACAATTGGAGAAGTAGGAACCGAGGGAATAATTCCAGCAAAAGACCTCGATTCCAAACTTTCGAAAACTATTCGCCATTGAATGATACCTTGGAAAACATTTATTTGGACACATATAGCATACTGCAATACAAAAAACCACCACCCAGAGACTCCACTGAAAAAGAGATCGCAACGGGAAAGTTTTGTTTGTTCCATGGTACCCACGGTCATTCCACCAACGAATGTCATCATTTGAGAGATAAAGTTGAAAAACTGCTGCGGGAAGGGAAGTTAGACGAGTACAAGGTTGCCCCAAGGGACCAAGGGCAAGGGGGACAAGCCCCGAACCAAAATCAGCCTACTTCAAAACCCACAGCCCAGCAGAAATGTAAGGGGATCGTTATCAATACCATTATAGGCGGACCCTAACTAGCTAGTCATAGTTTCAAAGCGATGGATCAGTACGTCAATGCCGCCAAGCACTTTGAGGTAGGATAATGCAGTAACCTCGAAGACATTACTCCAGTAAAACAATAAAAGACAATGTCAGCCGACGTCATATTCCGTAGTAGAGATGATTCCGGAATTCAATCCCCAACTGAATATCCACTGGTAATTACCACGACCATCGGCCCTGCTTTAGTCCATAAAGTGTTGGTGGACAACGGAAGTTCGGTCAATATCCTCTTTAAGAAAGCTTTTGAACAAATGAGACTTGAAGCAAAGATCTAAAGCCCTGCGAAGGATGGATACGTGGCTTCAATGGGGCATCGACGGCTCCGATGGGCTACGTAGAATTATCAGTGACATTAGGGCAGGGAGATCGCCAGAGAGTGAGGATCCTGCCATTTGTAGTTTTGGATGTAGAGTCACCCTACAACGCCTTCCTAGGCCGACCGGCCCTTGCCGAGTTTAGGGCATGTATTGCACCTTGGTGCTTGCTGCTTAAACTCCCGACTGATGCAGGAATTGGGGTGATGAGAGGCGACCAAGCTACGGGACGAGCTTGTTACATGACGGAGTTGAAGATGCTAATGAAGGGGTTGAATATAGAAACTAAGGACGATTCTCCTCCTTCGAAGGAAAACTCAGCATAGCAATTAAGGGGTCCAGCCCCAAGAGAGTCACCCTTAGATGTGCTCGAGGATATGGATCCCAGAGAGGATAGAGAACCCGAGAATAGGAAGGCGACTCCCAACGAGATAACAATAGATATGCCTATTGATGAGACAGATTCGACAAAAGTACTAAAGATCGGCTCGCAACTAGATCCAGTTTGAGCGAATGAGTTGGCTGATTTCTTAAGGGAAAATCTGGATGTGTTTGCCTGGACTCACGCTGACATGTGTGGGATTTCGCCTGCCATTATGAGCCACTCTTTATGTATTTATCCAAAGCACCCACCGGTCAAACAGAAGAGACGGATGTTAGGCCCAAAGTGGTCAGCGGCTCTGAAAGAAGAGGTAGAGAAATTAAAGGATAATGGATTCATTAAGGATTCGAAATATCCCGACTGGATATCAAATCCTGTCCTGGTCAAAAAATCTAATGGGAAGTGGCGTACATGTATCGACTTCTCTGACTTGAACAAGGCTTGCCCGAAGGACAACTTTCCTCTTCCCAGAATTGATCAGCTAGTAGACTATACGGCTGGACATGAGCTTTTATCCTTTATGGATTCCTATTCGGGGTACAATCAAATTCCCGTGCACATACCAGATCAGGAGCATACAAGTTTCATCATAGACTTAGGGTTATATTGTTATGTGGTAATGCCATTCGGATTAAAGAATGCAGGAGCCACGTACCAGCGTTTGGTCAACCACATGTTCTATAATCAAATCGGGAAAACCATGGAGGTTTACGTGGACGACATGCTTGTGAAGTCTAAACGATCTTCCGACCATACAAGGGACTTAGCTGAAATGTTTGATATTCTTCAAAGGTATGGAATGAAGTTAAACCCCCTAAAATGCTCATTTGGGATCGCATCTGGAAAATTCTTTGGGTTTATCGTGAGTTCTCGAGGAATTGAGATAAATCCTAGTCAAATAGCAGCAATAAGGAATATTGAAGAACCACGAAAGATTAAGGATGTTCAAAGCCTAGCCGGAAAAGTTTCTGCATTGAGCAGGTTTATATCCAAAGCCACAGATAGGTGTGTACCTTTCTTCGATCTAACAAAACGAGGAAAACAAAATTTTGAGTGGACCCCTGACTGTGTTGAGGCGTTCTAGAATTTATTAGACTTGAGGATTTGTTTGTCTACCTAGCGGTATCATCTCATGCTGTCAGTACAGCATTGGTACGTGAAGAGGATAAAGATCACGACAAGAAAGGTGATCAGTTTTGTGGTCAGAAACATTATCTGTCGATTTGGGATATCGAAGACCATCATAATTGATAATGGGACACAGTTTGACATCATCGAATTCAGAAACTTCTGCCAGAAGTACAAAGATTGATAAAAGTTACACTGATGTAGCTCACCCGCAGTCAAATGGCCAGGTCGAAGCAATAAACAAAGTCATTAAATCTATTCTCAAGAAGCGGTTGGAGAGGGCCAAAGCCAAATGGGTAGATGAGTTGCCACTAGCTTTGTGGGCCCATAGGACAACCTTTAAGACGGCCACCAGCCATACTCCCTATTCACTTTCCTTTAGGTCAGAAGCAGTAATCCCGGTAGAATTGGAAGTCCCTTCTCATCGAGTCGCGTACTATGACCCGATGACAAATAGAACACTCCTCCTAGAGTCTCTTGATATGGTTGAAGAAAAAGGAGACAAAGCAGACTTGCGTGCCTCAAGACATCGACATCAAGTAGCACGTTATTATGACCAGAAAGTTCGCTTCAAAACCTTTGAACCAGGAGACTTAGTATTGAAGCGAGTCTTCCCTCCTTCAACCCAATTGGGTCCAAAATGGGAAGGGCCATACACCATCCAACGGAAGCTTGATACAGGAGCATTCAAGCTAACGACCGTGGATGGTGAAGAGATTCCCATAGCTTGGAATGCTCAGCACTTACGATGATACCTGAGCTAAATATGAAATGTCTTCCTTTTTGTTTTTATAAGCTATGTAAAAAGGTACGACTTGCCTTAAAAAGTTTGTTTATATGAACAAAGGATTATGAAGTGGACGTAGGCTACGACTTAGCTGAACCATTATAAAAATATCGTGTGTCATTTATTTTCCTGCATTATTTATATCTTTAACCATTATTCTGTCATGACAATGAAACACAAAACACTAAATTAAATTTCAAAAATTGGAGACAGCCCATGTGCAGGAGCAAAAAAAATGGCCGTTTTCATGATAAGATGCAAAGAATGGGAAGACGTCATTCCTAACTCTAACTCTCATGAAACAAGAGAGAGTATAAAGGACAGGAAGACGACGTCCCTTGAGGTGTGAAGGTGTACCCCGATAAGAGACCGCCTCAGTAATACTCTAACCTGGTTATGAGACAGGGGAGTATAAAGATTCTAAAAAGAATAAGCATCAATGACGAAAAGAATATGGCCCCGTCAGAGACTCGGGGATAGCTGAATTTTGAATTTAATAAATCTTGAATAAGTCTTAATCAGTTATCCAAGATTGATTGGGGGCACATATATGTACACACGTTCCCCTTAATAATGACTTTATTATATAACGGTGATATGACATGCTGTTCATTTGCATTTTTACCTAAATGTTAAATTTACGGATATCAGACATTGCGAGGAACAAACCACTTTATTCACAAATATGTGAGTTTATACAGGAAGACTAAGCAAAAAATGCGAGAGCCACACTCACTACAATAATAGCGGACCAGTAGAATATCAAAATAAAATAAAACAAAGCACATTATCACTTGGGCTTTGGAGCAGACTTGGATTTTTTGGCAGCCTTAAGAGCATTTCTAGCTTCTTTTTCAGCATCAAACATGAGACGCTTTGGCCTTTTCTTCTCTGTAGTTGAAGTTCCAGAATCGGTAGATTTCTTCCCAGGAGTCGGAACATTGGAATCAAGAGAAGATTTTTTAGCAAGCTCTTCTGTAATTGACCTAGTTGAAAGCTTAACAACTAACCTCGATCCAGGATCCACCAATGCAAGGGGCTTAAGGCTTTCGGGGCTTAAGGCTTTCGGGGTTTAAGTCCTCGACTTTCAGCTGCATGCGCTTGTCTTGTTCGGCTTTCATTTCAACCAAAGTAATGTCATCAGCATTTTTCGGATCCCCGGTTATTGCAACGTCAGGATCTTCCTCATGCCCCTCATTACCATCGTCGTCTTTTAAGGCATCTATCATTTCGTCATCATGAGAAGTGTCGGCCTTAGATGGTTCAGCTCCCCCTCCGGATTCGACGATGGTAGCCTTATCCTGTCCTCCCTAAGTCTTTTCCACGGATTCTTCCCCAATGGAGGCCCCCCGAGGCTCATTAGTCTTCTCGGCTGGTTCAACACCTACACAATGAGAAGCAACAGTTATCAACTCAGGAGAAAATAAAGGATCCTCGATCGATTGCCCAATGATGTGATGAAAGGTGGAGACGGCCTTGACAAATTGAGGTGAAAAGGTAGAAATACCTTCTGATGATTTCTCAATTGGGGTGGCTACCGTCTCTGACGCTGATTCGGGTATAGGAGATAAAAGAGACGCTCTAGGAATTCCTGGATTCTCGGGATCATATCCCTCAACTCCAGTAGTTTCGACAGTAGCAGAAGAAGAACCAACTTCAAGGATATTCTTTTGTTTGGCCAGGCATTTCTCCTCCCCCATGGCAGCAGCAATAAGGCGACGCCCCTCGGCCAGACGTGCCGGTTCATCATTTATCAGATACTTCTCCATGAGTTTGTCTTCATCAACGAAGTCTACCTTAAGTTCCTCTTTTTCCCATTCGATGATTTGACTCCATACGTGAACTAAGGTGGTCGGATAGTCTTCGATCCAAGAGATGTATCGGTGACGGGTTATGTGTGCAAAGAATTCAATCATTAGTTCGCCAAAGCCATGCAATTCTTCTTGAGCCTCTGATAGCTGTTTATGGGTTTCTTCAGCAGACTTAATAGCGCTATCCACATTCCCCTCAGCTAAGGCAGCCCTAGTCTCGGCTTCCATTAACTTGGACTCCAAGTCAGCGTTTCGTTTCTCCAGCTCTGCACTCTTCCTCGCTAACTCGGCCTTTTCTTGTTCAAGAGTATTGTAAGCCAGTTGCATCTTGACACTGTTTGACTTAGCATCTTCCGCTTGTTTCTTCAACTTCAAACGTTCTTGACTGTGGGATTCCAGCAAGTCATGATAACGCTTTTGTAATCCCTCAAATTGATATTTGAAGTTGTTGGCATCTCGTTGAGCAATGACGAGTTGAGCCTGTGTATCTTCTAAGTCCATCTCCAGATTTTTCAAAGCATTCTCATCGGAATCTGCAGCCTTCTTCATTGCATCAACGTCTGTAATTAAGGCCCGAATGATTCTGGAGAGATTGCATGAATACTTGTACATCTCCGAGTATTGTTTCTCAACTACGTCAATCTTTGCCCTAGCCTCATATGCCTACTTTGAAGAAATAGGCTCGAGTGCGGGTAAGAAAGTTAGATTCTCAAAGTAGTGATCTGGGAACCGCTTCTCCAGATATGCCAGTTTAATTTTGGAATCAGCATCCAATGGTGGGGGTTTGCAGTATGATAGTTCAATGTGTTTCCGCTTAGCAGGTACGATGGCTGCATCGCCTTTTCCAAATCGCTTCTTAAAAACTTTGTGTTTGTCTCGTGAATCGGTGTGTTTCGGTGGACTTTTTTCTCGATTTGATTTCTCTTGGAGAGAAGCTCGATCTTTGGATTGCGATGTGTCTTCCCCACGACGACTCTGGTGGCTCTTATACCCGTCTGGATTCGACCGGACAGAAGAACGAGAGCGTGAGGTGTGTGGTCGATGAGAATCATGAGGCCTTCTGTCATCTCTGCCTCGGCTATCACGGCGATCATGCTCGATGTTGGAAGGAGCTCTAGACATGCTACGGAGAATTTTCCTAACATCATAGTAAGGGAAAGACATTGTACCTGCACAACAATATACATGGAATTCAGAATCAATGCTCACATAAGACATGAGTGTTGTGACGTGCGGTGCTAATGTGTTATGTGCATCCTAAGTGGTGTTCCCCCCCAACAAACCCGAGTCTGGAGCCAGACTAGCATGAGCGGGCTCTTTGGCCTTCACAGGAGTAGTCTCCTCTAAAGAAGTGAAGGTTAAAGGATTCGTGCCAAAGTCCTCTGAAGTATAGATAGTTTTGGACAGGGGAAGATTTCCTAAACCCTTAAATGTGGAATCGTCGGTAGTAGGAGCATCTCCTTGAGAAGCATCTATTGGCAGCTCTTTAGGGGATGTTGACTTCTCAGGAGAAATAGCGTTATCAGGGACGGTATACCCTTCTCTGTGCTTTTCAGCTATGTTGGCTAACTCATCGTCCTGAGTTGAGGATGAAGAAGGTGGAGTCCGAAGATGTATTGTTGGACCTTTCAAGCCCTCGCCCGTCTCAGGAATAATGTCAACCGGAGGTATGTATACATATGGACCCGTCCCATGACCTATACTACAGGTAATAGATAGTAACCTGTGATGATGGAGATACTCATCCTTAAGAACTTCGTCGATGGTTAGGAACTTTTGATCGCCATAGAGAAACCAATGAAAACGATCAAAGTATAACTGATCCGATATTTTCTTTGGGTTATCAACTGCGAATGAAAAAGAAAGCAAATTAATGCGTTGGCATGAGCATTTAAAATTGAAATCTAAAAGGTCAGCGCTTCACTTGATTTAGTCCATCTCCTGGCACACCCCAGCTACTGTCTGATATAAAACCATTCAAGTTAAGAATCGACAGCATTGCTGCTAAATGGAACAGTAATAATTTTCCTTTTCAGGACAGATTCAAAATATGAGAAGGAGGGAGTCTCTTGAGTCTGATGCTTGAAATTATAAAAAAAAGTGGACGTCATCGAAGGTAGGCTCTATAGCTAAAACTTCTTTGTATGCTATATACAAGGTGTATAAATAAGCATAAGAGTTGGGATGTAATTGCATGGGGGCAATCCGCATCTGTCTCAGAAAATCGACGACAAAAGGCGGAAATGGTGGAATAGCCCCAACCAGACACATCAATCGGGTAATTGCCATACATCCTTTCGGTGGATTGTGGGGGCGATCTGTTTTTGATGGCACCAGGGTATCTCTTTTTAATATTCCATGCTTTAGACATATTAGGGCGAGTCTATCATCATCGATCGTCGACTCAACAAAATCTTTTGGTAACTCCAATATAGTGGCAGTTTCAAACTCATCGGGAGCACGATCATCTCCTATCCCTCCTTCCTCTTCATCACCAAGAGAAACTTCACTATCAGAAGGTATTTCACTATAGTGTGCTTCCACTTCACAGCCTGGGCCCTCATCATCCCATTCAGGGTCTGAGGGAGAGGATACGTCATCAAGAGTGAGTTTCTCAGAAGTTTCTGCAACTTCTTTCTTTTCCACTAACCTAGATGAATGTCTCTCTACCATGATCGCTAAACTACTGAAGAAGCAATAACATAAGTTAGAGTAAGATAGCCCGTATCCCCCCGTGTACATGTGTGAACTAAAGTGTGTGCTATGTGTGCAAAGGATGCAAAGTAAACATATAAGAGCATAACGCAAAGGTTTGGCAAAACAGTATTGTTCAGAATAGTCTTAAGTATTTGCTCATGTTTATAAGGCACTATCCTAACTGTTCATTAAGTTGTAGATCACGGCAAGCAATGACCGAGCCAGTTGAACATATTTTTGTGCATTAAGTTAGATGAGTTCGGTTTGGTTCGGATGTGTATTTTGGGATCAGATCGGGGGCAGAATCACGTTTCGGTTTGAAGCAGATGTTAACGCCCTATATGCAAATCGGATCGGTTCAGGAGTGGATAATCTGAGTGGTCCGGATTGGCTTGAGTGCCCATGCTTTTCTCTCTTTGCTTTTCATTCCGACTCGATCCGGTTGAGTAAGCCTTGTTTTCCTTTTACACTTCACTTTTCAATCCGAGCTGATCTGGTTAGATGAAACCCCTATCCTCTTCACTCTTATGTCTCTTCACCCGAACCAATCCCAAATCCTCCTCTTTTCTTTTTCTTCTTCTCCATCCTTCCTCTTCCTCAGCCAACACCGAACCCAACTTTGTGCCAAGAACTAAGTCAAAACCGAATGTTCATACATTGGCTTGGCCAGTATTAGGCTCTGGTCTCCTCTGTAACTGCCTCGAGATGGTGACAAGGCCATCGACGATGACGACGATGGGAGGAGGTAGTGATGTCAAGGTCAAACAAACACCATACCCAAATCATCCAAATTAACCACAAACCCTAACTAAAAACAGCTATTACAAAGTTAGTTGAGGTTATAAACCTACCTATTTGTTTGATTCGAAGATTAGCGTGAAAATTCTCTAAGTTTTTGAGAACTAGGGTTTCGATGTAAAACCTAGAAGATGGGAACGATAAAAGAAAGGGAGGTAGAAGAAGAAGAGCGACAGACTTATATAGGTTCAAGATGGCTCTTTGTATTCCCAGCCTTTAACTCCGTTCGGACTGGAATACAAGCCCATGTATGTATATTTGGCCCATTAATTTAGTAGTAGAGGGTTAAAAGAGGAGTCGCTCGGACCGATGGTACTTTCACCTTGATCTCACCCTGGGTTCGGACCGGAAACCGAATCCCAATGAAATCGTGCAATTTAATTTAGCATGCGAATTAAACTCAAAGAAAAATATACAAGAAGCCTACTTGGAAGAGTCACTGGACATCAAGAAGAAATTTCAGAATTATGTGAAATGAAGAAAATAATTTGCATATTTCACGGTGTATATATAAGTAGCAAGAGACATGACTTCATGACACAATGCGTCCCAACGAACGAATGGAAGCGACTATTCAATAGTTCAAATTCAGAAACTAGTGAGCAAATAATGTCAAAGTATGCTCCATCTTCAATAGAAGCGTCCTTTGAGGGGGCAAAATATTAGCCTACTTTGTGAACTAGGCTACAAAAAGATTAAAAGATAAAAAGAATGAAGAATGTTTTTTAGTCAAGTCGGATCGGATCGGAACTCCTTGGTAGTGGCAGCATAGCGTAGAGCAAAGAAGGAAGGAGCGCAGGCCAAATCGGATCGGTTCGGGTAGCCTCGATCCGCTCCCCTAATCTGTAATACTTCCGATCCTGTAACATCCTCGATTTTCGACCGTTCAAATCGACAATGATCCTTAATGTCGACATAAACAGATCAAAAATACGGATAGTTATTGGGATTAAAATAAGAAAAAGAATAAAGAAGGAAACAAATACAGAATCTCGCAGCGGATGGACAAAATATAATAATTAAATAACAGTTCATGAAGCTGTTAAAAACATACATTTGATTATATTTACACAATTTATCAGAGTAAATTAACATACAACATACCAATATATGCAGCGGAATAATAATTTTAATACGTCTGTTGAGCTCCATCTTCATCTTCATAATGGAATAATCAAAGCAAGAGAATCTTCGCTAACTGTAACTCGGTCTGACCCGAGCGTATTTCAACAAAAATAAACACAACAAACCCTCGGATCAGAACTAAATCATTCTCATATTAGCTAAATCAAATTTCATGTAACAATATGAATGAAATAACTTAATAGATGTTACGGGAATTCCCATCTCCTAAGGGTCCATCAAACTAATATCATATAATATTATACGCTATTATAATAGTGTCTACGATATTAAAATAGCGTAAGTGGGATTACATTTTTACCCATACACCATTTATAATACCGTAGTCTATACAGATACCGTAAAGTCCACAGTACGTAGTGGCTATCAAAGTGCACTCCATAGGTACGGTACAAATCAAAATCGTAGGGGGTTCGATCAGGATAATATGACAAGGCACACGAGGAATGCCCAGAATAGGAATATACTAGTTGCATGCCCTGACTGGTGGTAACGCATTGCCGCAACTACCGCCCACCTCGAACAATACTTCGAAATCACAAACGCACATCAAATCAATCAAACCGAGGGACTATAGTAATAAAGGAAGAAGTGTTGCCCATGGAGGTAGCTAACCCCACTTGGTTACGGTATAGCCCTGTTTTAGTCATTTTAATTATGACCCAAAGGTCAAGGATATCCATCATCGTTCTCTTTCTTCAAATCCAGTAATCGCCTCCAAATCCATCCAACACCATTTTTGGAACTCCACCGCGTACACAGCTGTTAAAGTGGTTTTCGGTATTGGCAGAGAGTATGAGAATATCCGATCCCGGTCTCTTTAACAACCAATCATTTACATTTTTCACACCGGTCAGTTCTTTTACATTTCAAAGGGGTTCATAATTCATATCAAAATATAAGAGTTTCAAAATCATTCAATATTCAAGATAGAATATTATTCATACTAAAATCTCTATTTAAACCAGTTAAAATTTTGAAACAATTCCAACTTTAATAATTTGAATATTAAAATAATTAACAGTATATTTAAAATAGTTTAGATATATAATTGAAATAGTTTGAAAATAAATAGTTTGTAATTTAAAATAGAATTTATCAAATTTATTAAAATATATAATTAAAACATTCAGTAATTTATAATATAAATAGTTAATTTTAAAATGATTTATTTAAACTAATTTATAAAATAAAATAGTAATAAAGAAAAATAGTTTATAAAGAAAAATAATTATTATTAAAATAGTTTACAAAATGATTTGAAATACTGTAGTTGGAATTAGTATCGTTTCTCTAACATTTTCAATTAAACCTGAAGTCAAATTTTGACTTCAATTCAACCAACTCAATTTCAATAATTCCATCGATTAAACTTCCAATTCACATTCATTTCAATTCGATCAAATTAATTCAACTAGTTACATTCCAAATCAGATTCTCATTTTCAATGATTTCAATTTATGGCAAATATCGAGTTCACAATTCAGATATATAATTCAAATCAATGTTGATTCATAATAAAATTCAAAGGTGTGTGAAACCATTCAATTTCAATAAATTTGATTATATTTCACTTTTTATTTAGCTTCGGTTATAATACAAATTTATTTCCTCTTTTTTTTTAAATTCAAGGTTCAAGTACAAAGGAAATAAATTATAAAACATCGCTTATATTGTCTTTAAAAAATATTTCAAAAAAACAAATTTTATTTTATCAACCGGTGTCCGTATATAATTTTCTATCCTACGGCCAAGTGATACTTAAATTTTAATTTTAGTATTTTGGGAAAGGATATATATCATTTCAATCCAAATCAGGGTCATAGGTATTTATCATTTCAACCTACATTCTTAATTCATTTTAATGATTAATCCCGGGTTTATTCGATGCCCATATCATCTGGGGTAATGATTGGGATTAATCATCACAAACAATTGGTCGTATATGAATAAATGTGAATAACATGTAAATTCACACAATTAACATCGATATGTCAAACATATCAAATTCAATTCATTCATCACATCAATACATACAAACAGTCCAATATCATATAAACTTACAAATTTTCAGATGCCAGGTTTTAAATAGCAATTAAATGTCGAATTTTTACTTAACTGTAAACTTATATTTAACAGTCAAAATTAACTACATTATCGATGCAAATAAATGTAAATATGCAAATTTAAACTGTCAAACATCAATCCATACAATCATATCATGACATAATATTAATTTAGCTAATATTAGAATACTTTAGTTACGCGTGAGTGGGTTTAATCACTCACCTTGGCTTTAAACGAGATTGAAATCCAATTTTTAACCCAAAATTCAACGGTCTCAGAATCAGTCCAAATCAGTGCCATCGTGAAGAGGACGACGATACGAATCCAACACAATTTATTTCGTCCGATTCCAACCTCGTAGCAGAAAGTTATACCCATTTAAACATTTGGAATTTCAAATTAAAATAAAATAAATAAAACCTCACCAATACAATTTTAACACGTCAGCTTAACTTTCCATGTCATCCCTTCTTCTTCTCCCATTATCTAAAACTACTCACGACGACTCCAGTAATCCATTCTCATGATTTTCTAATCACAATTTCTGCCTCATTCCTACAAGATTTGAACATCCGTTGACTGTTACGAACTCCTCATTGCATGCTCTCCGCAACCATGTCCTTCACCTATATCTCGAATGAAACATGAAAAATGCATCTGTTGTCTTCTCCATTCGAGCACTGTATAGGATGCGAAACTTTTATGCCTAGAAATCCTCCAAACTCTGGCCATCTTCCCCTCCTGCCTCCACGAACTCCACACACATCCCGTTTTGCCTTCTACGCCACCAGCAATCATTGTGTTCGCAAACCCAGCTTCGGCTATGAAAAGTCGATCCCCAGATCTTATGCTGCACCCAAAACTAAGGCCATGGATGTGGAGGTCTCGTTGATATGAGATCAACGAACCCATTTGTTTTCGATTTCATGAAGTCATATATTTTATATTATTGTTTGAAGATTGGTTCAAAGGCGGCCATTGAAATATCATTTTAAAGATATGGCATCATGTTTACAGGGAATTGAGAGAAAAGATAATTTATGGGCAAATTTTTAATGTTAATTAAATTGTAAAAATAAATAAATTCCAAATATGATTAAAATGGTTCTAGTTATAAATTAATTTACATAAAACCACAAAATAAATCATTTGCAATTACAATAATTTATATGCCTTTTATATTTGTAGTTCCCAATTTAAAGAAATTAATTAACATGCTGAATTTCTCATTTCAAATTTATTAGCATCCCACAATCATGTTTTATTAACTATTATACTTGTTAAACTATTAGAAAGAAATTTTAAATCCAATTGAATTCTCTCTTTTCTTAAATTTCCATTTAAATCAATATTAATCTTTTATTTTAGTTTCCAATTTTATTATTAACAAATTCAAATTAAATTATCTTTCCAATTACAAATCAACTACTAGTTATTTGTCTCCATGAATAAAATAAATGTTAGTTAAAATTCTATATATAATTATTGTCTTAATTAATATTATCTAACATCTAATCACATAAATTTCACACTGATATAAAATAGATAAAGAAATGAAACATAATGGTTGTTATTCTAAAGTAATTTTAATTATATCCATAAATCTATAGCTTTCAAAAAAATACTATGATTACTTACCAACTTTAATTTAATCAAAATAAAATAAATTTTAATTAGAAAATCAAATTTTACTAACATTAAATTCCAATTTTTACTATCAACAAAATTCAATTAAGATTTCAGTTTTTTTAAAAAAAAATTAACTAAAACTGTTTCATTTAAATATCTCAATATTAAGTTTCAGCTTTAAATCTTAACAGTACAAACCAAAACCAAATTTCATTTACAATCGATGTAAAATATTATCGTCAAAATAAGTTGGGTTTCAATAACAAATCAATTTAATTAAGTTTACACCATTAGATTCCATAATTAATCATTAAATTTAAATTACATATTTATTGACTCAATTTAATACAAATAAATTTCAATTCTCAATAATTAAAAACATACCAAATTATAGCAATATTTACAGTCAAAGGAGATTATTGCATTTATAACAAGTTGAGATTCATTATATACCCAAAATGGTTTATATTCTTTATATTCACAAATCTAGATTTTTCAATATATGAATGGAGTTTCAAAATTAGTTTATCCATTTCATATATGGTTACTTCAATATTAGTTTCAAATTCAATATAAATAAATTACCAAACATAAATTATTATTGAATATAATTATTGAGATTCATTGTTAACAAGTCAAATCAAGTTAATATCTTAACAATATACGAAATAAATCATTATTTTTTAATAATTAAAACAATTGTTAAAAGAAATCACATTAAATTTAATAATTCAAATCGTCGCAAATCTCGGGATGTTACAGATCCGAACCCAGAGAATTGAAGCAGTAGCGGTTACAGCCCGTGTTTCCTCAAGACCCGGAGCGGTTATACCTACGTTCTCCCCACGTTTGCCACTAATCTGATGCGTTGTTACCACCATATTCCATTCGAACCCGACAATGATGGGATGGAGACCACGTGTACCCGACCCGTAGCCACTTCAGAGGCATTTTCCACCTATAAATACACCTCCAAAGCTCATTTCAAAGGATCTTTTGGCATTTTCAGAACCCAAACTCCTTCACTATCCGAATTTCATCATCTTATTTAGATTACAATCATCTTTTAAATCATATTGTGAAGGAAATTGAGTGAATCAATGTATTGTATAAGTGAGAATTGAGTGAAAATCGTTGTTGTACTTGCATTCAAGACATCAATTCAAAGAGTAAAAAGTGGACATAGGCTATTTAACGTCGAACCACTATAAATTGTGTGTTTTCTCTGTTTTTTTGATTTCATTTCAGTAGAATCATTACTCGTTTGTGTGTTAGAGCCAATTTTGGATCTAACATATAGTGTAGTGGAAAGAGAGAAAGAATGAATATTAAAATCGTAGTGAGTGGTTGGATTTCAGGGGGGAGATAAAGGTGTAGTCTAAGAGGTGTAGCAAACACACACACACACACACACACACACACACATATATATATATATATATATATGGGGTCGACTATTTGGACACAAAATTTGACATAAAGAGCGAGAGACACAAAGCCTCCACCATTGGATTTGTTTGTCTTTATGTGGAGAGTGTAATTAATGGGAGGATCCAGTGGTTGAGATTTATTGTGTGCAATTTTGTGTTCTCATTTTGTGCCTAAATAGAGTTTCCCTATATATACACACACATATATGCAAATTCTATTTCAACCCGGAATGGCATTCTAAGAGCTTACCATGTGCATACGCTAAGATCAGCCACTTATGTGGTGCTCGTGGACTGGGCTAGGTGCAGTTGGGAGGGTTTTACGACTCCAGTCGGTTTCCCTCCTGAAAATATTAAAAAAAAATCTATTTCAACCCAATAAATTGCTCAGTAGCCGCCTACTTTCATAATAAAAGTCAATGATGAAACTCCTTTTCAGTTAATTTTTTTAATCTTTAAGTGTAACTCGTAGTGACTGTACGCGATTTTGTAGCCAACCACACAGGGGAACTGCATACGTGGTATCATTAGTTACCACGCAGTCCCCATGCGTGGTTCACTACAAAAACACGTAGAGCTACTACGAGTATGAGTATTATTATTATTTTTTAAATTAAATAGGTGGTTACTCGGCAAAATGATGGATTTTCTAATTTCTGCTGGAATTTAGGGGCTACTCAGCAATTAGATGAGTTTTCTAATACGTGTGTGTATGTTAGGGCATATTAGTACTTTGAACAGCTGGTTGTATATGACTGGTTGTCCTGCAGCTTCAACTAGACATTTAGGGTGTGGTTAGCATGTACATATGCCCTATTGCCATCTATCAGTGCAAATTTTCATCCACACCAATACGTCAGGCTCCCAAGGAGAAACTCCAGAAGCTAATTATGGTATCGACCTGACAGAGAGGCTACCGAGAAAGGGTGTTGGTTGGGATAGGACGTGATATGTAGTACCAAAATTTAATGCAAAACAAAGAATGCAAGAAATATACGTCACCGAGAGTTTAGAGTGGTTTGGTCCTTCACTGTCATTTCTTCATTAGTTACTCGTACATAGTCAGACCGTATATTACATTTTCTATGGGCGTATCAGTTGTTAATGAGTAGAGCTCTAATATAGTAAAGTACAATATATTATTTGTTGTGATTCAAATTTTCTTGATCTCTTTTGCGAAAGTAAATGGAACTTTATTTATAGTAGGTTTGAAGTCCTTCTATTAACATACGAGCTTTTCTCGGAGATTGATGATTTGGTTTGTCATGAGTGGTTTTGATTTATACGCTTATGTGACGACGTCATATAAAAATAATAATTATTATTTTATGCTCCAAAAATACGCAAAAATACAGGTCATTGCATTCTTTCCTCTTCGACGATAGATTTCGTCTCTAAAATCCTTGATGATGGAACAACACAACCCAACATTCTCCAATAAGCAACGACACAAAAAGATCGCCTCTTATCACCCACAACAACAAACACTAAAACTGACAAAGAGGATAGATCTGGAACAAACATAGGGCAATCATTCCCATCTCTAAGCACAATCCCAATCAGTTCCAGAATCAACGTGGTTAAACCAAATGTCTAAATTGTGCACTTAATCCAAAATGAACATGTAATGAAAAACAAAGTGGCAACTCACTAATTTGAAGTCAGTCCAACTAAACACTTCAAACATTGACTTTTCTTCCTATTGGGCTTAGGTTATGAAAAATTTCAACAATATCTCCTTTGCATGGCTTGATCAGGAAAAATTACAATCTGCTACAAATGGTCCAACTAACAAACGAAAACAAAAGGCTAAAAGTGATCTCCCAATATCTGGAGAATAAGATCACAAAAAATGCATTAAGAGCATAATACACAACTCGACAATCTACTATATATTTCTTTTATAGCAACCTTAGAATTTAGATGCGAATAAAAGTAGATAAACATCCATATAATTAAGAATTGTTTTCTTGTACGTATATGTGTACTACACGCCAAGGATAAGCATGGTAGTAGCAGTAACACCAAGAAATGAGAAAATTAAATAAATTGGATTTATCTAACGTAAATATGTTAAATTGTATATGGAATTTATCCCAGATAAATATATTATACTAAAATACAACGACGTGCATGTTCTAACAATCATACTAGCATAAGTGGTTATGTAAAGTGAAAATAATCATAGCCAAAATAAGAGCAATCATCAAAAATTATATACATGCTTGACATAACATGCAGGAGTGCATAAGATATCGATTTTGACATCCAACCAATCCATATATGATACAACAAATTTGTTTTTCATTCTACTGAAATGAAGGAATATAAATCCAACATCTCTATCAATGGATCGACTATGGCTTAAGTGCTATCGTATTATCCTACAATCTTTCGCAACTTATTGATGAAAATTATCGTTAACTATTCACGCATCCTCTTAGGATTTTTACGTAGTTATAGGAGACCACTTGATTCATCTTATTCGGCATTAGCTAGATGATAATTCAGTCTTCTTAAAATGAATGTCCTACCATCCTTCTTTGGTGATGTCAGAAACAACACCGCCTCATCCATGTCGAGTCAACCATTCCGGTCAAGTCTGCACTACATAATTTTAAGTTCTAGAGTGATAACCGATAATAAATGCAAGTGATGCCCACTTAAACACAAACGGGTACACATCCTACTTAAGACATAAAAGAAGCACAATAAGAGATTAAGAGCTCTAACTACTGCTTCGAGTGAAGGCCGAGATCCCTATTAGAAAAGAGATACTTTGGTGATGTGGCATCATTGGGGAAAAAACTCTAACTCCTCTCCTGCTAGGTAAATGCCTCCTAATATTCCTAAGTGAAGTCCATCGCATCCAACTTTGAATTGAGAATCAGATACATCCCCTTATGTGATTCCAGTTGTTGATTAAGATGCGATAGCCTTTTCCTTCTGGCATCAAAACTGCACATAACTAAGTACTATACATAAGAGCATACTATCAATTGTAGGATCTAAATTAACCCTAGAGGTGGGTGAATATGGTTTATTGCAATTTTGCGGGATATAACTGACACAGAATTTACCGAGCTTCGAAAACCCCCTACCTACTACTGCATTCCCCAAGGTTTCTACTAGGTATTAAAAAGAATATCCCGCATACAACACACGTACACTCGTGACCTCTCGCTATTGTTTTAATACTATGCTCAAAACCATGTACTGACCTCAAACCCTAAAATCAGATTTCCCTTAACTATAAACCCTATAACTAGAACCCTAGTTTACATATAAACTGGAAAACTATAGAGCTATTACAATAAGAGAGAAAATCTTAAAACAACAAGTTAAAAAAAACCTTTTAAAATATAATAAAAATATGGTCGGTCCCCATTGCTTATGCTATGTCACTTGAAAATTTATCAGGTTCAAAAATCCAATGTCGACCAAATTCAAAATTAGGATTTTGCTTCCCAAATCGCGACTCCTTAAAATATCTGATAATAGTGTTTCTCTAATTTCTTGGACGGCTTCTTACTCTTTGTCGGTCAATTTGGTTTTTACTTGAGATCAAAACTTTGAAAAATTTGCGAGTACCCTGAATATTGTTTCTCTATGCTTGAATGAATTGTTTGGTTTCGATGCAAAATGCTAGTGATGAATAGGTGAATATATAGGGTTTTGAAACCTTGATTGTGTCTGATTTCACGATGACTCATCATGATTTCTTGGTAGATTTCTGGGAACATTTTGCTGAATTTCTTTGCTCTAAAAATGCTCTTGCAAATTTCTGGAATGTTTTGAAATGGTTGCGAAATAAAACTTTGAATACATAAATAATACTTGCGATGAATTTCCAATGTTGAATTCTTTGCATATTTCTGAAAATGTCTTTTGTGCCAAAATTAACTCTTGCTAAAAGAACGGTTGTGATATTTGGAAATTTCTTTTGAAATATTCCATCTTGCCAAGAATAAATTCTTCCGGAAAATAAATTGATTGCGAATAGGCTTCTGAAAATATTTGAGTTTGTCTTCATACCAAAAAAGCCAGATTTTGATTCTCGTATATGCTGATTTTGGCTTTAATTTTCTAACAAATTCAGCATGATTTCAAATTACATTTCTTTTGTGCCTCCCTGCATTTGTTCGAATTTAACACACAAAGAAAAATACTTTGGTGTCACTGCTATTTGATTTCACAATTTGAACCAAAAAAAGGATTCTTGCATTTGGAATTGCTTAAATTAAAATTGCTTTATTTCCTTTGTGCCTTGAGCACATGGATTGATTCCTTGCTACCTTGTTATATGTCGTTGTCATTCCCCACTTTGCTATGGGTTGTTATGTTGCATCAGTCCCCTACCTTTTGTTTTGTTTAAACATGTATCTTTCCTTTTTGACTATCACTGATGAGAGCATATGCTTAAACCTTGTCCTTATCACTGCTCAATATTGGTTGATCACGACAACACTTGATTTGATTTCCATGCTTCGGCATGATATACTGGCCACTGTGTACATATGCATTGCTTCACTAATTAGAACATATACTAATCGAACTGATACTTGATGCATATCATCCCAGTTTTGTACTTATGCCCATTTGCTCATGATTATTCCTAGCTTCATTTGGTTTTGAAATCTTTAACTATTCTTTGAACTTGACACCCTTTTTCATGTGCATACTTGAACTGTTTTGTGAATTTTACTCCATTTTGAGTCTATTTTGTTATCTTGTCATGTTGGGTTGTGTTTGATCAACGGCCCTTTGTTCACCTAAAAATTTCCTCTGTGCATGTATGATATACATATGTTGCTAGCCTAAAATGATTTTGTGAGCCATGAAGTGTTTTTGCATGCCATGCTTGGTACAAGTACTAAACTTCTTGTTGTTGTGCCATGAAAAGATTTTGTTGAGCCAGTTGTGTTTGTCTTCCTGTACCTACTGCCTTGGCCATGAAATTTATACTTGAACCTGCTGAGCCATGTTCATGTGCTACCCATGCTTGCTTATGTACATATGACCACCCTTATTCATGTGCATGGTGCACCATGTATTTGTGAACTGGTGCACCTTTCATGTGTGCCTTTATTGTTTCCAGTTTTGCTCTTGCTTGTGGTACTGTTACATATGTGTGTGTGTGTGTGTATACGTATACATATACATTTATGTGTGTGTGTGTGTATGTGTTTGGCTGGTGCACATGAATTTGCTAGGGTCTTTGAATCATGTTGGTTTGACCAATTCTTATTATCATGCACATGCCGTGTACATTTGATCCCTTTTCTTGTTGTTATGTGCATACTACTGTGCATATTAGTCCATGCTTTATGTGTATGTCCGGTTGTGCCATTGTGCATGCTTGAGTTTTGTACCTGTTTACTTGAAAAATAACTATATACAAGTGCAAAAATAATTCTATATAAATTAGCAAACCACTATATGATGTGCCGTGGCTGGTCAAGATCAGTAGACCAGCAATGTGAGTCGTGGCTGGTCTTGATCAGCAGACCACTATAGCTGTGTTGAGACTGATCTACATGCATTGGTTATCCAGTCTACTTTGTGGTATTCACAGTGAATCATTGTAAATATAGCAAGAAGCCGAGACTCAAATAAATGTATATATATCACACCAAGTCTAGAAATATGATAAGAAACACATCATAATTTTGAGATAAATAAAATTTAAAATAAATTAATATTTTTCTGCAGATAATTCTATTTTGTTCCAAATTATTGTGCGTGTTTCTGTGATAGATATCCATGTGACTGGACTGAATCCGAAGCAGTATGAAGGCAAAGTGTGTCAGTGTATGTACATGAGTCTGTACTATTTCAAATATTGAAATAAAATATTCATTTGAATAAAAATACCGTTTGAATATTATAATACATGTTATATTCATCAAACCAAAAATAATATTGATATATTCAACAGTCTCCCCCCTTTTGATGATGACAAACACACACATAAGATTTTGAAAACGATAAATATGTTTGAATGTGATGTATATAACTTCCCTTATTTGTATGCTCCCCCTACGACTGAACTCCCCCTACATATGTGCATATGAGTGAGTTTAAAATCAATTGAATTTCCAATATTAAATATTCTTTAATTATTCACTAATCAATCAAAATCTTAACCATTCTCCCCCTTTGTTATCATCAAAAGGTTAGTCAAAATAGAAATAGTGATGAATATAGACAAGAAATATAAATTCAAATCAAGAGAGAGAATATATATCGTAAACCTCATTTAATCAAACAAAAATCATAATATTCTTCAAACTAGAAGCAATTTTCACACTTTAGAATGATGGATTTACGATTTATTTTATTAAATGGAGAGAGTTATAAAATTTTAAATATACGGATACGAATTCCAAGAATTTTCAAATAAATTTTAAAATTAAGAGCAAAATAGCGATGGTTTTGGACTATATTATTTGTTTTCATTTTTTATTTATTTTAAGAGCTTACTAAATATGCATAACCATAAGGACTTTTAAATGAGGTCAGTAGCAACTTAAATTATAAGCATTCTCTAACCATGCATGACCGTGAAGGTTTCTTAAATGAGATTAGAGTAACACTTATTATATAAAAATCTCCTCATTATATAAAACCGTAATGAATGATAGAAGTATGGTATGATAGAGATGGTCGTTAAATAAATCTCTAAATTAATCATATTATGAAATGTGTTCAACTGTACCAGGATTTTTTAAAATTTTCAACTCTCTCTCATTCTGAAAAATAGTATAGTCGCATTACCATCACAAATTTTTCATAAATAGTACTTTCTTTAATGATGTCCAAAAAATATTAAACTCTCCACATTATATAAAACCATGATGAATGACAAAAATATTGTAGAAAAAGAAGATGTTCATGAAATAAGCATCAAATCAAAGATATTATAAAATTGGTTCAATCATCATGAGAATTTAAATAATATCTCCTCTTATTATGAAATATACTATAGTCACAACTCTTCATAATTTCATAAATCTAACAATAATTTTGATGAGTTCCAAAATAATTCAATTTGGTTAATAATTTCAATTTTTGAATAAATAATAAAAATGGTTTAAAAAGTTTAATTTCAAGAGGGATTCTGAAAGAACTATGCAAGTTGAAAATCAGTTTCACAAATCAATCAATTGAATGAGAAATTTTTCAATACTTCTAGGACTGATACCACTTGTAGCTCCTAATTACCCATAATGGCATAACAATTTATCTCAAACAAATCATCCAATCACCTAGCCTAAACAAATATAGCAATTCAATTTCCTTTATCAGAGCAGCAGTATATAAGGGCAAGCGTCACAAGTGAATTTTTCAAAACATCTTTAACCAGCACAAGTGATAAACAAAGATTCACATCAAAAGCAAGTTATTTGAAACCACTTAATTAATTATTTTTTCCAGAATTCAAATCCAAAAGCTATAATCCATGAGATTCAAACTACCATTAATCACAAATGATTTCAAAATCAAAATATTCAAGTCAAATCAAAAACTATGAAATAATCATAACTTATCACTCAATCTTTCAAGTAATTGCTGTAATGAGTGTAGTTCTTCAAGTCTTTCCAAAAAGAATTAGCAGAAATTCAAAACAGCAAAGACGTGTGAAATTTCATTAGTTTTTTTGCAAAGCCAACCGGTTTTTAAGGTGACCGCAAACACCTTTTATTATAACTAATAATAAAAATTAGTGTGGTACATGTGATTGTTAGTAGACAATCAGCTATTCGGTTTTTAAGGTGGACCGTCCATTGCTTACGGTATTTATAGTGTTCCGTTACTCTACCTATACAAGCTTACAACACCGGAGCTAGCTTAACTATAGACTACAATTTACATTTTGTTGCGGCCTAACTTAGCATGCAGGGTGAGTAATATTACATACTAAAAAAAAAGTAGTGAATTACATATGAATACACAAGAGCAGTACAAGAATATTAGAATTAAAGCTCATGTATTCAACAAATATCATGACTAGCCCACTGTATGAACAGTACTGAAAAGTGCCATAGCATCAACTGTTCCATGCAGTAGTCAGTCGAGTGTCTTGAGCTTCACACCAAAGGTAAGAAGCATGTCATGCGCGGTTAACAAGTTGAAATCTAACATAGCAGCCATACTGATTGGAAACGTGGGAATGGAAGGAAAATATATAGAAGGACACCGATCGAGACAGCGAAGTTGAGAGCCTTGAGATTCACCTGTTTCATCATGACACTGACGGCCAAGCTGTGAACCAAAGCACCATACACACGATCCACTAGAATAAACCACTACTTAGAACACTGCTCAACAAAAAACTGCACTTACAAGCATCACAAGAATCCCGATAATGCAAGTGGAACCACCACCAAATGATCGACAACAAAGATCAGCGCCGAGAGGCATCTCGTGTTATGCCCTCAAGCATTGGTGACATCCAAACCTTACAGCTAGACAAACGTGACTCTTGAAGACAGAGCATAAAAAAGAAGGAGCAGTGACCCATTAACATGTAACTGAGCTAAAAATATCCAAAGAAGAACCAAACACCCAAAATAAAAACAGATACCTAGAAAATCTCAAGTTGTCACCACGAGCTACTAACAAGACGAGTACGAGAGAACATTGAATACCCATTTTTGCAAAATGTACCATTACAGTCACATAGACGAGACGCGAAAACAAATTAACAAAAAGAGGAGTTACTGCTTACAAGTACACTATGCATTAGTGTCGAATCCCCAACCACTACCGAGACTATCATTTGAAGAATAAGCTTCAGTAGAAGCATGTAGTTACCTGCAATGTTCACAATGCGTGGGTATGATCATTGATAGAAAGGGATTTAGTAAGAGCAGTTGAGTTGCAATGAGGTAGAGGGTTTAAGGGAAAAAGGTAACTCGGAAAAATAGCATGGTAAAGCTTAGATTTGGCGGTGTGTAATAGTTTATCAGGGAAGATGTGATTTTGGTGGAGAGAGGAGGCACGTTGAAGAGGAGAGAAGAAAAGGAAAACTGCCATGTCCCCATTAACAGATCTCACCAAAAAAAGAATCTTTTTGTTTCCATGAAACCATTTATGTCATGTTGAATTTCATTAGCTTTACAGATCATCAAAAGTTTTAGAATTCCGAGTAACAGTTTCAAGATATATACAAAATATTACAACATTGTTAGAAATTCAGGGAACTGTCAATAGTTAAACTTCAAATGGATTGTAGTTATTCACAAATGAAGTTCAAAATCTTAAAACCATCAAAACATGAAAGTTTGAATCTAATTTCCAAAAAATCAAGAGTTTTGCAATTTGAAGTTAGGAAGCTCAAGTTGTATCAAAAATACTATGATAGTGTCAATGCAAAATCAACTATAAAAAATAAAAGAATAAAAAGAAACAAGAGTTTAGAGATCATACTTGACTTACCATTGAGGATGTGGATAATCTAACTCGACAATTATGGACAAGGAACTTTGAAAATTTTGTTCAACAGAAATTTGGAACAACTTGAATTCTATCTCTCTTGAAGTTGTTCCTTAGCCACCTTTGGTACCTAATTGTTTATAGGATTGAGTGGTCTAACAAATGTTGTAAAACCACTCCTAACTTTATTCATGACTTTCGGTAGCCAAAATTGTTTAAATAACAATCCATTTGAATTTACCATGCCCTTAGGAACCCAAATTTGCTTAATTTTAGTCACGATTCAATTTGTAAATTTCAGGAACCTCATCCATTCAAACGAATTGGTTTTAAACCAATATTTACTTTGATTGTGATTAAATCTTCCATAAATCAGACAATTGAAGAATTCGAGAATTTTTTAGAATTTTGTTTTTTGATTAAATTTTCGAACCTAAGTCCTTTTTTGTTTTCAAACTTGGAATTATTTTTCAATAGTGAATTCAAAGAATTTCGACTATTTGAAAAATTCTTAAATTTCAACTCAAAATCATTGACTTTGGATTTTTAACAAGTTATTCTCATTTATCAGTGTCTAATATCGATTCATGGCAAATTCTTTTTTCTCGACATCTTTTCGTTTTAAGACCAAGTTCTCATTTTCAAGCTTTTCAATTTTGGCATTAGACTTAGAGATCACAATTTCAAATTGATTACGCATTTCAAATTCAAGTTTTTCAAATCCTTGAATTTTTCAGTCGTCTTTTCCAAATCGTGATTTATTTGAATAATCTCGAATTTGTCATTTTTCAAAATCATGTTTTCATTTTCAAGGGATTTGAAATTTGCTTTAACTTCAATTAATTCCTTTTGAAAAAAGTATAGTTATCACATTTGATATTTCTTATCCTCTCAATTTCAAGTTCATTCAAAATCAATTTTGCTTTTACCAAGCTATCACTTTCAAAAATTTTAAATTTGAAATTCTTATCCACTTCAATTCCAACCAGCTCATCTTGCAAAAACTTTTTTTTCTACCATTTAGTTCATTCTCTTTATCCATTAACGTTGCAAAATCATTTTCAAGCTCTTGAAAACTTTTATTCAGATGAACCATATTACTTTCCAAAACTGAACAATTTTTGCAATTAATGTTTTAAAATTCTTTCCATTTTAAGACTTAATTCCAAGTCATCATTTCTACATCGCAACTCAAGGGTTTTAGATTTCAAGTTTTTATTTTTCAATCTGAGGCTATCAACAGCTTTAGTTAAATCATTACAAAGATGAACTAAATCTTTATAAGAAAATTCAACTATCTCATCATCTGTTAAATCTCTAACGCTAACGGCATTCGTTTCTTAATCTGTACCTCCTTTTAAGAATATTTCTGAACTTGAGTTGATAACCTTCGGGGGTTTTGAGCACTTGTTGTCTTTTCCACCATACATCGCATCGAGATCCTTCCAGATTTCATGTGCAATCGAACAATGAGAGATATGTTTAAATTTATCAATATAAAGATAAGAAAATATAATAAGCATAGCACGAGCATTGATAACTTTATTCTTATCTAACATATAACCCATGTTTTCAATAATATTCTAACATTCAGGATTAACATATTTTATACAAAATTAGAATTAAGATTTCCAATTTAAAAAATCTATACCATCAAAAATAATTGGAGATATACTAGAAAAAATCTCGTTGGATTGACAACTAGGAAAATCACCGTTAGGGAAATCCATGACAATATAGTTAAAAAAACTACTTTGATGTAGGATCTAAATTAACCATAGAGAGGGTGAAAGGGTTTATTGCAGTTATGCGAGATATAAAAATTATCACAGTACAAATCACAACAAAATAAATAAATGCAGATAATAAATGACACAAAAATTACCCAGCTTCGACAAACCCCTGCCTACTGCTACATTCCTCAAGGTTTCTACTAGGTTTAAAAATAAAAATCCTGCTTATAACACTTGTACACTCGCGACCCCATGCTATTATTCTAATCCTATGCTCGAAACCCTGTACCAACCTCAAACCTCGAGATCAGATTTTCCCTAGCTATAAACCTTATAGCTAGAACCCTAGTTTACATATAAACTAATAAACTATAGAGCGATCACAATAAGATAGAACAACTTAAAACAATAAGTAAAAAAAAATGCCCCTTTTAAAAACTAATAAAAATATGGTTGGTCCCCCTTTTGCTTATGCTATGTCACTTAAAATATTATTGGCTTCAAAACTCTAATGTCGACCGAAATCAAAATTAGGGGGTTGCTTCTCAAATCACGACTCTGTAACAACCCGAATTTTAATAACATGTTAAAACCATAAATCAAGACAGAATTAATTTTTAAAATAATAATCAAGGGAAACGGGTTAGGCCATTGCGTTCGTCTCGAAATTCTGCTTGAGATAGAGTCTGAGTTTGCATAAAACGGATACCGTATGAAGAAGATATGGACGAACGAAGTTAGGCAGAAAAACCGGAAACAGGCCAGAATACACTGGCGCACTTGTGAAGTGCGCTAGTACAAAAATACATTGGCGCACCTGCCAAGTGTGCCCATACCGATCCAACACAGAATTTTGGAGTGTTCTGTGATGACGTGTCATCTTCTGAGTGGCTGGATGACCTGTCTTTGAGCTGGGTGGTTCTGATGACTTCTGGACTGATCTGAAGGCTCTAAATTACCCTATTCTCCTATTTAAACACCCCTAAACCTAGCTTTCTCTCCACACCAAACCATTGCAATGTTATGCTGCCTCCATCTTAATTAAATTAAATTAAAAATAAAATGCGAAGATTATTTCTTGAAGACTACGGCTAGGAATTGGGGATTTTCTTCTACAATCAAATCAAGATTCAACGATTCAACAATTCGATGACTAGTTTATAGATTTGACTTCTACATATTTGTTAGACCACGATCTGTAAGTTCCAGTTACTTTTAGATAAAAACTATAAATCTAATATGAGCATGGTATAAATTGGAAGTGATTTATGTATGATTCATATCTATTCTTAGTTTCTTCTTGGATCTTGACTATTGGGAATATTGCCTACGACGTTGAAACTATTGTTAATGACATAAGACTATGACTATGCCTATGACTGTGGACATAAGATTTTGCCTATGCCTATGACTATGACGGTGAACATAAGACTATGCTTATGACTATGACGGTGAACATAAGACTGCCTATGACTATGAACAATATGACTATGCCTATGACTATGACGGTGAACATAAGACTGCCTATGACTATGAACAATAAGACTATTGCCTATGACTATGACAAGGACATTTGTGGTTATCACCTATGATTCATTGCCTAGGATTATGACTATGAAATTGGATCTAAGCTTGATTTTCTATTCAGACATATTTTCTTTATTTGTCTTTGGATCTTGATTTTGGGGATTTTTCTAATTAAGTTAGATCTATCCGTGTTCTTGAATCTAGATTATTATAATTCAAACCTTTTCATGTTCATAATGTTATGCCTGCAATGTTTTAATCAATTTATTTAGTTAGGTCATGCCTTGGAAATAAATTGATAATAGATCAATGTTTATTATGTTGATCTATGCCTGTGGTTCTATTCTATCATCATGTTGAATTGGGAATTAATGAATAACTCTATTCATATGTATAGGAACTTGAAGTATAACCTGTTATGATAAGTTGTGTAGTTTATCATGTTATGCAAGTTTTACGTTGTAAAATCATATCACATATGTGACCAAATGTTAAATCTACATGTTTATGTGTATATGTTAAACCTATGTCATATTTCAAGTTCACACTTATTCATATGCTCGTGATTGATTTGCAAGTTCACATATATGTAAGTTGATTTAGTCTATGTTGCAAGTTCACATATATGTATGTTGATTTAGTCTACGTTGCAAGATTCACACCTATGATATTCATGTTGACTATTTTGCAAGTTCATACCTATGATGTTCATAAATGCCAAGTTTACACCTATGTCATGTTTATGTTAATGAATTGCTTTATGCCAATTTTGTGTACGTTGAATTAGGCTAAGTTTTTAGCCTAATATTATTTGTCAAAAATCATGCGGACGAGAAATTAGGCTAAGATTGTTAGCCTAATATTTAGACGGGGTAACGTTGGGAAAAATTGGTAATCATAGGAAGCTTGGCATGAAACTTGCCTTGAAACTTGACAAGAACTTGACATGAAACTTGCCTTGAAAACTTGACACGAACTTGACATGAATCTTGAACATGGACATGACACTAGAATGAACTTGAAAATGGCCAACTCGAGGTTGGGTTGAGTTTGCAGTGTAATTCTGCCCGGAACCGCTCGGCAAATCCAGTTACTGCAAACAATAGAATCCAATGTGGGTAGTTGGTCATATTGCACTTGAAAAACCGGGGTCAGACTGAGTTGTGGTGTAATTCTGCCCGGAACCGCCCGGCATATCCAGTGACCACAACAACAGGTCTGATGTGAGAGGTTGGGGTGCATTAATGAATTAATGCCACATGATAGGGTTAAGTCATGAACATGTAAGACAACACTTAACCAGCTTGATACATGATTCGTAGGTGGGTTAAGTCACGAACTTGAATGACAACACTTAACCAACTTGACATGCTAGACTGATAGGGGTTAAGTCACGAATTTAAATGACAACACTTAACCTATTGGACGGAAACCCTGGTTACGCGGTTCGTTTCAGTAGTAACCCACTAGATGTATCATTGGTACCCTAGGACTAGGCAGGGTGGGGCACGATTACTGGGCTGATTGTAAGCGACCAAAACGACGGCTGTGTTGGTGCGCCAGTGTAGGTTCAGGCGGGCTATGGTCGTGCACATGGTCCGGAGTTGAAAAAGCAGACATTGGGCATTAGTAGGTTTATCTGTGCATTCTTGATTCGTGTCGGTGGTTGGCACCCTTGGGCTTGATACACCCTATGGTAGACCTAGCACCGGTGACTACATTCATGATAGGGCCGTATGACACAGAGACACATGACGAGCTAGAACTTGTAGGGAGCCGATCGAGTAGTGGATCGTTCCGTTGGACCCAGTAATGGGTCATTCGTGATATTGGGCCAAGGGATCATTTCATGATTAATATAAGACATGGGTTGGGATTCTAGTATAGTTGATGCAGCGAACCTTGAATATGTGATACTTGATTTATACTTGATTTATCATGTTATCTTAGTCTATCTTGCCCTTCTTGATAGCATCCTTATGTTTACTTTCAGTTTATACATGTCATGTTACCTTTATCAGTTTTTATGCTGAAAGTCACTTGGACTTACCAGTCTTTATGACTGACCTGTTTTCTTTCGCCTCTTTTTCTTCCGTTCCCCCCCCCCCCCCCCCCAGGTTCTCAGGGAGGAAACTCTAGCACTTAGCTTGGATTTCGCTTGCTTTTGATTCAGCTCATGTACGGTTTGATCTTGGGCTATGCTATGGCTGCATTTTCTGCTACCTTTGGGGAATTAAGCTACTTTTGATGTTTTAAGTTTATGCTTCTTTATTTATGCAAGACAGAATTTGTTGTAATGGAAAATAATGACCTTGGCTATTTGATGTAAAAGGTTTTGACTCTTCTTGAAAGTAATGAAATTTATCTTTTGATTCTTCCGTTGTTTTATCTTTGTTCTGTCTTGTAATATTTCTGTGTTTGTTTACCTCGATAACGCTCCTCCAAAACTAGTGCATTCCCTTTGTGAGTGACCCTAGCGGAGGTGGAGTGTTACATTTGGTATCGGAGCAGAAGGTTACCAGACTGGGCAAAAGTTTTTAGAACCTTCTAAAACTATTTTCAAAAACCGTTTACAAAGAGGCATTTTTCAAGAAAAGTCTTGTTTTATTTAAAGGTAATTCCCCAAAAGCCATTAGCATTATCCTTTGTTTCCTCGTTTGAATCTCTTTTCCTTTCTTTTCTCCATCTGTAGTCGCAGTAGTTTATACCTGCGGCTAATCTTCTTTCTAGCTTCGTAGAGGGTTTTCCGTACGATGGAGATAGTTTCCGTGAGGCTTGTTAACATGTTACATAGGAAAGGTATGAGTGATAAGAAAGAAGTTAAGGCGGATGAGTCTCAGAACGAGAAGAAAGACTTCCAGAACGGAGGCGAGAACAACAACAATAATGATAACAAGACACATGAGAAAAGAAAATGCCACTCCTGTGGTATTGAGGGCCATATAGCCCAGGATTGTAGAAAGAAGAAGATGAAGATGGGAGCATATTTCCAGTGTGGTGAAACTGGACATATCAGCAAGAACTGCCCTAAGAAGCAAGGGCAACCCCGCAAGCAGGACCTTCTGGGGGTACATCTTTAACTTCTTCTCCCTGATGCTTTGTTTTATCTTGCTTATCTTCTCAATCCTATTTTGAGAACCTTAGGTAGAACCCTTTTGGATACAAACATGTGCTTGAAAAAATGTTATGGTTGATGTTTGCAAATGGTTGCAAGTGGTTGCTCGTGGTTGCATAACACACATTAGGCACTAGATCGGCTCAGACACATTTTCATATTGCATATGCATGAGTGTTTATACTTGTTTATGGATGAAATTGAATGTGTTATCATGTGGACGTTGCATATGGATGGATGTTTGTGCACACATACAGTGTTTATGTGACTAGGACTATTTGCATACATGTTGGATTCATGGCACTAAACATATTTTGCATTAAGAAGATCAGCCAGACCTGATCATTTGCATTAGATAAGGAACATATACACACACTTTCTGCATATGTTCATATAGCATTAGAAATCTTTTAAGGACAATGGTTGCTTGTGGACGATGTTTTTAGTAGATGGATGATTGGATGATAGGATGCATTCTTCTTAACTTGAAGATTTCGGGGACGAAATCCTTTAAGGAGAGAAGAATGTAACAACCCGAATTTTAATAACATGTTAAAACCATAAATCAAGGCAGAATTAATTTTTAAAATAAGAATCAAGGGAAACGGGTTGCGCCATTGCGTTCGTATCGAAATTCTTCTTGAGATAGAGTCCGAGTTTTCGTAAAACGGATACCGTATGAAGAAGATATGGACGAACGAAGTTAGGCAGAAAAACCGGAAACATGCCAGAATACACTGGCGCACTTGTGAAGTGCGCCAGTACAAAAATACATTGGCGCACCTGCCAGGTGCGCCCATACCGATCCAGCACAGAATTCTGGAGTGTTCTGTGATGACGTGTCTTCTTCTGAGGGGCTGGATGACCTGTCTTCGAGCTGGGTGGTTCTGATGACTTCTGGACTGGTCTGAAGGCTCTAAATTACCCTATTCTCCTATTTAAACACCCCTAAACCTAGCTTTCTCTCCACACCAAACCATTGCAATGTTATGCTGCCTCCACCTTAATTAAATTAAATTAAAAATAAAACGTGAAGATTATTTCTTGAAGACTACGGCTAAGAATTGGGGATTTGCTTCTATAATCAAATCAAGATTCAACGATTCAACAATTCGGCGACTAGTTTATAGATTTGACTTCTACATCTTTCTTAGACCACGATCTGTAAGTTCCAGTTACTTTTAGATAAAAACTATAAATCTAATATGAGCATGGTATAAATTGGAAGTGATTTATGTATGATTCATATTTATTCTTGGTTTCTTCTTGGATCTTGACTATTGGGAATATTGCCTACGACGTTGAAACTATTGTTAATGACATAAGACTATGACTATGCCTATGACTGTGGACATAAGATTTTGCCTATGCCTATGACTATGACGGTGAACATAAGACTATGCTTATGACTATGACGGTGAACATAAGACTGCCTATGACTATGAACAATATGACTATGCCTATGACTATGACGGTGAACATAAGACTGCCTATGACTATGAACAATAAGACTATTGCCTATGACTATGACAAGGACAATTGTGGTTATCACCTATGATTCATTGCCTAGGATTATGACTATGAAATTGGATCTAAGCTTGATCTTCTATTCAGACATATTTTCTTTATTTGTCTTTGGATCTTGATTTTGGAGATTTTTCTAATTAAGTTAGATCTATCCGTGTTCTTGAATCTAGATTATTATAATTCAAACCTTTTCATGTTCATAATGTTATGCCTGCAATGTTTTAATCAATTTATTTAGTTAGGTCATGCCTTGGAAATAAATTGATAATAGATCAATGTTTATTATGTTGATCTATGCCTGTGGTTCTATTCTATCATCATGTTGAATTTGGAATTAATGAATAACTCTATTCATATGTATAGGAACTTGAAGTATAACCTGTTATGATAAGTTGTGTAGTTTATCATGTTATGCAAGTTTTACGTTGTAAAATCATATCACATATGTGACCAAATGTTAGATCTACATGTTTATGAGTATATGTTAAACCTATGTCATATTTCAAGTTCACACTTATTCATATGCTCATGATTGATTTGCAAGTTCACATATATGTAAGTTGATTTAGTCTATGTTGCAAGTTCACATATATGTATGTTGATTTAGTCCACGTTGCAAGATTCACACCTATGATATTCATGTTGACTATTTTGCAAGTTCATACCTATGATGTTCATAAATGCCAAGTTTACACCTATGTCATGTTTATGTTAATGAATTGCTTTATGCCAATTTTGTGTACGTTGAATTAGACTAAGTTTTTAGCCTAATATTATATGTCAAAAATCATGCGGACCAGAAATTAGGCTAAGATTGTTAGCCTAATATTTAGACGGGGTAACGTTGGGAAAAATTGGTAATCATAGGAAGCTTGGCATGAAACTTGCCTTGAAACTTGACAAGAGCTTGACATGAAACTTGCCTTGAAAACTTGACATGAACTTGACATGAATCTTGAACATGGACATGACACTAGAATGAACTTGAAAATGGCCAACTCGAGGTTGGGTTGAGTTTGCAGTGTAATTCTGCCCGGAACCGCCCGGCAAATCCAGTTACTGCAAACAATAGAATCCAATGTGGGTAGTTGGTCATATCGCACTTGAAAACCCGAGGTCAGACTGAGTTGTGGTGTAATTCTGCCTGAAACCGCCCGGCATATCCAGTGACCACAACAACAGGTCTGATGTGAGAGGTTGGGGTGCATTAATGAATTAATCCCACATGATAGGGTTAAGTCATGAACATGTAAGATAACACTTAACCAGCTTGATACATGATTCGTAGGTGGGTTAAGTCACGAACTTGAATGACAACACTTAACCAACTTGACATGCTAGACTGATAGGGGTTAAGTCACGAATTTAAATGACAACACTTAACCTATTGGACGGAAACCCTAGTTACGCGGTCCGTTTCAGCAGTAACCCACTAGATGTATCATGGTACCCTGAGACTAGGTAGGGTGGGGCACGATTACTGGGCTGATTGTAAGCGACCAAAACGACGGCTGTGTTGGTGCGCCAGTGTAGGTTCAGGCGGGCTATGGTCGTGCACGTGGCCCGGAGTTGAAAAAGCAGACATTGAGCATCAGTAGGTTTATTTGTGCATTCTTGATTCGTGTCGGTGGTTGGCACCCTAGGGCTTGATACACCCAATGGTGGACCTAGCACAAGTGACTACATTCGTGATAGGGCCGTATGACACAGAGACACATGACGAGCTAGAACTTGTAGGGAGCCGATCGAGTAGTGGATTGTTCCGTTGGACCCAGTAATGGGTCATTCGTGATATTGGGCCAAGGGATCATTTCATGATTAATATAAGACATGGGTTGGGATTCTAGTACAGTTGATGCAGCGAACCTTGAATATGTGATACTTGATTTATACTTGATTTATCATGTTATCTTAGTCTATCTTGCCCTTCTTGACAGCATCCTTATGTTTACTTTCAGTTTATACATGTCATGTTACCTTTATCAGTTTTTCTGTTGAAAGTCACTTGGACTTACAGTCTTTATGACTGACCCGTTTTCTTTCGCTTCTTTTTCTTTCGTTTCCCCCCCAGATTCTCAGGGAGGAAACTCTAGCACTTAGCTTGGATTTCGCTTGCTTTTGATTCAGCTCACGTACAATTTGATCTTGGGCTATGCTATAGCTGCATTTTCTGCTACCTTTGGGGAATTAAGCTACTTTTGATGTTTTAAGTTTATGCTTCTTTATTTATGCAAGACAGAATTTGTTGTAATGGAAAATAATGACCTTGGCTATTTGATGTAAAAGGTTTTGACTCTTCTTGAAAGTAATGAAATTTATCTTTTGATTCTTCCGCTGTTTTATCTATGTTCTATCTTGTAATATTTCTGTGTTTGTTTACCTCGATAACGCTCCTCCAAAACTAAGTGCATTCCCTTTGTGAGTGACCCTAGCGGAGGTGGGGTGTTATAGACTCCTTAAAATCTCTGGAAATATTGTTTCTATGATTGCTTGGATGGCTTCACTATATCAAAAATGCCAATTAGGCAGTTCTCATGGCCGTATCTAATTCGATTTGGCAGTGCTATGGGCCGTATCAAATTTTGGCTTCTTTGTCAATTTGATACGTCCATTAGCCGTATCAAATTCTCATTTTGATATGGCTAATGGCCGTATCAAATTCTCAATTTGATACGGCTAATAGTCGTATCAAATTTAATAAAAGATACGACCATTAGCCGTATAAATTTAAAAAAAAAATAGAAAAATACAATTAGCTGCTTAATCACAGCAAAGTAGGGAGTATGGTTGACTACAAATTCATACAATATATATTGCACATGATTCTTGACCAATACATATAGAAAATCTAAACAAAATTGCTTTGCTCATATAGAATACAATTTGATCGTATATAATACAATTTACAATTTAAATGATGTGAAATGACTGTAACATACAGCCAAAGAAATTGTAAAGACGAAAGGTCAACCTCTTCTTTCTACGACCCAACATATGCGATACCCATGCCCAGTATCGCCCCAATTCTAATGGCATTGTCCTCTTTATGAACATAATTTATAAGAAGAGCCAATGCCTAGAAGAAGAAAAATACAAATTAGAGTTCATATGTGTGCTAATAAGGTACATATCTAGGACCTTTACTCTTTTACAGGTCAATTTGTTAAAGCCTTGAGTCAAATTCTCAATCGGTACATACTGCAGTGATACTCTTGGACCATTTGCTACAGGTCCCTGATTTAGAGGTGCGTTAACTATAAATTCCACAAAGCAGTAATAATGCACTAAAAAAAGAGAAACTACAGATAAATTTGTTAAGAAAAATTGATATAAAAGAAAATGTACTTCGCATTGGATTAATAAAAAAACATTTTCACAAATTATTTGTTAAACAGACGTGTATTGGTTCATGATTGGTTTTCACAGATTCAAATGCCTTTTATATATCTCTTAAAACACACATCACCATCAGCTTTAAAGTTACAGACACAAATTACTAACAAATTAAGCTTACTGCAAACTTAGGTTGGTGAAAACCATCTTTATGCTGCGTCTTGAGTGTCCTAAATAAAGGGTGTTGAAGAGTATCATATCTCCCGCCACATAAATCAAGTTCGCCAACAAATGCAATTATTTTTCTTCTGTAATTACCAGCTTCATAATCAACAATAACTGTTTTTTAATGATGAGTAGAAATAACTCTAGTTTCATGTTAGGCAATATTTTGGATGAATACAACGCAGATGCTTAGATAACTTGGAATAATTTGGAATTCTGTCAAATATCATATTCCTTCAAAAATTCAAGAACCACTAGATTAAGTGACAAGTGGTATGACATTCTAAATAACATTCTAACTGCGGGTTCAGACTTTTGAGACGCCAAAATGAGTGCTTTGCCTGAATAAAGCAAGGTTCAAATTCCCTTTTCTGTTCCAGCCATCGGCCAAGATTGAAATTTCGGTTCCGTTTCGGAAATTCCCGCAATTTTGCTATAATTCATGTTTGACTTCTTTTCATGTGAGAGTATGTTTTGGTTTTTTTCAATTCCAAGAAATTTTAATTTAATTTCAGCTTGTCAATTCTGAGATTAATTATACATTACGTCAATGATTAAGTAATCGACACTAACATAAACTTGTTGCTACATTAGTGTTGGAATATAATATGTTGCATTTCTGTACCCTCTTTTTTTTAGCCTAGGACTATTTGTAAGGCATAAGATTTTACGTAAAATATAAGAAAAATGAATATAAATTCTACTTTCTGAAACTTTACTCCTAATTGTCCAACACTTAATACAAGGCATGTGTTAATAAAAATGCACATAACAAACCAGCAAGGGGAAGAATGGAAATTGTACAGAAATCAAAAGTGACATAATAAAACACTTCAAAGTTTTAATTTTTAAAAATCAAGGTTTTATTAAAATTAGTTAATCATGTTAGGAATTTATTGAACTAGATTGAAATTTTCTGCAGTTGGGTTTTGTTGTAAAGGATTGATTACGCACGAACATAAATGTTCAAATTTTTCATTGAAATTTTGAATTAGGTAGCAAGAAAACATTATTCTATATGAAAGGTAGAAAGGAAATATGAAATATTATTTTTCTGATTTTAACTGGGGCAGGAAAAGAAACTAATAGGGGCTAAAAGACGTAACCTAACTTTATTTTGTAATTAAATATAGTCATTTCATTTTCTTAGGCCATAATATATTTTTCCCGTGTCATTTTTCTTATTTTAGTACAAAGAATTTATTTTCTCTTTCTGAACAGCTCTACCGTTGTCCCTAAGAACGAAGAAAAAAATATAGCTATCTAGTAGCTCAAAGATACAGTCGGCTGCATCAAAAATGAAATTACCATGGCTTCGATGATTTTGTGCTAAAAACTCATTTATTTGCTTCAATTGTTTTTTTTTTTTTAAAAAAACTAAACCATTTCTTCTTGCCCTCATCTATAGGAACTGGCTTCTGGAGGAGATTCCAGCCCAATCAACACCAAATCTGGGCTGAAACTGCTGGAATTCCGACGTACCCACCGCAATCAGGAAACTTGAAATAAAGTGTTACTTTTATATTATATAAATTAAATTAAATTAAATCATATTTTTTCAAAGAAAAGGAGCTAAGGAAATGGAAATTCCAATTTTCGTATATAGAAGATTTGTTGCTGCTTTTGTAGTTATAAAGCCAGCAATTTGACACTAAAATAACATGTTAGGCAATGTTTAGAACAACTTTTCACGGTATTTACTTTCTAACCTGAAAATAATCCCATCATCTCTTCTTTGTCCTAATTTAGTCACTTATGTTTATTGGCTTTATTTTTTTCACTGATGCAAATGCGTAGAACATTAGCATCCGCACTAGCTAGCTTCAAGCAAATTGTTAATCAACTTATAAAATTGACTAATTCCGATAGAAAAGACATATAAATGAATATTGTAAAATACATTTCAAAATTAAGTTGAAGTAAAAGGTAACAAAACGAAGCTAAACATGATATTAAAAATATCATAATCAAGGAAAGAGTATGCACATAACATTATAGAGAAGAACAATCTAAAAAGCAAAAGTTACCTGTTGTTTTGCCCAACTATGCCTTTTCCCTGCAAAGCGAGAGCAAAGCAGAACTTTAACAGAAGAGTGTTTGAAAAATCTATGAGTCTCCTCATGATTTGTACTCATGGTACCATTCTGAAAATATACTTGGTAAATGGAATGGTAACTGAGGCAAGCATTATGATAGCAGGGTGTTTTTTCAGCACTGATTGATCAATTTCTATGCTTTACAGTCGGTCAAGACTAGATGATACATTTCAATTGTTAATTATTCATAATTCAGTCATCTTACAGTATATTCATGCTACATAAATATTTTTTGGCGAGCAGCATGAAGTTCTCACAATAAAGTCCATCCACTTGTACGCATGTATTCTTTGACATCTATATGCCTCTTTTGGAAAGTACTAAATAAAACATAAATTTGTATACTTCTTTAATACCTTTAAATACTAAACTTAACATAAATTAGTCAAAAAGCAAAGGCATTACAATTTTATAACCCAAAAGACTTCTAGAAGTTGGATCATCCCACACAAGAAGTAAAATCCTTAACTCTTCTGGTGACTTCCTTTTCAAAAGCTCCCCAAGCATTATAGCCTCTTCACTTGCACCATCCCTAACCAACTTAACAGTATGAATAACTGATCATCCAGTAATATAAATTAAAATCCTAGCTTCGTAGATCGCTTCCACAATATCCACCCAACACTTTCCATGTACATAATCCTTACTATGTTTATCTTCGAATCTGGAAGACATCCATCTGGCACATGTGCATCCTGATACAACCTTAAGTTCCCACCTTTCCTAAGTGGGAAGTATGTATTTGGCACCTCAACATACTCTGGACCCGCACCAACACCTTGATAATACTTACTAAAATTCTCAGTCGGTACATACTGCACTGATAACCTAACTCAGATTGAAAGGAAGGACTAGGGCAATCTTGTTAGAACAAGGCAAATTGCAAAGATGTGCTGCAGATGTACGTGTATTAATAATATCTTTTGAATGATGTTAGATATAAATACCAGAATGTGTAAAGTGGTCCCAAATTCTTTGCTTTCTTCCATCCTCTGAAGCTGCTCCTTCTACCTGTTGTGCACATCACATATGTTAAACAAATTACTTATTTGCTGCTTGATAAAAGTTAATGACACTAATTTGTGTTGCAACACAATAATTAGAGTGTACATCATATTAAATGAGACTTGTAATCCAAAAGAAGTGTATTAATTCACACATTTCGTTCTTTTATTATAAGTACAAAATTGAAAAATTAAAAAGTAAACAAGTACCTCGAGCGCAGAGGTGCCGCGCCAAAGATGAACCCAGGTGGAAATCACCTTTTTCCACTTCAAAGCCAACACCAACAGCTGCTGATATTGCAAAGTACACAAGAAAGCACAAGAAGAATTAACTTGGCAGAATCTGAGTACATCTTACGATACCAACTACTCAAAATCCTATCCATCATCTGAATATATTTCTGAACTCAACTACTCAAAATCATAACTGGGTACACATGAATTTGAATAGAAATCCTTGAAACTGCCAGGACAATAGATTTGATTCAAATATGTACACAAACAACAACAATGTCGTTGTTTCAAGTAGAACCATAACTGTCAGTCATGAAAACATGGTGCTTAGTTTACATTCAGCAACAATCTGGTTGAGCTGTAAATCAGTTTTAACCCAACGACGTATGAATTACAGTGGAAGCAAACCGCTAATAAAATCTAACAAGCCCAAAAAATAGCTTGCTAAGAGCCAACGTGAATCAAAGGGCTAACAAGCAAAGAGTTTCGATTACATCAAGATGTAAATCAATTACAATGAAGAAAGTAAAATCATGTGGGATACTAAATATAGAACAAGAAAAAGAAAATCCCATATGAAATAGTATTGAACACGTACAAAAACAGACTTTCGAACTGTTACGGCCTTTTTCAGATGTAGCCATAACAGGGGTGTTCGATAGGAACAGGAAGGTGTTTGATAAAATTACGATGAAGATTGAAGAAAATGTAGAGGGTAAAAGAAGAAGAATTGAGACAGAGGGTTGGGATAAGAGGTGAAATAAAGAGGTTAGGAATGAACAGAGGTGAGGAATTCAGAGAAAGAATGGAGATTGAAGAGAAATAGAATTGGGGTTTAGGGTTTGAGGAGAGAAATTGAGAGAGGGAAGTGCAGCAGAAAATTAAAGAGGCAAGGTAAGATTTTCATTCAATTCACACCCTTTACATAATACATTCCTGCTATTTATAGCTGCAATTTGATCCCAACTGTCATACTAATTAGACACATAATTACACCTAATGCCATTACATTAGCAGCTTACTCTTATATAACAGAACTGCATACGTACAGGTGCCCATGTGCACGTGCACACTCAGAATCGCTACTAAAGCTCTTCCTGGATCATTGCCTTCCACTCAGACGGTGAAGCAGCAGCTCTTCCATGTCCGGCCATCTTTTCTGATGAACTGGTCCAGCTTTATGCACAGGGTTAACATAGTAGAGCTGTTACACTCCCTACCCCTTCAAAACAATCTTGTCCTCAAGATTGGCGCCTAGTGTCTCAGCCATTTTCATCCGTTTTACATCAATCGATGAGTTGCCACCGGGGTCGAATATGAATATCTTCCTTTCGCTAGCTTCTATGTTCCCGCGACAATTTGGCATCACTATAGTTTCCATATCCACAAAAGTGCATTTAGCAACCAATCTCATAACCGGATCAGCAAACATTCGTTCGGTGATTGCCTTAGAAAAGGCTTCATCTTTCTGTTCTCTAATATCCTCATTGCAATAAAGAGAACCATTCGGGTTGATAGTAGGACCTGATATGTACACCCATGGTTTCGGGACAATCTTGAAACCTTGCTCCAGCAGAGTGGGAATGAAAGTCACCTTTGCATTCATGAACTTTGCAGCGGATATATAGTTTCCATTTGTTCCGGAAGGGAAGAGCAAAGACAGGTTTTCTTGAGTGCAATAAAGGATGAGCCTGTTGAATAAAGCATGGGGATAATTTACATAAATGGATTCTGATGAGCTGTTTGTAATAAGATCATAGTTGCTTTTGAGTAATTGGGGAGGGCCTAGGTCCATGTGAATGACGGCGGAATCCTTTGGATCATTGTTGACAGCGAGCTCTGCTTCGTTCAGGATGGAAATGGCGGTACTGCTGAGGTTTACTATGCTTGTAGAGTTTTTATACTCGATATCTCGCTTAGTAGGAGGACATTTTCCAGAAATTTGGAAAGCCGAAAGCTCGTGGAATAAGCGGCCATAGTAGTATTGGCTAAACAAAGTGGTATTCCCTTCAAATTGAGTATCAACTGAACTGGCACGCTTTTGTTGTTTGGTTTCACAGAAGCACCCTTTCTGCTTCTGTATTTCATCGGTCAATGAGCCTCCACCAGGATCAAACACAAACTCAGTTCTCTCACCGAGTTTGGTTATGCTTAACTGTAGGTATTCATGCATTTCAGTATACTTTAAATTATGGTATACTACAACCCTCCTTTGAGCTATTACAGAAAAACCAAAAGTAGCATTGATACTATCAGTTTTAACATCAGCACCTAGGTTGCCATTAACATATTTGAAGTATCCTGAGAATTCCAAGAGAACTGAAATATACTGCTTGTTACAAAACACGTCGATCTCTTCATTTAATTTACCACTGATTCCTGAGACAACATGCTTGTCTTTTACATTAAATTTTCCACTTTCATCATTGTCTACATTTGATATTGGTATTCTTTCACATGAGTACATTTTATTATTCATAGAATCTACTCCCAGTGGTCCTAATTATTTCTTCACTTTAATATTGATATCAGAAACAGTTGAAGCTTCTATAAAAGAACTGAAATCTGATGCTGGCTCTACTGATAAATTTGCTCCAGATAAGTTATCCAGTACAGGGAGACAAATGTCGACGACTTTCACCATATATTCACACGACATAATATAATGCTCGCTGTTTCTGAAAATTCGTGTAGGAATAAACTCTGCATTATCTCTTGCTACTACTGTTTCATTGACAAGATTGGGCTCCTGGCCTACTGTATCATTATCCACTTTGTAATCAACTTGCTGTGGATTCCCAAGGTCTTGGTACAAAGCCTGGTGAACCGAACCTTCATCTTGAAGTGATGAATTCTTAATACTCCCTATAACAGAAGGTGCTTCTAAATCTTCCAAAGACTTCTCAACTGATCTTTCTTTTACATCCTCATAAACACAAACAGGAATTGATCGTTCGTTATGTTTATTTCCTAATTCAAGCTTAGCATTCTCAAATGCGGGTTCAACAACTGAAGAAACATGAATTCTTGGATCTGAGTGATGAACTGTTGGTGATGAAACTGAGACATTGGGGATATATGGTTTAGGAAGAGGATCTTGAGAGTATGCAAGAACTGGTTTGGGTATTGTAACTTCTTGGATTTGTTCGAATTTGCTAAGAGAAGTCTTTACAGTATTGTTTTGCAGACCTGATGTTGCCTCATAAGGCTTCTTTATCTTTTCGGCACTAAACCGTATCACGATCTCCTTTCTGAATACCGGCCAGGCTCTATGATTTGGAATATTGCTAGCATACCAATTGTACCATTGCAGTGCCTTTTTCTTGAGATATAGAGAGCTCATGTCCACCCAATATTTCTCTTCTATATGGTGTAGTCTAAAGAACCGTTCCACTTGTCTCAACCAATCAGACACTCTTTCTTCATTAGAAAAAGCGGGAAAGTCAAGTTTTAGGGCTGACGAGGGAGAATAACCTGGGTAGTTGTATGGAGAGTAATTATAAGGGTGTGGGTTTGGGTGATTCAAATCTTGGTATGGCGCAGCCTGTGAATACACAGGGTAAACATTGGGAAGATATGGATCTTGATATGGCATAGGAGGCTGTGGAAGAGGATGGAGACGCTGATTCTTGATTTGCTGGACCCCTTGAACTATGGTGACGAGTATATTGCCTATCTTTTCAAAAGTTGTATCTAAATCTTGACTGGACTGCTCACATTCTTTGAAAGATTGCTCCCTTGGATCTTTTGATAGATGAGGGTCAGAAATATTCTCATCTTGATGCTCTGATACCAATTTGTTACGGCCTTTTTCAGATGTAGCCATAACAGGGGTGTTCGATAGGAACAGGAAGGTGTTTGATAAAATTACGATGAAGATTGAAGAAAATGTAGAGGGTAAAAGAAGAAGAATTGAGACAGAGGGTTGGGATAAGAGGTGAAATAAAGAGGTTAGGAATGAACAGAGGTGAGGAATTCAGAGAAAGAATGGAGATTGAAGAGAAATAGAATTGGGGTTTAGGGTTTGAGGAGAGAAATTGAGAGAGGGAAGTGCAGCAGAAAATTAAAGAGGCAAGGTAAGATTTTCATTCAATTCACACCCTTTACATAATACATTCCTGCTATTTATAGCTGCAATTTGATCCCAACTGTCATACTAATTAGACACATAATTACACCTAATGCCATTACATTAGCAGCTTACTCTTATATAACAGAACTGCATACGTACAGGTGCCCATGTGCACGTGCACACTCAGAATCGCTACTAAAGCTCTTCCTGGATCATTGCCTTCCACTCAGACGGTGAAGCAGCAGCTCTTCCATGTCCGGCCATCTTTTCTGATGAACTGGTCCAGCTTTATGCACAGGGTTAACATAGTAGAGCTGTTACACGAACACAGATGCTTTTCAGTTGAAGCTCGATTTTAGGTCAACTCCCTCAATTTCAATGGCCATTATCTTGTTTCTTCAACAAAATTGAAGCTAGGGTTTTAATTCCTTATGAAATCAACAGCTCCTTTGCGCTGATCGATCGAATAATACCTCTGGCTTGATTTACTACCGATCGTTGCTGCATCCATTCTGTTGGTTGCGATTTGATTCAAAAAAAAATTGGATGAAAGGGAAAAATGAAAACCGATTGTGAGAAATGAAAATATGACGCAGATTTGGTGAGAAACGAAAAAATAGCAGGGAAGTAAGAGGGAAAATAAGACGCAGATTTGATACGGCTCAAATCTGTATCAAACTAATTGATACGAAGCTTCGACCATCCACGTTTTGATTTTAGGGGTTGGGGAGGTGCGGATTGGTTAAGTTGTAGCAAATGAAATTTAATACGGTTATGAGCCGTATCAAATTTTATACGGCTTTAAGCCATATCAAATCTCCACATCCTGGTGTGCCAAATTTGCTGTTTTGGTGTAGTACTTCTTGCACTTTATCGATCGATTTGGTTTTTGCTTGAGATTGAAACTCTTAAAAAATTATGAGTATTTTGAATCTTGTTTCTTTATGCTTCAATGAATTGTTTAGTTTCAATGCATAATGCTAGTGATGAATAAGTGAATATATAAGGTTTTGAAACCCTTGATTGCCTCTGATTTCACGATGACTTGCCATCATTTCTTAATCGATTTCTAGAAACATTTGGTTGAATTTCTTTGCCTAAAAACGCTCTTGCAAATTTCTGGAATGTTTTAAAATGGTTTCCAAATAAAAATTTGAACATGTTGATAATACTTGTGATGAATTTCCAGTGTTGAATTCTTTGCACATTTCTGAAAATTTCATTTGTGCCAAAATTAATTGTTGCTAAAAATCGGTTGTGACACTTGGAAATTTCTATTGAAATATTCCATCTTTTTGAGAATAAATTCTTGTGGAAAATAAATTGATTGCGAATATGTTTATGGAAATATTTGAGTTTGTCTTCATACCAAAAATGCAAGATTTTGAATCATGTATATGTTAACTTCTTGTTTTAATTTGCTGATAAATTCAGCATGATTTCGAATTACATTTCTTTTGTGCCTCCCTGCATCTGTTCGAATTTAACACATAAAGAAAAATATTTTGGTGTCACTGCTATTTGATTTCACCATTTGAAACAACAAAAGGATTCTTGCATTTGGCATTGCTTGAATTAAAACTGCTTTATTTTCTATATGCCTTGAGTGCATGGATTGATTCCCTGCTACCTTGTTACATGTCGTTGTCATGCCCTACTTTGTTGTGAGTTATTATGTTGCATCAGTCCCCTACCTTTTGTTTTGTTTAAACATGTATCTTTACTTTTTGACAATCACTGATGAGAGTAGATGCTTAAACATTGTCCTTGTCATTGCTCAATATTTGTTGATCACGACAACACTTGATTTGATTTCCATGCTTCAACATGATGTACTGGCCATATGTACATATGCATTGCTTCACTGATTAGAACATATACTAATCGAATTGATACTTGATGCATATCAGCCAGTTTTGTACTTATGCACATTTGCTCATGATTATTCTTGTTTTCATTTGGTTTTGAAATCCTTAACTGTTCAGTGCACTAGTCTTTGAACTTGACAACCTTTTTCCTGTGCATACTTGAACTGTTTGTGAATTCTGCTCTATTTTGAGTCTAGTTTGTTATCTTGTCATGTTGGGTTTTGTTTGATCAACTGCCCCTTGTTCACCTAAAAAAATTCTCTATGCATATATGATATACATATGTTTATGATATACATATGTTTTTGTCCTGAAATGATTTTGCGAGCCATGAACTGTTTTTGCATGCCACTGCTTGGTACAAGTACTAAGCTTCTTTTTGTTGTGCCATGAAAAGATTTTGCTGAACCAGTTGTGTTTGTCTTCTTTTACCTACTGCAATGACCATGAAATTTATACTTGAACATGGTGAGCGATGTTCATGTGTTACCCATGCTTGCTTATGTGCATATACGTGCATATAACCACACTTATTCATGTGCATGTTGTACCATGTATTTGTGAACTGGTGCAACTTTCATGTGTGCATTTGTTGTTGCCAGTTTTGCTCTTGCTTGTGGTACGACTATATATGTACATACACACACACCATATATATATATATATATATATGTATGTACATTTATATATGTGTGTGTGTATATATATGTGTTTGGCTGGTGCACATGAATTTGCTTGGACTTGATTTGTTTGGGTCTTTGAATCATGCTGGCTCGACCAATTCTTATATGATGCACATGCCATGTATATTTGATCCTTTTTCTTGCTGTTGTGTGCATACTACCGTGTATATCTGTCCAAGCTTTGTTTGTATGTCCAGTTGTGCCATTGTGCATGCTTGAATTTTATACCTGTTTACCTAGAAAATAACTATATATAGGTGCAAAAATAATTCTATATAAATCAATAGACCACTATATGATGTGTCGATGCTAGTCAAGATTAGCAGATCACAACTATGACTCGTGGCTGGTCTTGATCAGTATACCACTATAGTTGTGTTGAGGCTGATCTGCCAGCACTAGTTATTCAGTCTACCTTGTGGTATTCATAGTGAATCGCTGTGAATATCACAAAAAGTCGAGACTCAAAAAAAAATGTGTGTGTGTATATATCATACCAAGTCTAGAAATATAATGAGAAACACACCAAAATTCTAAGGCAAATTAAATTTAAAATAAATTTATATTTTTCTGCAGATAATTCTATTTTGTTTCAGTTTATGGTGTTTTTCTGTGATAGGTATACAGGTGACTGGACTGAATCTGAAGCAGTATGAAGACAAAGTGTGTCAGTGTGCGTATATGAGTTTGTACATGAAATTGTATATATATATATCTGAGTGAAATGAGTGAAATGTAGTAAGGAACCAATGTATATGAAATTGAATGTACTATATCACTTTGAGATGTACAATAGTGGAGTCAAAAGTTTATACTATTTCAAATGCTGAAATAAAATATTTATTTGAATAAAAATACTGCTTGAATATTAAATTATGTGCAATAGCATTTTATCCAAAATAAATATTTATTTCTGTATGAGATGAAATATAGAATAGTAAAATTACAAACACATTTATATAATAATATATGTTTGTTATCTGAAAACAAAAACCATATTGTTATATTCAACAGTCTCCCCCTTTTGATGATGACAAACACACACATGAGAGTTGAAAATGATAAATGTGTTCGAATTATAGAACTCTCCCCTTATTTGTATGCTCCCCCTACGACTGAACTTCCCCTACATATGTGCATATGAGTGAGTTTAAAATCAATTGAATTTCCAATATTAAAAGATTCTTGAATTATTCACTCATCAATCAAAATCTTAACCATTCTCCCACTTTTGTTATCATCAAATGGATAATTGAAATCGAAATAGTGATGAATATAGATAGAAATATAAATTCAAATCAAGAGAGGGAATATATATCGCAAACCTCATTTAATCAAACAAAAATCATAATATTCTTCAAACTAGAACCAAATTTCACATTTTAGAATGATGGATTTTATTAAATGGAGAGTGTTATAAAATTCTAAATATACGAATATGAATTCTATGCATTTTCAAATAAATTTTAAAATTAAGAACAAAATAACGATCGATTTGTACTATAATTATAAATTCAAATCAAGAGACAAAATCAAATATCGCAAATACGAAAACAATCAAACAAAAAATCATTATATTTCATAACATAGTAACACATTTCACAATTCAGAAAATGGGTCAAAAGATCAGTTTTTACATAATGAGGAGGATTTCATATATATATATATATATATATATAAATATAATTTATTTTCCTTTTTTATTTTATTTTAAGAGCTCACTAACTACGCATAACCATAAGGACCTTTAAATGATGTCAATAGCAACTTAAATTATAAGCATTCTCTAAACATGCACGACCGCGAAGGTTTTTTAAATGAGATTAGAGTAACACATATTGTATAAAAATACCCTCGTTATATTAAACCGTCGTGAATGATAGAACTATGGTAGGATAGAGGTGGTAGTGAAATAGATCTCTGAATTAATCATATTATGAAATGTGTTCAAGCGTACCAGGATTTTTCAAAATTTTCAGCTCTCTCTCATTCTGAAAAATAGTATAGTCACATTACCATCAAATTTTAAAAAAAAAACTGTACTTTCTTTAATGATGTCCAAAAAATATTAAACTCTGCACATTATATAAACCACAATAAATGACAGAAAGATGGTAGAAAAAGAAGATGTTCGTGAAATAAGCACCAATTCAAAGATATTATAAAATATGTTCAATCATCATGAGAATTTGAATAATATCTCCTCTTGTTATGAAATATATTATAGTCACAACTCATCATAATTACATAAATCTAACAATAATTTTGATGAGTTCCAAAATAATTCAATTTGGTTAACAATTTCAATTTTTGAATAAATAATAAAAAATGATTTTAAAAAATCAATTTCCAGAGGGAATCTGAAAGAATTATGCAAGTCGAAAATCAGTTTCATAAATCGATCAATTGAATGGGAAATTTTTCAATACTTCTAGGACCGATACCACTTGTAGCTCCTAATTACCCATAATGGCACTACAATGTATCTCAAACAAATCATTAAATCACCAAGCCCAAACAAATCTAGCAATTCAGTTTCCTTTATCAGAGCGGTAGTATATCAGGGCAGGCTTTACAAGAGAATTTTTCAGAACATCTTTGACAAGCACAAGTGACAAATAATGATTCACATCAAAAACAAATTATTTGAAACAACTTGATTTATTTTTTCAAAATTCAAATCCGAAAACTATTTCCATGAGATTCAAACTACCATCAATCACAAGAGATTTCAAAATCAAAATATCCAAGTCAAGATAAAAAACTATGAAATTGTCACAACTTATCAATCAAGCTTTCAAGTATTGTGTTGTAATGAGTGTAGTTTTTCAAGTCTTTCCAAAAAGAATTAGCAGAAACTCAAAACAACAAAGATGTGTGAAATTTCATTAGTTTTTTTTGGCAAAGTTGGCCGATTTTTAAGGCAACCGCAAACACCTTTTATTATAACTAATAATAAAAATCAGTGTGGTGCATGTGATTGTTAGTAGACAATCAGTTATTCGGTGTCCAAGGCGGATCGTCCACCGCTTACGGAATTTATAGTGTTTCGTCCACTCTACCTACACAGGCTTACAACACCGAAGCTAGCTTAACTACTAAACTACAATTACATTTTGTTGCGACTTAACTTAGCATGGAGGGTGAGTAATATTACATACTACAAAAAAGTAGTGAATTACATATGAATACACAAGAATAGTGTTAGGGAATGCAGAATGGATCGTTAAGGAAAAACAAACACTAGAGAGGGGGTGAATAGTGTTTGTTATAATTTAAACAAAATCTAAAACTTATGTGAACTATGAGATGAATAACACACCACAAACATAATCACAAACACAAATTCAAACATAAATACAAAATAAACAGAAATAAAGATGCAGAAAAGGAAAGAACTCACTGAATTTTATACTGGTTCAGATTGCTCCTATATCCAGTGCCGCACAACGCTGGATTGCACAGAGTTTTATTACTATTCCAATAGTCAAGTACAACCTCCTTGATTTCACGGCTACAAGGGATACCACCGATTCCTATTTCCCTGATTTCTCGGCTATAAGGAAACACCGATTCCTACTTCCCTGATTTCTCGGCTACAAGGAAACACCGATTCCTACTTCCCTGATTTCTCGGCTACAAGGAAACACCGATTCCTCTTTTACTCAATTCAAACAACTTTCACTCAACCCAAACAATTACAAACAGCCCTAGAACTCTTCATAGCACTTGATTCTGATAGAGATGAGAGGAGAGTATAGAGAGAAGAAGTTTGATCAAAACAGAATTGAATTCGGTAGAGTATAAGTGTAGAAATCATAAAAGTGATCAAGAATAATTATATAATGAAAGAGGATGAAAGTGGAGAAGATGATATGATTAAAAATTCGGTTTTAACCCCTTTTTACAGAGTGTGAAAGGTTGCAACGGTTCTGAATCGTTTCAAATAGTGAAAAGACACTTCCTTTCAAAATTGAAAAAATGACAGTTATATGTCAACATGGTATTTTTGGCATGTCGACATGCCCTGGTGTAATTTTGTATTCTAAAGTATTTTTCAAGTGTTTTGATATAAACATACTTCTAGAAATTCTTGAGTAAGAATCTAATGTTGTAAATTAATATTATATAGTAGAAAAACATATGAAAACATTAACTTGAACTATATAAATACATTTATAAAATTATAACATTATAAGATTTTAAACTATATAAATATATAAAGCATAAGAATATAAATACAAAAATAAGTTTGAAAAACAAAGAAGAATAAGAAAGAATATTAAAAAAGATAAAAAATAGAACAGAGAGAATTTAGGAAAGAAAATAGAATTTGAAAATTAGAGTTTGAAAATCAGAATTTGAATATTGAACCTGGAGTGCTATTTAAAGTCTTGCATAATCTAGACTCTATCACCATATTCACCTTGAACTCTTGAAATCTTGAATTCTCATGAGTCTTCAAATTTGTCTGAATTTTGAATCTCTATCATCTTAAAACTGTACAGTTTTCAATAATATTTCCTATATATATGTAACGACCCGTACTTTTACGGATAATAAATAATTTATTTAATTATGTAAATAAAGGTTTAGTAATTTAAAATGACCATAATTAAATTATATGGAATATTTAATTAATATAAAAATTAAATAATATATTTAATTCTGAAATAATCAGAACTAGCTGAAATGGCAATATGTGAAAATTGAATCATTTAACTGATTTAATTCAGTTTAGAATTTGATTTATAATAAAGAATATATTTAGATAACGACAGTTTGAACATATGAATTATAATATAATTATAATCGAGCTTGAAATGGAGCGGCAGTTCGCTGTTTGGCGATTCGAACATTAAATGGATATACAGAATCCGTTTTAAATCGGATTTCTGTGAAACAAGAAACGTTCGGAGCTGGGAAGGTATATTTTTCTAATGGAAGAGAAAAATCGGGATTTCACTGTGTAGAATTTGATTTATGTTCAAATCAAATTTTAGAAAAGTCGCTATGGAATTCCTTTGTAATTTATAACGATATATAAAAGGAATTTCATTTATAAATCAACTATCGATTTAATCAGGATTTGAAATATCGGGTAAGAAATTCACACAGGAATATTCCGGAGTTGTATGGTATTCTATTGTGAATATATACGATAATATTTATTTATAAATATTTAATTTAAATGTTTTTAAATATATTTATATATTTAAATGGGTTATTTTGAGCTTTAAAATAGCGAGTTTTGCAAACGACCTCCGTTTTCGACGAAACTAATTTTGTTGGATCCGTAATATTAAATTATTGTTAGATTTCAAGTTTCGTGATTTTTGGGGTCAGTGTGTGGTCGTACGGATTTTTAATGTGAAAAACAGTCAGTATTTTGATGGTTAAAAATACGATGTATGAGCAACGTATTCGGAATTCGATGAAACAAGTTTCGTTGGGTCTCTAATGTCGAACTCTAGTTGTACGCTCAGTTTCATGATTTTTGGGTATCATGAGTGATCATAGAAATTTTTAAACAGTAAATACATATAGCATTTGATTATAATTGAATATAATAATGAATATAAAAATATTAAAAACTGCCTATAAATAATCCTAACATTTTCTGACCCTATTCTTATTTTTCCACGGTCAAACAAATGCGCCGCAACCTCTAACAAAAATAAACAGTGAAAATCCTCTTCTAAAAATCAAAATAAAATCTATAAAACTTTATAAATCACGAGATATATATTTTCGAGATCCTCGTGAGCTTCTCTTTACATCGACATAGGTTTCAGCAAGTTCGATTACATGTCGGTGTCACGCGGAAATTATAGTCCAAGTTCGAGGAGTTAGGGCTGACGATTTTGGGCATTTGGGATGGTTTCGAGTAGATTGAAGTGTGTATTCGAGTTTGTGGTATCGTTCAGCTCGGTTTGGGATTTTTTGAGGAATTTCCGCACCAAAAAGATGTCGCGAGTTTTGCAGCAGCAGCGACATGGTCCTGTTTGATGCGATCATAATGGAGAAACCGAATTGGGAGAGAAGGTGAGGGTAGGAGGAGATTTTGATGAGGATGTCGATGGCAGTGTCAGATTTTGGAACGATAATGTAAAAAGGGAGATATGTGGAAGCTTAAGCACGGAAATGGGGGAGGATTTCCTAAAGCTTGCATTATTTTGTATTGAGGAAGATGAAGGCATCACGGGCTGGGTTCTTGAAGGGTTGAGTAGGCCGAATTCAAATAGTGAGGCCCGATTAAATAATAAGTTAGTTAAATTCAATTTATAATAGTACGCATACCTATTAAATTGACAACTTTCTCATACGTTATCAGAATTGAGCAAAACAAGATCCGTCGAGACCATATGGACGGTGGCTACATAATGGAACTGACCGGGAGTGAATTGGAGCTCGTTTGGATTTATGGTGAAATTAAACGCCTAAATCAAATCAATGAACGTATATCGTTATTTAACGATAAACCGAACAAGGTGAGTAAATCTCACTAACTCTGCTCAACTTATATTTTTATAACGTATTTTTAAAAATGATAAATAATGGTTGTTTGCTGTGTGTTGGCTGTTTGGTTGAACTGCTAGTTAATTGATTGAAATTTAGATAATGATATATATAAATCGTTAATCGAATATTAATTATGTTTATCAGAATACTTCATATTCGTGTTATTTATGTTGATTAACATCTGTGGTTGCAGGGAAATAGGTCGAAGGACCCAACTGGGTTCCTCAACATTTATTTTACTGTTTTTCATATATTGTGATATATGACGTGATTTATAATCTATTGTTGATTATGTGTGTTTGATCATTGTTATTTGGTACTTTTAATACCAAAGGAAAAACTGGAGTGTGAAAAGGGAAATTTCAAACTATAATTTGAAATAAAATATTTATATAAAATCAAAGGGTTTTATATAAAAAGGAATTTTCAAAGTGTATATTGAAATAAAAATATTCGTATAAAATCAAAGTATTTTATAAAAAGAAATGTATGAAGTGAATATGGGATTTTGGAATTTTATAAAATTAAATGGACTTATTAAAAGGAGATATTTGAAAATTAAATAAAAGACTTATGTATGAAGTTAACAACAGTTATATGGAAGTTTGAAAGACCGATTTGGTTAAAATACTAAATGAAAGTAATAAGAAGTAAATAAAGAACTTTATGGAGTAAATATAGTATTTAGGAAAATAAATAGAATTAAACGGAAATATTTCGGAAATCAAATAGAATTATAAAAGAAATTATTTGGGGAAATAAATAGAATTATAAAAGATAATTGAGAAGATATAAAAGAACAAAGAGGAGATGGTTTCAAAGTAGATTTTTAAATAGAAATCTGTTTTAACAGATAAATTGAGCAAATAAATTTATAAACGATGTTTATAAATTAAAAGAATATTTATCTTTTGATAAATGGAGTATATAAGTCTGAACTTCTATCGAGAAGTAGAGATCAGTTTTTAACACCGATATTTTGAATAGAATGTGAACTCAACATTTATAAAGGGAATTTTAAATGAGATTTAAGTGTTAGAAATAAAAAGAAGGTTTCGTATAAATCTATAAATAGAAGTTGGAATTGGGATATTGTTTTAAAATACGGAATCAAACTAAAGGGATTGTATAAAAGGGATATTATTCACATTCAACGTGAAAAATGGAATTAAGTAAAGATTTTAGAAATAAAAACATTTGTAAAGGAAATTGTGTTTTTGAAATAGAAGTTAAATAGAGATGGGATTTCAAATGGTTAGGAATAAATAACTTGTTAAATAAGGAAAACAAGTGTTTTGATTTATAAACAATGTTTATAAATGAACTAAAATATAATTATCAGTGGATAATTGAGATTTCAAATTGAACGGTAAATAAAATGGGAAATTTGGAGTTGTTTTGAAAAGGGAATGATGAAATCCATTTCGATACTCGAAATGTAAAAAAAGGATTAAATAAAATCCGTAAAGATTTGTAGTTAGAATTCAACTAAGCCAATGTTTTTTTAAAATGATTTATTTGAAGAAATTATATATTGAATAAATCAGGATTTTTCAAGGAAATTAGCATTCGGTTGGAAACCGATATTTGATTATCAAATATAAGTTATTTGAGAGAGATTATCGAATATAAGTTATTCGAGAGAGATTATCGAATATAAGTTATTCGAGAGAGATTATCGAATATAAGTTATTTTAGAGAGATTATCGAATATAAGTTATTCGAAGAAGAGAGTTAATTGAATATAAGATATCCGAAAGGAAAAGTTATCAAATATAGTTTATTCGAAAGAGAGATTATCGAAAATAGTTATTCAAAGAGAGATAATCGAATATAGTTATTCGAAAGGGGAGTTATCGAATAAAGATTATTCGAGAAAGAATTGAAAGTTGAAATTCGATTATATTGAATTAGGGAAAGTACCAATTACTTTCCGTTTTAAAACCAAGATTTATTTATTCATTAATAAATTAGTTATTTGTTTATTTATCCAAATTAATAAGGAAGAGTTATATTTAAGTTATTTTATTTCGGAAGTATGGGATTATAACACCATCGTTATAATCAAATGATTTTGGTGAAAGAAGTGGATTCGTAAACAGAATCCGAGTTACGTAAGGAAGTTGGCTAAAAGATTTAAAAGGGTGAACTTTGTCTATTTCGAGGTTAGAAATGTTGTTCAGTTGAGGTCTGAGACGAAATTATACCCCAACTTGATTGACTTCGTTTTTAACTAAGGGATGGGTAAGGTTCGATAGTGAAGGTTGGTTAAGTGAATTTAGTTAATGAGTGTAATGGTTTGAATTGGCTTAGTGATGTTTTATTTCAACATCCGTTTAAATCAAATGAAGGAGTTTTGGAAATGTTTTCCAAATAAGAATCAGAAATGTTTTCTAATATAGAAAATAAGGAATGGAGCAAATACGGAAATGTTTCCAATGATTTATAAAGTATATTTTCTAAATCTAGAAATAAGAATTTACGAATATATAGAAATGGGTAAATAGGTAAATTAATGATAATTTAATCTAAAGAGATAAATGTGGAATGATGATTTATTGATAGATTTTCCATTTGGAAATAATATCGTTGTCTGCACACATGTTTTTCTTGGATAGTTAAATCACCGACTATCGAAGTTTTCGACCATTTTTCCGTCGTCCATACGGAGAGACTAGGATTAGATTCATTATCTGAAAACCACTCTATATGGACGTTAGCGTTGCGATCAAATATGATGAAAATAATTGAAGACGGAGTTATGCAAGGGCTATCCTGTTTACAGAATAGTGCCTTCGGTTTGTCCAGTCCCAGGACAACGTGAATGGACGAATGTTTGACAAATTATATCTAACGGATCGCGTAAGTTGATCTCTTCAAACGTACTTACATTTTGTGGCGGAGGGATTCGTTTCTTTTAGCTTTGTACCCGTGGTATTTTTGGGAAATCAATTTGTGATTTGGCGGGCATGACGATGTGGCATTCAAAGTGAATGGTGGTCAGGTGTCCCAATATATACGTAATGACCTCAAGCCTCATCAACCGGGAAATGACAGAAATTGGGCAGGCAGCATGGCTAGGTGGGTCGCTCCCATTAGGGTGTATATCACCTATCTAGAGAAAATCCACTTCATTCTTTTATCTATTTTCGATGTTGTCCCTTTTCGGGAAACGGTGGGTAGCTCCCAACCGTTGGTGATATACATTCGATACACTTAAGCGAAATGAGTGGTCGGTCATGTGTGGGTCGGGTTGCAAGGCGTTCTTGTTGAACCCAGTGTATTTGCCTCTAGAGATACACTATCGGCAGGTGGTCCCATACCTTGTCATAGTCGGAATCCAATCTCCAATAAGCGCATGCGGTTTTGTTTGTATACTATATACGTGGAACGTGAGATGCAAGCGTTCTGCTAGATCAATATTTACTTGTGATTAGACATTATTATAATATCAGAGAAGTATTGATTTCCAAAACTGTTTTGGGTTATCGTAAGGTCAAAACCGTCTGTGTTTATGTGTGGATCGATCTTACGATTACCTTTTCTTTGAAAAGGATTTTGAAAAGTTGAACCAAATGATTTGAGTTTACTCACACCAGTCCCATGACTGACCCAGAGTTTATTTTGTTTTGTTTTTCCTAAACTCTTGGGTGCCCAAATTTGTACGGGCAGTCAAGTAGTTCAGGTCTTTGCAGATATACTTGGAGGAGCTTGAAGCAGGAGGCTTCAGGATTATATAGCTATTATTATTTCCGCTGTGTGTAAGTGTTGTACTCTGAAAAGGTTATTGTATATATATACTGTTAGATTGCAAAGTTATGTTATATATTATATTTATTCGTTCCGCTGTGAGATTCGTATTACTCTGATTCTGTTCTGTGGTGATCTTCTTCTTCTTCTATTCTAATTTTTCTATCTTATCTATTCTCGCCTTCTAACTTCTTTCTATTAATGATCAGGTATTTCCGATGTTCGAATAGTCAACATGGCAGTTGTGTGTTAATTTTTCGGAGTCGAAAATCGCCAGTTCGTTACAATATAATTCCTGCATATGTTTATTTATATATTCTATACAAAAAGTGTTAGTATATATTTTTAAATCTATGATAATTGAAATAAGGTTGTTGTCATCAAAACTCCATTCTCCAACAAATAATACAAGACTATTAGAATTAAAGCACATGTATTCAACATATATCATGACTAGCCCATTGTATGAACAGTACTGAAAAGTGCCATAGTTTCAACTTTTCCATGCAGTAGCCAGTCGAGTGTCTTGAGCACCACACTAAAGGTAAGAAGCATGTCATGCGCAGTTATGAAGTTAAAATATGACATAGCAGCCATACTGACAAGAAACGTGGGAATGGAAGGAAAATATATAGAAAGACACCGATTGAGACAGCAAAGTTTAGAACCTTGAGTTTCACCTATTTCACCATAACACTGATGGCCAAGCTGTGAACCAGAACACCAGACACACGATCCCCCAGAATAGACTACTACTTAGAACACTGCTCGACAAAAAACTGCACTTACAAACATCACAAGAATCTCGATAATGTAGGTGGAACCACCACCAAACGATCGACAAAAAAGATCAGTGCCGAGAGGCATCTCGTGTTGTGCCCTTAAGCGTTGGTGATGACCAAACCTTAGACAAGCATGACTCTTGAAGAAAAAGCATAAAAAAGGAGCAGTGACCCATTAACAAGTAACTAAGCTAAAAATATCCAAAGAAGAATCAAACACCCTAAATCAAAACATATACCTAGAAAATCCCAAGCTGTCACCACAAGCTACCAACAAGATGAGTACAAGAGAACATCGAATACCCATTTTTGCAAAATGTATCATCACAGTCACATAGACGAGACGCGAAAACAAATTAACAAAAAAAAGGAATTACTGCTTACAAGTACACTCCGCATAAGTTTCGAATCCCCAACCACTACCGAGACTATCAGTTGAAGAACAAGCTTCGGTAGAAGCATGTAGTTACCCGTAGTGTTCACAACGCAATGGGTAGGATCGTTGACAGAAGGGGATCTGGTAAGATCCGTTGAGTTACAATGAGGTTGAGGGTTTAGGGGAAAAGGTAACTCAGAAAAATAGCATGGTAAAACCAAGATCTAGTGGTGTGTAATAATTTATCAGGGAAGATCCATGCATGGCGAAATCATGGCAGAAAGAAGCATAGAAAAAAGAGGTGATGCATGAGAGGAAGATGTGATTTTGGTGGAGAGAGGATGTACGTTAAGAGGTGAGAAGAAAAGGAAAACTACCATGTCCTCATTAACAAATCTCACCGAAAAAAAGAAGCTTTTTGTTTCCATAAAACCATTTATGTCATGTTGAATTTCATTAGCTTTTCAGATCATCAAAAGTTTTAGAATTCCGAGTAATAGTGTTCAAGATATGTACAAAATACTACAACATTGTTAGAAATTCAGGGAACTGTCAAAAGTTAAACTTCAAATGAATTGTAGTTATTCATAAATTAAGTTCAAAACATGAAAGTTATAGGTAAATGAATCTAATTTCCAGAAAATCAAGACTTTTGCAATTTGAAGTTAGGAAGGTCAAGATGGGTCAAAAATACTATGACAATATCAATGCAAAATCAGCATCAAAAAAATAAATGAATAAAAAGAAACATTAGTTTAGAGATCACACCCGACTTACCATTGATGATGTGGATACTCTAACTCGACAATCATGGCTAAGGAACTTTGAAAATTTTGTTCAACAGAAATTTGGAAAAACTTGAATTCTATCTCTCTTGAACTTGTTTCTTAGCCACTTTCGGTACCTAATTGTTTATTAGATTGAGTGGTCTAACAAAAATTGTAAAACCACCCCTAACTTTATTCACGACTTCCAGTACCCAAACTTGTTTAAATAACAATCCATTTGAATTTACCGTTGTGCCCTTACGAACCCAAATTTGCTTAATTTTAGTCACAATTGAACTTGTAAATTTCGGGAACCTCATCCGTTCAAACATATTGGTTTTAAACCAATATTTACTTTGATTGTGATTAAATTTTCCACAAATCAAACTATTAACGATATCTTTTGTCAACATCGGAGATAGGTCAATGGAGGTGAATCTAAGGGATAGAAGTAGATGGTTTAACCTTTGCAAGCCTGGGTTGGTTCTCCGTCCCTAGGCGTCGGGGCTTTGGAAAGAAGGGTCGCTAGCCTACTACCCTTGACAAAGGGCTCAATGATGGATAGCAAGGGACTCTATACCAAGCTCGTTGTGAGATCTAAGTTCATAGAGAGGGTAGGAACTCACTGGACTGGAGGGGTTAAACTTGTAGGAAAAAAGGTGTTTCCTTCGATCTACGGGAAAATTCAGACAAGAACCCATGCGTTTGCAGGAAATGAACAGTAAACCGTGACAATCAATAATTAAGAAAATGGTATAACAAACTCACAGGGATAGATGCACACTTTATTAATGTTCGATTTAGAATACAGATTCAGAATAGAAGAAATTCTTCAATTGATCCCCGTCTTAGGGTTTTGAGAGAAGGAGTACAAGGATTAGAAGGCTAAAAACAATGAAAATCTCCCCTAAATATGACCCCTGGAGTCCTCTTTACAGAAAACTTGGAGCCCCTTCCGCTATTGGGTCGTTGGGCCTTCAGGAGCCTTTATCGGTCGCCTTTTTCCTTGGTCTCGAATGTTTTTTTGCTCCTGGCTACTTTGCGGTGTTAATTAGGGCTTCCGCAAAGAAGGTTTTGGCTAGTTGGGAACCTTTTCGAGAGTGACATGTGCTTGTCGATGTGATGACTCTCGGACAACATGTGAACCTCCAGTAGTGGCTCCCGATTGTAGGCTCTCGGATGTAAGCTTCCAGGGGTAGGCTTCCAGCTTTCTTGTGTATACATAGAGGAGCTAGCCCTCCCAATGTATGTGGATAGCTGCCGATTTGAAATCTATTGTCGGTGTCTGCACCAAGGAGATTAGCATGGATAGCCTGTATCTCCGTTGGGGTTGCGGTTAGCCTTCCGGTAGAGCCTTTTGGGATGGTTCGATCCTCCGAAAGGTTGCTTCGGAGGATGCGCTGTTTGTTTATCAACGCGACCTTTCGGTACTTGCGCTGCAGTTGCTTCGCAAGCCGGTTCTGGATGATACTTGCGCACTTCTGGTTTGGTACCTTCGATGCCTTCTGATGTATCGGTATTAAGAAGGTTAACGCTAATAACCCTTCCAAGTTTTAAGGAGTGGAGCTATATCTTCTTCTTTCTTGGTTTCTTACTTAGATGGCCCTTTGCTATGGAGCTTCTCGTCACATAGGTGCTGTCGGATGGGCCACATCGGATGAACTTTGTTGATATTCTCGTCACATACGTGTTTGTGCTCTTCCGATACCCCTTCACTATTAACTGGTTTTGGGAGCTAATTTTGGTAGTGACATTCCCTCCCCCTTATGAAGGGGTGTTTCTGACTTTTCAAGTCAAACTCTTTGTCTTTTCCAAAGTGTCACTTCAGGGTCTATTGATCTCCCTCGATCGGAAGCGTTAATTGATCTTTGCCTGTACGGTTCAGATCGGTCTTGGAATTTGAACATAAATTCTTCTTCTCCCTCGTTTTCTTCTTTTTCACCTACAAATAAAATCTTATAACAAGATTACCGTTCCTTAAAGAAGCTGCTCAAAATTTTCTTTTCAAAAATCAAAGTTCGATCCTTTATGAGTATTTTTAATTTTTATGTGACTCATAATCTTAATTATGCGCCAAGATTGACGGGAAGTTGGTTAGGATTACGCTGATCTTAAAATAGGTTTAGATACCAATCTCTTTTCCCCATGCCCAATGTCTGACATTAGCAAACGTTAATTGAAATTCCATGCAGTCAACACATAATGGAAGAGTTCAATCATAATTAGGGTCAACTTTCCTGCACCGTTGGTATTGGCTTATTTAGGTTTGGGGGGTGATAATGCTTAATTTCCATGGGAAAATAACGATGTCAGGATTAGCATATCCCTTGTATAAAAGACTTAGTTGTAGGCTAACTAAAGTGCAATAGATATAAACCTCCTAAAACCCTATATCTGGATTTTTGTCCAATTGACTTTGGTGTTAATCAAGATGCAGTGGTACTCATTTATATTTGATTGATATATGTGTATTTGTGTAAGAGATATGCATACTAATTGTATTGTTATGGAACAATGTTACCTGGTAGAATCATATCTAACAAAAGCCCCACTAAGGAGAAGACCCAAGATTCTAAGGCCTCCCGTCCTAAGAAGGCATTCGTGCCCAAGCCGTCCTTAATCATTTCTCAACGTTCAGTGGACGTCGTATTGAATAGCTTTGGCATAGCGGATATGGATGGTATGATAGCTGCTTCTCTGAATTTCCTCAAGAATCCTCAAGAAGGGTGCTTTGCGTATTCGGCAATTCATATCTGGCATGGAGGCTTTCTTCCTTTTCCCCCTTTTCTACACAGGCTCTTGGTTGACTTGAAAGTTGCTCCTATTCAGCTTTCACCTAATACATATACAACGCTCTTGTGCTTGGAGGCTCTAGCTCTTCCTTCGGATTAGGGTTCTTTAAGCCTAAACTCATCCGTCATATGATCGGATTTTAAAAAATCTCTGAGTCACCGATATGGAGGGCCAATCCCTTGAGGAGACTGGTTAGTGATAGTATTAACAAAACTAGGCCATTGGAGGACCAGTATTTCCTTGTCCAATGTCCCCCCGACATATCAGGCAAATTTGTTGACGACGGTAGGTTTCTTATGTCGGAAGGTAAAATGTCCCATACTTGTGGTTTTAGTTTATCTATATCTCCCTCTTATCGCAGAACCCCCCTCTAAAGACGTGATTTTAACCCCGGAGGAGGCTCGAGTGGTCGAGGCTATCTTCAAAGTACTGGTGAAGAAAATGTGTCGGTCTTCTCTTGACTGTTGACAGGCTTCATGAATATGGATTACTTCCTTCTGTATAGAAGATATTGGGGAAATCTCCCATCCAATTCTCTAGCTCTAAAGGATTACCGTTGAACTTTAATTCCTTCAATGCAGGCTTCCCATCCATCCAAGTGATTTGGATGAGATTTGTTCATTTGTTTCGGCAACATCCGTCATTCTTTCTTTTGTTTTCTTGTTATTGCATTCTCTAATTCATCCTTCTCTTGTTTAGGATCTTCAGCCCCTCAGGACGCAACTGTCGTTGCTGCTTATAGCTGGTCCAGTGTCCAGGCCATGAAGAGGCTTGCACAATCGGTCATTGATCCTCCATCGAAGAAGCCTAAGTGTGACAAGCCAGTTGGCTTCTCAGGAGATACTACTGCTACTCCGAAAACAATGCAGACTTTTGATCCTTCTACTATAGCTGATGAACAGGTGGTTGATATTGATGCTTCCCCCAAAGTCTCTCCGAAAGGTAAGTCCACAAACAGCCCTATCCGTTTCGATGCTTTTTGTGAGATAGGTAGGAGAAAGCTTGATCTTATGGCACCTTCCACCTCTCAGCCTGTTTCTTCTTCCATACCTCCTCCTCCAGTCTTAGATTTTGATAAGCTTGTAAAACTGGATCTTTCATCTCCCGAAGTTGCTAATATTACCTCAACTTCTGCCTCTTTGGACTCAGAAGATTTCCACAGACAACAAATCAGGGATCACCTACATATACTTTTTTTTGAGAGACTTAGCCTACTTCTCTTCTTTAGATGATGAAAACTTGGTATGTCTCTCGGGGATTAGCTTCCACCTCGGTGACCGAGGTCAACACTGTAAGGGAGGAGAATAGGTTGTTGTCAGATAGGGTTAATGTTTTGCTGCGGGAGAAGACGGAGCGAGATAACGAATGCAGGGAGTTGGCAGCCTCATTAGAGGAGGAGAGGAAGGCTAAAGAGGAGTTGACGAAGCAGGTCGAGGACCTTAAGGCAGAAAAATTGGAGCTGGAGATTGATTATGCTGCCGAGGTGGACAATATGAACACTCAGCTCTCCACCGCAAAAAGAATCATTTACGAGGTTGGTGATAGGATTTTCAATTTTTTGAACGTCCATCTTAACAACATAGCTATGGCGTATTACAAAGATGCCCTCATCCTTGCTTTCTCAGACAATTATGAAAGGCTTTCAGAATTTGACTTCTCTTTAATTTATCCCTCCATTCGAGACAAAGTTCTAGAGAAGATTGAGCAAGTGAGATGAGAGCATAAGGTTCCTTCAATGAACAAGATAAATTCCGTGTCGCTTTTGTTTATTGATGAATTTTCTGAGGATTATGAGGAAGAAGTGGAGGAGGAAAACACATCAGAAGGAAAGATGGAAGAACACATGGATCAGCAAGATGGGTCTGGGAAGGATGATAGAACATCCCCTCTCGCATAAAAGGAGTTTCTTTCTAAAGACAGTGGTTCTTTATATTCCAAGAAAAAAGGGACTCCCGATCGGTCCAATGTTGATGTCACACAGGTATGGCTTTCGCTTTCGAAGTGCTTTCCTTCTCCTTGAATTTCATTAATAACTAGTCTTCACATGTTACGGAAGTTCTCTGATTCTCCGAAGATGTGAGTTATAGTTATGCTTTTATACTCTACGTTTAGAAATAAAGGGGGGAATTCTCAAGGAGTTTAGTTCAGCGAAAACAATTTAACAAGTGGTTTTGAATATTATTGTATGAAGTACACAATTTCTTTCGATTTGTCCGTGAATTGTGTTGGTCTCGCGATATTTGATGGTTTATGGTGTTGTAGTAATATGCCAGTGTGGATATGGTATCTATGGTGTGTATGAATTGATAATGGCCATGTGACTATTTTTTCCTAGAATGCATGATGTAGTTAGTGCATACCTGATATTTTTGTTTTACGTATGATGATATTTCATCTTGTCTATGGCTAGGAGGACTCGTTCCAGACCCCCTCTTCACAATTTACAGAGGAAACTTCGAACGCCGTTGGTTACAAAGATATGTTTGGTAATGCCCCCTATCAGGCTACAAAAAGATGTATTATCTTCAAAAGATAGTAGTCACGAATCTCAAGGAATAAGTTTCTCATTTGTAAAAACAACTGAAGGAGAAAGATGAAATTATTTGCAATTTGCAACGTAAGTTAGCAACAAAATTCTAAGAGAGCTCAGATGCGGCGGTAGGTAGATTATACCAACAAATCGATAAGTTGGAGGATGAACTAAAGAAAGCTAAAGAGAATTGTGCTTCTTTAAAATTCGCATTGCAAAACTATGATTCGGAATGATAGATCTTTTTGTATGTTTGTGACATAAACTTTTTCAAAACAATGACTGTGTCTGTGTAATGGTTTATGTCGTGACTTCCAGTGGGCATGTCAGTGTGTTGTGTGACTTATATGATGTATCGCTTTTGTCGGAAACAATGTTATTATAACCCAGGGTGTTGTAATGAGTGGAAACCTACTTATGCTAAGTGTTAGTAAAAATTTCTTCGTGTAACGATAATCCTTGGGATAATCCCTGATGAAAGATCTCGTAGAAAAAGGGAATAGTCCTAGTCATAGGATTCTATTAGAAATGTTTGGGATCTTTTCCCAGTTCTTTCCTGAACCGGTGTCATCATATGACATAGTTTCCCGTGCTATGCAAGCAACTAAATGTGTTGGAAAATAAACTAATGAACGCATATGTTAAAGACACTTCCCTTAGAGGATCATAAGCCCATCCTTGGTAGTAATGGAATTGTAATTTTTAGCCATACTTGAATTTTTGAAAGGGACGAACAATTCCTTGTTTAAATTCAAGAGTTTGACCTTGCCCAAGCTCGGGGTATTTGTGACTAAGTCGAAACCCCACATCCGATTGTGATTTACTCCAGGATTATCCCGGGTTTAGGTATTGAGATGTAAGACCGGGGGCCCGCTTCTGACTTTGTTGAGAAACCAATCCAACCCAGATTTGGGTATTAATTTAGATAGAAGACCGGGAACCCCTTCCGGCATTTGTGAAGAGCCGATTCAACCCAGATTCGGGTACTAATATGGGTAGAAGATAGGAAATCCCTTCCGGTATTTGTGAAGAGCCAAATCAACCCAGATTCGGGTATTGATATAAAGGCCGGGAGCCCCTTCCAGCATTTGTGTTTTGGCATTCCTCTTGGATTTGATATTTGAAGCAGAGGCTGTACGTGCTTCTTGAGCCACTCCCCGGGCTTTTGATGTCAAAGCCGAGGATGTACGTGCTTTGTTGGCCACTCTCTAGGCATGTGCGTCCGGTGCACTTGGCTAGCTTATCCACAAGCAGGGCCCAAGGACTTACCCAACCTCCCTCCAGGAGGCGCCTTATCTCGACCATCGTAGGTGATGATAAGGTCTTAGACACTTAGACGGGGACATCGTAGGCACAAAACTAAGGTTTACTCATTTTACACTCTATACTGACCATTATAGGTGCTAACAGAGGCTTACACACTACCCCCCTCCGAGGAGTGACCTATCCTGACCATCATAGGCGATGATAAGGGTTAACGTTCCCTTCTGTGGGTAACACGGAACATAAGCAGAGGTAGGACGTGCTCTTCTGCGAGCAGAGGTAGGACATGCTTAGTTCTAGCAGAGGCAAGGTGTACTCTTCTACGAGCAGAGGTAGGGTGTGCTAAGGTTAGATGCACCACCATGACCATTTCTGGTGTGAAACGAAGGCTTACACTTTTGATGCTTTAACCCTGCCCCCTCTAATTTGGGCACAGCGAAAGACTAACACGCCATCCCCCTCCGAGGGATGCCTCGTCCTGAACAATTTGGCGATGACGAGGGATTTAATTTGTTTACGATTTGACCCCTTTTGGGTTTCCTTTTAAATTTCGAGAGGAGGGTTTTCCGTACCCTTGAACATGTTTAATAATCCTTTTCTTAAGTATTTTTTTACCGAATTCACTTTGAATTTTTTTCCATAAATTCTCGTAATTGGTCTTGGTTGATGAATCTAACGATGGTTTCCCCGAGGATTCTAGTCTCGTGTCCATTCATCGTGTGATAATGGCAGTAGGGCCCTTCTGTTTTCTTTTTGTACTTGGGCTTTTTCTTCGTAAGTGGCCAATAATTGAGTTTGTCTTTGGTTAGGAAGTAAATGTCCTCCATCGAAGTGGTGAGGTAGTATTCCTTGGGTAACCCTGGCATACGCCCTTCTTCTCACTGCTGGGGTTTAATCTTTTTGTGACCTAGCCTAGTTATTGTGCCTACACTTTCGTTCTTTCCTCCTAAGACATATTGAGATTGATATGTTATCCCTTCGGACCATTTGTTGGCGAAGTGGTCGAAATCGTCCATTATTTCTTGTTCAAGCGTCGTCCTCTAACTTGCCTGAGGAGGGTTTTCTTTAGGTGAGAGAAAATGCTAAGATGTAGAGTCATTTGGAGGAGGCGCTAGGGTTCGCCCTATGTTGGAATAGCTATAATTTTTTATATCGGAAGCATATTGTTCCATTTCCCTTTTCCGCTTCATTATGCGTAAGACTTTTACTCTCAACCTTAGTTCTTATGTTACTCCTGGGTCCATGATTTCCGAGTCATCCATTTGAAATTCTAAAGGCTTCTGTTGGGACCTCTTACCCATAAATTTGCTTGTTCAAGGATTTAGTCCAATCCAAGACGGAACAACACAAGTAGATATGTGGTTGTTAACCACAAGGTCGGAGGTTCATGCCCTCCTTCTAGCGCCAAAATGTTAACGGTATTTTTTGCCAACACCAGAGACAGGTCAATGGAGGTGAATCTAAGGGAAAGAAGTAGATTGTTTAAGCTTCGCAAGCCTGGGTTGGTTCTTCGTTCCTAAGCGTCGGGGCTTTGGAAAGAAGGGTCGCTAGCCTACTACTCTTTACAAAGGGTTCAATGATGGACAGCAAGGGACTCTATACCAAGCTCCTTGTGAGATCTAAGCTCATAGGGAGGGTAGGAACTCACTGAAGGGTTAAACTTATAGGAATAAAGATGTTTCCTTCGATCTGTGGGAAAATTCAGACAAGAACCCATGCATTTGCAGAAAATGAACAGTAAACCATGATAATCAATAATTAAGAAAATAGTATAAAAAACTCACAGGTAGATGCTTTGAATATAGATGCACACTTTATTAATGTTCGATTTAGAATACATAATCAGAATAGAAGAAATTCTTCAGTTGATCCCCGTCTTAGGGTTTTGAGAGAAGGAGTATAAGGATTAAAAGGGTAGAAAAAAAGGTCCTCCTAAATGTGACTCCTGGGATCCTATTTATAGAAAACTTGGAGCCCCTTCCGCTATTGGGACGTTGGGCCTTTAGGAGCCTTTATTGTTCGCATTTTTCCTTGGTCTCAGATGTTTTTTTTTTTTTTGCTCTCGGCCGCTTTGCAGTGTTAACTAGGGCTTCCACAATGAAGGTTTTGGCTAGTTGGGAGCCTTTTCGAGAGTGACATGTGCTTGTCGATGTGATGATTCACGGAAAACATGTGAACCTCTGGTAGTGGCTCCCGATTGTAGGCTCTCGGATGTAAGCTTCCAGAGGTAGGCTTTCGGCTTTCTCGTGTATACTTAGAGGAGCTAGCCCTCCCAAGGTACGTGGACGACTGCCGGTTTGAAATCCGCTGTCAGTGTCTATACCAAGCAGATTAACATGGATAACCTGTATCTCCGCTGGGGTTGGGGTTAGCCTTCCGGAAGAGCATTTTGGGATGGTTCAGTCCTTCGAAAGGTTGCTCCGGGGGATGCGTTGTTTGTCTATCAATGCGACCTTTCGGTACTTGTGCTGCAGTTGTTTCGGAAGCCAGTTTCGGATGACCCTTGCGCACTTTTGGCTTGGTACCTTCGATGCCTTCTGATGTATTGGTATTCAGCAGGTTAACGCTAATAACCCTTCCGGGTTTTAAGGAATGGAGCTCATATCTTCTTCTTTTTTGGTTTCTGACTTAGATGGCCCTTTGCTACGGAACTTATCGTCACATAGGTGTTGTCGGATGGACCCCATCGGATGAACTTTGTTGATATTCTCGTCACATACGCGCTTATGCTCTTCCGACACCCCTTCACTGTTAACTGGTTTTGGGAGCTAATTTTGGTAGTGACAAAAACTGTTTGAAGAATTCAAGAATTTTTGAGAATTTTGTTTTTCGATTAAATTTTCAAATCTAAGTCCTTTTTGTTTTCAAATTTGGAAATATTTTTCAATCGTGAATTCAAAGAGAAATTTCAACTTAAAATCATTGACTTTGGATTTTTAACAAGTTATTCTCATTTATCAGCTTCAAATGTTGATTCATGGCAAATTCTTTTTTCTCGACATCTTTTCGTTTTAAGACCAAGTTCTCATTTTCAAGCTTTTCAGTTTTCGCATTAGACTCAGAAATCTCAATTTCAAATCGATTACGCACTTCAAATTCAAGATTTTCGAATTCAAGTTTTTCAAATCCTTGAATTTTTCAATCGTTTTTTTCTAAATCGTGATTTATTTGAATAATCTTAGATTTGTCATTTTTCAAAATTACGTTTTCATTTTCAAGGGATTTAAATTTTCTTTAACTTTAATTAATTCCTTTAGAAAAAACGTACAATTATCACATTTGAGATTTCTTATCCTCCCAATTTCAATTTCAAGTTCATTCGAAATCGATTTTGTATTTACCAAGCTATCACTTTCAAAAAAATTAAATTTGGAAATCTTATCCACTTCAATTCCATCCAACTCATCTTGCAAAAACCTTTTTTTACCATTTAATTCATTCTCATTATCCATTAAAGTTGCAAAATCTTTTTCAAGCTCTTGAAAACTTTTATTTAGATGAACCATATTACTTTCCAAAACCGAACAGTATTTGCAAGTAATGTTTTCAAAATTCTTTCCATTTTTAAGCCTTAATTCCAAGTCATCGTTTTTACATCGCAACTCAAGGTTTTCAGATTTCAAGTTTTTGTTTTTCAATTTGAGACTACCAACCGCTTTAGTTAAATCATTACAAAGATGAACTAAATTTTTGTAAGAAAATTCAACTATCCAATCGTCTGTTGAATCTCCATCGCTATCGGCGCCCGTTTCTTTATCTGTACCTCCTTTTATGAATATTTCTGAACTTGAGTCGATCATCTTCGAGGGTTTTGAGCACTTGTTGTCTTTTCCACCATAAATCGCATCGAGATCGTTCCAAATTTCCTGTGCAGTTAAACAATGAGAGATATGTTTATGTTTATCAATACTACGATAAGAATATATAATACGCATAACACGAGCATTGATAATTTTATTTTTCTTATCTAACATATCACCCACGTTTTCAATAATATTCTAACATTCAGGATTAACATATTTTATATAAAATTCGATTTTTGATTTCCAATTTAAAAAATCTGTACCATCAAAAATAATTGGAGATATACTGGAAAAAAAATCTTGTTGGATTGACAACTAGGAAAATCACAGTTAGGGAAATTCATGACTCTATATTAAAAAAAAAAAAAAAAAAAAAAACTGGTTTGATACCACTTGTAGGATCTAAATTAATCCTAGAGAGGGTGAATAGGGTTTATTGCAGTTTTGCGAGATATAAAAATTATCACAGCATAGATCACAACAAAATAAATAAATGTGGAAAATAAACGACACAGAAATTACCCAGCTTCGGCAAACCCCTACCTACTGCTACATTCCCCAAGGTTTCTACTAGGTATTAAAAATAAAATCTCGCTTACAACACTTGTACACTCGCGACCCCTTGTTATTGTTCTAATCCTACGCTCAAAACCCTGTACGGACCTCAAACCTCAAGATCAGATTTTCCCTAGCTATAAACCGTATAGCTAGAACCCTAGTTTACATATAAACTAAAAAACTATAGAGCGATCACAATAAGAGAGAACAACTTAAAACAATAAGTAGAAAGAAATCCCCCTTTTAAAAACTAATAAAAATATGGTTGATCCCCCTTTTGCTTATGCTATGTCACTTGAAATTTTATCGGCTTCAAAACTCCAATGTCGACAGAAATCCAAATTAGAGGATTGCTTCCCAAATCACGACTCCTTGAAATCTCTGATAAGATTGTTTCTCTAATTGCTTGGATGGCTTCTTGCTCTCTATTGATCAATTTGGTTTTTGCTTGAGATCGAAACTCTGAAAAATATATGAGTACTTTGAACCTTGTTTCTTTATGCTTGAATGAATTGTTTGGTTTCGATGCAAAACACAATTGATGAATAGGTGAATATATAGGGTTTTGAAACCCTTGATTGTCTCTGATTTCACGATGACTTGCCGTGATTTCTTAATCGATTTCTGGAAACATTTGGTTGAATTTCTTTGCTCTAGAAACGCTCTTGCAACTTTTTGGAATGTTTTGAAATGGTTGCCAAATAAAACTTTGAACACGTTGATAATACTTGCGATGAATTTCCAGTGTTGAATTCTTTGCACATTTCTGAAAATGTCATTTGTGTCGAAATTAACTCTTGCTAAAAAGCGGTTGTGATACTTGGAAATTTCTTTTGAAATATTCCATCTTGTCGAGAATAAATTTTTGCGAAAAATAATTTGATTGCGAATATGTTTATGGAAATATTTGAGTTTGGCTTCATACCAAAAGTGTTAGAATTTGAATCTTGTATATGTTGACTTTTTGTTTTAATTTGCTGACAAATTCAGCATGATTTTGAGTTACATTTCTTTTGTGCCTCCCTACATATGTTCGAATTTAACACACAAAGAAAAATATTTTGGTGTCAGTGCTATTTGATTTCACCATTTGAACCAATAAAAGGATTCTTGCTTTTGGCATTGCTTGAATTAAAACTGCTTTATTTTTTTTGTGCCTTGCGTGCATGGATTGATTCCTTGCTTCCTTGCTTCCTTGTTACATGTTGTTGTCATTCCCTACTTTGTTGTGAGTTTTTATGTTGCATCATTCCCCTTCCTTTTGTTTTGTTTAAACTTGTATCTTTACTTTTTGACAATCACCGATGAGAGTAGATGCTTAAACCTTGTCCTTGTCACTGCTCAATATTTGTTGATCATGATAACACTTGATTTGGTTTCTGTGCTTCAGCATGATGTACTGGCTACTGTGTACATATGCATTGCTTCACCGATTAGATCATATACTAATCAAACTGATACTTGATGCATATCAGCCCAGTTTTGTACTTATGCACATTTGCTCATGATTATTCTTGCCTTCACTTGGTTTTGAAATCCTTAACTATTCTGTGCACTAGTCTTTGAACTTGACATCCTTTTTCCTATGCGTACTTGAACTATTTGTGAATTCTGCTCCATTTTGTGTCTATTTTGTTATCTTGTCATGATGGGTTGTGTTTGATAAATTGCCCCTTGTTCACCTGAAAATTTCCTCTGTGCATATACATATGTTTCTAGCGTGAAATGATTTTGTGTGCCATGAAGTGTTTTTGTTTTCCATTTCTTGGTACTTGTACTATACTTCTTGTTGTTACGCCATGAAAATATAGTGTTGAACTAGTTGTGTTTGTCTTCATGTACCTTCTGCCTCGACCATGAAATTTATACTTGAACCCGTTGAGCCTTGTTTATGTGCTACCAATGCTTGCTTATGTACATATATGTGCATATGACCACCATTATTCATGTGTATGCTGCACCATGTATTTGTGAACTAGTGCACCTTTCATGTGTGCATTTGTTGTTGCCAGTTTTGCTCTTGCTTATGGTACTGCCATATATGTGTGTGTATATGTACACACATTTATGTGTGTGTGTATATGTGTTTGGCTGGTGGACATAAATTTGCTTGGACATGATTTGTTTAGGTCTTTGAATCATGCTGGTTCGACCAATTCTTGTTATGTTGCACATGCCAGGTACATCTGATCCCTTTTCTTGTTGTTATGTGCATACTCCCGTGTAGATTAGTCCATGCTTTGTGTGTATGTCCAGTTGTGCCATTGTGCATGCTTGAGTTTTGTACCCGTTTACTTGGAAAATAATTGTATTCAAGTGCAAAAATAATTCTATATGAATCAGAGACCACTATAAGATGTGTCATGACTGGTCAAGATCAACAGATCACAAATGTGAGTCATGGCTGTTCTTGATCAGCAGACCACTAATGGTGTGTTGAGGCTGATCTACAGGCACTAGTTATTCAGTCTATCTTGTGGTATTCATAGTGAATCACTGTGAATATCACAAGTAGTATAGACTCAAATAATGGATATATAACAGACCAAGCCTAGAAATATGATGAGAAACACACACCAAAATTCCGAGGCAAATAAAATTTAAAATAAATTTATTTTTTTCTATAGATAATTCTATTTTGTACCAGTTTACTGTGTGTGTTTACGTGATGGATATACAGGTGACTGGACTGAATCTAAAGTAGTCTGAAGACAAAGTGTGTCAGTGTACGTATATGAGTTATACATGTAATTGTATGTATATCCGAGTAAAATGAATGAAATGTAGTGAGGAGCCAATATATATAAAATTGATTGTTTTATATCACAATGAGATGTACAATAGTGGAGTCAGAAGTTTTTACTATTTCAAATGTTGAAATAAAATATTCATTTGAATAAAAATACTGTTTGAATATTGAATTTTGTGCAATAACATTTTATTTAAAATAAATATGTATTTCTGTATGAGATAAAATATAAAATAGTAAAATTACAAACACATTTATATAATAATATATGGTTGCTATCATCAAACAAAAAATCATACTGTTATTCAACATTAACTCCTTATCCTTACTTGGAATGACTGATGTTGACGCACCTGATAACTTCTCAATTAGAATAACTAACATGCGTATGCACCTTTCATCTCGAATAAAAGTTTGATTCCATCATCAGTTTATCGGTCAATAATGCCGCTACTTTAGGATAGTCCTTGGTAGAAAATATATGGCATGTTATCGGTCGAAGGAAAACTTCTAATATGTAGCACCCTTGGGTCAATCTTCAAACTCCAAACTGGAGCAATTTCGCAAGATCTATAGCGACATCCTACAAGGTAGTATGACCCAAGCATCTCACTTCTCTTAACCCGGAGTGATACGCTAGAATCCAACCATCAATTGGTGTTTTCTCAACACCTGCAACACGATCATTAATCATGCCTTGTGATTTTCACTTGTCCGTGGGAAAATGATAATACTTTCACATAGCATAAGCGCAATTCACCTAAATGATATCTCGTGATATGGTCCAAGAAAGTTATAAAATTTGTCAACTCGTTAGTTAGCTCGAGTGACATAACAAACTAATCAAAATCAAAGCGGTTTAAGAAATGTTGTAGTAGGCACACACCCTCTAGCAGCTTTCATTTGGTAAGATTCTTTTAGAAAGTCCAACTGAGAGAACACCCTCGTACACTTAAGTTGATCAGATACGCCATCTAGAAACATGAACGGATACTTTCTGGCCCTTTACTCATGGGGTACCATATGCCAGAAAAGCGTAACTACGGGTCTAACACCGTAATCAAATTGACATGGAACTTAAATCCTTTTTGGTGGCAATTTGGTCATCTTGTTAAACCTGTCTAAACACTCTTACGCTACATGCTTAGACGACAACTCACTGCTAGAAAACTCAATGTCCCACCACATTATCATTCAATCTCAAGCAAGACTATATATAGGAGAAAAATGTCTCTGTGCATAATTGCTAAATCGAGGATGACCAACTACTAAGGATTTAAATGTCCTAGCCTACTATTGTGACCAACAGCCTCTCACATCCACAACTATTATGTATTCCACCAGTCAGTCAATTACTAAACTCAAATTGAATCTAATTAAACTTAAATCAATCAATAAAAAACAAGCAAGCACAACTCAATAAGATGAAGTTCGAACGAATCATGTATAATGCTAAGTACATATAAGATTGAAATATTAAAGTCCTATCGAGTATTTCTATCAAATTGTTACTGAAACGGTGTGGTGGTTATGGCCCGTTTAAAACAACTGGGCGTGACTGTAAATCAATTAGGTGATCTTATAGCTAGGTAAAATCAAGAGAGTTCCCTGTACTCGGAAGCAGGACGGGTGTACCTTGTGGCTTTTAAATTGAGGATTGTAATATCGATATTTATTTGAAAAGAAATATGCATAAGCAATTGTGTGGGGCTGGATGTAGAGTAACTCTGAACCTGTATTAAATCCTGGATATGTTCTTTGTTTACTTGTTACTTGCATATGCGTTTGTTTTGTGATTGTTTCATATCTATGATTTGCATTTGATTCTGTTGTATTCAAAAAGATTTTATAAATTCATAATTTTCATTAAACATTATTCACCCCTCCCCTCTCCATCTCTAGTGTTAAGTTAGCCTTAAGATGCATAATCTGCATCCCCAACACCAACATGAACTCCTATAAATATCAGACTACCTATGATTGAACGCGGTCTGCCAACACGCCATTGGAATTAATCATTTAAGTTTCCCCTCTCTCAAATCAACTATCAAATATACTATTACGACTGAGCAGTCGGTCTTTGTACTTATGATTTCTCTAACTCCAATCAATTGTAGTTCAAATACTTGTAATAGGTACGGTTTCTTTAATAGCCGAATCTTTCCATTTCTCTCTTATTTTTTACTTTTTAATTTATTTTTACCATTTACTTCTTGTTCGAATTAGATCTACAACGAAATTAGCTCAGTTGTCTACATAGACTAGTGTTTTCATCCCATTAGACGTTTATGCTATTTTTTGGTGTATAAAGCTTCTTTAGATCTTCTTCCTTGTAGCTTGCGCGACCTTTTTTTCTATAGCTTTTTCTTACATGATTTTTTTTCTTTATAATTTTTGTTTATTACTCTGTTTTTCCACCAGTGTTTTTCTTATGTCATACCAGATGTCGCCGTCCTGCTCAATGATGCAATTTGGAATGAGCCAAGTGTACACCACACTGATTTTAAGATATCGCAAAGAAACAAAAAGTTAAGAATTAATTCTCGAATCATGCAAAACTATTAACACCAATGGTTATGCAGTGCCTAAGGTGTTCCGCATTTGATGTGATTCACAGATTCAAAACTTACATAACGTGATCTAATATATATATATATATATATATATATATATATATATATATATATATATATGGGATGACTATTTGAACACAAAATTTGACACAAAGAGAGAGACACAGAGCCTCAACTGTTGGATTTTTTTGTCTTTATATAGAGAGGTGTAATTCATGGAGTGATCCAATGGTGCAAATCAATCGTGTCACCATTTGTATCAAAATTTTGTGTTCCTATAGAATTTTCCATATATATATATACATATATATATATATATACACACACACATACCCTTATTACATGGCACCCCATTTGCCCCTTAATATTAGCCAAGCATTTATATTAAAAAAACTTAGTGGATAGAGAGAGATTTAGTGAGAAGAAAGAAACGGGAATGTGTGGTGGAAATCAGGAGGCTATAGGGGTGTTATGCTATTTGGGGTGCTCTTGATATATATATATATATATATATATATATATATATCAGGGGCCCCCCTGAATTTTAGCCTTCCATTTGCATCCGAACCACAACCACTCATTTATATTAAAGAATGTGAGTGAGAAGTGAGAGAATGAATGGAAGGAGAGATAGTACGAAATATTTGATTGTGGTTGAGGGGCTTTTGGGGTGCTCTCGAACCTGCCCATATATATATATATATATATATATATATATATATATATATATATATATATATATATATATATAAAGTTACCAAATTTTGAGGAGTCGGTATCAATTTATGTCGGATTGCTCCACATATAGTTCCTCGAATCGAATTTTCTAAACGAACAAGAGCCAATCCGAATTGATCTTGTAACAGATCTACTGCAGAACGAATACGTTTATTTTTCAAGTGACTCATATCGTCAAATGTACCCATTCCAAATTTAATTCCGATCAAATGATCCGCAACAACCAATAGATCTCGTGGTAACAAAAATGTAAAGAATCAAAAATTTTATAAATCTGTTCATCAGAAGGGACCAAGAAACTTTGATTTACCTTTCAACAACCATGATCATATAAGTTGCATGAATCACACGTGAAACTTTTATATATATATATATAATATATAACTTGTAATATGTTAGATGATACAAAATGCAGTTGCGGAAGTTGAAAGATACACAAACCTGATATTCCCGCTGCCAAGAAGATTAACATCTTTAAGCACCATGAAACTGGATTTTTGCATAAAAATATACGATTCCCAACCATCATCATGAATTGTTGCCTGCTGTATCCGCATAGCCATTGTTTTTTATTTGATATTGGACACGTAGACGGTGGTACATATCAGCACTACAGAGAGAGCTCTCTGTGTATGTGTGTATATATATAGGGAGCGGCTATAGGGATACAAAATTAGATACAAAAGTGTGTACACAAAATCTGGACCACAAGAATTGTTTGTCTTTACGTGTGAGGTGTAATTCAGAGAAAGATCTAATAGTTCAGATTTTGTGTGTTTAATTTTATGTCAAAATTTTGTGTTCTTTTAGATATATATATATAGGAAAGTCTAAAAGAACACAAAATTTTGACATAAAATTAAACACACAAAATCTGAACTATTAGATCTCCCTCTGAGTTACACCTCACACATAAAGACAAACAATTCTTATGGTCTAGATTTTATGTTGTGTCTAATTTTGTATCCCTATAGCTCCTCCCTATATATATACACACATACACAGAGAGCCCTGTAGTGCTGATATGTACCACCGTCTACGTGTCCAATATCAAATAAAAAACAATGGCTATGCGGATACAGCAGGCAACAATTCATGATGATGGTTGGGAATCGTATATTTTTATGCAAAAATCCAGTTTCATGGTGCTTAAAGATACAACCTACCATATCGAGTTATAGCATTGAAGCAGAATATATAAGTGTTGCTAGGCATACAACAAAAATCATGTGGATCAAATAATTATCAAGTGAACTTCAAGTTAAAGCTTGCAGAAAAGCAACAATCTGGTGCAATAATCTTGGTGCAATTTCACTTTGAACAAACGTAGATTTACATTCCCAAAAAAAAATTCGAATGAAATGCAATGATCTTAGTATAATTTCACTTGCAACAAATGTGGATTTACAATCCAGAAAAAATTCGTAGGATTGAAGCAGGTATTGAATCAATAAACTCGCTTCCTGAGTAAAAATTTCATGAATTAACTTCTCACTAACACGTTTTAGTAGCTCCTTGTTGCAACAAGTTCATATGAACAGAGTCAAAACTGGCACAATGAATTTCCATGGTAAATATCATGCTGAAAATTAAAACTGTGTTCGGCTTTAAAACTTGTACTACTGAGCTAAATCCCACAATCTACTGCCATTTGCATTGATAATTTCCAGTATTACCGCGAAACACTCGCATCAAGAAAGACTTCAAACAGCAATACAGTCAAAATAACTTTACATGAAGTCCTTAACAGGCCACATTAAAAAGAACATCACATTGACTAGCTTAGTAAAAAAAGTACCCAATTAATTTCCTTCTGCATAAGGAGTTTCAAGAATAGCAGCCTCGGCTTCCTGCACCTCCTTCTCGGTCTTCTTCCCCTTCTTATTCTTATAATACACACTCATAAACGTCCCAACCGCCCCGTACTTCCTCCTACAATGCTCATACAGCTGCCCATCGAACATCCTCCAGAAGTTCTTCTCGCTGAGCTCAGAAACAGCATAAGGACATTGATATCCATGCTGCTGAATGAGCCACATTTCCATTTTCCTTATAGCCTCCGCTCCATCAAACTTCTCCCCTCTGAGTACAGCCTGTGGGGCGTACCATATTCCTATATCCATAAACATCTGCGCATAGCTCGTGTCCCCTTGTCTTTTGTGTTGCTCGAACCCCGGTTCCGGGTTCACCATTGTCTTCATTGGCGGCTTGAATAACCGATGCGGGCAAAACCATAACGGATACACCTACATTCATTATATATATCTCTTATGTCACATTAAAGAAATTTCACTAACATCCGCCTAGCTGTACATATAAAAAAGCAAGAAGCAGCGACATACCTCCATGGTACGATGAAGAAACTCGAGAGCATCAGCCGTTTTGTAAGCAGGGATTAATAAATCCTGAATAACATGATGATCGTGATAATAGTTGCGTACGGCCTCCCCTTGGGTAGCCTTTAGCAAAGAGACCTTAGGAGGCATCATCCACCCCAGAGTCCACCTAAACCACCACTGATCCGCAAAGGGCAAGATCAACTTCCCTTCCCAATACAAGGACCTCGTGTGCCTGTGGTAAAACTCCCTAGTCGGGATGTACTCCACAAACTCCCCTCTCTTCAACGCCGTCTCCGCATGCTCATAGAACCAAGGCTTGAACCACCATCCCACTTCATTAACTACGTTCCCCTTCCTCCTTGCCTCCTCTTTTGATGCGTAGGTCGCGACCGTCAAAACGCACTGATCGGGCTTGAAAAGCATCGCCTCCACAAAATCAGGTACCTTCGTAGGGTCCCCATCCTTAGGTGCATAGATATCCATGTAAGCTTGGGAAATCTCTTGAAATGTACCCCTAACGGGCAAACACTTCATTTTCAAGTACTCCTTTATACGGATGAGCTTGATCTCGGCAGATACCAAGAGCCCAATCGTACCTTGCGACCAAGGGATCGCGTAGAATAGATCGGAGTACTCGTTGTCCTTGGTCGCTCTGACAACGCGACCGTCTGCTAACACGACTTCCATGGCGACCACAGTGTCGGCGAAGAGTCCGTGAATGTGGGAGCTCCCTTCGATCCCATACCCGCTGATCAACCCTCCGACTGTGAGATCGTCGAGCTCGGCGACAACTGCAAGGGCCAAGTTCATGGGGACGGTGACCCTGGTGATTTGGCCCATGTTGACAAGGGGCTCGACCCTGGCAACCATGCGGGACTCGTCGATCTCGAGGATGTTGCGAAAGGCAGAAAGGTCAACCTCATAGTGGCGTGCGCGTTTGTAGTCTACGTTGCGCATGCCAACCGCGATGTAGGGCTTTCGGGCCGTGCATACTAGCCCGTCTTTTTTGGGGTTGCGGGCCTTGAGGCGAGCTACGACCTTTTGCACATTTTGGTCGTGTTCGAGGTTGCGCTGCTTGAAGGATTTTGATTCGGAGTAGAGGTCACCGAGGTACGTGAGGAAGTAGAGTGTGAACGAGATGGGGAGGACGAGGAAGATGACTATGATCCATCGGAAGTTTATTAGGTAGTCTATCCATACTTTCTCTTTTGGGGGCCGTGGAAGTACCAGTATTTCTGACATGGTGAACTTTGGCTCTGCAGAAAGAATCATTGCATTTAGAAAGATATTACAAATTTTGCCAGACCTGAGTTTAGAATTCATAGTTCTGGAACATGGGGATAAATTGCATTAAATGGAAAAAGATTCATTCTCCAATCTCCATCAGATATCTGAGTTAAAATCCAAACCTTATAATCACAAGAATCATAGTTAAATGAACATGACACCTTAAAGTATTACAAAAATATCACTCCGATCCATAACTGTGAGATTTAATCTTTACCGAGTTGCCTTTCATTAAATACAACCCCATTTGGGGATGAAAGTTTCACTAACCATTCTGAACTTAAAGTAGCATCTAAGGTGAATAGAGATGTTAAGTGTTAACAGCATTTAAGAAACTGGATCCAGATCTCTGTTAGGAACAAAAAAAATTTAAGGTATCGAACCGATTTACCTTCACTCAGTTTGTGGTACGGTGGTAAACCACACAAAACTAACATCAATCAAATTCAATCAAGCCAAAACGTTTATAATTAGTTGTTGTTTTTCAAACGTTTATTCATTTATTTTTCTTAAAAAGGTGATAAACGAATCGAGAATACGAGAAGCCAAAATCGAGAGATACGGAGAATAAAGTTCTTCACATACAATTATCGTAATGCTCCCTCTAATGCAAACAATCAAAACCCAGGTTTCTAGCCGAAGAAATAACAACGATAAAGTACAAAAAGAAATCAACTGCAATGAAACACTGGGGAAGAAATAGTACCTTAGGAGCTCAGCTTACTGTTCTTCACACCCCACAACAATAATAAATTTAACTGGATTGGTACTGTTAAATAGAGGAATGAAATTTCGCATGCATTGCATTGCGAACTATGAAATTCATTTTCCGACAAGCATAATAATATTGTGCAGTGAATATTAAAAAAAAAATCCACAAACAAGGACCCGCCATTAATCATGAGATGTGGTGTTATCTGAAAAAAAATCTAGTTAATAACAATTAAAAATACGTGGACCCACGATTTTTACAGAAATTATATGGTCCATCAAATCAGTGGACTTGAAATTGACGCGGTTGACCATGGCTTGACTGTAAGGGACCAAAATTTGGCACGCTCATTTTTTTTTTTCGTCGCACACTAGCACATTTTACCCCTTCCAGATTCCAAGATTCTCGAACGTTGGAAAAGTAGCTGTTGGCGTCCGACGCGTCGGACGCCAACGTTTAATTTTCCAACGTATCCTTTCGCTGGCTATAAGAACGGAACCCCCCCTTTTCCTCCCCATTCCAACCCGAAACCTCTCCCCTTTTACCCCATATTTCGAATTTTTTGAGCAATTTCGAGCTGCAAAAACGGTAAAATAATTTATAGTTGAGTTTATTTTTCAATTCTCTACCATATATATTTTTTTCGATTTTTTTTGAACTTTTTTTTTTTTTTACGCAGATGGCTTCCACCACTGCTACCTCGCAGTCATTTGCGAATTGGACGGACGACCGGGAGTCCGCTTTCATAAATGTTTGCGTTGAGTTCATAGCGGAGCGCGATACAAGCGTCAGTGGGTTCTACGCAACAGTCGCAACAACAATGAACAACCGTTTTAATCTGGAGTTCACAGAAAACCAGATTAAAAACAAATGGGACAACATGAAGCGAGCTTTTCGTGATTGGGACATGCTGCTTAGAACACCTGGGGGTGTATGGAATGCAGAGTTCGATTATCTAGATGGTCCTGATGAATTTTGGAGTACCGGCGGTGACAGACGATTCAGAAAATTTAGGAAGCACTCGCCGATGAAGTTTCGAGAGCAGGACATTATGTTCGAGGGTTGTTTGCGGAAAGATACTTGTGCGTATCCGATTCCTCCGGTTGCACCTCCTACTGCACCAGCACCTCCACCAGCGCCTGCAGCAGCTGGTTCTTTCTCCCCCGGGAACGCGAGTTTCTGTACTGGTTGGATGGCTTCGGGCGATCCACCGTCTGGTCAGCCCTCTAGGCGCAGACAGGTAGAGCGTGCCAGCTCGTGGGTGACCGACCATACGAGACAGCTTGCTGCTCGTTGTTTGGAGCTTGTTCGGAGATCGGGGACGCGTGTGGATCTTTGGGAGATTCTGACGGTTTTTCGCAACGATGAGCGGAATGTTGATATTGCTCAGGAGCTTAGCGATGAGGGCTTATGTACCTTTATTTCATCGGAGTTGAACTTATTACCTTATCGTCGTTTATTGTAGATTTTCATGTATTTGTTTTAATTCCAGTACCGTTGTGTTCTTTATGTTTTATGAAAAACGTGGTTGTGTTATGAAATATGTTGTCGTTATAGTTTGATGCAATTAGAATTTAATTAAATCAAAACCATTAATTTAACAATTAAATACCACGCTCAAATACCACGCTCAATTACCCCGTTCGTCGCTAAAAACACAATTCCCCTTCGCTCAAATGGCACGCTCACATTCGTTAAGAACGCACCCTTAGAGTTCGGCTACTTCTTTGCATTCCGCGGAAATTACCGTGCAACCACGGTACACTGTTGTTCACGACGTATTTAACCACGGTCATTTTAATGGTCGAAAAATGAACCGTTAACACCTGTATCGGTCCATTTTTCAGTTCGTTCTTCTTTATTTGCAGCATTATATATAAATATTATATGCACAAATTTTCAAAATATGCTAGTTTTTAAAACTAACAACAAATTTAGGTTGGTTTCAAAAGTATTTGCAGAAATAGGTTGGATTTGGTCAATTCAAAAAATAAAAGGGACGCACTTGTGAAGTGCGCTCCTTTAAAATATAACTGACGCACTTGGCAAGTGCGCCAGCTATATTTTTTTACCCTAAACCTAATAACTTGCTTCCTTCTACTTTTTATCTGTCAGTCGATTTTATTATAACTGACGCACTTGTGAAGTTCGCTCCTTTAAAATGTAACTGACACACTTGGCAAGTGCGTCAGTTATATTTTTTTACCCTAAACCTAATAACCTGCTTCCTTCTACTTTTTATCTGTTAGTCGATTTTATTTCTACTTCGGAATAACAAGTACAAAATCGTATTGTCCTTCTACTGACCCCAAAATTCTCCAAAATCTTCATAAAATATCAAAATAAACAAGAATTATTCATCGGATTATTTCTATCAGCTATTGGACATCAATTTGAATGTATTAGTTTGGTTTAAAACTCAAACCCTAACTTAAATTTTGTTTTCTTTCTTATGTCAGTAATATTTGGTTAACAATTAATTGTCATAAAACCTTGCAAAGTTTCCATTATAGAACCATGTCGGCTTTCATCTCGATTATTTGTTATCTTGATGGGAAGTTGAATTTGAAAGAAAACAATATGTTAGTGTATGTTGGTGTCAAATAAAAAGGTTCAAAAGTATAAAAAAAAATTGCTCCTACAATGAACTAAAAGAAACGGTGTATAAAGTTACAAAAATTGATTCACAAAAATATGATGTAAAATTAGTAAGTAAGTGGGTGATAGATTATGGATCTTATGCTATCGGCATAGATGATGATGAAGATGTTGATGCAACGTTTTCAGTTAATATGAAAGTTATTAAGTTATTCTAATAAAAGAGGAGCTGAGGCATTATAAAGAGGCAATTGGTACTAATTTAAATCAATATTCTACTTAAATTATAGGTACTATTTCGAGTTGTGCTCATCAAAGCAATCCAAGTCCAATATTTGCTACATACGTGAATACAAAGTAAGTTAGTAAATTATTTACATTTGAGTAGATAAAATTTATAGTATTATGATCTCATACTCTTTTTCTAACAGTTATATGGTGTATCCAGATGGTTCAAGCTCTAGACCGGCAAATGATGTAGATTGTAGTTCACCACATACAGATAGCATGAAAATTGCTTTAATGGATAATGATATGACATGGATGGAAAATATGGAAGCTAACAATGATTCGCTAGAATTTAAAATTGATCATGAAAATGAAAATGCAAACGAAAATTATGAAGCATCGTTGGTGCAAGAAGATGAAGACGAGAACAACGAACAAATGGAATTTGAAATGCCTTTGACAAATGATTTATGTAGTGCAAAAATTATGGCGGCATCACTGACTGAAAATATAGCTCCTATTAGAGACGTATTTACCACAGATTGTGCTGACTCGGGCTTTGAAGTGGGAATGTAGTTTCAAACAAAGGTAATACTTATTCAGTAGTTAAGCGAGTGGTCTATTAAGAATTCTACCTCTTTTAAAGCCATAAAGTTCCGCAAAAAAAATACACTATGATTTGTAATGTCGATAAAAATTACAAGTGGAGAATACAAGAAATTGTCCCCAAAAAAACATTGATGGGAAGGTGGGAATTTAGGAAATATGATGGCAATCACACTTGTGTTAATCTGATCATTAATTCTAATCATAAGTAAGCAACAAGTAGATTCATTGCTAAAAAATACTTCTTTTTATGAAATCGAATTTGAATACCACTCTCTCTATGATTCAGGTTCTAATGTCGGAAACTTTTTCGTCAAAATAAGCTACTTCAAGGCATAGGAGCATTGCGGAAAGCACTTGAGATGGTTTTTGGAGATTGGAAAACATTGTATGCTGAGTTGCCACAATATTTGGCTACTATTAAAAAACATAATCCGGGAACTGTTTTTAAGGTTGAAACCGAAAAACTTACAAATGACAAAGTTCTTTTCAAAAGTGCATTTTGGGCATTTGGTGCATCTATTGATGATTTTGTGCATTGTCGGTTGTTAATTTGCATTGATGGCGCACATCTATATGGCAAATATTAAGGTACGTTGCTAGTTGCGACTAGAGTTGATGCAAATGATGTGTAATGCCCCCACCTCTATACTAGCGTTAGCCAAGACCATTGCAAGCAATGGTGTCAACTAACCCGAAGAATTAGGCTGTTGAGGAGCGACCATCTGTATATTTGCTTTGAACGAGTGTTAAATATATCGGAATGTGGTCTTACTTTTTTTTAAATCTCATGAGGAAATCTGACACATCTAGTTCAAGTCCAAATCTACTGCATAGCGACTATATATAATTCGGAATCAATATAAAATACATAACAATATAATCAGAGTCAAACACAGATATTCACATCACTGAGACGAAAATAGATATGAATATAATACATGAGTATAAATACAAAGATAGTGGTCATAGTCGATCCACTATACAACAAAAGAGCAGGTACAAGTTCTTGCCAAAAGAATATGTATAAAAATATGTCACTATCTCATATACATATAGAAATCAATAACTACAACTCGAATGTAGGTAAAAAAAACCAAGAAGTGGTACCCGCTAGAAGTCATGAGATGTAACTGGAATACATTGGTATAACCCGAGTATTATTTATAAGAAAATAAACAATAGACGGATCGGTCTAGTTGTACTCACCATAATAATATGAGATAGAAATATAGATATAAACTGATAATGACATATGAATAATTACAACAATGGTCGCAAGTATATATGAAATCTCAGAAATGTCCATAAAATATGTCAAAGAAATCTCAAAGCTAAATAAATGAATATTACATCCTAAATGATATAGCTTACCTACAAGAAACGGCCTCCTCTGATAAATCAACACGAAATATATAACATGAAATCAACACATGAATGCTCGCGAAAAATGATGTCACCCATCAAGACACCATAGAATAGATAACTCGGTATTAACAGATGCATGCTTGTGAGAAATGATGTCACTCATCAAATCAACGCGAGATAGATAACTCAGATTGATAAAATAGTACCGATAAAACTCAAATGAACCAAAGTTCCTCAAGATGATCTAAAGATCATCGATATTATCAAATTATCTGAAGTTCCTCAAGATGATCTGAAGATCATCGATAAAATCAAATGAACCAAAATTGCTTAAGATGATCTGAAGATTATCGATAAAATCAAATGAACCGAAGTTCCTCAAGATGATCCGAAGACTGTCGATAAAATCAAATGAACCGAAGTTCCTCAAGATGATCCGAAGACCATCGATAAAATGAAATGAACCGAAGTTTCTCAAGATGATCCGAAGATCATCGATAAAATGAAATGAACCGAAGTTCCTCAAGATGATCCGAAGATCATCGATATAATTTAATGAATTGAAGTTCCTCAAGATGATTCAAAGATCATAAATTTAAGGAAATGAACCGAAGTTCCTCAAGATGATTTGGAGATCCACAATGATCAAAATTGATCAAGTATAGTGTAAACTACATCAAGCTAATGTAACACCCCACCTCCGCCAGGGTGGCTCTTGCAAGCACTCTGACTTTGGAGGGGCGTTTGAATCAGGTGAACATGCATAATGATATATCAAGGCAGAACAAGAACATATGTATATATGTAAACAGAGTAAATAAGATAAGTAAAACAGCGGAAGATTTTAAACTATTTCAAAACAAGTCTGGTACAACATAATGTCAACTTTCCAAGTACACAAGTCTAGATAAAAACAACATCACTGATGACTGAAATACATAAGTACTATCCCCAAAATAAGTGATAACCATAGCTAGCTTCATGTCAAGACCGTACATGAGCTAAAATCCCACAAGCAAGCGATCAGAAATCCAAGCTAAGCTCCAATATTCCCACCCTGAGAACCTTGGGGGGGGGAAACGGAAGAAAAGAGGCGAAAGGAAAACAGGTCAGTCAAAAAGACTGAGTAAGCCCTACTACAATCAATGTAAACTGATAAAGTTAACTGGCATGAGCAGCAGGGATGAACATAAGGATAACAACATACTAGCATGATGATTAACTAACAAGGTAGATAAAGTTGTCATCGCATAATCAGGTTTAAGGTTTTGCACCACAGGTGTACTAGCAAACTAACATGGCTTGAATATACAAGTATTGATCCCTTGGCCCAAGCTTTGGCCCAATAACATGAAATGACCCTAATACAAGGTCCAACCAAACGGTCTAGTCGATCGGCTCCCTATAAGCCTAACTCGTCACGTGTTGGTGTCCATACGGCCCAAACATAATTGTAGTCAGACTGTGCCGGGTCTCCCGTCGGGTGTATCAAGCCCTAGGGTGTCAACCCCTGGACACCATAAACATGCGTGCACAGTCTCGATCTACTGGTACCCGTGCATGTTTTCCCCGGCTTCGGACTGTGTGCACGACCATAGTCCGCCCGGAACTACACCGGCGTACCCTTCTGCCGTCGTTTTTGGTCACTTACCTCCAGTCAGTAATCGTGCTCCCTCCCTAGCCTAGGCCCTAGGGTCTTAATGATACAAACTTGGGATTACTGCTGGAGTGGACCCCCATTGCTAGGATTTTTCTAGTGGGTTAAGTACGGGTTAACCCTCTTGCTAATCATGGATTAACTCGGCTAAGTGTAACGATGAGTTCACGACTTAACCCTGATTAATCTACCAAGCCCAAATTGGTTAAGTATTAAGTGGACCATGACTTAACCCTAATCCTGAGGCATTAATTAATTAATGCGCCTTAACCTCTCACATTAGACTTTGTTGCGGTTACTAGTTAAGCCGGTCGGTTCCGGGTAGCTTTACACCACAACTTGGTCTAACCTCGGGTTCAAGGTACCACATGACCAACTTCTCACATTGGGTCCTATTGCTTGTAGCAACTAGTTAAGCCGGTCGGCTCCGGGTAGGTTTACGCTACAAACTCAACCCAACCTCGAGTTGGTCACACTTATATTTTCTAAGTGTCATGTCCATCGTGTTTCCAAAACACATTACAAGTTTTCAAGTAATTGGGTAGACCTAACTTAATAGGTAAATTCCCAATGGGTAGACCTAACTTAATAGGTAAATTTCCAAGCTTATGTTTTTATGTCTTTTAAGTTTACCCAACCCCAAACGCAATCCCATCGCTTACATATCGCAATAGCGCATAAAGGATAGAAAGAGGGAACTTGGCATAATCATGACATAAAGGTGTTGAAGCCACAAGTTCAACATGGTGGCATATGAAATGTACATATGTTCATATACTTGCATATTACATTTTTAGGCCTCAAAAGCATGCATAAAACCAAACTTGGCATATTGGTGATACATGGTGCTAAATGACATGTAGAAATGGCCATAAGTTCGCATCTAGCCTCACATGCAAGTTATCATAAGAGATATGATAACTTACATGTTGCCAAAATGCAACCTTTGGCATAAAGCTTGAAGCTTTATGTTCATAAACCCAAGATAAGCTTGCATAACATGATAGCATGAACAAAATGTTCAACCCAAACTTGCATAACATAACTTGCACATCATATGACAAACTTGCATATCAAACTTGCATAACATAACACGATAATCTTGCATATCATGACATGGCAAACTTGCATAGCATAACATGATGAACTTGCATATCATAACATGGCATACTTGCATAACATAATGTGACGATCCCAAAATCCGAGGGGCGGTATTAAGGATAATCATTGGGAAATAACATATTAATCATCATAGCAGAGTACAGATAATAGCAGAAACAATAAATAAAATAATTTTACATGGATATGACAGCGGAATCACAACATGTAGGAATATCAGAATAGCATAACGTGGGATATACTTAGTAAATAAAAGGAAAGTGATCAGTCATCATCGCCAGAGGCGGAATACATACATGCAGTGAGACATAATAAGGGTATCAGTCTACATCGCCGAAGGCGGAATACATATACATATAGTGAGAAATACGGAAAGTAAATCAGTCTGCATCGCCAGTGGCGGAATCATAATATAAATACAGTAATGGCGGAAAATATCTAAGTCAACTCTACGAAGTCAGCCTCGCCATGAGCCAAAAGTGCACGCTATGCAGCAGTGCAGAACCAAAAACCACCTGTCACCTGTGTACTAGGCTGCCCGTGTGAAAATAAGGGCACCCGCGTTTGGAAAGTGAAACAAACAAGTCAGTCATGGGGACTGGTATGAGGAATCTATTTAACAGTTAAACAACAGTAATAGCAAATCATAGGACCACGCCACTTTCGCGGAACGGGTTCACTCCAGTGATTGCTTGTACATTTAAAACAAGGTAAATTCTTTTAAAACAACGCAATGCTTTTAGAAAGAATGAAGCCATTATAAGACTCAAGTCCCATCACACAATGCAACGCAAGCCGGAGGATAGAGTTTTACCTTATAATAGCCAAATATGCTTGATACGTATAAAGCGAAACCATTTGATATTATTACTAGTGCAAATATGTTTCAAAAACGAATAGCATCATAAATATCAATCATAGACGGCATTAGTGCCCCATACCACTATGTCGCCATACTAGTTCTACAATCAAGTCCGTTATTTCGTATTGGAAATTGGATTTCCGTCATGAGTCGAGGCAAGGGGCAAGCTCCTCTCCGCTTTGAGACATTCTAGCAAATGCCTCGGGACTACGCACTCTGGGCAACCCCTGGATCCTCCAAGGCCGGTCCTCTCTTACGTTTGAGGATTAGTTATTCCTGAACACACGTTTCCCGGTCCTTACAGACCTATAATCGAGGCGCCTCGCATTCCAACAACCACAAAGGTGAAAAGTAGATATATATGTCAGGGCTGGTAGGTCACTGACACCACCATAGCTAGAAAGAAACGTCATGTTCTCCTTGGGTCCTTATCCCGTTTTTAACTCATACTGGGGTGTGAGGTTCGTGAATCTACGAAATACACAAAGCTAGGCCACGTAGACCTTGCTTTGATCATCATCCACAAGACTTTGCTTTGCAACAGAAGCCTTGATCACAGCATCTTGGCATGCCACATAGGCGGTCCACTCCATACGATTGATTTCCATCGATATATAACCTCTAAGCTCGTACGTCTCAGAGAAGGGCGTTAAGCAAAAGAATAAATTCTCCGCCGCCAAACAGATATATATTTAACAGAGATCAATCAGTATAGAACAAAATCCAATGTCAGACACACAGTCCATTTACAAGTCCGTCCTGGGTCTGAACGAAACCGGAGGCGTCAAATTCCTCGTATATCCGTCCAATCAACACATACGTTCAGACGGCTACTACTTCCGTCCCCTTCCGGTAGCTACTCCGGTTAGGAACCTCAGTAGCGCCCATCCAGCCGATACGAAGATCGTCGGTCTTGAATCGTCTTTGCATTTTTCAATTCGAATCGCTCGATAAATTATTTGAAATGAGGGTTAGCTCGGCCTTTTCAAGTAATTCACGTCATTAGAATTTAAATCGATTCATTTTATGGTTATGTTATTAGACATCCATCTTTCAGTTATTTAGTGTTATTTTCATGTCATACACATACAACCATCAAATATCAAACAATTCAAGCCCAATTGGTTTATTTGCAACCTATGTTGCTTATAATATTTTATAACGATTTTTCGCCATTTTTATTTGTTTAAAAATGGCCATATTTAATTAAACGACGTTTCAGGTCGTTTCGTGGCACTGGCGCTGTTTTTCCCTAAATTTGTTTTACACATATCGGAAAATCTAACCGTTGGATTTCTACAAAGTCTATATCAGTGGGAAGATATTCCCAAAGCGAACCCAACGGTTCCAATTTCGTGAGAATCCGACGGTCGGATCTTCCATACTAGTCGTTTGAAGTTACGGTTTCAAAATTCGAACTGCAGCGTCGTTATTCGATTAAATTTAATTATATTTATATTTAGATATAAATATAAACGATTCCGGCGCTGTTTTTCTTCAGATTTGAATTAAACATTCCGGACAATCCAACCGTTGGATTTTTACAAGGTTGGTGCCGTTGGAAAGATATTTCCAAGGCGGACCCAGCGGTTGCGGTTTCGGGAAAATCCGATGGTCGGATTTCTCGTACTAATCGTTTCAAATTACGATTCCGAAACGTGAACTGCACGGCCTCTGTTCCTTTTAATTATATTTATATTTATATATATAAATATAGTTCAATCTATAATTTCAACTATAGCTCATTCTATATTTTCAACTTCGTTTTCACTTCAAATATTTCACTAACGCCTTAATATTTCGAAAAATTTCGCCATAACCTCCTTTGTACGGGGAGGGGTTTGGAAATTTATTGGGCCGTATTAGGTACCCAATAAATCCTAAAAAGCATTCACATATTTTTAGTGATATATTTTGGTGTTTACGGGGGAGCATGTACTGATAATCACTCCAGAGAATAAATTCCCGTCACCCCGTTTCCGTGTGGAAATAAATAGTCCATGTGCCGTATCTAATAACTAGAGCGACGTGATTATTGTCAACTCTAGACCCGTGTGGGGTTTTTATTAATCTGGCAATTTATCGTTATAATTTATATAGTCCATATCAGTTATCAGTTCAACCTGTATTATATAGTCATCGCCATACAAGCCTCTTGCTTGTATGGTAGATCTTCCACCTCGTCACACAAGCTCCAATTGCTTATGTGGAATATGATGAAGTATGCCTATCATCAAGAAGTATGCCATGTAGTGTAGTTCAAAATTAATTGTTACTATCCTATGGCGTTGTTTATTATTTCACACAGAAAAACCAGCACTCCGCATCCAATGGCATTCACAGGAGTTGATATATAAATAAAATTGCGCAGCCAACTCATCAAGGTTTACCTATTTGTCGGGCACGCAAATAATTTCTTTACTCAACAGCTAATCCATTTTTCCTGTTCAACATATGTCTATATATGCAGAACAAGCTAATAATAATATTTCTAGCAAATTATTATTTATTTCAACACGTGTGTATTTTTAACTAAGCGTATACATGATAAAAGGAATATTTTTATCATCCAAAATATTTATTCGACACATGAGTATTTTTAACACTTCATATTTACTATAAAAATATAGTTTTCAATGTCGATTCAATTTATTTTTAAAAGATGATAACATTCAACACATGAACTTCAATTCAACGAATGAATTGCCACTCAACACATGAATATTCGATATCGTTTGTATATATATAAAAATGTGATTTTTTATTGCTAAAGCCATTTGTTTAAATTCAAATAATATTCAACACATGAATTTCAACTCAACGAATGAATTGCAACTCAACACATGAATATTCGATAACGTTCGTATATATATAAAAATGTGATTTTTATTGCTAAAGCCATTTATTTAAATTCAAATAATATTCAACACATGAATTTCAACTCAACGAATGAATTGCAACTCAACACATGAATATTCGATATCGTTTGTATATATATAAAAATGTGATTTGTTATTGCTAAAGCCATTTGTTTAAATTCAAATAATATTCAACACATGAATTTCAACTCAACGAATGAATTGCAACTCAACACATGAATATTCGATATCGTTTGTATATATATAAAAATGTGATTTTTTATTGCTAAAGCCATTTATTTAAATTCAAATAATATTCAACACATGAATTTCAACTCAACGAATGAATTGCAACTCAACACATGAATATTCGATATCGTTTGTATATATATATATAAAAATGTGATTTTTATTGCTAAAGCCATTTGTTTAAATTCAAATAATATTCAACACATGAATTTCAACTCAACGAATGAATTGCAACTCAACACATGAATATTCGATATAGCATATGTAAATAGTTTCAATGAATGGAAATTATTCTAACACATAAATATTTCAGAAAATTTCGGCAGCATAACGGCAGGGTAGTTAAAACCGGGACCGTCCCTAGTACGGCTCCTCGCTCTACCTTAAAACCTCGCGGTTTTTGACAATGGGGATCATGCATCTAGTTCGCACGCAGGCGGCATGTTTTATTTTCAATTCCACAATCCTATTCTAATTTGTTTCAACCACAAGAGGGTATTTTTCAACCACAAAGGTATTTTCAACCACAAAGGTATTTTTCAACCATAATATCAACCACAAACAATTATTTCCAACCATTCGTCATACCATATAATATCACGTCAAACACAAGCAATAAATATCGTCCATGGTTTGTGGACGAGGGGAGTATATATATATATAGTATAATAATTCACTTGCATTTCATCACAATTCAAAGCATATATGTTTCAAACAACGCTTGTATAATTTATACATCGCTAATATAACTTATACAACACATGTACATGAGGTATACAATGCGTATATAATTTACACTTCACTTATATAATTTATACAACGCGATTACATTCACACAAATAGTTTAGATTCCTCACATTGGTTCTTGCGGTGCTAAAAATCGAAGGAAGGTCAGAAAAATCCGCGGCTTCTTCTAAAATGTAGAGAGCCTCCTTGCGGTCACGGTGTCTCCTGTTTCATCGAATTTCGTTAACATAGCAAAAAGATATGATTTTTACAAATTTGCAACGCTTTAAAGTGTAAAAATCAGTTTAGCCGTATACCCCTTTTTGGTTTCGAAACTAGGATTCGGATTTTCAGACAATCCGTGAATCTATGCTCCGATCAGAGAGTGGGACTTGAAAGAGGGAAGCGAGGTGGTCCTAACGGTGGTCGGAGGAGCAGGTGCGATCGCCTCTGGCGGTCGTGGCGTCGACGTGAAGTCGGCGACTTCCTGGGCGTCGTTCTCGACGCTGGCGAAGGGAGGAGGAGCGGGGTTGGTCGGATTTGAAGAGGGCGGTGGGCGGCGTCGATTGAGGGTGGTGGCTGGCGTCGCCTGTGGCGGCGGGATTTTCGTCGGGAAGTTTTGAACGACGAGCGTCGTTCGTTTCGTCTGGCGGCTTAGGGTTTTTTAGGTTTTTTTTTTTTAAAAGAAAATTTCTCATTGGCTGGTATTTATAGGAAAATTTTTAAATAGTGTTTTTGCAAACGGACTCCTTTTTGAACCCAACGACTGTCGCCCCTAGCTAAATACCCCCATTCCGGACACAATGGGATATGTTTCGTTGGCCATTTCGACTGTTACAGTCAGTTATTTTTCAATTTAAAATATAAAACATTCGATATTTAATTTAAACGTACATTTCAATTTGCCAGGGCCACAAACTGAATCGAAAAATTCCAGAAAAATAAATCTAGCTTTGTTTTGACGATACGGTCCTAACAAAACCAGTTTCGTCGAATTCTGAGCTCGTTTGCAAAACGGCCATTTTTAGGTCGACCCATTTTAACAGAATTTGACCAAACACGTTATCTTTTGCCCCGCTCACATACTAGCTTCAAAAATTACGAAATTTGAAACTTAGCAATAATTTGACATCCCGGACCCAACAAAAATGGTTTCGTCGAATTCCGAGGTCGTATGCAAAATCTCAATTTTCAAGGGCTATATATACTATATAGCGACCTTTCTGAAAATTCATTTGGCCATAACTTTTGATTTCCGTTATGAAATTTCGATTTTTCAGATTCGTTAGAAAGGTATTGATAAACAGATTTAAATATTTTCAGTTTCGTTAAAATCTGTTATATTTTCCACCCGGTACAGTCAAACTAAGTTTGTATTCAAAATTTCAAACTGCCATATTATACACAATTCTATATTTTATGGAAATAGGCTATTTTAATCATTCAAATTTCTTGTTAATAACCTACTTTAAAAAATTTAAACTGGTTCACATTTTCCGGGTTATTACACATAACATGATAAACTTGCATATCATAACATGGTAAACTTGCATATCATAACATGGCATACTTGCATAACATAACATGATAAACTTGCATATCATAACATGGTAAACTTGCATATCATAACATGGCATACTTGCATAACATAACATGATAAACTTGCATATCATAACATGGTAAACTTGCATATCATAACATGATAAACTTGCATATCATAACATGGTAAACTTGCATATCATAACATGATAAACTTGCATATCATAACATGGCAAACTTGCATAGCAAAACTTGCATATCATAACATCTCAAACTTGCATAACATGACATAATAAACTCGCATATCATGGCAAACTTGCATATCATACATTTAACTTTAGAGTTTAAGTATGAAAGTAGAATAGGGCTTACAATGCTTAGGAAGTCACAAAAATATGACAAAGCCCTCATGAAATCAATTAAACCCAAAATGCAAGCTTCAATAGAAAAACCCTTGAGCAAAAATGATCAAAACCCTTGCTTTATGATGTAAATATGGAAACTTGACTTGAATGCAAGCTAATGATGCTCATACAAGTTTGAAAACACTTGTATGCATGGAAAATCTCTCATAGAAATGACTTAGGAATTTTATGAAGAGAGTGGAGGCCATGAGAGGAATGATTTTGCCATAGTTTAGTTACTTGAATGAATAATGATGATTTAGGGTTAGGTTAGGGGCTTATTTATAGAGATTAGGATTAGTTCTAGCCTTAGGATTAAACCCTAGTTCCAATCTCAGCCCTCAAAACCGAATCTGGCCCCCAAACTCAACACAAACCCAAAATGGTGCACCAGGCAAAACTGCCCGGCTGGACCAAGTCGACAGCCAAGTCGACAGGGCTGTCGACTTGGGTCCAACCAAGTCGACTCCCAAGTCGACAGGGCTGTCGACTTGGGTGCTCTGACGGGAACTTTCCCGCCTAGCCCAATCTGGCCTAATTTTTCAAATTCAAACTTGAATTTGAAATCTGTTTTTACTTTGAAATTTTCTGAAAACTTCGTTGGGCCTTAATCGGGTCATACGGACTCCGATTTTCGAAAACTCGGACTCTATTTCGCGTATTTTTCCGAGACGAACGCAATGGCATAGCCCGTTTCCCTTGATTCAGATTTATAAATTAAATTCTGCCTCGATTTACGTTATAACAGGTTATTGAAAATACGGGTTGTTACAGCTAATAAATATAAGAGTTGAGATACATGTCCCATAACCACTTTCTCTGCTCGAATATTTACGAACAAGTTGTATATTCCACTAGAAATATGAAACGATCATTGCCACGGTGTTCAATTGAGCGAGTCCAAGCATTAACCGTCGAAGCAAACACAAGGGGTCATGATCCTTGCTTTTACTAAGGCATTTAATTAGATTTCTCATACGAACGAGAAAAAGGTTAATATAAACATATACTAGTAGATTGGAAAACGATTGTGTAAAATAACTTCATATAACGAAGTAGGTTTAGAAACCATTTAAATAAAAGAACTTGGTATCTACTAATAATATAAAACCTTTTTTATATAGTTTTAGAAGTGGCAAATATCGTAAAATATCGATTGTAGTAATAATCGAACTCAAAATTTACGCATTAATAACGTAAATAAAATCCCACGAATATCGATTATAAATTTGTTTATCACAAATGAATAGAATATCCATCTAGCTGAGTTGCTGAAATATGTGAATCAGATAAACTGAAAGGTCACAGAAAAAGGCCGAACGGGCCGAAACTTTGCTGAGGAAAAGCCTGTAACAACCTACACAGTCGACCGTGGTCTCCACTGGTCGACTACCAAAAAACAGCAGCACCAGTCGACTGGTCCATTTTTGACCAGTCGACTGGTCACCCCTTTTTTTCTTCTCACGGGTAGCAAGACCATTGACTGGTCCATTTTGACCAGTCGACCAGTCAGCTACACGTTGACCAATTCGCTATTTTAGCCAAATTGTTTACGGATCGTTTCCAACGATCTTTGGAGGCTACAAACTTTACCACAACAACAAGGAGACATCACCAGTTAGCCGAAACACTCAAACACACAAAATTCAATTCTACATGAAGATTTTAACAAGAAATCATAAAAGATGAATTCAAACTTATCCATTGGAAGGTTTACAAACAAAAAATTCAAATCACATGACAAATGCACAACATTTTGAGTACCAAAGGCACACTAGACAGGCATGTAGCTTGAGGCATAGATGTGAGTTCTCCAATAACTCACCTTTGATTACTAAAAGCCCAAAGAAACCTTAAAACCAAGCAAGATCAATATCTCTTCAAGAAAAGCTCTTGAGTCTCCAGTCTAAGAGCATATAATTAAAATTCCTGAGAATTAGGCTATACGAAATTTCAGAAATTGAAGAGAGAATAAGATGGAGAAGATGAAGATGGGCTTACCTAAGTTTCTCCCTTGATTTTGCACTTGATTCCTACAAAATTGGAGCTCCTAGAATCAAACTAGGTTTAGGGAATTCTAATTTCCCTTTCCCTTTTTCTATTTTCTTTGAAGGGTTAGAGTGATGAGGGAGAAGGGGTTGGTTTAGTTATAAGAAAGTAGGTCGGGTTGGCTAACCCAAAACCCCACCAAAGTACAAATTTCACTCACTCCAAACATATCGATGCTTATAGTTTTTCTTGTCGTAAATGACATTTTGAACTCAATGGAAGTGGTCTCAAGTCCAAATTCATCCATATGCAAAATATGACTTTTCAGACACATACTTGGTTAAAGATTAACGACGTTATATTTAAATAAAATATTTAATTATCGTTAAATATGTGGGTTGTTACATAAAAGTATGTTTCCATTAGCTTATGCAATTGTAGACTCTGAATCAGAAGATGATTGGGATTGGTTTCTTAGATGCATTTACTGTCTCATACATAGTGTTCGCAATAGGTGTTTGACTTTCATATCCGGTCGAATGAAAGGCAATACCAAAGCACTAGAAAATTGGCCTTAAGAACAACGTCACCGCTTTTGTGCTAGACATCTCAAAGCTGACTTTCAAGTTGCTGGATTTACTCAAAAAAATTTGGTACATTTGTTTTATTTATTTGCTAGTGCTGTAGATGACTTGCAGTACAAAGAGTTAATAGGGCACTTAAAAACTATTGCTCCAGATGCACATGCTTGGCTTGAAAAGAGTTTGCGAGGTGCGAAGGAAAATTGGGCTCTATGCAAAGATAACGGTGGACGATTTATAATGATGACAACAAATATGTTCAAAAGTTTTAATGGAGTTCTACTAGGTGCTCGTGCTTTTCCAATCAAGTCGTTAGTAGCATGAACGTTTTATTGTTTAAACGACTATTTCATGAAACATCATTCCGACGCCGGAGGATTTGAAATGCAAATGACTCAAAAAGTTGAAACTCTTTTAGCCAAAAGAGCAAAACAAGCACGACATTGTGGAATTTTAGATTTAATCAAACCTAATGGAAAGTGAATGATCAATTTGGAAAAGCATTTACCGTGACTTTACAAGATAATGTATGTACTTGCACTTGCAACATTCCGTTATTGCAAAAATTGTTATACTTGCATGTGATGACCGCTTGTGCTTGAACCATTGGAGGAGCTAATAGATCATACTATGATTTTTGTTCAATGTGGTTTTCCGTTGAAACATAAAAGCAAGTTACGTTCCAAGCTTTTATCCAATTCCCGACAGTAGATATTGGGATGCATATCATGTTTCAACCATATTATCTCCGCATACAAAAAGGAAGACGGACGTCCCCTTTCGACAAGAATTAAAGGTATGATGGGTAAAATGGGAGGAAGCAAACAAAATACTTGTAGCAAATTTGGTCAAAAGGGGCATAAAAGATCGACATGTCTGTCCAAATGATTTATATTTGATTGATGTAAGCATTTTGCAAGTGAATAATTTGTATTTTGATATTTTCTTGGTTGGTTGCAATGTTTGTAATGTGATTGATTTGTAACTGACATTTGGTGAATGAATGAATGATTTACATTTGATAAGTGAATGATTGCATTTTGTAAGCGATTGAATTGTGTATGATAGTTTGTATGTGATGTTATGTAAGGTCTATGGTATGGTTAAGGGAGTAGGTGTGCTGTGAAAACTTTCGGGATGGGAGCACTTGTAAGGTGCACACTTGGAAAAACGAATGCACGCACCTACAAAGTGCGCACTTGCCAAGTGCGCCCATGCATTTATGCATGTCGCACTTTGCAAGTGCGCCCTACCTAGGGACTGTAACAAAATATACCTAAAAATATAAATAATTAATGGAAATGAGCAATTAAATAATAAAATATAAATAGGCTGAAAAGTAAGATTCTGCAGCATTAAAAATTTATGAGATTTTGCAGCATTAAGAATTTGGCTACGAAAATCTTTTATTTGGAATTGTGGCGAAATTTTGGGTCATTTCCATATATAATATGTTGAAAACGGGGATCGTATTAAGAAATTACAGTTCAATGAAATCAGACGGTAAACACACACACACACACAGACATACACACACATATATATGGTTTAATAAATAATATAAATATATATCCAAGAAATAAAATAAATTGGATGGATTTGAATTTCAAATGAGAAGATAAGAATGAGGGGACAAAATAATAGACATAAGGAAAGAAATAACCTGATTGAATTAACGTTGTATATAATTAATTTCTCCAGCCCTACATACGCTTATTGGGCGATTTAGCGACCAAGAGGTCGACCTCCCCTCTAGGAGGGGTGTCGGCCGCCAGTCTACTGCCCTCCTAGAGGGGAGGTCGACCGTCTGGCGGTTGAAATGCCCAATAAGATTGGGTTTTGGTTAGGTTTTGGGGCTAATTTGTATAAACTGACAGCTAAGACTAGATCTTAATAATCCTATAGTACTTTCTTATACAAGTAACTATAAACAGACCCCTAGACTCCATACCTAAACCCCATCCATTCTCTCTATTGTGCCTCCACTCTACCGCCATTGATTTCAGAAATAGGTTTTCATCTTCTTCTACAAATCTATTCTTCTTTCTCTAATTTTTTCTTATAGAATACATACTTGAAATCTATATATAAGAATTCTAATCACTTTATTCTTATGTATATAGATCTCTAGATTTGGAGTTTACATCAAACAAGCACAACAACATCAGATCTACGGCAATTCCAATCACTGTGAGGGGAATCAGTATTTTCTTAGGCATATTCTACATTTGTAGATTATCATATGGATTTGAATGCCTAAGAGGATTTGGTATAACGACAATATTAAACTACAAATCCTCTGTTTTTATGTATATTCGCAAGAATTGTCAATTTATATTGGGTTTGTGGATTTGGTTTTAGTAGCGGATTGAGAATAATTGGGTGATGTACTTTTATTTTATGTAATTTATCCTTTTTGTCTAAATTTTTGTTTGCAACCTAAAAAGGTTTAGATTTGATTCATTATTTGAATAGGTTTGGGTTCTATTCTAATTAGATAATCCGGACGTATTCAGATTTAAAGCAAATCAGATACGAAGTTTTTATGTGCAATACGAGAAAAGGGTAAATTAGATAAATAAAGGTCTATGTATATATATACTACACCATATATGCAAATTAGGCTGTGTTTTGGGCCGTATCTACTGCAGTTAGGCATGACTCTAAGTTGTATCAAATAATGGCGTGTTTAAATATTAGATATGGCCATAAGCCATATCTAAAGTATAAACAAATACGGCTGCAAACCGTATCTCACTACAAATAACATACGGTTTTAAGCTGTAGCTAACTATTACTAAATATGATTATAAACCGTATCTCAATTATCTATGGATACCAAAAGGCTAGTTAATATCATGCAAACTCTAATTGATAAATTTTAACAGTAAACGAAACAATTGCATGAAATATTTCATACCAATCCAACAACATATATAATGATACATGTTGTTTCATTACATTACAATAAAAAAGATACATGCTGTTTCATTACATTACAATAAAGAAGATACATGTTGTTTCATTACATTATAATAAAGAAGTTACATATTGTTTCATATATAATACTTCATAATTACATTACAATAAAGAAGGTAAACTCGGTATTTTAGCAACTTCAGCGACCAGTCTCCGCTTTTCAACATCGGCAATCGACCACTTTGATCCGCTTTTTAGCTGAATTAATCCATTCACCAAGCTGATGGTTTTAACTTTTTGATTAAGAATTTATTGGGTGATCAATCAGGTGGATGCATTTTAGCTCGCGCACCTAGGTCAGGTATTCATGCTAACTTACGCATCTAACTAAGCGCCAGGACTAGCAAAGGGGATAATACCAAGTGTCATATGCTGCTTCACTAAGCCTTAGGAAAAAGAATTTGACACTTGATATTATCCCCTTTGCTGGTCCTAGCACTTAGTTAAATGCATAAGTTAGGATAAAAACCCGACCCGGTGGCGTGAGCTAAAGTGCATCCATCTGGTAAATCACCCAGTAGTTCTTAACCAGAGAGTTAAAGCCTTCAGCTTGGTGAGGCTTCGCTGGTGGATCAGCCAGTAAATTCTTAAGCAGAATAGACATGCATCATCTTCGTCTATACTTGCTACCTAATTTGCATTATAACAATGAGTCAGAATATACATATACAACACACATAGACACATACACTGCATACATATACAACACACACACACACACACACACACACAGACATACAAATGCAGACACACACACTGCACACATATACAGACACACAGACACATAGACATACACTGCACACATATACACACGTAGACACAAACACACACACACACATACACTTCACACACAGCTCATCGTACAAGATTGCAAGTATAAGACTACAAACATTACACCAATTCAGGTATACATATTGAATTGGTACTAGTCGACTAATCGTAATCGACCAATTCAGGTATACATATTGAATTGAATTCAGGTATACACCAATTCAAGTACAAGACTATAAGTACTAGTCGACTAGTCATGATCGAGCCATCGACTTGCCTGCCTCATTTTAGGTATACATATTGAATGGAAATACTGAATATTGAATTAAACTGCAAATATGATTTAAAATTGATTTGAACTGCAACAATATAACTGTTGGCAACAATATATTTGAATTTACAAATTTTTTGTAGCAGCAATATATCTATCGACTAGTCTACGAGTAATCAATTAGTCGACTAGCTGGACCTCTGTCGACTCAACTCGGCTTAATGGTGCAGCAACAAATACTAGGTCAAGTAGTTACAAGTGACAGTAACCAAGTACTAAAAGGAGACACAAGTCGATGGCTCATCATACAAGACTATAAGTACAAGACCACAAACATTACACCAATTCAGGTATATATATTGAATTATTACCAGTCGAGTAATCATGATCGACCAATTCAGGTGTACATATTGAACGGAATTCAGATATACAACAATTCAAGTACAAGACTGCAAGTACTAGTTGACCAATTTTGATTGAGCCATCGACTTGCCTGCCTCCTTTAAGGTCAAACACAAGGTGTCAAAGCACAAGGAAGCAAATATTCACATGACAACATCATCTATACACTGGATGACAAGGAAAATGTGCAACATACACAATCACATCAGTCACTTGCATGATGCAAGTACCAAGGATATGGCAGATCCACATAGGTGCAACATGTTCACAAGTGAGTGATATAACTCAAGTGATACAAGTCACAAAGAATGGCTCAGTGGAAAGCAAGTGAACAATCAAGAAACATAACAAGTAAGTATAGTATCAGTTTCTATCATAAGAACGTAAATACAAGACAGAGGTGCATGTACATGGAAATGCCATACACATCATATCATGCACACCTTCAGTTCAAAAATACATAAAAGAAGCAGTATATGAATTGCTAATACACAAGGAGCTCAAGTAAATGAAACAAAGTCAAATTGTAAATGCAAATGCTCAGGTCAAGCTGGACAAGAACAAACAACAAATTACTAGTGCTGTAACAAGCAAAATGCATGCACAAGGAAATGGCACCAATTAAGCAAATGAAACAAGGAATGGCAATAAATTGCACATATAAAAGTACATTGACATCACACAAATCCAAGTAAGGTTAAGGGTTCAAGCATAAGTGGCATACTCGAGAATCATGGCCAGAAATGTAAACAGAATTAGACAAGCCTCAAACTAAACCCAATTAAAGTTCAAATTAAACCTAATTAAAATTCAAATCAAACCCACTTCAAATTCAAATTAAAACGTGATCTAACACTCACTTTTAGTGGCAATGAGAAAGATGGACAACTGTGGACTGAATGTTCGCTGGTGAGCTGAAGGCAGCGCGAGCTGGCGATGGACACCGGCGGGCTGGGTTTCGAGTGGTGGATGGTTTATTGACAAAGAAAGATTGTGTGCGAAGTTTCAAAACACTAATTTGGGTTTTCGGCCACCATGGAAATTAAAAGGGGGAAGCGGCCGAAAGTTTTGAAGTGTCAAAGCAAGATGGTGCTAGAAAGTAAATAGCGGGGGGAAAATATGATATGGATTTCATACGACACAAAACCGTATCAAATGGACTGATCCGGAGCTTTGTCGATGTATGGTTAGATCTTACGTGTTTAGGGAGGTGTGGATCGCCAAGAGTAAAGTTGATACGGCTACGAGCAGCATCAAATTTGATATAGCTAAAAGCATGATCAAATCTCCGCATTCTCGTATGCCAATTTTGTTGTTTTGGTGTAGTGATATGTATATATGTGTGTGTGTGTATATATATATATGTGTGTGTGTGTGTGTGTGTGTATATATATATATGTATATATGACTATTCTTGGTTCATTACTAGCATTATTCCAATAAGCCTAGGATGTAAGTTGTAATTGTATGTATGTTGTATTTTCCATTACTTCTATTTGTTATTATGTGAATATGTTATTATGCCTTGAATGTAGCGGTCAAATGCGGAAATTAGCTTGTATGCCTTAAACTTAGAACAAGTTGACAATTCTACCTCGTTAAAACGTTCCCTCATTCATTTGCAAAACTAGCGTTATTTATACGTATTAAATATTCTACTTATATAGCATAATTAACGAAATTAGCTAATAATGACGTATTAATGCGATTAGGATAAGATTTGAATTTGAAATGTCCCTGTATATTGATTGTTTGTGTGTGCGTATAGAATGTCTTGTGTATATATATACATATTAAATAGTCACACACAGACACATGGTTAGTTTTCATTTGTGGTAGAAGTCTGCCTGGAATCGACCGACAAATCCAGCAACCACAAGTGGGTCCGATTAGTGTGAGAGATCTAGGTGCCATGGGCCATTCAAATCTAGTACACTATGACATGAGGTTAAACCCACTTGTAGTAGAAGTCTGCCAGAAACCGCCTGACATATCCAGCATCTACAGGTATACAGTTTAATGTGTGTGTGTACATATACATATATATATATATAACCCTATTGTGTGTGAAAATAGTCATGTTCACTACGCCTTGGGAAGTTCATAAGTGGCTGACTCTCTTCTTATCTAGTTTGGGTCTGAAGTGGTTAGGACTAGGATCCTATCCGAAGGTTTATTCCTTGGACAAGTACCAAAGTCATAGGACCCAACCTTATTAGATTTGATGTAAATCTATGGATCCTCCTTCTCTAAATGTGGTTAGGCATAGTGGTAACAAAGTAGGGTGGTTCACGGGAGATGTCCACTTACTCTAGAAGCTTGTAAGGGCTAAACTAGGGGCATGATTTGTTTATATATGATATGTGGTTGTAGCATGCTCACCAACTGTCTAAGGGAAGTCTTAAACGACATAGGTGTTCTACCGTAATATTAGTTAAGTAGTAACGTTCGCAATACTACTTTTCATATTACCTGTGAGAGTATAGACTTAAGAATGTTGACGTATAAGGATGGGGTCTTAAGGGGCTAGGGTCCGCCTCAGGGTTATAAGAGATCATAAGAATCCACCTTTAATAGGGCCATAAGTGACCGAGGGTGCCCACCTTGTTGGGTCTTTACCCTAAATGCAGTAATGGAGGTCATAAGTGATTGACTCGGATGTCCACCTCATTAGTTTGATACCTTGTGTTTATGTGAATGTTTGTGTGTTGCGTAGACAAGCCTTGATATATATAACCTACTAAAACAAAGGTATAGTCTTTAAGTAAATACTATTTTCGGTCACATAGGACTTTATGTTATGACCCTTCTCCTTAACATATCCAATAGGTCAGTAGGTGGGGTAGATTCAATGGATGAAGCAATGATGGAGACTGAAGACGAAAATGGAAATATTATGCTATTATTAGTTATAATTATTGTATTTCTTATGGTAACTTTTAATGATGGGCTTTTTTTGAGAATAGCCGGTCGATTTTTATAGAGTTCTGTAACAATCTTATATTATGGCTAATCATAAAATTACAATATAGTATAGGTGACTGTAGTCAGCAGTTAGCAAATCCAGTTTTTAAGGTGGACCGTCCATCGTCTACGACGTTTATTATGGGAAGTCCACAAAATATGTCCTAGATTACAGTTCAAGAGCTTCCTAATTTACAAGACTGCTAAGTATTACATACTCGTTTTCCTTATCTCTTCACATAGGAAGAGAAAATCATTACATACAACAAAAGTTGTTAATTGCATTTGAATACAAAGAAACAGTACGTGGCTGTAAGAATTTAGGCCTAGGGTATTCAACAATATCATAACATGACTATAGCATGGATAACACAAAAAGGAGCTATAGTTTCCCAAACCAAACAGTAGCGTACCAAAACTCTCTTGAGCTCCACACAAATAAAGACTTTCGTGCACTAATATAACGTGAAAGTGTGACATTGTGAACTAAACAAATTAGCCAAAGGAGTGGAAAGAGATGACATAATCACCAAATAGTTAGCAAAATTGAGAGAGGAAGGCTTCACCTGAATCACCGAAAGTTTGATGACCAACACTGTATCAGAACACCATTCATTTGACAAACTAGTAACATCCACAGTGGAAACAAGCTCAACAAAAATTGAAAAGAAAGTGAGCAAAAGAAAAAGGACACCGAATTGCACAAGCAGAATAAACGTCACCAATAACACATCGCCAAGGTTCAGCGCCAAGGCATCTCGTTTTTTGATGACATGGAATGGTGACGACCACCTGTACAGACACAGTCCCAATCCACTCACAGTCATAAGTAACAGATCAGAGCAAGGTTCCAAAACCAAACATGATACCAAATAGCACAAATCCAAAATGGCTATCAAAAAACTCAACCATAACAGAAACCTAAAACAATCAAAGCCGATTTCAAAAACTACAAACAAGACGAGTTCATGATGAACATTGAATACCCAGATAATACTCAGTACCATCCCTGATCTAGATCGAGACATGAGATTGGGGATTACTGCTCACCAGGAAAGCTCTGCGTAAGTGACAAATCCTATCCAAAATTGGGACCATCAGTTGAAAATCAAGATCCAAGGAAAAACCTAAAAACATGTAATTTATTAGAATAATCACCAAAAGAGGGTGAGGTCGAAAACAACACGGTTCCAGTGGGATCCGCGTAATTGAGTTGAGGGAGAATAAAAAAGGGAAAGGTGGGTCTCAGTGAAGTTTACTTATGAGAGCTTAGATCTGATAAGAAAATCGGGTAACTGGAACATAAACCATGCATGACGGAAACATGTTATAGAGGGAAGAAATTGAGAAGAAGAGATAGCGGGGTGGAGCGATTTGGTGGAAGATTGAAGCGAAATGAAGAGAAATGAAGAAAGAGAGGAGAACATGTCTCCATTTATGGTGCTCACGAGTTACAAAGTTTTTACTTCTTTTGTGATGATTTTATTGATGTATCTATGGGATAATTGTATCTTGACAATCTGTTTTTGAATTCTGTGGCTTTATGATAAAGTGATACATCATATTTTAGTATTATACTTTCTCATTCCGCTGTGTGAGATTTCCATAACGCAAAATTTATATATTATTCTTTACAAATGTAATTCCTAACAATGACCCATTTAAAGTGGCTCTAAGTTTCGATGGGCCTTTTCTGGGTCGAAATTTAGGCCCATTCCTGGAGGGTTTTTGCAGAGCCCCTGCTGAGTACTTCAGCCATCTAACCCTCCACTTTCCTCACTTCTACCCAACCTTCTTCAATACTTCTGCATCAAATTAGTTCAAAATTGGAAGGATCGATCATTATCCTCATATCAGGTTAGAGGTAAAATGTTAAACAGTATATGCTTAATTTTGTGTTTGTTATATACAATAGATTTGGCTTTGAAGTAGAGATTATATATATTAGATTAACCCAAAATTTGTCCATTACTTGTTCATTTAAATTCCTAGTACAAGTATAAGATGTTTTTAAAGCTTAGCTCAACTAAAAACTTTCATATGTTTTAGTAAAATCACATCTTTCTTGTAGAATTGGCACCGCATCCTGTAAATACAAGTGTGTTGTATCTTCAAAATGAGCATAAAAGCAATGATTCAGACTAAATGAAGGTATTTCAAAAATCTAAATGAATGAACTCAAAAATTTGTTCATTTTTCATGCACTAGCTACTTACTTTCATCCCATTTTGAATTCGTACAGAAACGAGCCAATTGATTGTCAAAATCATTCAAGCAAGTTAAGACTTATTACTTTGAATACACCAAGAGTTCAACTAGCATTACAAAGAGCTGGATTTAGAGAAATATCTAGATTGAGATTTTTTAAGATAGATCATGCACTAGTTACTTTACTAGTAAACAGGTGAAGACTAGAGACGTCAACTTTCCATTTGTCGACTGGTGAAAGTACTATCACATTGCAAGATGTTAGTTGTCTTTTGGGTGTTGTAGTGGAAGGAAATCCTGTTATTGTTGCACATCTCAAGAACTATGAAGACATTTGTTATGAGTGTCTACGCATGGTTCCAAATCTAAATGAGGTAAGAGGTGCAACGGTTAAGTTGACTTAGCTTCACCGTATGTTTGAAAATGAGCCATCACGGGATGCGTCAGATGAAGAGGTTAAATATCTTGCAAGAGCTGTTATTCTACATTTGATATCCTGTCATTTATGTCTCGATATTATAAAGGACAACTAAACATTTTTTGGCTATTATTTTTGAGAAATTTGGATGATCGTGCACGATATTCTTGGGGAAGTGCTATATTGGCAACATTATACAATGGGTTAATAAATGTTGCGCTCGGAAAATCCAAATCGATAGTCCGTTGTCTTTCTCTTCTACATGTAAATATTAGTATGTATAATTGTTACCAGACATATATAATGTGCAACTCTGCCAAATTCAATTTGTTTTTATATTTTACAGCTTTAGTCATGCACACATCTTCCCATCGGTCATCCAAATGTGACTTTATCTGCGTAGATCGATAGCACATTGCCATGTAGTGTAAGGTAGTTGTTTTACATTTATATATTTTTTGTTCTTTTTTGGGGTGAAAGAAATTCTAAATACGTAATGATGTACGTAGGTAGTTTGGAAATAGGAATTGGATTGAGTCTCCAAAGTAGGTTGCCACTTACTATCGTGACTAGCTCGACATGCTAACATATGAAGTTGTTTTATGGAATCCCTACACACAGGATGTGCTAGTTGATTTGCCCCATTTATGTCTAAGTGGCATGCCTAGTTGGCTTTGCATGACCCCGATCTTATGCATGTGAAATGTAGAGATGTATAATCTTGATCGAGTGATGTGACAATTTGGTCTTCAGCAACACATCCTTGAGCCTTGTGAACCAAAGCCAGATTTGGATTTTGTTGTAATTCAATGGAACGATAGACATAAACTTATTGTTCGTCAACAAATTCCTACCACTTCTATTTCACGTTACATGAATAGGTATTGGCCGATCACTCGAAGATTCATTATCGCGAATCAGACTCCTCACAAACGAGCATACGCAACTCGTGCATCGCTTGAGCGAGATGTCGTAAATCTTTAAATTTTCTTTATTGTTTTACTTTGTTGACTTAAATCTTTCATTCACTAAAACTAAGTTTCTATATGTGATTAAAGAACACAATTTGTAGGTCGATGTGTTAGAGACAGTTAGAGGATATCGGACCTGGACGAGTACCGGAGCACGACGTCCAACCATGATGTCTTAACTTGAAGAAACTCATTGATACATTACTCTATAAACGTGGACAACAACTCCAAGGGCAACCAGAGTGAAAAAATAAAAGAAGACATGATCCTTCTCAAGCTCCATCTCAACATGACCCAGCTCAATCGTAGGCACTAGGACCTTCTCAAAATCCACCTACTCAAGATTAGACTTCACCATGAGTGTTTTTTTAAGTGTGATATAAGTGTATATTTGTAACCAAAATAAGTGCACTTTGGATTTGTGAACAAATTTTATTTGTGATCGAGTTTTATTTGTGTTTGTAATCGATTATTAACTTTTCTTTTTAGTATTTTTGTTTGAAGTTGATCAATTTATATGTGTTTGAGATTTTTGCAAATGGTAGTTCTTTAAGATAGAAAGGAGAAGAGAAGTTGTTGTTAGCAGCGGGTTTGAATAGGTACACTTTGCAGGTGCGCCTGTTCAAACTATTAACAGGCGCACTTATAAAGTGCAACCGTTCAAATTAGATAGGGCACACTTAGTAAGTGTGCCTATATATATATTAAGGGGAGCACTTTAAAGGTGCACTCCATAACAAAAAAAATTATAGCCTGTCCACCTCAGCGCTGAGGTGGCCAAAACCAGCCTATTTATGCAAATACTTATGAAACCAACCCATATCTGCTATTAGTTTTAAAAACAAGTGTCTTTTGAAAATTTGTCCATATTATATATAAATACCCGTTCAAATACCAGACTCAAATACCCTGTGCAAAAAATGCATTCTCCAATCACTAAGGTGTCACGCTCAAATACTCCGTTACCGTTCGCAAAAAACACACCCATATTTTTAGTTTTAAAACATTTTTTACATATAATTTTACTTACATGCTTTATTAATATTGATATTTAAAAGAAAAATATTTGTTAAGCATGCATGTACAAGCTATTTGTTTTAACTTATTTTGCTAATTTTTGTATTTTAATGTCAAATAATATAAAAAACAGTCGTGTATGTACAACTGTAACAACCCTAATCCAAAGAAGGAAGAGTGGGGAATTTGCACATCAAGTCATTATTTTGATGATATTATAAGAAAATTTCAAAAAATAATGAAGTAAACTAGATCCATACCATCTAAATCTCAAATCTTAATATTGCTTGCACATTGAAAAGTAAATTGTAATTAACTTGCAATTTCAAAGAAATTTGTCAAAAATTGAAAAATCAAATGTCATTATATGTTAATGGTAATAACTGTTATTTAAGTATAATTTTAGTAAATGACTACATTTTTCTTTATCATTTTTTTTAGAATTTTCAATTTTTTGGGTAAACTTTAAATCAGAAAACTACAAAATACTCCGTGTTTGCTGTTTTTCGAAAATGGAATGTAACATCCGGCCTTCAGGTATGGTTCAAACCGGTAATTAAATCGACCTCAATTGTTCCCAAAGGTGGATTGTACTTACACATTGGAACAAACAAAAAGAACTTCTCATTATTGTTACAACAATTATACATCAGAGTACAAGAATATATTAGAGTACATTGCAATTATCAAATGAAAAACAAATACACAATAGAAAATAAAAATTCTCGGCGAAAGACTACCAAATGATCAAGAGTATCACTCCAGCCATAATCCAGAATCCTGCTCTAAAAATGAATCCAAGGCGAAATATGCAAAACCAAAACTACTAGTTGCCCATGTTGAAACGACCCAAACTCCCCCTTTCGGGAAAGCCCTGATTGAGTTGAGAACACGACAAATCAGAATGCAAACAGTAGAACACTTAATTGTTGTTACAACAATTACATCAAAGTACGAGAATATAACAGAGTATGAATAAATAATATACAACAGAAAAATATCATAGATTTAAAATAATTTACATAGCAGCGGAAAAATAATACATAACACAACTAGAGGTACACAGATACAAAGCTTTCTGAATATAGCTCCAGATGTATATCCAGGATCTTGGAAAAATAATATCTACAAAACCAAAACTACGCCTGCCCATAAGGAAAATATAGGCACCCAGAGTTTAGGTAGAAACAATAAATTCCGAGTCAGTCATCGGACGGGCGTGAGAACTAAAACAGTTATTTAAAATTTTACTTTAAAATAGAGTAAATCAAAGGACCACGTCGTATAAAACAGAACGGTCTTTCTCGTAAGAATACCAGTGCATAAAACAAACAACATAATGCTTTTTTGAAAGATGAAGCTATTATAAGACTCAAGTCCCATCACACAATGCAACGCAAGATGGAGGATAGAGTTTTCTCTTATAATAGCGAAACATGCTTGATACGTTTTAAACAAATCATTTTGATATTACTATAAGTGTATAGTGTCAAAATTAAATTCAAATATAAATGTATCAATCATAGACAGCATGGGTACCATATATCATGTCGCCATACTAGTTCTATAACTAAAACCGAAAAGTCACGTATTGGAAATTGGATTTCATCTATGATTTGAGGCAAGGGAGGGATCCTCACTGATTCGAGACACTCTAGCAAATGCCTCAGGATCCCCTGCAGTGAACCCTTGGATGCTTCAGGGCCGATCCACACTTACATTAGTGGATTAGTTATTACTGACACACGTTTCTCGGTCCTATCGGACCTATCCATCGGCCTCATAGTGACCGATATATCTGAGGCGCCTCGCTATCCATCATCCACATAGGTAAAAATATAAATGTTTGGGCTCCATACCATGACACCACCTATAGCTAGAAAGAAACGTCGTGCACTCCCTGCAGTCCGATCCCGTTTTTGACTTATACTGGGTGTGAAGCTCGCGAATTATTGCTATACACAAAGCTATGCCATTTAAAGCCGTGCTTTGATCATCAACCACAAGACTCTGCTTTTCAACAAAAGCCTTGATCATTTGCATCTCAGCATGCCACACCGACAATTCACGCCATGCAACTGATGTCTATCAATATATAACCTCTAAGCTCGTACGTCTTAAAGAAGGGTGTTAAGCAAGAGAATAAATTCTCCGCCACCAAACAGATATGTTTTTAATAGGAATCAATCAACACAGAATAAAATCTAATGTCAGACACACATCCATTTACAAGTCCATTCTGGGTTTGAACGAAACCGAAGGCACCTTATTCCTTGTCCTATATGTCCAATACAGGAGAGATGTCCTCGCATATCCAGTCGATCTCCAAGTACGTCTGAACGATCACCACTTATTACCTTGTCTTGGGTGTACAACCCAATCAAGACATCAGTAATCATCCAAACAATGCGAACGGTCTTCAACAACCATCTTCATCATCGACTTATAGTCGTCGTATTTATTATTCAAAATGGGTTAAACCCGGTCTTTTCGAATAACTTGCGTATTTTATAATCAATAATCAAGTGTTATAAAAACACATCATACGCCTCGTTCCAATTCAGAATATTCTTTTATTCAAATATTCACATCTTTAGGGAAAGTATCCCATTAATTTTATCAAAGATAAATTCTTTTAAATTTATTCTTTAATCTTCCCTTGGATATCAATTCAAAACCAAATTAAGGTTTATCAACTAGTCGGGATTATCGAGCCTTACCAAAGTAATCATTTATTTATTAATCCCAATCCCATGGAATTCATCCCATGGAGCAAAATTGGTAGTACCCCATATCTAGCTCCCACGGTGTTATCGGTAAAATTAATTACCATTACACGTTCAAATCTAATTAAAGATTTAACTATCGCCTGGAATAAAACTGGTGGTACTCCATTCTCCATCATTTACCAAATTTGATAATTTAAATTATCACATTCACATTTCAATCTAATTAAAGATTCATTAAAACTCCAATTAATTTTATTCTTCCAACAATCATTATTAAATGATTTTTAACTTTGGAAACACAAACATGCCACATCGACAATCCTCACTGTACCACTGATTTCTGCCAATATATAACCGCTAAGCTCATACATGTCAGAGAAGGGTGTTAAGCAAGAGAATAAATTCTCCGCCACCAAACAATTATATATTTAATAGAGATCAATAATACGGTTTGAAACACAATGTTAGACATGTAATCCTGCCTTTAACTGGGTTAAAGAACCAATGTCATTTAAAATGCAGTTCACGATAAACCCAAAATCTCATTCCATTAACCATGGAATCTTCGCAAAAAATATATCAATATATAATCAATATAAATTTCCGTATCCAACTAATAATATAAATGGAATAACGACAAAGCCTTTTAAATTCCATATATAGTAACAGTCTTCCTCCACAGAAGCTCACTTCGATTATTACTAAATCGAATTCCATGCAGTTCCAATTTAATATATTAAAATTGGAAAATTTTACTTTGGAAATCTTCTATTAAATCTTAATAAAAGATTTATATATTCCAAATCACATTTCACTGTTAATCGGGTTAAAGAACGAATGTCGTTAAAAACACAGTTCTCAATAAACCCAATTCACATTCCATTTTATTCCAATTACTAAATATAACTAGAAACTCTAATAATCTTAAATAAAAGATTTATTCTTTTCACATGGGGTTTAAGAAAAGTGTTACTGAAGACACCATTCACGACAAACCCAAATCCAATTTGATACTAAATATAAGGCTCTGAACAGAAATTATATCGTCTTACATTCAATATCAAATTTTGAAACCAATACATATCGAATGGGGAATAACGATATATATCTATCTCCCAAATTCCTCCACAATATCCGTATAGTCACGGAATCCAATGTCAAAATATCCCGAAGATGATTTCTATACAAATTCATTCCAATTCATACATTGGAAATTTTTTAGATTAAAACCATTCTCAAATCCAATTTATTTATTTAAAAACATTAGATTATCTTTCTAGTTAATAACTAGGTCAATTTGATAAAAATATATTTTTATCTTTTCAAATATGAAATTTTTCATCCAAATTTTTTCCAAATCATTTATTATGATTTTACACAAATTATTAATATGTTTAGTAATTTTATCAAGACACGTATTGGTTTCCAATAACGGCCACCGAACTGCATCCATAACGACCTTTTCCAAATTTGATTTGGACATAATTCCAAATCCAACAGTTAGATTTCAAATCTCTTATATTCATTGGAAAGCTCTTTCCGATACGAACCCAACGATTCTGGGTTTAGGAGAATCCGATGGTCGGATCTCCCGTAATGTCAATTTGAAGTCAATGGTCGAAATTCGCAAACGGCCGCAGCGCGACGCGTTCTATTCAAGCCATTAATATATATAATATATTTCGTTCCAAAACATATTTTATACATTCGTTTTAAAAACGATTCCCACTTTCATTTCAATTTTAAATCAAAATTGAATACTCCTTATCCTTATAATACTTAAATGCTAATATTTTCAAAATATCAGATTTTGAAATCATTTCCTTTTCGATATTCATTATAAAAATGAATAAAATCGATATAAATATTGTTCGCTTTAAAATGGTGCATAACTAATCAACACGACTTCAAATATTTCAATATCTTTGTGTCCGTCCAAAATTAGACATTAAATTCACATTTTAATCCTTCTCTGTATATTATTTTAAAATATTCGTTGTTTCTGAATTGGAATCAGACACAATCAATTATCATATAATGTTATTTATATGGATTTCATACAACACATGTATACAACAACAATGATAACCAATCATCCATCATCCAGTGTGCATTACACAACTGCATAAGCATTAAATATAAATAATTAACGCTTACAACAGTCTGTCAACCAATCGATTGACATACAACTAAACAATTGGGATTAGTGTATGCCAAATATCATCCCAATATCCGTGTGGGGTTTCAAACAACAAATACTGAATATTATTTGTGCAGTTGGGTGACGTGTAAAGTTTATCGTCTCAGTTAATGTCATTTAAATGGGTGTACATAAACAAATCGTCCGATTTGTAAATGAATATTTATTTTATTTCAGGAGAAATTTATGCCGTTCACATATACTTTAAATATTATATTTTTAACGATAAAATATTTTTTTCAACACTTGACTATTTTATATAGTTCATACATTCAATAAAAATGGTATTTTTATAGTCAAAACAATTTATTCTACACATGAATATTTTTAATAGTTTATTTCAGAAAATTTCAACATTATAACGGCGCGATATTAGAACCGGAGTAATGTCTAGCATTACCCCTCTCCTGATACTGGTTCGCGCCATACATATCAATCACAATCAATCCAAACATTCCCACAATCAATTTTATGACCACAATCCAAATTTCCATAATACAATCCTAACAAACAACTATGGTTTGTACAATAAATAGTGTCAGGAGCTACTAAGCCCCATCTGCAACCTAGGATATATTTAACTATAAAATAATTCGAGTAAGAAGGTGTTCTTACATTGGGATCCACTCTCCCACGCTTTTCTAACGTTCTGTATTGTTGTTCTGGTTCCAGAATTTGCAAACGAGCTCCAATCTTCACACGATCTTTTTTTCTAGCTTAAACGGGCCATTCCGGACAACTTTCACCTAGTGGCTTTCTTCCGAAAATGCTTCGCCAAAATTTGTGAAAATACATTATTTGAACTACTGCCTTTGGAGCGTTTTCTGAACAACTCCGCAATCCAAAATATGGCTTCCATATACTCAAATCGAAGAGAAAATCGTGCTCTTCGATTTTGGCACTGTGGAGTTTTGGCCAGAAGCGCTCGGATTGGAAGATATGGGCTCGAGAAGGTCGGGGGGTTTAATGTAAAAACTGAAATTTATAAAAATCGGATTTTTAAAAGAGGAGGGGGCTCCATGGCAGCTTTGAGGTGGAGGGGTGGTGCCAGCCGGAGGCGATCGGGGGTGGAACTGGTGGTCGGCGGCGGTGGTTGTAGGGTCTGGTGGTGGCGAGTTTTGGTGGATTTGGGGCTTGGAGTTTTTAGAGAAGGGTGGAGAGAGGGAGGAGGCGACGGCAGGTCAAATGGGGGTAATCGGAGGGGGCGGTGTCTGGCGGCGCGACTGGGGGGTGCGACGCAGGCGGCGGTATCGACGAGGTTACGATTTTTTTCTTTGAACGATAAAGAGAGAAAGGGGGTAGGGTTTGACTTTATGTAATAATTTATATTATTATTTTAAATTCCAAAAAGTTAAAATTTCATTTAATCTCCAATTCGAACCCAACGACTGTCGTCCCTAGCCAAATACCCCCATTCCGGACACAATGAGATATATCTCGTAAGCCAATTTGACCGTTTTCGATTAGTTTTCTTTTAAATTAAAATATAAATTAATATAACGTTTAAAATTGATTTCAACATACATTTTAATTTATTGGGGCCACATACTGACTCCAAAAATTCTAGAAAAATAAATCTAGCTATATTTTGACGATACGATCCTAACAAAGCTAATTTCGTTGAATTTGGAGACTATTTGAAAATGGCTATTTCCCAATCGATTAAATTCAAACTGAAATTACCAAATGCGTTTAAATTCCCACGCTCACATGTTAATTCCAAAAATTATGAAAATTGGAATATAACAATAATTTGACATTCCAGACCCAACAAAACTGGTTTCGTCGAAAATGGAGGTCGTTTGCAAAATGGCTATTTTTAAGGGCTTTATATTATATTAAAATATATATAAATTCCATAGCGATTATTTTAAATTTTAAACTGGACATATCTTTCAATCTTTATTATGAAATCTGAATTTTTCACATTCATTAGAAAGATATAATTAAACAGATTCAAATATTTCTGGTTTACTGAAATCTGATTTATTTTGAATCCTGTACATTCATTTGAAATTTAAAATCGAATTTTCAAACTACCCCGGCATTTCGAGCTCGTTTTATAATTAAAATAAATTTATACATTCTAACTTCAATTTAAATAAATTTTTATTTGTTATTATTTGAAGTAAATCATTTTAAATTCCCAAAATCCATTAAATTAGCTAAAATAAAAATTTTAAATTGGTTCTGAAATTCCGGGTTGTTACACATTTGTAAAATTATGTGAAACACCCCACCTCCGTTAAGATCACTCACAAAGGGAATGCCTTAACTTTGGTGGAGGGTTATAGGTACAAGACATAGAAAAATTTACAAGATAGATAAATTTAAGCAGCGGAAATTCAAATATTTATTGCATACGTAGTTCAATACAAAAGCATTACATCAAATTGTCTCAAAATAACTTCCAAAACATTACACCATAATTCCTGTCTTGATTATTTAATAAAGAAGCATAAATCATAAATAAAACTGCATAAATCCCCATGTGTAGTATCCAAAAAGCCATAGCCAAGGTAAAAGAGTCCCAATCATACATCTACTTTCTTTTAGCTTGCAAAGAGTCTGACTAAGCTGGAGTATTCCCTCCTTGTGGACCTGGGGGGAGGGGGGAAACAGAAGAAAAGAAGACGAGAGAAAATAGGTCAGACAATAAGTCTGGTAAGTTCAGTGATTACTAGTATTTAAACAAGGAAAGGGATCATGACAGTGATAGCAGAACATAGGATAATACCCTAATATAAGATAAGAGGAACATGTGATCGCACCCATTACTACAGTCTCTGCACCTACTTAACCATTGGTTCAACCAGCCCCACGTGTTTATAACAAACGATCCACTTAATGATTGGCTCCTACTCGCATGCATTCATATCCTGTGTCATTCGACCCCGCTTGATTGTAGCTACCTGTGTTGGTCCCACCATGGGGTGTATCAGTCCCTATGGTGGTGACCCGACACGATTCAAGATGCACAGTGTACACTACTGATGCCCAGTACCTGATTTTTCCACTCCGGAGTACATGCATGCCCATACTCCGTCGGAACCTACACTGGCCCACCAACCGCCGACGTTTTGACCGCTTATAATTCAGCCTAGTAATCGTGCCCCACCCTGCCTAGTTTCAGGTTACCATGATACATCTATGTGGGTTACTGCTGAAATGGTCCCCATTACTAGGGTTTTCTAATCAACATTTTTATTTGGTTAAGTGTCCAAGTTTACCTTACCCCGCCCATTCATTTAGTTAACTTGTTGAATCGGTTAAGTGTTTTCCTAATTTACTTAACCCTACCAATCCTGACTTAGCTTTAATATATTAAAGCACCAACCACTCACATTAGACAGGTCTTGTTGTGGTCACTGGATGTGCCGGTCGGTTCCGGGCAGATTTACACCACAACTCAGTCTAACCTCGGGTTCTTTTTGGGCCTGATGCACTAACCACCCACATTAGACAGGTCTTGTTGTGGTCATTGGATATGCCGGTCAGTTCCGGGAAGATTTACACCACAACTCAGTCTAACCTCGGGTTAGGCATATTCGTCTTTTCTAAATTCATATTTTCTATATATATGTCTAATTTCTTTATGTGGATAAAATTTAATTTAATCACGCCATAATTATCCTTTGATTATGCTCAACATAAATGGTATATCAAATATACCATTTAACGAACAAATCTATGCCATGAATTTTCATATTTCCGATCTCTACCCCCGTGGAACGTACGCATGAATCACATAAAATGTTGGGCTAGTAAGTTAGCCCAACCCATAAACAAGAAAAGGGGTAATAAACAAGAGACATGAAATAAACATAAAATAACATACATTTCAACTTGTCATGTGTAACTTGGCATAGAGGTATCATTAACTTTAATTAAATGGGTAAAGGTGAACTTGTGACTTAGTTGGGTCTAATGGTCATGTAAACTTGACAAAGGTCTAGCATGAAAGTTTAACATATAATCACAGTTTCAACCTACAACTTAGCATATAATCTTATGTATGTCAAAACATAAGAAAGCTATTATAATGATTTTTAATCACAATTTAGCATGATGTTAAAAACATAAGAGGACTACAATTCCACTTTTACAACATAATAAGTTTCAACCTAACATGAATATACATGAGTGTTGATCTAACATATAAGCATGTGTTTTAGATCACATACTTGCAAATAACCACCAAATTATAGCATGACATGTTTTTCCATTTAATTGGTAGAATAAATCCATTACCCAAATCATAATAGATTTTAATAACATACAATATGTTCATCACCACAAGCATATAGACATGATTAATATACAACATGTTCATCGCCACAAGCATATAGACATGAAATATACAACATGTTCATCGCCACAAGCATATAGACATGAAATATACAACATGTTTATCGCCATAAGCATATAGACATGATTAATTACAACGATACTTTAAGATAAACGAGAATTAAATCTTATACATAAGCATCATTCTATATCCCAATTACAACATGTCATGATTCAATCGAAAGAATGTTTAAATCTACGTAATAACCAACTTACAAACTAAAAGGAATTCTTAATTTCTGAAATCTGAATTCTGAAATTGGAGATGCGCGCCTTTGATGAAGATCATTGAATTAGACTAGTTTTTATTTGATTTTAGATGTAAGCTTTTAACTCGTCTTTGAATTGAAAACGGTGACGGCTACTCCAAGTTCTCTACTGATGACATTTCAGTTCTAGGATTATTTTTCTGTGTGTTTTTAGGTTGAGCATTGAGTTGTTTATATAGAATTTCAGTTTAATTATAGCCATCAGATGAACCTAGGGTTAATCACAGCCACTCAGAACAGATCAGGATCATCCAGAAACCCTAGTGACTCAGCAGCAAGTCATCAGTCGTTCAAAATTCAGATCTGGCCGAGGGCCAGGTCGACCTCTAGGGGGGAGATCGACACTAGGGTCGAGCCCCTAGTCGACCTACTTGGGCGGGAATTTTCCCGCCCAGCCCGCTTCTGACTTCTGTTTGAATTTTGAAATCTGGCTCGAGCTGTTTGAATTTATTTGAATTTCTGAAACTTCTGACAGCCATAACTTCTTCATACGAAGTCCAATTTACACAAACTCGAATTCTATCTCAACCAGAATTCCGAAACGAACACAATGGCGTAACCCGTTTCCCTTAATTCTCACATTTTAAATTAAGTATTGTTTAATTCATTACTATAACATTAAAAGAAAGCACGGGGTGTTACATTATGGGCATCCAGATTTTAGGTGGGAAAATAGTAAACTTTGAGTCGGTCAGCGGACTGGTGTGAGGACTAAAAACAGTTACTTTCATTTTAAAGTAAGGTAAATCATAGGACCACACCATATAACACGGAATGGGCTTTCCCCATATGAATACCAGTACATAAAAATGTTCTTTAGAAAATGAAGCTACCATAAGGTCTCGCACCTTACACACAATGCAAACGCACACTTGAGCGAGATTTCCTTTATAATAGCCAAGATATGCTTGATACGTGAAAATTCTCTTATATTATTATTAGTGCATAGTGTGAAAATCACTTTCGCAAATAAATGTATCAATCTTAACAAGCATAGGTACCATAATAGTATAAACATTTTACGCAAGATTTACAATAAAAAATCGTATTGGGCACGTAGATGATAAGTTTGGGTTTTCCATCAAATGACCAAGGCTAACGAACTTCCTTACCGAATGGGCACGCCTCTAGAGGGACGTCCCGAGAAGTAAACCCTTCTCTGCCAACACAAGGTCATCAGTGCTGCTCAAACCCATGCCGCACGAGTATGCCATTTCCCCGTCATTGCTGACCTTTCTTTACGAGTACTCTAATTTCCAACAAAACCACTATAGTAAAATGCCTGGGATCCATACCATTTCACTACCAACATAATAGCCATATAGAAAACATCTAGGTTCCATTCCGTAGTGTTCCTTCAAATATCTTGAAGAAAATGGTCATCCCCTTTTTAAGGTCGCAAACCCCATAATCTTGCAACATCTTTTCCTATTTCGCTCATTTCCAAGATGTGAGGCTGTCGAAGTCTCATTACACAAAGCTATGCTTCAACAAGCCATGCTTTGATCATCATAGCACATCACTTTATATGTCATATTATCATTATATGGTATATAATTGATAATCATTAACCATTTAACCTTTGAGCAGATACATCTCAAAGAGTGGTGTTAAGCTAAGAGATAAACCTACCCGCCACCAACATAAATATGTTTAAAAAGACCAATCATACATTACAAAATGCAATGTGAGGCATACATCCATACAAGTCCGTTCTGGGTCTGAACGAAACTGAAGGCACCTTATTCCTCGTCCAACTAATGGAGAGATGCCCTTGCAAATTCGGAATTCCTTCAAATATGTTCAAACCATTGCCACTTAATTGATATAAAATCCATCTTCAAATGGAAGCTATCCATTTGAGACATTCAAAAAGCAATCCTTCAGATATGAAGGTCCCCGGTCTTCACCATCGTCTTCAATAACATTTGGCTTTCTTCAACACATCTTTTTATTATTCGGAATAGTTTACGGATCCGAACACCATTCCCGGTCTTTCCGAAAAATAAGCACAAATAAAATACACAGGGATATCACAAAGTTTCATTCTATTTTGGATTATTCCTTGATTTAAATTTAAACCTTAACACAAATGTAATCAAAATCTCATTCCCATCCACTAAGTGGAACATAGAGCGAAATGTCGTTCCCACTCTATTGGTCTAGGGAAATTTCTACCTACGATAGAATGCGACTAACTCCTCACCCTTAATCCATATCTACATTCATTTTGGTAAATTCTAATTATCTTTATCAATCCCTTTTTCCTTTCATTCATTCAAGTATTTATTTAAAACTCTAACTTAGTTTTAAATCTTCAAAATCATTATTCAATGATTACTTAACTCTGGAAGCCAATCCTGTCTTTAAGTAGGTTAAAGAATAGATGTTATTTTAGACATCATTCACGACAAACCAAAAAATCATACTTTCATTCTAGATGAAATCTTTGCAGAAATTTCATCAATTCATAATTGATATAAATTTCCGTATCGAACTAACGCTATAAGCGGAATAAGGACAAACCCTTTTTAAATTCCTCAAATAGTATTTGTCTTCATCTACAGATAATTATCTCGATTATCACCAAATCGATTCCCATTAAATTCCAAATTTAACTTATTAGTCATTCAAAAATGATTACTCAAGTCATAGATGAATACAATTTAGTTTTAAACCTTTAAATAATTCTTTCCAAAAAATGATGTAATAGCATCACAAAAAGCGCTGCAAATAGACTTATATTAGCTAGTTTAGTCGAAATGACTTTTATATTATCCAAAACTTCATTTTATCAATTCAAACTACTTTCAAACCATTTATGATGTTTTATCATAATTTATCCCTATTAGTAATAATTTTAAAATAGTTTATTTCATAAAAATCCACTTTCAGATCGCTAACCGCAAATTCTGGATTTTTCTAGAAAATTGATTTTGACTTATTTCAAAATCTAACCGTTGTACCATAAAAAATTTCTATTCATTTAAAATATCTTTTCATTTCAGACCTATTTCCGTTTCGGGAAAATCCTATGGTCGGATCTCCTTATACGTAAATTTGAAGTCAATGGTCGAAATTCGCAAATTACCATTGTGCGACTAGTCCTATTCGGACCAGACTTCAATTTATAATTAAAATTAAATCGAATTATTTCCAATATAACTTATTAATTATATAAAAAATATATAATTAGTTTTGGAAACTAAATTTCAACGATTTCACTTGAAAAATAATTATTCCATTATCTAATCACTTATTTATTGTTTAAATCATTAAAATACTTTTAGTTTTCAAAACTTATTATTTGCAGTCAAAAGTTTCCTGAAGTTCATTATAAAAATAAATAAGATACTTTGGAAACTAAATTCTTCTTAAATCATTTCCTGGATACCCAAACCAAACTTTACTTTCTCAACTTACTGTTCATTTTCAATTTAAATTTGAAAACATGCCTGTATTGATTTAAAACTAATTCAAATCAAATTCTTTATTTAACGAAAACTATTCGTAATTAATTAAACTATCTTTCCAAACTATTTCGGATTTAAAATTCAAACTTTTATTTTTCACTGAATATTTTATTAATAAAATATTCAATTAAATTCTAATTTGGAATAATACTCAATTACTCACCATTTAATTTAATTTATATGGATTTCACACATCATTAGCATCCAATAATAGTTGTTAACAACTATTAACATCAATTAGCACACAAAGGCATCATCAGCGTAAGTGTTAAGGCCATTAATGCTTAATACCAAATCAAACCATCGCTAATTGAGGTATTAAACCTCCATAACGTTTTATTCCCATAATTAGCAACCCAAACCATATCAAATCATCATTAGCACACAATACATTCCAATTTTAAATCAATATAAACCCATTCACGTTGAATCATTACGTACACCAATCATATACAAACAATATTCCGCAAGTGATCAAAATTTTCCTATCACTTGAAATCATGGTGTATTTCAAGTATAAGCTCAAATTACTTACTATTTTTTTTTCAGAATCATATGTTTAGTCAAACAAACCATGTTAACTTCAGTGTTATCAAGTCGTTACCTTGTTATCTTAAACATTTAGCCATTTCAATTCAATTTTACTTGTCATTAACAAATGTAAATTGAAAGAACCCAACTTTATTAACATTAGCTAACAAACATAAGTATCATGAGTTACCATAACCGTTATTAGCTGTAACAACCCGGAAAATCTGAACCAATTTAAAAAATTTAATTTGGCTATTGTAATGGATTTTGAATATTTAAAATAAATTATTTTAAATAATAACGACCAAAAATCTATTCTAATCGAAGTTATGGCGAATATATTTATTTTAATTATAAAATAAGGTCTGAAATGGCGCGACAGTTTGAAAATTTGAATTTGAACTTTGACTGACTGTACAGGATGCAAAATAAAATGGATTTCAGTAAAAAAAAATATTTAAATCTGTTTATGAATATCTTTCTAATGAATCTGAAAAATCAAAATTTCATAGTGGGAACCAAAAGTTATGGCCAAATGAATGTTCAGAACGGTCATTATGGAGTTTATATAGCCCTTGAAAATAGACATTTTGCAAACAGCCTCCGTTTTTGACGAAACCACTTTTGTTGGATCCGGGATGTCGAATAATTGTTAGATTTCAAATTCCATAATTTTTGGAGTTAATATGTGAGCATGGCAAAAAGAAAACGTGTTTTGACAGTTTTGGTCAATTTAGATCGACCAGAAAATGGTCATTTTTCAAATGGTTTCCAAATTCGACGAAATCAGTTTTGTTGGGACCGTAGCGTCCCAACATAGCTAGATAAATTTTTCGGGAATTTTTGGAATCAGTATGTGGCCCCAGCAAATTAAAATGTACGTTCAAACCAGAATTTGAATGTTTTATATTTTAATTTGAAGAATAACTGACTGTAACCATCGAATGAGCTTACGAAACATATCCCATTGTGTTCGGAATAGGGGTATTTTGCTAGGGGCGATAGTCGTTGGGTTTGAATTGGAGTTCATATGAGAAAACCCTAATTTTCAAATTTATATAAATAACGGCCAATCAGAAAATTTCTTTTATAATGTTATTCTCCCAAAATAATTTTCTCTCTCCCCGTAATATCGCGACCGACGGCGGAAGTGCTTTCTGGCCTTCCCGACCAGATTCCGGTCAAACCAAGCGAAATTAGCCTTGACCCCTGTTGAACTTTTTGAAGATCTCGACCCCCTCTTCACATCTATACCCATTGCACCCCAAACCGCTGCGCCATCGTCGAGATCTGCTCCGTCGAAGTTGTCGCCTTCAAGCAGCCACTGTCGCCACCATGCTGCATTAATCTGAGCGCCACCCCCAGGTCCAGGCGCGCGATTCGAAGCTCTTCGAGGTGCCAAAACCCGATTGCGTCCAGGTACTACGGATTTGAAGTTATCGCCAAACCTAGTTTTGAATATTCAACTGAGGTACACGACAGTGGTTTAAATTAACTGTTTATAACACTTTCAAGCGCTACGAAATATGATTAACTTATAAAAATCATATCTTTTTGCTATGTGGTCGAAATCCAGTGAAACAAGAGACACCGGGACCATGTGTATGTCTTCTGCATTCTAGAAGAGACCGGAGAATTTTTGGAGCTTCCTACAATTTTTGGAGGAGTGGAACCCAATGTGAGATTTCTAAATTATAAACGATATGGAATGGCGATGTATAAATTATACGATCGATATATAAGTTATATTAGCGTTGTACACCTCCTGTATAAGCATTGTATAAGTTGTATGTGCGATGTATTAGTTATATATACATTGTAAAGATCATATGTGCGTTGAATGGAATTGAAATGATATTGAAACGAAATTGAAATATATTTATATACGTATATATATATATACTCCCCTCGTCCACAGACCATGGACGATATATATTTATTGTGATTGTTTGAATTTTGGTTGATGTGAAATTTGGTTGATAAATGCCAATGGTTGATAATGATTGTTTGTCGTTGAAACAAAATTAGAATTGTTTGTGGAAAAATCCATTGGGATATGAAAATGATTGAAATATTTAGATTATAAGGATAAGCCCCTTAGGGAACGCTACGAGGCGTAAGGTAGTGCGAGGAGCCGTACTCGGGACGGTGCCGGTTTTTAACCCCCTGCCGTTATGCTACCGAAATTTTCTGAAATATTCATATGTTTGGTTAATATTCATGCGTTGAAATAGATTCATGTGTTGGAAAAATATACCTTTTTGAAATAAATTGTTTGAATGATACAAATAACATTTTTATTGAATGTATGAAATGAAATGGTTTGAATGATAAAAATAACATTTTTATTGTATGTACGAAGTATATAAAATATTCGTGTTTGAAATATATTGTTTTAACAATAAAAATCACATTTTTATAATATATATGAATTGCTAAAAATCTTCATTTTTGAAATAAATTGTTTTGACAATAAAAATCACATTTTTATTATATATACGAAGTGTTAAAAATAGCCATGTGTTGAAATAAATACTTGTTGGATAAAAATATTATTTTTATCAAATATATGAAATGAAAATGATTTGGAAATCGAAGAATGAATTATATTTATATATGTATATATATATAAATATAATTAAATTAAAACGAATAACGAAGCTGCAGTTCGTATTTTTAAATCGCAACTTCAAACGATTGTACCGGGAGATCCAACCATCGGATTTTCCCGAAACCGAAACCGTTGGGTCTGCTTTGGAAATATCTTTCCAACGACACCAAATTTGTAAAGATCCAACGGTTAGATTTTGTGAAATTTTAAATTCAAACTGAATGAAAACAACGCCAGAATGGATTATATTAATATATATAAATATAATTAAATTAAATCGAATGACGACGCTGCAGTTCATGTTTTGAAATCGTAACTTTAAACGATTGTACCAGAGATCCGACCGCCGGATTTTCCCGTAACCTAGAACCGTTGGGTCCACTTGGAAAAGATCTTTCCAATGATATAAAATATTTAAAGATCCAACGGTTAGATTTTCAGATATGTGTAAATCAAATCTAGAGAAAAACAGCACCATGGCCGCGTTATGGCCTGAAGCGTCGTTTGAATAAATCAACTATATTTAAATAAAAAATTAGCGATAAATCGTTATAAAATATTGTAAACGATATGGAATGGAAATAAACTGAATTTACTCGGTTTATAGGATATTTGATGGTTAAATGTGTTTGATGTGAAAATTATTAATGAACTGAATTATGGATGTCAAATAATTTAACCATTGAAATGAATTTATTTGAAATTGTAAATATACATAAATTATTTGAAAAGGCCGAGTTAATTCTCATTTCAAATAATTGGTCGACGGTTAGAAGTCGAAGATATGAAGACGGTGCAAGACCGAGGATCTTCACATCAAATGGATGGCTACTGATGCCTTTGATGGGAGTTGCTGCCCTGAAGGGGTTACAGTGGTGGTCATCCGGACGTACTTGTTGATCGCTCGGATGTGCGAGGGCCTCTCTCCTGTATTGGACATACAGGAGAGAAATAAGGTGCCTCCGGTTTCGTACATACCCAGAACGGTCTTGTAAATGGATGTATATCTGATGTTGTAGATTGACAACGTGGCACGCAGTGATGCTGTGATCAAGGCTTTTGTTGAAAAGCAGAGCTTTGTGGTTGATGATCAAAGCATGGATTTAAATAGCTAGCTTTGTGTTTAGCATTGATTCGCGAGCCTCACACCCCGGTATGGACCGGAAACGGGAGAGGACTTTAGGGAGGACATGCGTTTCTTTCTAGCTAGGAGTGGTGTTTTGGGTTTTACATGCCCGGACATTTTACTTATGTGGATGATGGATAGCGAGGTGCCTCGGTTATATTGGTCGCTCCAGGGCCGATGATTTGGTCGGTATATGACCAGTTTACGCCCCATAGGGCGGGGAAACACAATGTTCAGGCATTTTAATCCACTCTGTGTGGACCGACACTAACGATCCAAGGGCCCACCTGAGTCTGGGCCTTGAGGCTCGGGCTAGAGAGTATCGAAGCGGTAAGGATGATCCCTTGCCTTGGTTCATGACGGAAATCCAATTTCCAAATACAACATCGTGCGGTTTTCGATTGTATACCTATATATGGCGACATGATATATGGTACTCATGCCATCTATGATTGATACTTATGATTGAAATTGTTTTTGTAACATATAAACACTAGTAATAATATCAAATGTTTTTGTTTTATTCGTATCAAGCATCTTTTGGCCATTATAAGTTAAAACTCTATCCTTCGGTTTGCGTTGCATTGTGTGATGGGAACTGAGTCTTATAATGGCATCATTTTTTGTAAAAAGCATTGCGATGTTTTAATGATTTACCTGTTTTAAGCACTGGCAATCCAATGGAGTAAACTCATTCCGTGTTAGCGGCGTGGTCCTGTGATTGGCCTTATTATTAAAATAAGTTAAGTAGATTTCTCATACCAGTCCCATGACTGACTCATAGTTTGTTTCACTTGCAAACTCGGGTGCCCTATTTTCTACACGGGCAGCCTGGTATTCAGGCTTTAGCAGGCTCTTTCTGGATAGCTAGAGAGCTGTAGATGGATTCTATCATTTCTTTCTTTTTATGCTGTTCAGCTCCTGTTGTACATATTATGTTTTGATTCCGCTGTAGACATTTTATGTAAAGCTGAAACTGTATTTTGTACTAAGTATGATCCTGTATACTGTGTACCTCCGATGATTATGTTTATCCAGTGTACTCTGTTGTACATTATCTGGTGTATTTATATATTTCTGTTTTGCTGTTATTTGTTTATGTGTTATATTCCAAAGATTACCCTTGCCACCGTGGAACGGGGGTTTGCGGTCGTCACATTAGCAATCTATCATCATCATAACAACTTATGAACATCCAATAACTAACTAATTTTTCCATATATAGTAAAACTAGTTATACCAACTAAACTAGTTAACAAAACTTGAGTGAGGAGTTCTCACCGAGGGATCCACTCCACCAATCTTTAAAAAAAAGGGTAGGATCTTTTGTTTTTCTATGACTTCAACTCCACTTGAATAACCAAGATATCAACTTTAACAATTTACATCACCACAAATTCAACACATATAAGTTTATATATGTTTGTTTGCACTTAGGAAGAGAAAGCTTGGATTTTTAACATAAAGGTGGGGTTTTAATGGGTTAAAAGTGGCAAAGGTTGGCGTTTTAGTGGATTAAATCCTAGATCTATGAAGTATTGAAGTGTGTGAGTGGTTTTCTGGTGGAAAATGGAGTTTCGGTGGCCAATAGGGTATTACCTAAGGTGTTTCGAGCTTAAGACATGCAAATGAGGGTAGTTAGGTGCTAGTAAGTAGGAAAGGAGGTGAAATATGGTGTTTTGGAGTTAGATAAATAAGGAGAAGGGGGAGAAGAGATGTAGGCCGTGAGTTTCCATGCAAGAGAATCCATTAACGGAGAAAGGAAGGAGGGAAGAAGATGAGGAGAAAATGAAATGAAGTGGAGAAGAAGGAGAAGATTCTTTTTACATAAAAAGGTGAGATGTATAGGAAAATGACACCTCAAAAGCAATTCACATGCCTAAGTTCCATGAAAGGTGGAACTATGGAAGATACAGACATGTGTTAGGGCAAGGACATGAGTTGTCTAATGGTGGAGGTTTAGGAAGCTTAAGGATTAAGGCTCTTTTATTAAATGTTTAATTAACACTTCAAGCTTTTATAAGGAAGGTGTTATCTCCTTTAAACCAATTTAAACTCTATGAAACCATTAGTACAGGTTAATAAGTAATTAAAGTTGTCATTAACCATTTAAAGTAAAATTAAAAGTTTTCCAAATAGCCATTTACAAATATAAATCTCTACAGGATTTAAATTTCCGATTGAAAACCAGTGTAAATGAACTAATGATCTTTAGATAAAACTTAATTAAAAAATTTATAAATGAGTTCATTATCATATATATTTATTTTTGAACCATTTTAAGTCTATTTTATCAATATTTTTAAATTTTCAATATTATCTAAAACTACTTAATTTAAGTCTAGTTTCACTAAAACGAGTCTATGCGTTTTCAACTCATATGATCAAAGTAAGTCCAATCAATACGAAATTTTGAAATCCTACTATATTTCAGTGAGTCTATTTCTGTCAAATTCTTGGACTATCTCAATAACAGTTTATTTTCAAGTTATAAAAATAATATTAAATTATCTTTTTTTAGTATATTTACTTTTAAATTAATTTTAAAAGATCAGTAACCTTATTTTAACCATTGTAAATTATAAAAAAAATGTTAAAATTAATTTTTCAATAGTTTTTCATGTTTACATTCATTGTTTGACCCTTAAAAATTCATAAAAAATCAATTAAAATTTATATTTAAATCGACTAAAAATACGGGTCGTTACATAGAAACTTAGTTTATATATTCATTACTACATGAACTTTTATAAAACATAAAAAACATAGGACTGTATCTTTTTACTAAAAAGTAGTGAACAATTTTAAATACAGTAGTACAAAATGGTCATTAGAATTCATTCTCGTTGAAGTGAACAATGGATTTGAATATGGTATTAAGCAGAGAATTTTGTTGATAGATGATATACTTGGCAATGCAAAATGGATATTAGAGCGGGGTATTTAAAATGTAATTTTAAATTTAATTGATTAATAGTTAACTATTTTTTGTACATAGTAGGTGTCTAATTTTTGCAAATAATAAAAAATAAATTACCCTATTTCATTGAAACAAACTAATACATTTTCAAATTCAAATACATTAAAAAAGCAAACTAAAAACAACTAACAACGACTATGCTATAACCACAACCCATATATAATAAATCATGTTGCTTCTCCATCATTCAATTTTTCCATAGTGCCATATTGTATGGATTCATCGCGGAAATTAATATAAGCACCCATTGTTGAATGGTTATATAAGAGATAGTATAACATAAAAGTTTTGTATGATATTGTCGGAATGATCTATATGAATGGCCGATCTTAAAACGTCATACCTGTTTGAGTCGACCTGCTATACTTCATATATGTGAGAACCGTTCTATATCACCTGCAAAATAGCATAAAAGGGCATTGTAGTCATTCCCACTCGATATGAGGCGTTCATCAGAGATGAAAACAAAACAAAACAACATGTCGCATATCTTATCGCGCGTGGGTAAAATATAATACAAAACATATACAATAAAATACCGAGCCATAAAAATGTCAACTATACTAAAATCACTGAATTATATACAAAATGTCATATAAGTTGTATACAACATTTCCTCATTGTAAGCCTTTCAGAATACAAAAAAACAAATAGTGGAATTATCAATAAATAGAGAATAATATGCCAAAACTTTCCAAAGCTCGTCTCCCAATAGTAGTTGCGCCACCAAACATGTCATCTAGCCTACTCACTGAAGTTCACTCAAATTAATAAGACGCAAAACATAAAAACTTGGTTCATTCAATAGTCTAGTGTAAACGTTTGTAACGACCCGTATTTTAGCAATTGGATGTTTAAAAAATAATCGTTAATTGAGTGACGGTTCCAAGGGGTGATTTTTCACAACCAATCGAATTTGGGTTTGAGTATAGTTCCACCGAGTCCAGATTCTTCGTTACGTGAAGAAAAGTGTATGGACGACTATATTTCAATATCAGACGATTTAAGGGTCAAAATTATTTCGAAACACACATAAAATTTTCAGAGTGCAGTCTCGGAATGTGATGAAACGTGCCATCATAACCGTCTTATTGAGGTGATATATGCCTTCAAGTTTCGTAATGGTCATTTGTGTTGTTTGATCGTACGAAAAGGAAATGCTCGTTTATTTCTCTTGAAAATGTACGAGACAAATTGGTAAAAGATTAAAATAGTATTTAATCTTCTGAAAATACCCAACAGTAAAATACTCGACCCATTCCTTCTTTTTCATGGTCACTATTATATTATTTCATGGCTGCCAAATCTCCTTGTTCAAAAATCAAGATCTTCATCCTCACTTCATTAAAAATTGTAAAATCTGGTTCTACAAGTTCATGCTTTGATTCTCTGCACCCCTATGTTCAGTTTGAAGGGTATGGTTCAGATTTTCGAAATTGACCCATTTTGGCTACAATAAGGATTCAATATTGAGCGAGCTTCAAGCGACGAGAGCTCATGATATTAGTACCATGAGTTTGCAACGTCGAAGGGTAGTTACGTTCTTGGTTTAGTGAAGTGCGTATAGAGTGTGACATCTGTAACAACCCAAAAAATTGAATGACAATAATTATATAAAGAGTTAATTAATAAAACAATAAGTTTGTAAAATTATGACGACCGCCCTACATCTTCGATATCCAATTAGTGCTCTATAGTGGTTCTCAACCGATGTAGAACGATGATCAAGGTTGAAATAAGAGAAATAGCCTAAAATCCGTTGTATGTCTCACAACACATGGAATAAAATATAATAGTAACATAGCAGATATAAAACAAGAAAGATAGTAAATAGCTGATAATGAATAATAACATTAGAGCAACAAATCCAAAATACAACATGATAATAACAGAGAGCCATACATGGAGATAATTAAATTTAGAACTATCTCTACGTAGACACTACTATACCTAAAGTAGTAAACAACGGAAGTAGACAGGGTATATGTATATAAAAAATATGTGGAGCAGCCTCCTGATTGCTCTTCAGTTAGTTACCCATGCACACCTAACGTGTCTCTAGTCTGCTTATTTAAGAGCATCTAGAGTAATAAGAAGCAATGCATATAACTCTAGGTCAGACAAAATCTGATGTGAGCGATAGTGTCTCTAATACTAATAAAGTAACACAATAGGTATAAAGGGTTATACCAGACTTGTCCCTGCATCCAAAGAGTTGGCACACACAATATTGTACTCTACTCTAAGGTTATTGTGTCGTTGAGTGTAAGCATAAGTGTGTGATAGTGCGATACAAGAAAGCATCAGAAAACATCATTCATTCTAACGTTCCCTCACTCAGTGCGTTGTGTACGCATAATCTTTGTATGATCTCGTCGTCATACGAAGGACTATGATGGTCCTGATCCTTCCGTAATCGATTTCATGTCATCTAGACGGCCAACAACTAAACTATCTATTGATAGCTCGGGATACCTGAATTCTAAGGCTTATGAACCAGCATCACCCTAAGGGTCATAGTCACTAGCTTTATTACCTAGGGTCATGTCACCCAATGAACATCATCAACAAACCCCCACTTCTTAAGTACCCTCGGACTCTACAAACACGGTGAACACTTTCGTAAACTCATCCACACTGAGGTCTATCTTTAGAGTCATCTCTATGGTTCCCAGCTTGGAATCCTCTTGGTAATTCATTCCTTTTGACTTACTTTGTATCTCGGAATAAAGCTAGTCGTATCGGAGTTGTTCCTTAAGAAGAAAGAGTCATTGTCAATTTATCGTACAAGTTCATGCACCAAGTGTCATATTCCCTGCCTCCATCACCAAACCCTCAAAGACACTACTCCTCGTCCTCCACGTGAGTTAATCGATCCAAATCTATATAGGTCCAGACCGGTGTACCCGGACCTGGTTTGTGTGGCTAGCACATCAATCTGATGCACCTTGGTTCCACATCGCTTATTGTAGAGCCGAATCCAATCTGGTTCGGTACACATGCATGCCGATCTGGCGCACTCTGGGTCGGCATACGACATGCTGATCTGGGAGCACTCTGGTTCGATATACATGCATATTGAATTGGGGCCTTGCCTTCAACTCCCATTCTTCTACTCAAAATTTTGATGCTGATCCGAGATTATCCTACTTCTACCGAACTAAAGCCAAGCCTTTGCTACACGAAACCGAAACCATGCCGGTCCAGATTTTTTTCTCTATGCTAATCTAAATTTCCTGTTGCCATAACTTGATCACCTGAACTCCGAATCACTTGAAACTACTTGGTTGCCTCCTGAGACCTTCCTTGTTATCCCATAGAAATCTCATGCTGATCCGGTTCGGTCATGTTGATCCCTACCTTAGAAGCCGCAACATGACTACCTATGCTAATCCGCTATTCGCTTGGTGTTTATACCCATTTAAGCATTCCTAAGAAAGCATCTAGCATACAAAGCATTCTCTAACAATATCTAGTTCAACCCAAATAACGCACCCTCCTTAAATTTCGGGTCTCACAAACATGATTTAGATCATTCCAAACTTAAATATGTGTAATTACATAATTAATAGTGATTTTGGAGTATTTTCCATATTTTTAGGAGATGGTTATCATTTAAAACACCTTAATTAGTATTCAAAGATACTAACCACTCACCTACCAATGCCTTGTTAGATTCAAAGTGAATAGCGCTTTGCTTGAATCCCTAGGTGTTGCAACACCTTTTCCTACACTTGACTTAATCCTTCACTAAACGATGAGGTTAGACCAATTGAAGTAAGATTTAGAGAGGGATTTGAGAGATAGAAGCAATTAATGAGTTTGGCATCTGTTTTGGCATTGTGTAAGGAATAAGAGATGAGTTTCTTACTCACTTCAGCCACCATTAACCTTATTCCTAAAATGGTATTGGATCCACCCACTAATGACCTCTTTTGACCTAATTAATTTGTCCAATCCTCCTCAAACCTTATTTCAATCATTCTATCTAAAAAATAAGCCAGTTTAATTAATGTGACCACTTTACGAAATCAGAAACCATAATTCAAATCCAATGAAACTCGTTTTAGGTTTGATCCTCTTCCCGATCAAAAGTCATGAGTGAAACAAGTTCCTCCAAGAGAAAAATGGCCATGGATTGACAAAAATATTGAAGGTATGGCCCAGTAACACCCCAAAGATTTTCTTATCCCAAATTTTGACAAAAATCGAAACTCAAACACATACAGGAATGGAGAGTGTTACTCTGGTACCTGCATTTAGTAAGCATAAGCATAATCAGAGTAAAATAAAACTAACTCACAGTGGAAAGAAATATTATAACAAATACCGACTAAGGCGACAACCTTAAAGCATATCAGCATACTGATGTAAAGCATGAGAGAGCAAGAACCGAAAAACAACGAACACCTGCTAAGACCTATCTTCCCCGAACTAACCCGAGAGTTGCTATGAGGAGGGGTTCAAAATAACAAGTCCCTATGAGTAGAAAATGTGTAACATTTTCTATAGTACACAAATGTATCCCATTTGGTCATAACTGAAAAATATGTCTAATAAGGCTAGTAATTCTAACCTAACCTTGCAAAGATTTACGAACGGCGATTAACCACCAAACCCAAGGTAGTATCCCAAACATAATGATATCACAACGCAGAGATAGTATGTTTACGCATAATTGTGAAGCCTTTAAACCACTATTTAACTAATCACCAAAGATTAAGAGGTAGGCATCTAGCTTCTTGTTATCCCGTAGGAGGTTAATTATTTCTATATAGCCACTTAAGACCTCACTACCAATATAAGGTAAGGGTGGATCCTTTCGATAACTTAAGACCCAAGGCTGTCATATCAATCACTTAATACTTTATTCGGTGATTTGTTCTACACTGACATAAATTAGAGGACACTAGCTATTAGGTTCTACTAATTTAATGTTTCCATCATTCCCACAAAAGGCGAGAGATAGTAAGCAGTCACTTATTACCAGTAGGATAGGTAGACGACATCTCGCCATTTATGACCTTCTCCCGGTGGACCCCAATGTTACTATTTAACTAGCTTTATTAGATAATCCCTTAGTCACATAATACTTTCCACAGAATAGGCAGACCTATGGTACCTACGTATCAGTCATTTAATACCTTATCCTAGAGTGGACCCTAACCCTAGTCACTTAACACCCAGAGGAAGTGGACTATCGTGGATATTACCGACCCGGTACCCCATTAGTCATTTAATACTTCTAATTTATGGAAAGGTGAGCTACACCATCCCTTAATACCCTTTTAAGGGTGGATCTAACTACTTAGTACCTTTATCCTGAAGTAGGCTTACGCATATAAATTATTTCCTTTCTAATGTTTCTTCTTTTGGGTAAGAGACAGGTCCTATAACCACTTAATAACTCACACTTAAAGCAAACCTTATTTTGTGAAACAATCCTCATTATGTGATTAACTATCATTACGGCTCCTATGGTTAATGATATCTCATATCAGTTATACTTATATCCGACTACTGGAAAGTGTAGACTTCTGCCGAACAAGGCTATTGACCTCAGATCATTAACCTATTAAGTCCAATCTTGATTCTTAATTATATTAATTCTAGATTAACTAGAAATAGTAAAGGAAAACTTATAAGTTCATATCCTAGGATGTTTAATTATTTATTTCCTTATTGGACTTAGCATTTAATACGACAATCACTACCCATTATTCCCAATTAATTTCCAATTCTTATTATTAATTAAGGTTCCTACCATTTATGACTCTAGCGGTCATATTTTCCTAAGGCACTAATGAACCCATTAAATGCCAATTATTACCATTAATTAGAATTATTGTCATTTTACGAACTTAACGACCATATTTCCAAAGGCATTGAATGTCCTATTTATATCAGTCTCGTTTTAAATTCTAATATAATCATTGTAACTCTTTAAACTTTTCTATCTTATTTTAATTTGACTTAATTCTTGTTTGCATATATATATATATATATATATGCTTATAGGTATTATTTATTCACTTCCCTAATTGGACTTACAATTCTTATTCCTAAAACAATTCAAATTGTAACCATTTTAGCATGTTTATCCTATTCAAATTACTTTCCCCATTTAAAATATGGTTACAACACTTGTTATCTTATTTATGACCTTATTTATAGCAATCGATTCCATTTATTACTATGACCGTCATATTCTCTGTTTCCATTTAATATGGACTATATTTCCTTATATATTTCCATAAAAAACGAAAACTATTCAAACACACAACAATAACAACAAACATTTATTATAATATAACTTATTTGTGCTATTTACGTTGGTTTGGACAGATAAGATATACCTATTTACTTATTTATTTAAGCGCTGTTAACGTAGTTACTGTTGATGGGCCTTTCGGACCGCCCATCAAGGCATGACAATATGATAAATTCTAGGATTCTAGCACTCGAAGCGGGTGAGCTAAAGGAGCCTGTTCCATGGGCTCGATACACACAATGAAATATAGATTGGAGGAAGCGTGGAAGGGCTGGATCTGACCATTTATTATGCATTCATTTAAGGCCCAAGAAAACAACCTAAAGAATAGCTCATCCCAGATTCTCTTCATTCAAACTGCTTAGGATATTTCAACCGAGCATTTAGGGCGGAATACTAATTCTTTGGCAAAGACCAAATCCACCAGCCGCAACTACTTTCATGGATCTGATAACACATATTAGTAACAGCCCATTATTGTATCATCTATAAATATTGATATCCTAGTTCAGAATAGGCATTGAATCATGGTAATCATTATAGCAAATAAAAAAAAGAGAAATAATATATAAAGTGGACGTAGGCACCATCTTCGCCGAACCACTATAAAAACTGTGTGTGATCTCTTTCAATTTCTGTGCATTGTTTATTATTATTAATCTTCATTTATTCTCTATAAATCTCTTCTCTTTGGGGTGTTGAACCAGTTTTTGGTATCAACATTTTGGTGCTTTCACTGAGAACCTGACTTTCTCAGATCATTTCGAATTTTTTTGCTCTACTTTTGGATCACCAAGTTCAAGACAAAAATCCCATTTTTTATTATTGCATTGATTTAGCAATGGTAGGGAAAACGACGCGTAATACAGGAAAAAATCCGCAGGTGGGGTCCTCTACGGGAGCAGCTGGTGAGTCGACCGCCCCCGAAACTACTTCGGATCAGCCTGTATTACCCGTTGGAGGGGATTTAGCTCCATCCTCTGCCTTTGCAACTCAAGACGAATTCATGGCTATAGTAGATCGACTTAGGGAAACTACTGATGCCCTAAGGGTCCACTCTCAGGAGAATGCCGCTATGCATGAAGACATGACTCGCATAGCAAGGCAATAGGAAGAATTCAGAAATCAAGCTCAGGAGCTCCGGGGCTATCAACTCCCTTCTCCGTCGCTGGATCGAGTATCAGGAAGCTCGTCTTCATCGGAAGAAGACAGGGATCCACGCCGACCCCGACGTCCGTTAGAGAGAATTTAAATTGCCCAACTACCGTGGACGGAAGAACATCAGAGTCCGCCCGATGAACGTGCTCAAGGGCGTGCTGAACAGGTCGAGTTAGAAGTAGTCGACCCTGTAGCCCCACATAACCGGGAGCCTTCCCTTCCAGTAAATCGAAACGCTGTTCGAAGAAATCGGTCTCCTATACGCCCTCCCCGAAATCTTGTGAGGGACCAAGAAAACCAAAGGAGAAGAAATGCCCGGACGGTATTTCCTGATAGAAGGGGTAGAAGAAGTCCGTCGGTAGAAGAAGTCGACCCAGATACAGTGGTTCCACCAAACCTAGCTGCAATGGTACGACAAATTATGAACGATAGTCGCGGGCATAGAAATGAGGATTGGGGAATCGACCGAAGCCATACACCGTTCACTGACGACATTTTGCAAGCGGAATTTCCCAGGAGATTCAATATGCCCCAGATGGACCAGTACGATGGGACTTCAGACCCACAGCAGCATCTAATGAGATATTCTTGGCACATGGAAGTAGCGGTTGCACCCGACACAATCAAATGCAAGGCTTTTCCAATCTTTCTAAGTAGTATAACTCTTACATGGTTTGTCCGTTTACCCGCGAAATCTGTATCTAGCTTTAAAGACCTTAGTGAAAAGTTCCTAACTCAGTTCCGTCTTCATGCCACCAAATCAAAACATGTCATGGCCCTGTCAGCAGTTAAGCAGGGGAGAGGCGAATCCCAAAGAAATTATCTCAATCGGTTTAATCGGGCGGCAACCGAAGTTAGCAACCCCAACCACGAGACCGTTTTGATGGCCATGGTCGATGGCATCGACAAACGAACCGAGTTCAAGAAATATTTGATTGGAAAACCACCGACCACGATTGAAGCTTTCTATGAAAAAGCCAACGTCCGATTAAGGCAAGAAGATGCGCAGCTGGAAGAAGACGGTCAGAGGGATGCCTTCAATCCGTCAACTCGAAACAACGTCACGGTTAAACAATCCGGGGATAACTCGGGGAAAATCGAAGTGAATGTGGAAAATCATGGCAAGCGAAATGGCGAAGGATCGAACAGCAGTAGTTCGAAGCAAGAGAATTCCCGGAAGTGCCTCCACTTCCAGGTATTTGAAACATATACGGCGTTAAACGACACAATAGAGAACATATACCTCGATACCTGTAATACGATGCAATATAAGAAGCCGCCCGCACGAGAGCCTACAGAGAAGGAACGTGCAACTGGGAAGTACTATTTATTCCATGACATTTATGGGCATACAACCAATGAGTGTCGATATCTTAGGGACATCGTGGAAAAACTGATTCGAGAAGGAAAACTCAACGAATATAAAACAGCTCCAAGGGACAGGGGGCAAGGAACTTCGATGCCTAAGCAAAACCAAGCCACGGCTCATGCTACCCCTCAAGAAAAAGGAAAGGGGATTGTTATTAATGCCATCGTGGGAGGACCGCATCCCGCATGTCATAGCATCAGAGCCATGGAACGATACGTCAACGCCGCAAAACATCTTGATGTTGCAGAAGTAGATCCCCGTGAAGCCGCGAGTCCTATCAAACAAAGAAGAACGATGGCGAGGATATCATCTTCCGTGAGCGAGAATCATATGGTATAGAAATTCCTACGGTCGATCCATTGGTAATAACAGCTGTTATTGGCCCAGCTACCGTCCGAAAGGTTTTGATTGACAACGGGAGTTCAGTAAACATCCTATTTAAGCGGACCTACGACCAAATGAAATTAGATGCAAAGGACTTGGAGCTGTATGAGGGTCAGATACGTGGTTTCAATGGGTCGACCACCTAACCCATCGGCCAGGTCAAACTATCAGTGGAATTAGGAGATGGGGATCGACGAACAGCCAGGATTCTGCCATTTGTTGTAATGAATATCAACTCGCATTATAACGCTTTCCTGGGGCGGCCTGCCCTGGCTGTGTTTCGAGCATGTATCGCCCCTTGGTGTTTACTTTCGAAGTTCCCCACGGATAGCGGAATCGGAACTATGCGAGGAGACCAGGTAACAGGTCGAGCGTGCTATATGGCAGAATGGAAGGAGCTACGGAATGGAGGTAACAAGGAGTCTGAGAAATCTTCCCCCTCGGGTGAAAGTAAGGAAGCATAGCAATTACAGAAAACACCCCGACCAGGACCGTCAGCCTGTGAGGTCGAAGACATCGACCCATGAGATGTCGATGAGTCGAGGTGCAGAAAGGCGGCCCCAAATGAGGCCACCATAGAAATACCCATCGATGATGATTATCCCACCAAGGTCCTAAAGATTGGATCTCACCTTGATCCCCTCCGGACGAGGGAGTTAAGTGAATTCCTTCGGGCAAATTTGGACGTGTTCGCCTGGACCCATGCTGACATGTGTGGGATATCTCCATCTATTATAACCCACTCCCTCAGCATCGACCCAAAATATACTCCAGTAAAGCAAAAAAGGCGAATGCTAGGACCCGAAAGGTCGAGAGCTTTGAAGAAGGAAATCGGAAAGTTATAGGCCAATGGGTTCATCCGGGATTCAACCTATCTCGATTGGATAGCTAACCCGGTACTTGTGAAGAAGGCTAATGGGAAATGGAGAACTTGTATCGATTTCTCTGACCTAAACAAAGCGTGCCCCAAAGACAGCTTCCCATTACCTAGATTCGATCAGCTGGTCGACTCGACCGCCGGGCACGAGCTACTCTCATTCATGGATGCATATTCCGGATATAATCAAATTGCCATGCATGTCCCTGACCAAGAACACACCATCTTCATTACCGATCTCGGACTATACTGTTATGTGGTGATGCCTTTTGGTCTAAAGAACACAAGAGTTACCTATCAAAGGTTAGTCAATTGAATGTTTCGTGATAAAATTGGGAAAACAATGGAAGTATATGTAGATGAAACGTTCGTAAAATCAAAACAATCGTCCGAGCATGTGGACGACCTGTCGAGGATGTTTAACATCCTCCGAATATATGAAATGAAGCTAAATCCGCTGAAGTATTCTTTTGGAGTAGCATCGGGCAAATTCCTCGGTTTCATTGTGAGTTCCCGTGGAATCGAGATCAATCCCGATCAGATTGCAGCCCTTAAAGGGATCCAGGAACCTCACCGGATAAAGGATGTTCAGAGTTTAGCGGGAAAGGTAGCAGCTATGGGATGGTTCATCTCGAAAGCCACTGATAAATACCTGCCGTTCTTTGAACTGATAAAAAGAGGAAAGCGAAACTTTGCTTGGACACCTGACTGTGTCGAAGCTTTTCGCAATCTACTCGACCATCTTGAAAAGCCTCCTATTCTCTCCAAACCTGTCGATCATGAGGACTTGTTCATTTACTTAGCAGTATCAACACATGAACTCAACTCAGTTCTTGTCCGAGAAGAAGATCGAGTACAACGACCAGTCTACTATGTGAGTAAGAAATTAACCGGGGCTAAATGCAATTATCCTAAAATTGAAAAATTGGTCTATAGTTTGTTAATCACGTCAAGGAAGCTTCGACACTACCTTCCAGGCCCATCCAATTAAGATATTCACTGATCAGCTTCTTCGACAAATCTTACAAAGGCCAGAAGCGAGTGGGAGACGGCTACAATGGAATATTGAATTAAGCCAGTTTGACTTAACATTTATTCCTCGGAAATCGATCCGAGGACAAGCTTTGGCTGATTTCATAGCAGAGTTCACAACCCCGGAGGAAGAATGTCAAGACGAGGACCCTAAGCCCATGAAGATCGAGCATAAGCCATTCAATTGGAAGCTCTACACAGATGGGGCCCGAAATAGACAACGTTCAGGAGCCGGCATTGTACTTTTGTCCCCTGAGGGGCGCTTGATCTATTATGCTCTGAGATTAGAATTTTTAGCAACCAATAACGACTCTGAATACGAAGCCCTGATTGTTGGACTCAAACTGGCAAAAGACCTGAAGATAACATCGCTCGACATCTATTGGGACTCACAGCTTGTAGTTTGCCAAGTCAGAAAAGAATTCGTAACCCGAGGAGAGCGGCTGACCTCTTACCTCAAAGAAGTCGAGAAGCTGCTACGGAGCTTCGACCGATACAGCATCTCCCATGTCCCTTGAAAAGAAAACCAGAAAGCGGATAGGCTAGCTAAAATGGCTAGTTCGGACCATCCGAACGAAACAGAGTTAGTTCCCGTAGAAATCTTAAGGATGCCAAGCATCGACCAAATGGATGTTGATCAGACAGAAGTCGAACCCGAAGAAGAATCATGGATGACTCCCATTAAAAATTTCCTTCTCCACGGGCAATTACCCAAAAAGAAAAACGAAAAACGAGCCTTGGTAGGACGAGCCTCTAGGTACCTTATTCAGCAAGGACAACTCTATAGAAGAGGATTTTCTGTTCCTATGTTCCGGTGTATAGCCAACAACGACATTAAAAGGATACTGCATGAAGTACATGAGGGGGATTGCGGAGCACATACCCGGGGGCAAGTCCTTGCCCAAAAAATACTGCGCTATGGGTATTTTTGGCCAACCATCAATAGGGATGCTTCCAACTATGCCAAAAAATGTGATAAGTGCCAGAGATTCGCGCAAATCCCACGAACACCCCCGATGAATATTACCCAGATGACTAGTCCTTGGCCGTTTGCTGTGTGGGGAATTGACATCATAGGAACATTGCCTATTTCGAAAGGGGGTGCAAGGTATGCCATTGTGGCGGTAGACTACTTCACAAAATGGGCAGAAGCTGAACAAATGACTACAATCACAACGAAAAAAGTTATCAACTTCATTGTCAGGAATATCATATGCCGTTACGAAGTGCCTCGAACTATTGTCACAGATAACGGAACTCAGTTCGACAGTTTAGAATTTCGATATTTTTATGAAAAATATCATATTGAAAAGAAGTACACTGCAGTCGCACACCCCCAATCCAATGGTCAAGTCGAAGCAGTCAATAAGATCATTAAGACCATTTTGAAGAAACGACTAGAACGCACTAAAGGAAAATGGGTCGATGAATTACCCTTGGCACTATGGGCATATCGTACTACCCATACGACCGTTACGGGCCATACCCCCTTTGCTTTGTCATACGGATCCGAAGCAGTCCTTTCGATCGAGCTTGAAGTCCCGACTCACTGGACAATCTACTATGATCCCCTGACGAACAAGGCACTTCTCTTGACGTCTTTGGACATGATCGATGAAAAAAGAGAAGAAGCAAATCTTCGTGCTCAGGCTCACAGGCAAAGGGTCGCTCGATATTATAACAAGAAGGTCCGACCAAAAACCTTCAAAGTAGGCGATCTGGTCTTGAAACGAATCTTTCCAGTTCCTGTGCATATGGGCCCGAAATGGGAAGGACCTTACGTCATTCAGAGAAAGCTCGATAATGGAAGTTTCAGATTAGTGACTGTGGATGGAGAGCTGTTTCAAAGAGCATGGAACGCGGAGCATTTACGACATTATCTTTCTTAGAATTTGTATTTCGATGTTTTTACCTTCTTTCTGCATTTAGATTATTGATTTATTTGTTTCTGGCATTGTAATAAGCGACCATCATCGGTCGCATTAGCGTATTAATAAGCATCTCCGTTCCTGCTCTAATTTGTTGTAATTATAAGAGCCAGTGATTGTGATTGAATGACTGACCTTACAACCTTTACCTTGGATAAATCAAGGATAAGACTGACGCCTATCCAGGCATACTGATCAACCATCAGACCTCGTCTCTCGACCTCATTGACTTGAGGAAGAGCATAAACGACACCCGAGTGTGAATGGTGCACCATGACAAAAGGCCGCTCAAACAATAGAACTTTACCCTTTGATGACTAAAGGATAAGTATAAAAGACTATGGGCACTGCTACTCAAATGCATATGAGTCGCGATCGAGAGTGACTCTGCTTGGGTTCGAAAGTAGGGATCGCCTTTTGAACATCTACCCCGACACTGGGGGCAAGGGTAGAGATTAACATCCCCTACAAGGGTGAAGCATGACTCATTCCTGACGAAACAGGGGGGCCGAGTCTAAGATTTACACGACGCTAACAATTACACATGTTTACACCATACGTAGATTCTTCGAAATGTTTTGACATCATTACAAAATGTTGTTACTTGACAGTACCAATTAAACATCATCCCAGGCGAAACATCGCCGATTAACCAAAAGAAAACAAGTGGATCCTAAAAAGGAGGCCGTATCAACCCTTGCTCCAACATCTCAGCTAGCTTTTTCTGCTTAATCATCTCCTGAGCCTCCTCCGTGGTCAACCTACGCCTCGCCCCTACGAGGGTACTACCAAAGGGTCTGGGAGTTGAAGAAGAAGCCTGTGGAAGAATGGGAGCAGTAGGACCAGGAGCTGAAGAAAGCAGGGCCGGAGGAATAAGCTGGGAAAGCTGAGTGCTCAGAAGCTCCTTAGTAGGCTCTGGCTTCATCGCAGACAACTCTTTTTCCCTCTGACTCTTCATGTCAGCCAGGGATGCTCGGTCTTCTCTTATCGACTCTTTGACGATCTGAATGTCCGGGTCCTTGGGAGGCATTGGCTCGACCCTAACCGGCTCTGCAGCCTCCCCTGCTTCCTTAGCAACATCTATCTCCTTAGCAGCAGACTCTTCATCCATCTTGTTTGTATTGGAAGAATCCCCTACCGAAAAAAGGAAGTACATGAAATGTAGTCAAAAGACGATAGGTTCGACAAAAATAAAAACGTACTCTCAGCATTCGGGCTGACCGCCCGCTCCCCCGTAACTCTGACAGTATCGGTTGGGATAGAAGAAGTCGAGCCCCCTCCTGCAGCTACGGGAGGAGTAGAAACACAGGGCCGACTACCGCTCACCTCATCCCCAAGGATCGACTTTCCCTTCACCTTGAGACGTCCTACCTCAACCATTTGTTTTTCCCGGCCTTGAGCTTCCCTCACAATGGCTTGTTCTTTGTCATTCAGAATGTTAGCCATTAATAACGCTTCATCCACCTGGCGACCCTGAGCCTTCTTCTTCTCATCCCACAGAAGCACTTTCCACACATGGGTCAAGAACTTAGGATACCCAGGCATCCAAGATAGGTCACTACGACGAAGAAAATCGACATAAAACATAAGAATCTGACGAGCATGCCCCCTCTTTATCTCACCTTTTTCCCGGACATGCTCGGCATTCACAGCTTCGATCTCGATATCATGCTGCTGCTTCAGATTGCTGGCAGACTCGATGGCCACAGCAGCATTTTGTTTAGCTTGGTCTTTAGCTAGTTCGGCCGAATCAAGGGCCGCCTTTAGATTTTGAACTTCAAGGTCGAGTCGGACCTTGTCCCTTCTCAAAGACTCAACCTCCTCCTTCATTGTTTCACACTCTCGATCTCTCTGCTGAACCTGATTGTTCAACTCTGCAACCTCCTTCTCGTGCTCCTCTCTGTCTATCATCACCTGTAATTCCATATTTTTGGTTTTTTCTTCTAGAAATCCAATAGCTCTGTTCTTATTGTCGGCGTCTCTTTTCAAACCAGCAATCTCAGCGAGTCTCCCTTTCAGCGCCCCACTCACTTGTCCAGCATACTCTTGCATAGCGTCATATTAAGTAAAGGCATATTCAAAGTTACGGCGCATGCGCCGACGGAAACTGCGGGTTAATGGCTGTATTTCGGGGGCAGGCTCGATATATGAGAATACGAAGTTAGGGAAATCTCGTTCCAGTTCTTGGAAACGGTCGCTGGAAGAGGGTCCGCGCACATGACTGGACCGGTGTGCTACTACCTGAGGATGCTCAGCTCTCTGTCCTTCGGATGTAGAAGGTTTATCCATCTTCCTTCTCTTGGGTACGTTGCTCGATGCTTCATGATCCCCTAGCGTCCGACCATGCTTTTTCAGATGTTTCTCTTTCCGCCTACCCTGATCCTCGGGTGGCTCGTCTGTCCTATCCTTCCTCATGTCAGCTCCTATCTCATTCTCCCTTTCGTCCCTCACATCCTCTGTCTCCTTATTCCCACTATCACTGGTTCGATTGGGGCCTTCTCTTTCGGTATGTGAGAGAGAGAAATCGTCCAACCCAGGATCAGTTGGGAGAGAGGCAAATAAATTCCCATAATACTCTTCGTCAACCCCTACAAGGAAGGTAAAAGAAAATGAATGATTCCCAAACCATTTAGGGATAATATGAAACAAACCTCGAAAATCACTATAAAGTCCTACCGTCAATGTTATCGTGCCTGTCTGAGAAAGACATTCCTTCAGATTGGTTGGCTAAGAATCGAGTTGGGTCCAAGCTCTGTGGCGAGAGAATGATATTGGGCATATGAAGATTTTCTAAGCCTGGGAGAGGAGAAGTGTCGCGCCCCTTCTATGGTTCGCGAGTCGAAGGAAAACCTTCTGCTACCTCCGAATTTTTTGGATGGGTCTCAGCAGGCCTTTCTTCGTTTGATTGCCCTTGCACAACCTTTGGGGCTTTCCGGGCGATGGATTTCTTTTTCTATTGGGGTTTGGCCTCATCCTTGTCGACTTCCATAAACCTGACCTTTCCAACCCATTTCTTGAAAATAGTTTTCTTAAGGCCCGTTTTCTCTGTCTTTTTTGGCGAAGGCTGGGTAGAGGATCCTCCAGCCGAGTGAACCACCTGTTTACTCCCTGATTTCCTTTCGGCTGGGGGCATCTCATCTTGAGTGGGCACGGCCGGATCTGGCCCATCTTTTACCGAACCCCTTGTCCTGTTATGATCGAGAAGGCCATATCGGTGCAGATTTGCCTCGGTTAGGCAGTTCCAAAATGTTCGCGTCTCCTTAGTCAGACCGATCAGTCGCCTGAAACGCTCTCTATAGACTTCCTCATCAGGTCTCGTAGGCTCCCCCTCTGAAAAGAATGCATAACCGGAAGATAATCAGAGCGAGGAATTCTGATACATAAGAAGTATGTAAAGAAAGAGAGGTGAAACTTACCACATCGCAGCCAATATTGGGCGCAACCTGGTTGCCGTTTAATCCAAAACCAGTCTCGCTTTGCATCGCCCGCTTTGGTCAGAACCTCTTCAATGATCTTCCACACCCGGATGGCTTCAAGATAAAGAGTAGAGGGAGATTGTGTCTCATTATGCCTAAAATTAAAGAGAAAGTCTATGTCGTTGAGGGTCGGAGGATACTTCAAATATTTCAGGTACAGGTAGCAGGTTGACAGTAGAAGGCCGTAAGCTATCGGGCTTAATTGCATCGGGGCCAAATTCATCGGGCGCAAAAAGTCGACAATTGGAAGAGGGAAAGGTGGAATGGCTCCTATGTTGCACATTGGAACAGAAATTGCCATATAATCATCTGGGGGAATGTGGGGTCTAGCAGTATCAATCGGGACGAGGACATAGTCGAAAGGGATGTTATGCTTAGCTGTTAAGGTTTGTAGCCGCTTGAGAGTCATCCTAGTTTCTTTTGCCTCCACAGGATCCCTCAAAATCTCCGAGCCAGGAATCATATCTGGTGCTATTGGGGTTGGTATTGCCCCAGACAGGTCAACCGCTATTGGGAGGACAGGTGACAGGTCCGTCGACTGACTTTGAGGATCTTTGTTCGAAGAAGATTTTGAGTGACTCGGGGACTCCGAAGAACTGTCCACCCTAATTGAACAGGACGCTTGTCCACCCAATTCTTGCTTACGATTGTCTCGTGTCTTAACCATGGGCACACAAAGAGCCTACAAAAAGAAGAGGAAAAAGAATGCCACAAGAGAATATAAGAAATTAGCATCCTGCATGGGTATCACTCCAGTAAAAATGGGCGATTAGCAACAAAACTTGAATTGGGTAAAAGTCAGATATATTTCTTATTTCCCCTCGAACAGTTCGTATGCACAAAGGTTTAAGGACATCCCAACTCGTAAATAAAGGAAACGAGGGAAGAGAAGATCTCTATATCAAAATCGTAAATCCAGAATCAATCAACGATGATCTCACTTCGGAGAACCGTACCGTCGCTGACTCCGACGGTTTAAAAAAAAAACCCACTGCTAACCAGATCGAATGAAACCCTAAAAAGATAATTGAAGTTACAGTGGACCTCGGGCAAGAATGAGCATCCAATTTAAGGAAAAATGCATACCTGAAAATTATGAAGCTTGGAGGAAGACGATGATTGTTTCTGTCTTGGAACAATTGTTCAACCGCCGTTATGGTAAAAAGTAAAAGAAGAAAGGTAAAAAGGATTGTTACTTTTATAATAAAGCGAAGGGATGACTTCTCAAGTCCGGTTAATCTGATTGGGTCGAGTTGACGTGTGAGAAGCGGAAGAGTTAAAGGCCAGCCGACGTGACATAAAGCTAATAAGACGATATTGTTATTTGAGCTCATTGATGACTCTGAACCAAAGGACGAAACTCGACGCAACTTGTAATGCCCGTTGGGTAGGAATCGGAGCAGCCAGTAAAATAAAGTGATATGCGGAATTCAACTCAAGATTTGAAACAAAGTATACTTCTTATTAAATGAACTATACTTTGGGGGGCAAAGTGTTGATGGGCCTTTCAGACCGCCCATCAAGGCATGATAATATGATAAATTCCAGGATTCTAGCACTCGAAGCGGGTGAGCTAAAGGAGCCTATTCCGTGGGCTCGCTACACACAATGAAATACGGATTGGAGGAAGCGTGGAAGGGCTGGATCTGACCATTTATTATGCATTCATTTAAGGCCCAAGAAACCAACCTAAAGAATAGCTCATCCCAGATTCTCTTCATTCAAACCGCTTAGGATATTTCAACCGAGCATTTAGTGCGAAATACTAATTCTTTGGCAAAGACCAAATCCACCAGCCGCAACTACTTTCATGGATCTTATAACACGTATTAGTAACGGCCCATTACCGTATCATCTATAAATATTGATATCCTAGTTCAGAAAAGGCATTGAATCATTATAGCAAATCAACAAAAAAAAAGAGAAATAATATATAAAGTGGACGTAGGCACCATCTTCGCCGAACCACTATAAAAACTCTGTGTGTGATCTCTTTCAATTTCTGTGCATTTTTTATTATTATTAATCTTCATTTATTCTCTATAAATCTCTTCTCTTTGGGGTGTTGAACTAGTTTTTGGTATCAACAGTTACTATATTTTATTTTATTTTATTATTACACTACAACAAAAACACTGTATTACAACTGTCATAAAATGACAGTTGTAATAAAGGTTTTTTACAACTGTTTTATTAAGAAAGTTGTAATAGATTAGTTTTCGACAAATTTTTTATTTTGCAAGTTGTAATAGATCTCTATTCCAAGTATTTTCATTAGTTGTAACAGATGTCTGTTTTTACCAAACAATGATTAATGAATAGTAGTTACCTTTTAATTATTACTATTAAATTGTTACTAATTGATAATTGGTAACATATACATAATAATTAACTTTCAATAACAAATATCAAATTATATTTAAGATGTAATAAATAATAATTAAGATGTAATAATTAATGACTAGAAATTAAGATGTAATAATTAATGACTAGAAATTAAGATGTAATATGTAATAATTAATGATAAAAATTAAGATGTAATAAGTAATAATTAATGACTAGAAATTAAGAAGTATAATTAATTGTGAATTAGTAATAATTAATGATTAATTTTTGCTTTATTGTGAGAAGGTAAGTCAGACTTCACCATTACTTCTAATTGGGGTTGTCGTGAATTGGTCCTTCCCACATCGTTGTTATTATCGATATATTGAATCCGCTTGAAGACTCCATGCATTGAATAAAGTCTGTGAATAGATCATGCGTCTGTAAATTATCCCACTTGTTGCCATTTAGTTGTTGGTGTTCTCGGACTACGTTGAATCTTGATTTTCAACAACTCCTCGTCTTCGCTGATTATAATAAATGAAACGAATTTCAAATCGATAATTACTTTTTAATAAGTATTAATTAATTAATTACTTCAAAATTAAAAAATAATTCAAAATAATAACAATAGTAAATTTAAACCAATAAATAGAAGATTTTATTCATCCATTATGTGTTTAAATGTATGTTGTTCTTATAAAACCACTGATATCAACATATTTTTAAGTTCCATTTCCCCATAAGCCCGCTCTGCATTCATTGTATACAAATTTTCATTTCTCCCCTCTGTCCCGCTTTTAGTATGTACTGAAATTTTCATTTTCCCTCCATACAACGAAAGCCAAATTTAAGTCCACTAAACTCGAATACTCACGAGACCCAACTGGAAAGAAAAAAAACGCAACTCTTTCGATCTTGAATCGCCGCCTTAAAAAAACCTATCTCTCATGATCTCAAATTGCCACCTCGCCATAGTCGATTTACCGCAACAACCAAGACTTCAAACGGAGTGTTCAATCGGATCGATTCACATAGTTGTTACAATCATCAAAAGGAGTGATTTTGTAATTCTTGTTGGCTTGATAAAATCTAAAGGTTCTTTTTATTTCGAAAATTTGACATCGTTACTTTTCTCTTATGATTTTATTCTCTTTCTACAAATAGTATCAAGGTTACCTATGTTTAAATATATACAACATTTATTACCTCTTTGAATGGTTATCGTTGTTACTGATTTTTTTATTACTACATCAGTTATTCTTTATATTATGCATTCGTACATATTTTTCTATTTGTTTTGGACTTCTTTTTTGGTCGGATGCATGTTTGTGAAGCTTAAATAGATGTTATAAATTATAACAGTTGTAGCACTTTAGATGTATTGTCTTGTAAACTTGCAGAAGATATCTGGGGTATGATTAGGAAGTTTTTCGGGTTGAAATAAATCTGGCCAATAACAAATTCAACTTCGGTTTTTCTGATTGTGATCCTTGTTTTGTAGAAATTGTATGAAATTGAAAGATGTGAATAAACATTTGGGATACATATCTGGCTTGAATTTTTTTTTATTATATGCTTCTGCTTATAAATTAGTGTATTCTTCTTCTAAATCTACAGTTGATTTGAAATTGGGGACGCTAGAAATCATGTGTATAGTTATATGGGTTCGGCAAGCTCACCCTGTCTATGATTTGCTCTTCTTTCTTAATTGAGATGAATATCTTCAAAGGTGCCTTGCTTTTTTTAATATTTGGTGATTATCAAAATTTATTCCCTCTAAAACAAAATTTGTTTTTTAGCTGTCTAGTATTTATGTATTCTTGGGATGAGTGACAACTAAAAACTGATCTATTAATTTGTTACTTTGTTTCTTTATGAGTTCATTTTACTTCAAATAAAATATGTTTTTCTGAAAAGATGGCGCAAGATGACACATGTGGAAGTTCTCTAATGAAGTAACTTTAGGTCAGTGAAAATCAATTGTGTGATCTAGAATAATATTGAAGTCAATACCTATATAATATCAAAAGAAAAATAAAATGCTACTTTTGAGCAAAAATAAATGTATGTGACACACACAACAGTGAACCTACTGCATACACGGAGATTTTTTGATAATAAAAGGCAAATAACAAAATTTTTGTTGTTCGAGGTGTCGGATTTCATATAAATAGTAAGCATGATATGGAGATTATGTAAGATAACCAAAATTTGTTAATTGTAACATATTTATTTTATTTTTTTTGGTTACAAACCCAAAATCTTGTTGCAGGGGTTGAGATGGAAAGTGCCGTGTTAATTGCTTGCAAACAAATAATAGAACATAGATTTGTAATGAATAATTTTGAAAAAAAATCTTACAAAATAATAGTCGGTCAAATTTATTTATATTTCCCCCTTTTATATAACAAAAGTACATATGATTATATAATAAGTCATTGATTAAGAGTGTAATGACCCAGGGGTTTTCGACCCCGAAAATCGATATAAAACACTATATCGACTATTCAAGGATCAGAAATACCAGATCATTATTAGAAAGAAGTTAGAGGATGAGAAATAGAAAGAAAGAAAATTTGAATAGAAGAAGAAGACCATAAAAGAACAGAATTAGAGTGAACACAAATCTCATAGCGGAACGAATGAAATATATCACATAACAACTTCCTGAAATACAAATTTACAACTATATATACATACCATTTAGAGTACAACTCATAACATCACAGCATAAATAAACTCTCTATATATATCTATCTTTGAAGCCTCCGGCTCCGAGTTCCTCTAAGTATATCTGAAAAATCCCGACTACTTGACTGCCCATACAAATTTGGGAACCAAGAGTTTAGGGAAAACAAATTAAACTCTGGGTCGGTCATGTGACTGGTGTGAGTAAACTCTAATCACTTGGTTTAACTTTTTAAAATCCTTTTAAAAGAAATGATAATCATAAGACCGATCCACACATAAACACGGATGGTTTATACCTTACGATAACCCAAAATATTTCTTAAGATCAATATTTTCTGATATTACAATAATGCCTAAATCAAGTAAATAACAATCTAGCAAAACGATTTCATCTCACGCTCTACGTATATAATATACAATCAAAAAATGCAGGATCTTATTGGGTAATGGATTTCCATTTATGACAAGGTATGGAACCACCTTCTGATCAGTGTACTCTAGAAGCGATATACTAGAGTTCAGCAAGAACATCTTGTAACTCGGCTACACATGACCGCCCATTCATTTTGCTTGAATGTACTGAATATATTATCACCTTACGGTTGGTGTACCAACATAACTGTTCCCGGGAGATACAGAAGCAAAATAAGTAACAAATATGAATATTCTCTAGATGGTGACAATACACCCGAATTGGGTGTGACCCACTTAGCCATGCTGCCAGCCCGATTTTCGTCATTTCCCGATTGATGAGGCTTGAGGTCAAAACGTATTGTTATACAGATCACATCTATATTTACTTTGACTGCCACATCATCCTACCCGCCAAATCACAAATTGATTTCCCCAAAAATGTCATGGGTAAAAAGCTAGGAGAAACGAATTTCTCCTCCGCCAACGTAAATATGTTTGAAGCGATCAATTTATGTGATCTATTAGATATACCCTGTCAGACATTCGTCCATACACGTTGTCCTAGGACTGGACAAACCGAAGGCACTATCCTGTAAATCCATCTTCGGCAATTTCTACCTGGGATCGCCGGAACAGCCCTTGCACAAACTCAGTCTTCAATTATCTTCATCATATTTGATTCGCAATGCTAATGCCTAAACTAACACTCATGGTAGTCTGACAGATATTTTTATGGGGATTCCCTCTTGTTTTATGGGTAGGACAATGCACAAACCAACACTCATGGTAGTCCGATGGATATTCAAAGGATTCTCTTGTTGCGAAGAGACACGAGATAAGAGGTTTTCTGTTCTATCCGAGAGGTACACTTTTTTCTTCTGGGACATACGGTGATTATCTCGACTCTATGAATCAGTGCGAGATGCACTGAAGCCTTCCCTATAGCAGGCTTATGGAAGTCATTTTTCTTCTGATCTTTTTTTAGATCAGGAGAGAGGAGTGAAAAAAACACGTAGGTAAGAGGATTGAACGAGATTCAACCTGGGGAAATGGTTGAATTTGCCAGCGGTGTGAAAGGAATAGCCTTAAATCTTGAGAATGAGGATGTAGGTATTGCAATATATTTGGTTCTAATTTGTAGTGGTACGTGCGGTAGCTACTTTGTTTATATTCTGGATACGTATGGCCATATTTATGGTATGTAGTTAGGACTTGGTTTTTGACTATGCTATGTATGAGTGATCTTTTTTATAGGGGATCTTGGTGATTCTATCTTTGATTCTATGCTTAGAAGCAAGAATGAGTGCTGAAAGGAGGAAAGAGTACAACCACATCCCACTTGAGCAATTTTCCATTCACCAGTTCATTCCCATGAAGATGGGGAAGTTTTATTTTTCATTCACAAATCCATCCTTGTCTATGCTGCTCACTCTCGGTTTGGTCCTACTGATGACTTTTATTGTTACGAAAAAGGGAGGGGGAAGTCAGTGCCAAATTCTTGGCAATCCTTGGTAGAGCTTATTCATGATTTCGTGCCGAATCCGATAAACGACAAATAGGTGGTCTAGATGTGAAACAAAAGTTTTCCCCTCACATCTTGGTCATTTTTACTTTTTCGTTATTTTGTAATCCCCAGGTTATGATACCATTTAGCTTCACAGTGACAAGTCATTTTCTCATTACTTTGGCTCTCTCATTTTCCATTTTGTTAGGCATTACGATCATTGGATTTCAAAGATACGGGCTTCATTTTTTTTAGCTTCTCATTACCCGCTTTGGAGTCCCACTGCCATTAGCACCTTTTTTAGTACTCCTTGAGCTAATCCCTCATTATTTTCGTGCATTAAGCTCAGAAATATGTTTATTTGCTAATATGATGGCTGGTCATAGTTCAATAAAGATTTTAAGGGGATTGCTCGGACTATGCTATTGTTGAATAGTCTTCTTTTTACATAGGAGATCTTGGTCCTTTATTTATAGTTCTAGCATTAACTGGACCGGAATTAGGTGTAGCTATATCACAAGCTCAAGTTTCTATGATCTCAATCGTATTTACTTGAATGATGCTACAAATCTCCATCAAAATGAGTCATATCAACATTGAATTAAAACGAGGAGAAACAGATGCTTCTTTAAAAGAAAGCGCTTTCCCTTACCTATGATGAAAGGTGCGTAGCGAGAATCTTAATACTTGACATAGAGCTAATAGGGACTCAAATGCCCTAATTGTTGCTTACGCCTCCTTAGGTCTCTCATGGCTACTAAGAACGTAAGTTTAGTGAAGAAGGGCTAACGGATGGAATAATAATACCTTCCTTTTACCTCTCGAAAGTCAACTCTTGATATCAGGAGAGCAGCAAGAAAGTGTAAACGCTCCAACCAATCGTGGAAGGCCTCTATTTTATAGGGAAAAGAAGATTAGGATTGACTTGCTCTTCTTTAGTTTAAAAGACTAAAGAGAGAAAGAAGGCGTGCAAAGGTAATTCCGTTAGAGCAAAGCCTAAAATAGAGTATCCAAGCGAAGGACTGGACGGATTTCATCAATGAAGAGAACGCATCCAAGAGCTCTAGCTAATAAAGTAGTTGCTCTTCTTGCTCAGGTTAGAAAGACGGGGGCTACCTGACTATCTATCTTATATAAGAGAAAGGTCTTTAGTGCTGGGGCCACACTACTTCCAAGATGCAGCAACCAATGGGGAATTGATTTGATCTCCGGCTACCGCGCCTTCCCGAAGGAAGAGAGAGGAAGCTCTAGGTTGACTCTCCAACTAAGGCTATGATAGCAAGAGAAAGGTTTATATTCCTCCAGGAATGTCGAAAGACTCAGATAGAAGACTCAGATAGAAGGCTTGGAAGCACCATACATGTGAGAACAGTTAAGGAGTTGTCATCTATAGGGCAGCAAACTCAGATTGTTGTCTTAGCTGTGTTATCCCGTACTTTGAAGAGGTCAAGAAGAGACTCGTCCGGAATAGGTATTAGCTTACATACTCGACCTACAGACGCTTTCGTACTCATTGTTAACATGTGTAACCACCTCAACCCGAAAAGGGAGACTCCTGGACGCCCGCCTACAATTATTCGGACCGTAGGTTGGCGTTGTATAAAAAATGCACTACAAGACGAACCAGATGTGTAAAATCTCATGGCCTAACGATTCTACTTATGTTGTTCATCGCTCCCGGGCCAATTGGAGAATCATGCAATAAGCTTAGCAAGAAAGACAGATCCCCAGTATATTAATTGCGCTAGTGCCATATGTTAAAATAGGAAGAAATAGCCCCCCCAGTATATTAATTGTCGGCCGGTAGTGAGTTTTGGGTTTCATGGTATATGAGTCGGCTCCTCCTAATGAATATCTGGGGATTTTTATTGAGAGTGATCTAACTGAATCCTCGTTACAAACGTGATCAATCTCTCCTTGTTTTTCGTATCTGACCTTGACATTTTCAATCGATTTCCCACTTATAATTCTAGCGATTCCTGTAAATAAATATGTCCGTCCCGTTGGTCCCCTCTCTTAATATTTGTCCTGCCCCGTACTTTGTACTCTATCTACCAGTCTCAAATAAAGCAATCGCTTTTCCCGCCTTGCTATTCGCCACATTCAAGCTTAGGTGCGAAGCGTAAAGATTGTATTGTTTCTAGGTCCCAATAGATTGAAATGGGGGCATTCTGCCCATCTAACATCTAGCAAACCAAGGGAAGAAGCTTATTTGTCCTAACAAGGGGTTCCCGTAACTTCTAACAGGGCATTCATTCATGAAACCTGTTCTTCTTCATCCAACAACCTACCTTCCTAGCCAAGTAGCCCAGATCCCAGATTGGATTCACGTGCACAAGCTAATCGACCCTTCTTGGAGTCATCCCTTCTTTAAGTTTCATGTTTGCAAATCAGATTCTAACTCTTAGAAATATCTATTGTCTTCTGCATTTTACTTATATTGGAAATAATCCTCCATTAGCAGACATGGAAAAAGAGCAAGCCAAGACTTTCACAAAAAAGTTGGACTTGGCTGGCTTTCTTGGGTAAGAAGTTAAGCCATAAAAAGGGGCTAATAGGGTATTAACTCCTCCCTTGCCGCTTCTACCAAGGCCTATTGTCCACGAAGTCTGATCTCTTAAGTGGATTTGGAATGGCATACATAGACTATTCAAAGACAATGGGATTGGTTCTCTTACAGTTCAATTAATTCCAGGATGGATGAACAGATCATGGTTTCGAGGGTCATCCATTACGCAAAGACTTTCCTCTGGGTGGATATGTGGAAGTACGCTACGATGATCCAGAGAAACGTGTGGTTTCTGAACCCATTGAGATTACCCAAGAATTTCACTATTTCGATTCTGCTAGTCCTTCGAAACTTTGATATTTATAGGGCAACGGAGAATTCAGAATCAACATAGAAGAGGTCCAGTCCTGGGGACAAATCAATAGGAAATGCTATTTTCGTATAGTTCTCTTTTTTACTTCTATGAAATGAAAGAGAGAGAGTAAGTTATACTGGGGGCGTCAGATATCAGAAAGAAGTGTTATCGAGCGATTTCCTTCCATTTGTAACACCCCGAATTTTCTGTTAATTGTAACTTAACAAATTAAATAATTAATTCTAAATGATGGAATTAAGGGAAATGGGTTACACCATTGCGTTCGTCTCGGAATTCTACTTGAGATAGAGTCCGAGTTTGCGTAAAACGGATAACGTATGAAGAAGACATGGACGAACGAAGTTGGGCAGAAAAACAAAAAACGGGTCAGAATGCACTGGCGCACTTGGGAAGTGCGCCAGAACAAAATTGCACTGGCGCACTTGGGAAGTGCTCCAGTACAAATTTGCACTGGCGCACTTGCCAAGTGCGCCCAGGCCAGAAGCCTGCTTGGTCAGGCCCTGGCTGGCCTAGTCGGGTTCTGGTCGATTTCTGAGGCTTGGTTGTGTCACTAAGGCTTACATGTCGCTTTCTGATTGGTTTCTCTTGAGATGGATGGTTTGGATTCACTCTAGCTTCATCGACGGCTCTAATCAGTTTAAAATTCTATAAATATAACTCAAGTTTAAGCCTAAATTCACACAAATAATATAGTACTAGAGCTGCCATGCTGCTGGAAAGAAACTAGGAGTGGCCATCAGTTAGAAAGCTTAGAGACAAGCCAATACTAAAGTAAAACACGAATCAAAACAGTGTTAGTCTACCCAAAGGAAAGCATATCAAATTCAGAACTCAGAATCCAGAATTCAAGTTCGTCGTTCGTTGTAAGTATAGTGATTTTTCCGATGAGAATAAAACTAAGACTTGATTCGATGTAAATTGGAAGTGGAACTGCGCTATTATGTAACGACGATGTTAATTCATATCTATGTATTGAAATGATTGTGTTGTGAATGGAATTGGGATGTTTGTGGTATAATTAAGATTGATGTTGATCCTATTGTACTTTTAAAAAGACAACAACATCACAAGCAAGTTGTATAGTTCATGTTTATGTGATTATATAGGTTGTTTGTGATTAGAACCTCATGTATATACTTTATGCTAAGACCTTTATGCCTAAATGGTTATGTTCATATACATGCTCCTATGTTTATACAAAAGTTGCAAGTTCCTAATTGGATCCATGTCAGGATCCACTTTAGTACATGTTTCATGTTGTAATTAGATATATGATTGGATCTAGTTCACACCCTTATCATAAAGTTATACATACTTATGAAAATGTCATATTCCTGTTATATGCTAGTGATGTTCGATGTTATGCCTAGATCCTAAACATGTTTAGACTTATGTTGTCTAAATCATATGCTAATTTAAGTGACACCTATTTGGTTAGATCCCTATTTCAATGCAAGTTCACATATATGTAAGTTGAATTAGGCTATGTTGCAAATCACATGTATGTTGATTTAGTATAAGTTGCAAGTTCACCCATATGACATTCATGTTGACTATTTTGCAAGTTCACACCTATGATGCTCATATTGACTTTGCCAAAAATGCCCATGTTTACACCCATGTCATGTTTATGTTTATGAATTCCCTTATACCAATTTTGTGTGCGCTAAATTAGGCTAAGTTTTTAGCCTAATATTATATGTTAAAAACCATGCGAACAAAAATTAGGCTAAGGCTGTTAGACTAATATTTAAACGGGGTAACGTTGGGAATATTGGTAAAACTTGACATAAAAATATATGAAATTGGCATGTTTGTCACATGCCAAAATTAGTGGCATTTAAACGGTATAATTTCTTATACCAAAAACGTTAAACTTGGAAAAGTGGGCCATGACATTTAATTTACATATATTAAGTAATAAGGACAAATATGTAGATTTAGAAAATACGAATATGCTTAACACGAGGTTGGATTGAGTTGTGATGTAAACCTGCTCGGACCTGCCCGACTGTCCAGTAGTCACAACAATACTTATCCAATGTGGGTGGTTAAGCATTGAGCCCAATAAGGACCCGAGGTTAGACTGAGTTACGGTGTAAATCTGCCCGGAACCGGCCGGCACATCCAGTAACCGTAACAATATCTGTCTAATGTGAATGGTCGGTGCTTTAAAAAGCCAAGGACAGACAAATCAGGATGGTAGGGTTAAGTTAACTAAAACACTTAACCAATTCAACATGTTATTTAAACTGATGGGTGGGGTTAGGTAAATACAGACACTTAACCTCTTAACATGTTTGACTAGAAAACCCTAGTGACGGGGACCCATTTCAGCAGTAACCCAATTAGGTATCATGGTACCCTGAAACTAGGCAGGGTGGGGCACGATTACCGGGCTGATTGTAAGCGGTCAAAGCGACGGCGGTGGGTGCAATAGTGTGGGTTCTAACGGAGTGCGGGCGTGCACACACTTCGGAGCAGACAAACAGGGCACTGGGGGCACCAGTAGTATAACCTATGCATTCTAGTATTGTGTCGGGCCGCCACCATGGGACTTGATACACCCCATGGTGGGACCAGCATAGGTATCTACAATCTTTGGGGGCCGTAAGACACATGTAATTATGCGAGTAGGAGCCGATCTTTAGAAAAAGGGGATCACTTCACCCTCAGCATGGGGTGCCAGTTTATAACTAATGCATGTAGGTGCAGAGATATAGTGTGGGGTGCGATAGTATAGTCGTTTCAAAACTACTTTATCTTAGTTTATGATACTTTCCTGTTTCTTGTTTATACCTATCATGCCCTTATTCTTATTCTCATACTGAACAGTCACTAGACTTACCAGGCTTTATGTCTGACCCTATTTTCTTTCGTCTTCTTTTCTTCCGTTCCCCCCAGGTTCACAGGGAGGAAACAACCCAGCTTAGTCAGACTCTTTGCAAGCTTCAGGACAGTAGATGTACGGTTTGGACTCTCTTGCTTTGGTTATGGCTGTTGGACACAATCATGGGGATTTATGCAGTTTTAATTATGTTTTATGCTTCTTTATTTAATAACCAAGACAGAAATGATGATGTAATGTTTTGGAAGTTATTACGTGACAGTTATGGAAATGTTTTGTATGAACACGTATTTATGAAATAAAAAGTCTGTTGTTTTCCGCTGCTTATATATATATATATATATGTGTGTGTGTGTGTGTGTGTGTGTGTTTATATCTGCCTTGTGTTTTTATCTGTGACTTTTACTTACAAACCTCCACCAAAGTTAAGGCATTCCCTTTGTGAGTGACCTTAATGGAGGGTGGGGTGTTTCATTTGGTATCAGAGCATAGATTTACCAGACTAGATAAAAGTTTTTGAAACTATTTTCAAAAAGAAGTTTAAAGAAGCATCTTTTTCAAGAAAAAGTGTTTTTTTTAAAAGGCATAATTCCCCAGAGCCATATGCACTATCCCTTTATCCCTTTATATTGAATCTTTCCTTTTCGTTTCAGCTTGTCTGGGGACCTTACCCCCCAGCTACAGACGCTTTTTCTCCTCCTCCTCCTCTACATGAAACAGCAAGCGGAAGAATCGCAGAATAAGAAGACGGATAATAGTCAAGGAGGAAAGGACCACAACAATAATAACAAGACAGTTGAGAAAAGGAAATGTTATTTCTATGGCATTGTTGGGCATATAGTCCAGGATTGTAGAAATAAAAAGATGAAGGTGGGAGCATGCTTTCAGTGTGGTGATACTGGACATATCAGCAAGAACTGCCCTAAGAAGCAAGGGCAAGGCCCGCAAGCAGGACCTTCTGGGGGTACCTCTTTAACTTCTTCTCCTAAATGATTTGTTTTATCTTGCTTATCTTCTCAATCCTATCTTGATAACCTTAGGTAGATATATTTCTATAGAAAGCTTAGTTTATCTGTATGATCATCCAGTTCGCACTCTCTTTGATTATGGTGCATCACACTCCTTTATTTCATCTGCTTTAGTAGAATCTCTGCACCTAGACACTAGTATGGTAGAAGATCCCTTGGTTGTTTCAAATCCGATTGGGGGCTCGGCTTATTTGTCGATGGTTTGCTTGGATTTGAAAATCTCTATTCTAAGTGTTGAATTTAGATGTAGTGCCTTTGTTTTGGGCTTCTCAGGATATGGGCTGATCTTAGGCATGGACTGGTTATCCAGTAATGGTGCCATTCTTGATTGTGAGAAAAGAGTGGTTAGGCTCTTGACTTGGCTCGGTAACACTCTAGAAATTTCTTGTAATCCCTTGAATGCTGTTATGCTTAGTTATCTAGAGTCGCTTGACGCTTCTGTTGAGAATTTGCAGTCGGTTAGAGTAGTCCGGGAATATCTTGATGTCTTTGAAGAGGTGAAAGGCTTACCTCCGAAGCAGGAAATAGACTTCCACATATATCTTGTTGATAATGCAAAGCCCTGTAGCTCTGCCTGTCAGACACATGGCTCCAAAGGAGAGAAAGGAGCTCAGTAAGCAAGTTAAGTAGCTTCTCGAGAAGGGGTTTATAAGAAGGAGTATCTCGGAATGGGGTGCTCCAGTGGTGTTCGCCAACAAAGCGGATGGTTCACTACGTCTTTGTGTGGACTATAGGGAGCTAAACAAGCTGACTAAAAAGAATAGACACCCGCTTCCCCGAATAGACGATTTGTTTGATCAGCTTGTAGGTGCGTCGGTCTTCTCCCAACTTGATCTGGCTACTGGGTTCCATCAGCTAAGGGTAGCTGAAGATAGCATTGATAAAACGACATTTAGAACCCCAGACAGTTTCTTCGAGTGGCTTGTCATGCCTTTCGGCTTGACAAATGCACCTGCTTATTTCGTAGACCTAATGAGCAGGGTGTTCAGAGAATTCCTCAATAAGTTCATAGTGGTCTTCGTAGACGATATTTTGATCTTCTCAAAGAATGAGGAAGAACATGCTCAGCATCTGAAAGAGATCATGGATACTCTCCGTGCACATCAGCTAAAAGCCAAATTCTCCAAGTGTCACTTTTGGAGAGAAGAAGTAAGATTTCTTGGACATATAGTGCTCAAAGAGGGATTAGCTGTGGACCCCGTGAAAGTGGTGGCAGTGCAAGATTGGAAGACACCAAGAAATGCAACTGAAGTCCGAAGCTTTGTTGGGCTAGCCGGTTTTTACCGAAAGTTCATTAGGGATTTCGGAAAAATCTCAGCTCCACTCACAAGGCTAACAAAGAAGAATCAGGCGTTTACTTGGGATTTGGATTGCGAGTTTGCTTTCCAATGATTAAAAAGGGCTCTCACAACAGCCCCATTTCTGATTTTGCCAGATGGAAGCAAAATGTTCCCAGTATATACGGATGCTTGTGTTATGGGCCTAGGCGCTGTTCTGATGCAAGTAGGGATGGTAGTAGCTTATGGTGGAAGACAATTGAAAGTGCATGAAAAGAACTACTCAACCCACGATCTTGAGTTGGCTGCCATCGTCTTTGCGCTTAAGTCTTGGCGCCATTATCTCCTAGGTGAGAAGTTCGAATTATATACTGACCATAAATCGTTGAAGTATCTTTTCTCACAGAAAGATCTTAACTTGAGGCAGCAAAGGTGGATGGAGTTCCTTGCCTCGTATGACTTTGAAATTTCCTATACTCCTGGCAAAGGCAACGTAGTAGCAGACGCGTTGAGCAGAAAGAAGCTGGCCCTAAGCCCTCTCTTTGTAGAAAGGAAAAGCTTGGAGTATATAGCCAGTTTTTACTTTAGGCCCTCCTCAGATTTTAACCTGGTTTATTAGCATCCCTAGAAGTATGGCCCACTCTTTTAGACTCGATAGGGGCCACACAATGAGAAGACCCTCAGCTTGTGAATGTGATTGATAAACTAATTAGGGGTGAAACTTCCAGTCACCTCAATAGGTATTCCATCGATGATAAGGGTTGGCTAAGGCGAGATTGAAGACTATGCGTCCCACAAGCTAGGGATTTAGTGAAGAAGGTTCTCGAGGAGACCCATCATTCCAAGATGACAATACACCCAGGTGGAGATAAGATGTACAAGGACGTAAAGAGAGTTTTCTATTGGAGCGGCATGAAGAAGGACGTGGCAGAATTTGTTTCTAAGTGCGTAACATGCCAGCAGGTCAAGGTGGAACAAAAGAAGCCTGGAGGACTGCTTCATCCTCTTGAAATCCCACAATGGAAGTGGGATAGCATTTTGATGGACTTCGTTGACGGGTTGCCTAGGTCAAGAAGTGGAAATACTAGCATTTGGGTGATAGTGGACATGCTTACTAAAAGCGCCCACTTTATACCTATCAAGAGTAGAAGAACTGCCTCGTCTCTAGCTTCTCTTTATCTCAAGGAAATAGTTCGACTCTATGGAATACCCTCCAGCATAGTGAGTGACAGAGACCCCATCTTAACGAGCGAATTTTGGCAGAGTCTGCAAGAACCTGTCGGCACACAGTTATGCTTGAGCATGGCCTATCACCCCCAAACTGATGGTCAGACAGAAAGGGTGAATAGAGTACTAGAAGATCTTCTAAGACTGTGCGTTCTTGACTTCGGAGGGACTTGGGAGGATCACCTTCCTTTAGTGGAATTCGCCTATAACAACAGTTACCAAGCCACCATCGGTATGGCGCCCTTCGAAGCTTTGTATGGAAGACCGTGCCGATCACCAACTTGTTGGTGGGAGTCCACTGACAAGATTATACTTGGGCCAGACATGATTAGAGAGACTTCAGAAAAAGTGGACCTGATACGAAGGAGAATGAAGACTACCCAAGACAGACCGAAATCCTATGCCGACAAAAGAAGGACCGGCCTTGAGTTTGTGGTTGGGGACAGGGTTTTCCTTAAGGTATCCCCTTTAAGGAACGTCGTTCGCTTTGGATCCGCAGGAAAGCTAGCACCAAGATTTGTAGGACTGTTCCCTATCATCGAGAAGATTGGGAAAATGTCTTATAGATTAGAGCTGCCTAAAAGATTGGCTGGAATTCACAATGTCTTTCACATTTCTCATCTCCGGAAATGTCTACATGAATCTGCGGAAGTGGTGGAGCCAAGCATTCTAGAAGAAGCCGAAGTGGAACGCGAAGCAACTTGAATCGTAGGAACTGAAGTGAAAAAGCTACGCAACCGCGAAGTCAAGCTCGTTAAGTTTCAGTGGAGCGATGCCGAGGAAGACGCGACTTGGGAAACTGAGGACAGAATACACGCGGCCTACCCTTTTCTTTTTGAGGGTACATCTTTGACCTCTCTTTTTCCTTAAGTTGTGCTTGTATCTATCCTTTAAGGTATATCTCCTCGATATTATCCTTTATCGTTAGGTAGAAACCCCTTTGGATGTAAACATGTATTTGAAACCTGTTATGGTTGATGGCTGCAAGTGGTTGCTAGTGGTTGCTCGTGGATGCATATACGCACACAGCCTAGGTTTTAGATTGGCTCAGTCACTTCATACTCCATATGCATATATGTATTCATATTTGTATGTGGTTGAAACTTGATATGTCGTCATATGGATGTTGCATTTGTATAAATGGTTGCGCACTCATGTAGAATTATGAGTAAGGACAAATTTGCATACATAATGGACTCATGACACTTACATGATTTGCATTAAGGAGGTCAACTGGATCAGTAGACCGCCTGATTTTGCATTAGTTAAGGACATGTACACACACTGTGCATATAATCATAAAGAATTAGAAGTCTTTTAAGGACAATGGACGCCTGTGTTTGTTGGTTGAGTAGATGGACGATTGGAGTTTAGGACTTACGTTCTCCTAGACTTGAAAATTTCGGGGACGAAATCCTTTAAGGAGGGGAGAATGTAACACCTCGAATTTTCTGTTAACTGTAACTTAACAAATTAAAGTATAATTAATTCTAAATGATGGAATTAAGGGAAACGGGTTACACCATTGCGTTCATCTCAGAATTCTGCTTGAGATAGAGTCCTATTTTGCGTAAAACGGATAACGTATGAAGAAGATATGGACAAACGAAGTTAGGAAAAAAAACCAGAAACGGGTCAGAATGCGCTGGCGCACTTGGGAAGTGCGCCAGAACAAAATTGCACTGGCGCACTTGGGCTTACATGTCGCTTTCGGATTGGTTTCTCTTGAGATGGATGGTCTGGATTCACTCTAGCTTCATCGACGGCTCTAATCAGTTTAAAATTTTATAAATACAACTCAAGTCTAAACCAAAATTCACACAAATAATATAGTACTAGAGCCGCATGCTGCTGGAAAGAAACTAGGAGTGGCCATCAGTTAGAAAGTTTAGAGACAAGCCAATACTAAAGTAAAACACGAATCAAAACAACGTTAGTCTACCCAAAGGAAAGCATATCAAATTCAGAACTCAAAATCCAGAATTCAAGTTCGTCGTTCATTGTAAGTATAGTGATTTTTCCGATGAGAATAAAACTAAGACTTGATTCGATGTAAATTGGAAGTGGAACTGTGCTATTATGTAACAACGATGTTAATTCATATCTATGTATTGAAATGATTGTGTTGTGAATGGAATTGGGATGTTTGTGGTATAATTAAGATTGATGTTGATCCTATTGTACTTTTAGAATGACAACAACATCACAAGCAAGTTGTATAGTTCATGTTTATGTGATTATATAGGTTGTTTGTGATTAGAACCTCATGTATATACTTTATGCTAAGACCTTTATGCCTAAATGGTTATGTTCATATACATGCTCCTATGTTTATACAAAAGTTGCAAGTTCCTAATTGGATCCATGTCAGGATCCACTTTAGTACATGTTTCATGTTGTAATTAGATATATGATTGGATCTAGTTCACACCCTTGTCATAAAGTTATACATACTTATGAAAATGTCTTATTCTTGTCATATGCTAGTGATGTTCGATGTTATGCTAGATCCTAAACATGTTTAGACTTATGTTGTCTAAATCATATGCTAATTTATGTGACGCCTATTTGGTTAGATTCCTATTTCAATGCAAGTTCACATATATGTAAGTTGAATTAGGCTATGTTGCAAATTCACGTGTATGTTGATTTAGTATAATTTGCAAGTTCACCCCTATGACATTCATGTTGACTATTTTGCAAGTTCACACCTATGATGCTCATATTGACTTTGCCAAAAATGCCAAGTTTACACCTATGTCATGTTTATGTTTATGAATTCCCTTATACCAATTTTGTGTGCGCTAAATTAGGCTAAGTTTTTAGCCTAATATTATATGTTAGAGACCATGCGAACGAAAATTAGGCTAAGGTTGTTAGCCTAATATTTAAACGGGGTAACGTTGGGAATATTGGTAAAACTTGACATAAAAATATATGAAATTGGCATGTTTGTCACATGCCAAAATTAGTGGCATTTAAACAGTATAATTTCTTATACCAAAAACGTTAAACTTGGAAAAGTGGGCCATGACAATTAATTTACATATATTAAGTAATAAAGACTAATATGTAAATTTAGAAAATACGAATATGCTTAACATGAGGTTGGATTGAGTTGTGATGTAAACCTGCCCGGACCCGCCCGGCTGTCCAGTAGTCACAACAGTACCTATCCAATGAGGGTGGTTAAGCATTGAGCCCAATAAGGACCTGAGGTTAGACTGAGTTACGGTGTAAATCTACCCGGAACCGACCGGCACATCCAGTAACCGTATGTAACGACCCGGATTTTGAGCGACTTTGGTTATCGACATAAGCTCGATGTCGATTACCAAAACATCGAAAAATCCTGGTAATTATTGAAAGAAATTAGAGGGTGAGAATAGATAAGATAGAAACTTAGAATAGAAGAAGAAGAAGAACACAACATCAGAGTAACACGAACCTCACAGCGGAACGAATAACATATAATAGATAACATAACTTTGAAATATAACAGTTATGTATACAATAGCACTTATCAGAGTACAACACTTACAACACAGCGGAAATAACTATAGCTATATGATCTTGAAGCCTCCTGGTCCAAGCTCTCCATGTATATCTGTAAAATTCCTGACTACTTGACTGCCTGTACAAATTTAGGCACCCAAGAGTTTAGGGAAAACAACAAAGTAAACTCCGGGTCAGTCATGGGACTGGTATGAGTAAAACAGTTTAAACAGATATATGAACAAGTAAACGATATCTCATAAGACCACGCCGCAGAACGGAACGGGTTTTTCCCTTATGAGAATCCAAAATATCTTTATATCAAAAACCTTCTGATATTATAATAATGTCTATCAACCACAATATAATAATCATCTAGCAGAAACGCTTTCATCTCACGTTCTACATATATGGTATACCATCAAAACTGCAAGCACGTATTGGGTAATGGATTTCCAACTATGACAAGGTATGGAACCACCTTCCGATCAGTGTACTCTAGGAACGATACACTGGAGTTCAACAAGAACATCTTGCAACTCAACCACACATGACCGACCACTCATTTTGCTTGAGTGTATCAAATGTATATCACCAACGGTTGGGATCAGCAACCGTTTCCCGTATATATATGGGACAACATTGATAGATTTAAGAAACAAATGAATATTCTCTAGATAGGTGATTATACACCCTACTTCGGTGCGACCGACTTAGCCATGCTACCTGCCCGATTTCTGTCATTAACCGGATGATGAGGCTAGAAGTTACGCGTTATCATCACATCAGATTCACTCCAAATGTCACATCGTCAGATCCATCAGAATCACTAATTGACTTTCACAATAGTACATTATGTGTTAGTTAAAAGAAGTTTCCTTCTCCGCTTCCACTCTTGGTACGGTTGAAGAAATCAATGTACGTGGCCCTTCTGGAAATACTCTGTCAGACATTCATTCATACAAGTCATCCTCATTCAGTTAGAATGTCACATCGTCATACCCGCCAAATCACAAATTTATTTCCTCAAAAATACAACAAGTATACAGCTAAGAGAAACGAATTCCTCCGCCACCAACGTATATACGTTTTAAGAGATCAACTTACGCGATCCATTAGATATACTCTGTCAGACCTTCGTCCATACAAGTTGTCCTGGGACTGGACAAACCGAAGGTACTATCCAGTACATCCATCTTAGGCACTGTTATCTAAGACTTATACGATAGCCCTTGCAATTTTACTTCGTCATCAATTATCTTTGGCATATATGATTCACAACGCTTATGTTAATACAAAGTGGTTCTTTGGATAATAATCCAACCGGTCTCTCCATATTAACAACGTTAAAATAGTCAAAACTTCGATAGTCTGTGAGTTAACTATCAAAGAAAAACAAGTGTGCAAACAACGATACTATTTCTAGATGGAAATTATATCGAACAAACATCATTTAACATTAATCTCTTTAGTTCATTTTCATCTCCTGTTTCCCTATATTCAATATTTCTTATTTTCTAAATTTAGAAAATATATTTATTACCACTGGAAAACATTTCCATTCCTTGTTTCCTATACTAGAAAACAATTCTGATACTTCTTTGGAAAATCTTTCCAAAACTCAAACATTGGACTTAGACAGATGGTTAAACAAACCATCGCGATGCCAACTTAAACCATTATACTTATTAACTAAATCCACTTAACTATTTCACCCTCGAACCGTAACCATTTCTTAAAAAAACGCAGTCAATCATGTTGGGGTATAGCTACCTCTCAGACCTTAACTGAGCAACACTTCTAACCTTGAAATAGGCAAAGCTCACTTTATATTTCTTAACTGACTTCCTTACTTAACCTTTCTTTTGAACAACTATATTCGATTAACTCTTTTCAATTAACTCTATTGGGCTGACCCTATTGGATTAACTCTATTTGATTTAACTCTAATCGATTTATTCTTTTTCACTTAACTTTTGTCGAATAAACTATATTCGATAACTCCTCTAACTCTATTCGAATAAACTGTATTCGATAACTACTTTCAAATAACTAGATTTGATAACTCCCTTCGAATAACTAGATTCAATTACTCTTCTCTCGAATACACTATATTCTATAATTCTACTTCGAATAAGTGATATTCGCTAACTCTACTTCGAATAAGTGATATTTGATTAACTCTCTTCGAATAACCAATATTCGATTACCCTTCTCTCGAATACACTATATTCGATTACTCTACTTCGACTAATTCACTTTTGATTAACTAACCTCGACCAACTCCTTTGGATTAACTTCGACTAATTCACTTTGATTAACTTAACCAATTCACTTCGATTAACTTAACTCATTTCACTTCGATTAACTTAACCAATTCACTTCGATTAACTTAACTCATTTCACTTCGATTAACTTAACCAATTCACTTCGATTAACTTAACTCATTTCACTTCGATTAACTTAACCAATTCACTTCGATTAACTTAACCCATTTCACTTAGTTTAACTTAACTAATTCATTTTGATTTACTTAACCATAAATATTCCTTTGGTTTAACTATATTTACTTAACAAATAAATATCTCTTTATTCTATTTATTTAAATGGTTTACAATATTTCTCTTCTTATATATTTGACAAATATATTCCTTTATATTTGATTTACAAATATATATCCTTTATATTTGTCTTCACAAATATATTTATCCTTTATATTTGATTAACACATAAATTCCTTTATACTCGATTAACAAATATTTTTCCTTTATACTTGATTAACAAATATTTTCCTTTACACTCAAAATCCCCTTTTCTTTATAATATAAAATCCATCGATTTTATATAAATAATTATTTTCAAATTATAGTTTGAAAATCTCTTTTCTACATCCTGGTATTTCTTATGGTATTTAACACACCATATAATAACGATAAATATCGTCCAAACATACATAATCACAACAGATTATATATATCACTTTATATATCACATTATATAAATCACAGTAAAATAACTGTTGAGGAATCTAGTTGGATTCCTCCAACCTGTTCCCCTGCACCACAGATGTTAGACAATACGATTAACATCGATTTCACTTTGATGTGAATTATTCTGATAGCAGAATCACATATAAATATTTATCGGTTTATATATATATATATATATATATAATTTCCACTAACGGACTAGCAGTTCAATCAAACAGTCAACACACAGTCAAACATACAACATTTAACAGTGCTAAGAATACGTTGTAAAAATAGAACTGTACAGAGTTGGTGAGTTTTACTCACTTTGGCAGTTCATCGTTAAAGAACGATAAACTGTTATTTGATTTGAATCAAACAATTTATTTCGTCATAATTTCATACGAGCTCCACTCCACTCCTAGTCAGTCTCATTGTATTGTTCCCGTCCATACGATCCTGTCGGATCTTGTTTCGCTGAAAACCGATACCATATGAACAAGTTATGGATTATATACGTTAATACACATTTAAATGAATTAAACCTGGATTAATTATAATTGGGCTTAAACCTTTTCATCCCGGCCCATCAACACTCTATAGGCCCAACGTTACACACACTAGCCCGCACCTTAATCCCTTCTTCTCCGACAAAAATGCGTTCCTCCTTACTTCAGTAAATACACACCATTAACCGAACTTTCTTCCACTCCTTCCAACACGTTTGCTTCTCCAACAGTCCTCACTGCTCCTTCATGCTCTCAACGTCATCCATACATACACAGTACGCCTCAAATCCCCAGTCCATGCACAAGCCCAAGTAATCAAACCCCATAGTTAACGCATGGCCCCAGGCAAAACTCCCCCTTCGAAGCTTTCAATGCCTTAGATGCTTTTCCATTTTCAGTTCAAACTCAGCACAGCCATTTCCACTCCTTAACATCACAACTCCCTCCTTTACTTCACAAAACTTCCCGTACCATTTCCGAGCTCCCATGCGTTCTACTTAGGTCGAGCAGCACTCTATCATTCCAGCTCACCCATGAATTGCTTCGGTATAAATATATTGATTTAGGGAATAGCGTTTTTGTTTTGAGGATTTATCCGATTTTTCTGAAGTGGATGTTTTCTCATTTGAGAAATTCTGTGGCGGCTCAAAAGCATTTAGCGAATGGACAATTCTTTAGGTTAAGGGATTTATAGTGTTTAACTGAGGACGTGGCTTCATGGATACCAACCATGATTTATGTGTTTAAAGAATAGGCAAACGTGTATGAACATGGGTCCTTAAAATCTTAGGCGTGTACTGCTTTTACGTGTCCTGCTAAGGAACCGATTGTTCATGTATTTTATAATATATATATTTTTAAAGTCATCAAGGCTTCAGTTTGAAGCAATCTAGGACCGAATAAAAGAAATGAAGATTGACTCTTTATTTTATTTTGTAACCATCATGTACATTCATATGTAGTCTGAGGGCGGACGTCAGTTTTGATGTTGAGATTATGGCTTGTTGGGATATCGAAAATAGACTGTTTATTTTCTACATTTAAGGCATTTTGCTATATTCATAAAAGGCGCATCATAGAAGATTGTTACATAAGATTTAGTTCCACGTCCGAGCTATTTTAGATAGAATTAAGAATATGGTCGTGTCTATCGAGGTACCATGATCCCAGAAATGTAATAATATCGGTAGGTTAACTCATATTTTGAAACCCCAAAAATATCGATTCAGGGTGCAAAATACTCCAAATAAAAAGTTGCATATTTAATTAATTAAAAATTACCATAAAATTCTAAAAATTAAATTATCCTTACGTCTCAAAGGAACCTTATTTAAATTCAAACCCGATATTTAAATATATTGAAAACCCTTTTATAACGTAAATAAAGCGTTGCAAATTATAAAGGAATTTCACAACGACTTTTTCTGAAATTTGATTTGGACATAAATCAAAATCTACACGACGAAATCCTGATTTTTCTCTTTCACTAGAAAGATATACTCCACCAGCTCCACACGTTTCTTATTTCATAGAAATCCGGCTTAAAACGAATCCTGTACATTCAGTTGAAGTTCGAATCGCCAAATCGCGAACTGCAGCGCCATTTCAAGCTCTGTTTTAATTATATTATAATTATACGTTCAAACTGTCGTCGATTGAATATATTCGCTAATATATCTCAACTCTAAGCTGAACTAAATCTCGGGGATGACCTAGTTCACATTATATTGTCAATTCACTATTTTTGGTTATTCCTGAATTTAAATATATTATTTTAATTATTTAAACTAATTAAATATTCACTTTATTTAATTAAACGACGATTAAATTCCCTACCTCACGATATATATAATTAAATTAATTAATTATAATACCTCTGCCAATGCGGGTCATTACACCGTAACAATATCTGTCTAATGTGAGTGGTCGGTGCTTTAAAAAGCTAAGGACAGACAAGTCAGGATGGTAGGGTTAAGTTAACTAAAACACTTAACCAATTCAACATGTTAATTAAACTGATGGGTGGGGTTAGGTAAATACAGACACTTAACCACTTAACATGTTTGACTAGAAAATCGTAGTGACGGGGACCCATTTCAGCTGTAACCCAATTAGGTATCATGGTACCCTGAAACTAGGCAGGGTGGGGCACGATTACCCGGCTGATTGTAAGCGGTCAAAGCGACGACGGTGGGTGCAACAGTGTGGGTTCTAACGGAGCGTGGGCGTGCACACACTTCGGAGCAGAAAAACAGGGCACTGGGGGGCACCAGTAGTATAACCTATGCATTCTAATATTGTGTCGGGCCGCCACCATGGGACTTGATACTCCCCATGGTGGGACCATCATAGGTATCTACAATCTTTGGGGGCCGTAAGACACATGTAATTATGCGAGTAGGAGCCGATCTTTAGAAAAAGGGGATCACTTCACCCTCAGCATGGGGTGCCAGTTTAGAAATAGTGCATGTAGGTGCAGAGATATAGTGTGGGGTGCGATAGTATATTCGTTTCAAAACTACTTTATCTTAGTTTATGATACTTTCCTGTTTCTAGTTTATACCTATCATGACCTTATTCTTATTCTCATACTAAAGAGTCACTAGACTTACCAGGCTTTATGTCTGACCCTATTTTCTTTTGTCTTCTTTTCTTCCGTTCCCCCCCAGGTCCACAGGGAGGAAACAACCCAGCTTAGTCAGACTCTTTGCAAGCTTCAGGATAGTTGATGTACGGTTTGGACTCTCTTGCTTTGGCTATGGTTGTTGGACACAATCATGGGGATTTATGCAGTTTTAATTATGTTTTATGCTTCTTTATTTAATAACCAAGACAAAAATGATGATGTAATGTTTTGGAAGTTATTATGTGACAGTTATGGAAATGTTTTGTATGAACACGTATTTATGAAATAAAAAGTCTGTTGTTTTCCGCTGCTTATAAATGTATGTGTTTATATCTGTCTTGTGTTTTTATCTGTGACTTTTACTTATAAACCTCCACCAAAGTTAAGGCATTCCCTTTGTGAGTGACCTTAATGGAGGGTGGGGTGTTTCACCATTCTTCCTAGTATGGAATAAGGGCTATACATAGTCTCGATCTATGCGAAAGGGCATAGGTTTTTCTTTCGGTTTCATTGATAGCAGAGCAGAAGAGTGCACTAGCTAGCTATTGGAGCCTGAAAATGCTTGCTAGCTAGCGCGTACCACCCCTACGGACACTATTGCCTACGCTTGTTGCTCGCTCAGTGTCATTCAAAGCCAATGCTCATACTGGGCGAACACTAGACCAAATTAATATACTGGCAAAGACCTCACCAAAAATGAAAGGCATGTGCGATTGAGGGCTCTCGCTCCCAATTAATGTACTGGGACTCCTAGGTCCTAGGGTAATGGTTAAAGACCCAAGTCACTGTTCAAAGTATTGTACTACTAAAATAAAACAAACTGGGAGATCAACAAAAATCCAGTATATTAATTCATAGATTCGAGAATGACTCTATTGAGCAGGATGGCAAGACCCTGTAAATGCCTGAGTGATTCCATGGGTCCGTAGGTGTGTAGCGAAAGTGAGTTGCCTTAAAGAAAGATTGGATCTTGTACTGCTTGCTTTCGTTTTCGGTCGTTCTCTTCCTGCTGCTGATAGTCAGCACAGACTTCTCAATTGTAGTCAACCGAAGAAGCAACTCATTTCGGGCAAGAATCCGCTCGTCCACATCTTCCAACTTTAGAGCATTTGGCCTATGGGGACGCTTCGGTAGAAGGGGCCTTAGCACTGGCTCCTGATCCTAGATAAGCTCCAGTGTCAAAGGTGATTATGTAAGCATACTTTAGGTCTTTTCGGGGGTTGACTCATTGAAGACTCGGGATTTCAAGTTAGAAAATATTTTAGGGTTGTACAACTTTGAAAAGAGATTTGAATCAGCTACACTACCTCCTGTTGGTCGCCTTTTCTTTGGGGGATGGTTTATGGAATTGAGAGGGCTTGAGACTTGCCTAATATTATTCTTGGCTTTAGCTATTTTGTTTGAAACATCACTCCATTTCGGAGCTATATGTAGCTTGCTCCGTTGCTTTTTACTCGAAGATCTTGAGTTGTCAAAGGATGCGCTAACTTACCCGACATTATTTTGATGATAAGTGAATGGGGATAAATAACACATATTGCTTTTTTTCTGAATGAATTGTCCAAAGCAGAATCGGTATGCACCACCTCGCGCTCACTTCGCTCGAAGTATATTGGATCAGTCGAAGAGGTTTCCATAAGCTTGGAGGCAGCGAATTACCTGTCTTACTATGCTAGCTCTGCTTGGGCACCCATTTGTTCCACTACTGCTCTCAATTAATAGTTTTCTTTCGGTCGGGAAAGAGAGGTGGTACATGACTTGGCTTAGGTTCTTTTTATCTGCTTTTTGTCGAGAACCCGGGTAAGATTGATCTTTTGACTGTTGAAGGGCGAATGACTGATCATGCCAATATTATATCCTTCCACGCACCTTGTGCTCATTCTGACTGGTACACCAGTTTATATTAGATAGAATAGAGCTAATGGACCGGCCGAAGCATCGTTTTCTATCATAGTTCGGCACCAGAAGAGAACCAGACACCTATTCATTCTTTTTAACGAGTTACACAGGAAGCATGGGATATATTATACAACAGACCGAGGTGGTGCATACCGACCTGAAATATTTGCGGTGGAAACTACCTGTACTTTATTGTATACTTGCCCTCGGGCCCCCAAAGAATAACCAATAAGCGCAGTCCACTCATCTCCGATAAGTGGTTAGAGGACCTAAGAGTAACCAAGCAATTCGGGAAGAATGGGAGCCCGAGGGAATTGTTGATAGAGATCTTTCCACCAACGGAAATGCTTTTGAAGCTGCCTACGAACCAAGGGATTTCATAAAGTTCTGGTTGGGTACCAGAATAAATATCCTCCGTGGTAGTAATAAATATCTTCCAGTCCTTCCTTGGACAGCTGAGACCAATAAATGATAGGGAGTCAGTTTTAAAACCTTTCTAGTAACGGCAGGCGCAATTGTGCAGGAGACATCAGTAGTCGCCCGGGTATTCCTTGTTGGACCGACCTACAAGACCAGATTTTCTTAGTCATTCTAATCCAAGTGAAGTATATAAGAAAAATAATCGCTCTTGATCTTTCTTTGGCTATCCTTTGAACCAGTCGAACCAAAGCCAATTCATAGGATAGGACTTCGTTAATGTGAGCGAACCCAAGTTTCATTTAGGTAGAAGTAATCCTCCTTTTTCGGCCCCTCTCCTCACTTGTGCGCTCCTTCTGGGCTCGGGGATATATTCATAAGTTATCTTTGCAAAGCACCTTGTAAAATAACCCACGGCGCAACCCATTCGTCAAGGATTTACAACCACGCCCCAAGCACCTTTGTACTGAGCCTACCGTTAGAATACATAGTTTTGTTCCAAGCAAGCGAGATTTCAATAGGCTTAGCCAGGTCCAACTTTGCAGAGAAGCCAAGCGCCGGATTTCTTCATCTTCCTCCGATGAAGAAGTCGAGAAGTCAATGGAAAAGGTACCATACCTGCTCGCTCAATCGAAGTCTCCAAACTTTCGTTCGAAATGCCCTTAAATCATCGTTTTAAGCCGCTGATTATATAGTCAATTCTCTATTCGCCTGGGAAGCATTCTCTGGGCACATAGGATCAAATGTAAAGTGGCGCTTTCTTGCTAATATTTCCTCAAATAAGCCCTGGTTTGGCAAGATACTTTTTTTTGGCTTGTTGGAGCTGCTGAGCATAATGAATAAAAGATGAATCAAGGTAGCTTGCTTGCCAAGCTGATGGGCGAATGATGGAACGTGCAAAGTCGATCATGCACCTGTCGTGTGACCCATTGGTCCTAAGCAATGTCTTGTGCGAATCCTAGAAGCAGCTCTCCTTTATGTTAGGGGTAACTCAAATGGAACTTTGATCAAATCCCTGAGATGTCCAGCGGATTCCTTGATGAATGGCCGACTACCTTTTACGTTAGAATAGAAAAAGGCATAGTAGGATGAACCAATGTGAATGAGTGTAAGCTTCGTTGCCCAAACACGATTGGCACTACCGTGGTAGCAAGAGAGGCCAGGCGGTGACAATTAAGAGGTTGTCACTGAGCATTCCTACTCACACGGGAAGAGAGGTTAAATGGCAAGGCCATACGCCCGCTCCTCGCGGAGTATAGCTCACATCCAAACATCTGATTGGGGAACGCCCATGGAGCGGAAAGGGAAGGCCATGGGTGCAGGATTCTCCGAAAAAGCGTGGGCTGACTCGGAGACCTGGGACCTTGCCTTAGCCCAGTATATTAATTGGGGGACCGAAGGGACGAAGAGCTTTCTTCGGGTCGTGGTCGGCCTTCCTATCAAATTGCCTCCTTAAGAGCCCTTTTACTAGTAAGGGCGCAGGAAGCAAAAAAACTTGCGCGAAGGACGTTTTCTTCTCTACTCTCTGCCAAGGGAGAGACTGCATCCCTTCGGATGCTCTTTACATTCCCAATGGGACTGGAAGCTCTGAACTGGTATCTTCTAGTTCCTTTTTCTTATGAATCAGTCATTCGAAATCGAAGATCAATCCAAGGCAGTTTAAAGCTCCGAGAAAAAACTCAATGGGACTTTCTTTTTCTTTTTGGCACTTGCCGATCAATGAGTCTTTCCCTGGCTGTTTCCTAGTGATTGGAAGTCCGGATGGGACTCGTCTGCTATTCGTTAGTGACCATCTTCTCTGATAGATTCTAGTTTTCTTCCCATCTAGTGGAAAAACCATGAAAGAAAAATGCCTTTCATAAGTGAGATGTGAATTTCAAAAAGTTGTAGCCAAATTTCAAAAAGTTGTTGCCAGCCTATAGCAAAATCATGCAAGATCGATTTCATTAAGAAGTCCAGTCCCATTTGGAAACTTTTGCCAATCATATAGATGGAAAATGATGAAAGCTCCTTTCCCTTCATATGCGTCGTGTTAGATTTTGATTTGCATCTCCCTTAGTGGGAAAATCATGTATTCTTGACCTATTTTCAGGTGCCTATATGAAAGGAACTGGAATTGTAGCCAAAAGGTGCGAAGCGAGCCACTTTTCATTTTCCAAAGAGGTTGTATGTTTGATATGACGTATTTTACCCGGGAAGCGCACTCTCACTCTAAAGTGACTAATGAAAGGTGCGTAGCTTTAGTGATAGAGGAGTGTGTAGGATAGGTGGGAGGTAGCGTAACTCTAACAAGGGAGGGACGACACGCTAGGCTTCGTCCGGATGCCTGTCTAAAACCAATACCACATTCTTTTTCTGAACATTCTCCTTTTGATAAAGCAAACTGTATCACCAGAAAATCTTTCATCATCTGCTCTTAAAGATACTGATTCAGATATCTATGAGTGATCTTCCTTAGCAGCCGAGGTGCGGAGCGAGTACTCCCAAGCCAAGTAACAAGGTAAGGCTAGTTTCTACCTAAGCCGAGTTAGCGAGGCAGTCAAAGGAACTAAGGTGCGTAGCGATTCCCCGGGATCACGTGCAAGCAAATAAGAATAATAAAGCCATAGTGCTGCCTAGGGAGAACCAACAAGGTGCATATAGCAAAGCTATATAATTCTTAGAGTTTTGGGTAGTAGTACCAGAAGAAGGATCCTTATTGAGTGAACATCAATTCTTTCCTGTCAACTTGACTGAAACCATTACCCCAATCGTGACAACGAGTTGCGTAACCCTAACCGCTCACTTTGCTTAGATGAGGTGTGGACGCAATTAATATACTGGGCATTGGGAGGTCAAAACGAAATCCTCATTTGAAACCTTTTAGGTAGATCTATCAGCCCACCTCGTTTTCGGCTCTTTCCCATATAGAAACTTGAGGGGCTCTCTTCCAGCTCTATTATGACTCGGACCTCGATGCAAGAAGAAGCCAATAACTCAAAGAAAGCTGGCTGGAATGATACTACTCCATCTCCTAGGGAGATTCTTCTCTTACAGATCTGGCTTGGGGTACGCAAGCACCTTGTTCCAGCCTTCTGATTCGCCCAGTATATTAATTCCCGTTGCTCGATGATTTTCTAGTTGAACCCTTCTCACCATAATTCTTGATCCATCTAGGTCTGGTGTTGATCCACTTCCCATTCTCATCGAAGATGCACACTCGCTTGTTAGTGATCTTGATTTGCTTATTGACGTGAATTTCTTTCTTAGGAATCTCTAGGCTCTTCGTATCTAATCTACTCAATTCCTAAACCATTGCCATGGAGCGGTGGAACTGACATTCTTGGGGCAATGTGAAAATCCACCTTACTTGTTACCATTATGTGGTCTTTCCTAATTCTATCAGCTCATATACGCTGGCACAGACAAGTCTTTCAACTGCGAATAATGGTTGCTTGGGTACTAGATTCAACTTCTTTTCATGGATAATAAAATGAAGCCGGACTACTGCCCCGCCTGGTCTTCGTCTCTCCTTCGAAAAATATTAAGTATGGAGCACGGCTATGAAAGAGGTCTTCCCGATCTAGTATGAGGCAGTTCAGGATTAGTGTAACACCCGGTGAATTCAATAACATTAAGCTTCACAAATTAAAGTATAATTAATTATAAAATGAAAGAATTAAGGGAAATGGGTTACGCCATTGCGTTCGTCTCGGAATTCTGCTTGAGATAGAGTCCGAGTTTGCGCGAATCGGACTCCGTATGAAGGAGTTATGACCTTCGGATGTTTCAGAATAAAATTTAAATTCAAACAACTCAGATTCAAATTCGAAATTAGGAAAACAGGTTCAAACTGGGCTAGGCGGGAAAATTCCCGCCCAGGAACCAGGTCGACCTGGCCCCTCCAGGTCGACCATAGTGTCGACTTGCCAGTCGACCTGCCTGGTCGACCTGGCTGGCTAAGTCTGGCTCTGGCTTGAATTTCTGTGGCTCGGTGTGTCACTAGGACTGACATGTCACCTCTTGATTGGCTCTTTGAACATGGTCTAGATTCCTCCTGTCTTCATCTAACGGCTCAAAACAATTTAAAAATCTATAAATACACCCTAAGTCTCAACTAAAAATTCACACAAAAAAATAAGATGGGAGTCGTCATGCTGCCAGGGAGGAATTGAGCATAGCCGTCAAGAGAGAAAATCCAAGAGACGAATCAAATTAAGAAGAAGATAAAAGTTTAATCAAATTAATCAACGCAACATTAATCTACCCAAAGGAGCGCATCTCAATTTCAGAATTCAGAATCCAGAATTCAAGATTCAGCATTCGTTGTAAGTATAGTGACCTTTCAGAATATGAATAAAAACTGGGATGTGATTCGATGTAAATGAAAATAGAATTGTGTTATTGTATGAATTCTGTGTATTGTAGTAATTCTGTCATGACTTGTGTATTGATATTTGTGGCATAAATTGATTGATGCAAGCCTATTGGACATTTGTATATGAAAGTAATAACAATAGCAAGTTGTGGCAAAAACTAGAAATTAATCCCTTTATGTATATGACGATGGCATGGACTATGTATATTCCCTTAATCTAAGTTAGAATTTATGTAAACATGTTCTAGATTTGAAACCTTTTATGCCTACATGACCCAAAACCTATGATATCATTCTTATGTTAATTTGCAAGTATAATTGGATCTATGTTAAGTATCGTTTGAGTTTCATAAACTATGCAAGTTCATGTTGAAATAGGCTGTGTGATTAGATGTTATAATTGGACATTTTGGTGAATATACAACATGCTAGTTTTGTGGTTGACATTATGCCAAGTTAAACATGTTTAAACACAAGTTTGTATAAGCCTAAACTATGCCATTTCATATGTCACCTACTTAGTTATACTTTGATTTGAATGCAAGTTCACATGACCCATAATTTATGTTGAATCGCTAAATTGCAAGTTCATGCGCCACACACCTTTATGTGAAATACTACATGTGCTTGACTTCCCCTTTTCTCACCTTTATAAAGTTGGGCTGAATTATGTCGAGCCCAACATTTGTTATAATGTTGCGAACAAACGGGGGTAATAACGTTGGGTGTAAAACATGAAAAATATATGTTGGCATGGTTGGCACATGCCAACGACAATGACATTTAAGCGGTATGAATTGTTATACCCAAGAATAAAAGACATGACATTTACATATAATTGAGAAGTAATAAAATATGTAAATTTAGAAAACACGATATTCTTAACCCGAGGTTGGATTGAGTTGTGATGTAAACCTGCCCAGACCCGCCCGGCTGTCCAGTAGTCACAACAATACCTATCTAATGTGGGTGGTTAAGCATTGAGCCCAATAAGGACCCGAGGTTAGACTGAGCTACGGTGTAAACCTGCCCGGAACCGACCGGCACATCCAATAACCGTAGCAATACCTGTCTAATGTGAGTGGTCTGGTGCTCTAAGAGGCTAAGGACAGATGGTATGGTTAAGTCAACTACAAACACTTAACCAAATTCAACATGTTAACAAGAATTGATGGGTGGGGTTTAGGTAAATACAGACACTTAACCACTTAACATGTTTGACTAGAAAATCCTGGTAACGAGGGACCCGTTTCAGCAGTAACCCAAGTTAGGTATCATGGTATCCTGAAACTCGGCAGGGTGGGGCACGATTACTGGGCTGATTGTAAGCGGTCAAAGCGACGGCGGTGGGTGCAACAGTGTAGGTTCTAACGGGGTGCGGGCGTGCACACACTCCGGAGCAGACAAACAGGGCACTGGGGGCACCAGTAGTATAACCTATGCCTTCTAGAAATTGTGTCGGGGCCGCCACCATGGGTCTTGATACACGCCATGGTGGGACCAGCATAGGTATCTACAATTCTTGGGGGCCGTATGACACATGTTTACGCGAGTAGGAGCCGATCTTTAAATAAAAATGGGGATCACTTCACCCTCAGCATGGGGTGCCAGTTATAATAAACTCAAGTAGGTGCAGAGATATAGTATGGGTGCGATAGTGCATTCGACACTTCCTTAGCTTTTGACACTTTCCTATTTTCAGTTTATATCTATCATGCCCTTTTCTTATTCACATACTGAAGAGTTACTAGATTTACTCAGGCTTTATGTCTGACTCTATTTTCTTTTCATCTTCTTTTCTTCCGTTTCCCCCCAGGTCCACAGGGAGGAAACAACTCAGCTCAGTCAGACTCTTTACAAGCTCCAAGACCGTAGATGTATGATTTGGATCTCTTTTGCTCGGATAATGGCTTTGGATATCACTATGGGGTTTTTTGTCACTTTATTTATGTTTTATGCTTCTTTAATAATCAAGACAGTAATGAGGTTGTAATGTTGGAAGTATTTTGAGACAATTATGGAAATGTTTTGTTTGAACACGTATTGATGAAATAAAAGTCTGTTTGTTTTCCGCTGTTTAAAATATATGTATTTATATCTGTCTTGAGTTTATCTGTGGCTTTTACTTATAAACCTCCACCAAAGTTAAGGCATTCCCTTTGTGAGTGTCCTTAACGGAGGTGGGGTGTTTCACTTAGTATCAGAGCATAGGTTTACCAGATAAGGTAAGAAAAAAAAATTGAAATTGTTTTTCAAAAGAAAGTTTAAAGAAGCATTTTTTTCAAGAAAAAGTGTTATGTTTATAAAAAGACAAAATCTCCCAAAGCCATGTGCCCTATCTATCTCTCTCTATCCTTCGTTTTGAATTTTTCCTTTCTGTTTCAGCATGTCTGGGGACCTTAACCTCCCGGAAGGAGTGCCGATACCCGGCTGGTTTAGGAGGTACTTAGAAGCAAGGGCCAATGGCGCGGGCCCAGCGGACATCCCTCCTCCAGTGGCCGCGGTTCCTCCTCCTCCTCCTCCACCTCCTCCTCGTGGAAATGCCTTCGCAAAAACATGTAGAGACTTCAAGGCAATGGGTGGAAAAGACTTTTATAGGACAGAGTCCTTTGTAGGAGCAAGAAACTGGCTAACGGAGACTGAGGATCTGTTTATCATCTTCGGAGTGATGACAGGCAAAAGATACAACTAGCAGTATGGTTACTTAAAGATGAAGCTTCCTATTGGTGGGAAATTACCAATGCTCAGAGGGCGGTGGAAGCATGGGAAGACTTCAGGACAAGGTTTGAGATGAAATTCCTCTCCCAAGCTGAAAGAAGCCTGCAAATGGAGAAGTTTCTATCTCTGAAACAGGGAAGTATGACAATCAGGGAGTATGTTAATCATTTTAATCAGCTGGCCAGATTTGGGCTAGACTTAGTAAACACCCAACACAAGAAGGCGCTTCGCTTCATCAAAGGTTTGAATGAGCCTCTACACAGCCTTGCTATGACCCAAGTATCCACGGGAGCGACTTATGAAAGCTTGGTGGACATGGCGTTGCTACACGAGGAAGACCACGGCAAGAAAGAAAATAAGGTGGAAGAGAAGAAAGAGGATCTACAAGCAAAGAAAACAGACTTCAAGAAAGGAGGGAAGAATAATAAGCCCCGTGAGAGGAGAAGGTGCAATTTCTATGGCATTGTGGGACATATATCAAAAGACTGCCGAAAAAGGAAGGCGAAGATGGGTGGTTGCTTCCATTGTGGAGAGACTGGGCACCAACCCAAGGACTGCCCAAAGAAGAAAGGGCAGGGACAGAAAGCCGGATCCACTTCAGGGGGTCAGGTTCATGCGCTAGTGGCACCTCAGCAGGAACGAGGTAGTAATATTTCTGTAGAAAGTGTAGTCTATCTTTATGATCATCCAGTTCACACACTTTTTGATTCTGGCGCATCACACTCTTTTATTTCATCTGCCTTAGTAGAATCTCTGCATCTAGACACTAGTATGGTAGAAGATCCCTTAGTAATTTCAAATCCAATTGGGGGCTCCGCTTACTTGTCAATGGTTTGGGTTTGAAAATCTCTATTCTCAGCATTAAGTTTAGTTGTAATGCCTTTGTTTTGGGCTTCTCGGGATATGGTTTGATTTTAGGCAAGGACTGGTTATCCAGTAATGGTGCCATCCTTGATTGTGAGAAAAGAGTAGTTAAACTCTTGACTCGGCTTGGTAACACTCTAGAAATTTCTTGTAATCCCTTAAATGCTGTTATGCTTAGTTATCTAGAGTCGCTTGATGCTTCTGATGAGAATTTGCAATCAGTTAGAGTAGTCCGGGAATATCCGGATGTCTTTGAGGAGGTGAAAGGCTTACCTCCGAGGCGGGAAATAGACTTCCGCATATATCTGGTGGATAATGCAAAGCCTGTAGCTTTACTTGTCAGACACATGGCTCCAAAGGAGAGAAAGGAGCTCAATAAGCAGGTTAAAGAACTTCTCGAAAAGGGGTTCATTAGACGGAGCATTTCGGAATGGGGTGCTCCAGTGGTGTTCGCAACCAAAGCGGACGGTTCGCTTCGACTTTGCGTCGACTATAGGGAGTTAAACAAATTGACCAAGAAAAATAGGCACCCTTTTCCCCGAATCGACGATTTGTTTGATCAGCTTGTAGGAGCGTCGGTCTTCTCCCAACTTGATCTGGCAACTGGGTTTCATCAGCTAAGAGTAGCTGAAGATAGCATTGATAAGACGACGTTCAGAACGCCAGACGGTTTCTTCGAGTGGCTTGTCATGCCTTTCGGCTTGACAAATGCACCCGCTTATTTCGTAGACCTAATGAGCAGGGTGTTCAGAGAATGAAGGATATTAAGGATCAATTACAGCGGAATTAAACAATTTATCAGCACTAACAATTATACTTTTCAAGCCGAATACAGATGAATCTGGACAAGGTAAAGACGATGCATCTAATCGAAAGTGTGACAAGATACCACACCTCTATTGTAGTCCACATGAACATATTCCCTTCAATAGTCGCACTGATCGAAGGGAAGAGAGGAAGAAACGGTGCTAGCCGCCATAGATTTTAGGGTAATGTTTTAAAAGGGGTTTTCGGGTAAAAAGGTATATTATAGATCTGATCTAATATATAATATATATAATGGTGTTGCCATCCTTTTTCAAAACATTGCAAAAACCCCTTTGTAAAACAAATGTAAACTAGATAATAAGATCTTATCAAATACTAGTTCCAATTTCAAATAAAATTATCAACGGATTGATATTTTATTTGACCCATAAAATTTCTCCTTCATCACATCCTAAGTGTGTGACCCTATAGGTTATTATAACGTTGGCAATAACTTAAATCGTATTTAAATTATAAATAGTGAGCGGTATCTAGCAACACATCGCTGTTACCCAAGTTACAATAGGATTAACGATTCGACACAACCTTTTCTATGACCAGTGTATCAATGTAATATAATCCTTTTGACCAACATATCCAGGATTAAACTAGAGGCATGGATCGTATCATCCTCATTACAATTTAATCTATTTTTTTTATCGATGAGTAGACTGTTAAAACAAATCAGTATTTGAGCACGGCCATGCATTTCACAGTCTCACTCAATCAAGTGGCCATGGATATCACTAAAAATATATTGCAGGGTTAAATTCCATCTAGATTATTCATAATTTCTGTTCGATTCGAGATGTATCCAACAATCACCGTTATCGTTACTCTGTTAAGAATAACTTTAGATGATATCAAAACAAAAATATCCCCAAATAAAATTATAATGATTTCAGGTCTGAGGACCATTACATCACTGTCACTATGAGAATAACTCATGATACTGTTAATTATATTCCATGGAGTTATCTCACGGTGGGTCAGCCCAATACGCTATTCTGCAATATGTATTTATATCTTGACTTTAATATCACGTATATTAATGATCAATGAGATGTGATCATCAGTCAATCAATATACTAGTCTCAACGCTTTATTGTTGTCCTATATAAACAATAAATCTCGACTAGGGACATTTAAGAATTATAATACTTATCATATTATATAATCTCACGTTCAGTCTTACTCGAACTATATAATTCCGTATTATTATTCTACGGACTTCTATTATATATTATTATTTATATTACGCAGTGAATACAATATAATAGAATAATATTTTTATTCCAAATAAAATAATAACATCAACAGTGTCATCAATCTCATCAAATGAATTTCCTCTAGGGCACAAACTCTAACAATCTCCCACTTGCACTAGAGTCAATTATTCATGTATCATATACTCATGAAACTAGTGTGACTATTAAACTTCCGCTGCGACGGAGTCTAATTCAGTAGGTCTGCAACATTACAACTTTTGCAACTTTGCAGATATGTTTATTTCTTTTGTGAACAATTTCACATAAGAGTTATATTTCTTAAATATATGTTTGGATCGATAATGAGTTTAATGTTTTAGGCTTGAGCAACAGCCACTCTGTTATCGCAATGTATATTATTGGATCAACAATGAATTCAATCATGAACTTATTAATCCAAACATTTTTCTTTCTCAGAATCAGTATATATTTCTTGTTTTAAAACTAACATCATTTACAATAATTAATGTGTTATCAATATATATAACATTAGCATTATTGTGATACTCCCACTTGATTTCTTGTCTATACAATATTCAATGGTATTTTGTGGTTTCCAAGACATTTCAAATTCCATTTCATTTGCTTTGATATCTAAGAGACTGGCTCTCCTTTAAAAGGATACCAATTCGAGCAATAAACATTTTGTCCTCTGAGGATTTATAGAAATAATATCCATTTGTTTCTTGTGGATATTACACAAAATAGTTATCTGATTTGGGTCCGATCTTATCAGAGGAAGGACGTTTAACTAACGCCTTACATCCCAAATCTTTGCATTAGACACACAAGGACATTTCCTAGTCCATATCTTATATGGCGTCTTTAGATCGTTTTAGTGGGATTTAATATATTTGTTATAAATTTAATTTATTGGAAGATCTATATGACTTATCATTAATCGTATTTTATTTTATAAGGTACGATATCTCCTTTAGACATATCATTTCAATATGGTCTTCTAGACGGAGTAAGTTATGATACAATTTCAAACTCATATGGACAGTCATTAATTAGTTGGCTTAAATATTCTCTTTGATCCTTTCAAAGAGAATTTATTTTCTATCAAAATTGGTTTCTAACTTCACTCTGAATTCTTTGAACTTTTCAAAGGATTCTGCTATTTGTTTCATAAGATACACAGATCCGTATCTACTGATATCATCAGTAAATATAATGAAGTAATAAAACCTGCCACTAGTTTATGTATTCATTGCTCCATATACATCGTTATGTACGAGACCCAATACTTATCACTCATTCATTGTGTCAAGTGAAAGTGGATCCAGTTATTTTGCCTAATAAACAAGATTTGTATTCTTCATACAATTCAAAATCAAATGATCTCAAAATTCCATCATTATGGAGTTTTGATATGCTTTCTTGTTTATAGTGCTAACTAGTAATACTAAAGGTATATTGGATTTAAATCACTAAATTTAATCCAGTCATTATTAATGTCAAGTACATTATAGTTAAGGATTTACAAAGATCATTAACTATTCATGAAATTCCATACGATATTTCATTTAAATAAAATGAATAACAATTATTCTTTTATTACAAATGAAATTCAAAATTTGTCTAAACAAGATATATTGTAACATTTATTTTAAGTGGAATTTCATAATAATAATTATTTTATTTATTTAATTAAACCAGTATATTCAACAAGAATCAACTTATTATGGATAATCTATCAACATTTGCTTCATTTCCAATTGTAAGTCCACTTGTTCTTTTATCAGATTTCTACTTATTCTGCAATTTATGTAAATCAACATATATTTGTGTGATTTATATCTAGTATCTAATACTAGAAATGTATAAGTAGATTATTATAGCATTTATATTTTATTCAGCTGAAGTCATACTTTAACTTATTTTAGATCCTCTCTTTATATCTAAAACAATTACGTTTAATTTGTTTGAGGACAATCTACAAATTTTAATGTTAGTAAAGAAATATGATTTAATTTAATTTGTCCTTCTCAAGGATTAATTTAAATTATCAGAGTTATTTATTATTTAATATCTACATTAGATAATAAAATAATAACTGATTCTGAAATATTTATTTAATACAAAATTTTGATAATCAAAATTTATATTAACATAAATATGTAATTTAAACTAAAATACGCTCCCACTCAAATTAACATCCCTCTGTTTATATATACATATCGGTATACATATATAACGGTGTTCCAAGATCCATATCTACTCATGCCTTGACCCAGCTTTGGCTAAACCCAAAACACAACCTTTTAGGTAGACATCTTATGTCAATTATATTATATATAATTCTTGGATCGCATGATGAACATTTTGTTCAGTATTATTCATTTGCTCAAAATATAGAATAATTCATGCTATTGTCTCTAAGGCCATAATTGTATTATGCAGCCTAGTTAAGTCAGACTCAATAATAGGTTGGAGCACCACATTTTACTCCATCGCATATAACCAAAATAAATGGTGCACAACGCTTTGGCGTTAGTTACATCCAGTGATTTTGGACAGTGATGAGTATATTATTGGAAGACGTCACCATGACTTAATATAACAAAAAATTGCTTTAGAGGGAATTTATAACTCGTAGTGGGAAACAATATTAGAGTTATTTACATATATTAAAATATATGTATTTTATATTCATAATTTCTTTTAATTCCACATAAACGCAATTAAAGGACATTACACCTTTGAGCATTTAACACATTAAATAGTATTAGCGTTTAAAGGAATTAAAATATTATCAACAGTTGTTTTTGAACATTTCAAAACATACTTTGCAGTTTTAATATTACTGCAACATTTTACCGGACTAATTATTCCACTATAACTTTTAAAAGGTATAAGTGGAGTACAAGTATCTTTTATTTAATCAGGCCTAATCATTTATTATGGCCCAATATATATATATATATATATAATAGAGATGAATATAAAGCTTTTATCTGTCACAAGCAAAAGTTCTAACAAACGATCAGCAATTACACATGTAAAATCCCTTTGGTTCTATAAGGCAAAACCATTCTACATCCATGTACTGTACAGATCAGTGTGCATACTATCATCATATATAGATAGCACGCTTTAATTATATTTACATCGAATGCATACATAATAAAATTGCATACATAACACATAGATTTATATATACATAATTACAATGACATATCACATATGTAGTGTTATGATAAGACATTATTGCCAACTTTGAGTGACGGATCTGCCCATTTGCTAAAACAATTTCAGCCACGGTTTCAATCACCTATCAAAACAGTTTTTCAAATTATAGAGTTAGCATGAATTAAACACATCATATGTATTTAATATATATACATGCTCTAACTTATGCATATTCATCAAATCATATAATTGTTAATTTTGCAGTAACTTGAAAATGACTTCTAAATGACATAAACATGCCCTCAGTGTAACAAAGATTACCAAAGTTCACTGTTGTCATATACAACAGATTACATACACAACTTACCAGTATAAATATATACATACATATTTATCCATATAAACACATATATATACTTATCTGTTATATAAGGCAATACTATATATGAATATGAATTACTTATTCTTATACATGACATTACATAAAGGCAATTTGTATGCTTTACTGCATCTCATGCATAGAGATTTTCGCTTATCAATATGTATATATGTTCCAGTAATAATCAATACTGAATAAGCTACTGTATTTGGTGAAAACAGATTTCAAAAAAAAAAATCATAAGCAAACTAGCCCTTTTATGTATGTATTCAGCTTGTTACAAGAATTATGCCTTTTATAAGGCCTGTCAAGAATTGTACAAATGCATGCTAATACATATATGAGTTGAACAAAACATGTTTTAACTTAACATGGATTTATGCAATAAGTTATTTTGATGAATCATATTCATCAATAAATTTCACTAATTCTGACGGAGCAATGATTCCAATTCATAAACAGGAAACATATGAACAAATTCATTTTAAATATAAGACTGTTAAGGAACTAATCCTATTTAGCAATGACTAAATCAAAGGCATGTATATTAATTTATATACAATATAACATCATAAATGTTGGCAAGATTATACCTAATCTATCAATAATATACTAAAATTAGAAGATGGCAAGAATTCATATCAAGTCTAAACAATTTAGTATATCAATCAAATTGATATGATTTCAAAATGTAGTTCAGCATTGTTTATACAACACAGGTGTCATTAGCAATTTTTGATCATCAATCAAATTGTGATGGCATTTGCTAAGCTTATATATACAGGGGTGTGAATTTAGTTAATCTACAATATCCCTTTTATCAGTCTAATCTCAGACCCAATCTATATAAATATGTAATTACATATATTTATATGTATTACATAGATATTTCTGAGTGCATGGGAATTTGTACACAGTATTAGATCATGAATCGAATTATGGGTCTGCCAATAGATATATATATATCTTTATATCAATGAATATGCAACGAGAACTATTTTAGCATAGCAGATTCTTTGATGTTAATAAATGTGTATATATATATATATATCTGAGTTAATTCGAAATTAACTATGTATATATGTAATCATATATTAAAATTTCCATATCAAATAAAGAGTTCATTAATATAGGTACAACTTCTGATCTAATAAAATTTACACATTTTACATTTCCAACTGCAAGTAGGTATCTAATTTGTAAATCAAATTTACAGTTTTATACCATTATTCATTTGTATGATGAATTTGGCAGTAGAAATATTTCTATGTATTCAAATATAAACATATTCAAATATACAGAATCACACAATGTATCATATATTTGCGTAAAATATACATATATGTATATACATATATATGCAGAGTACTATCACATATGTCATATAGTAATGTGTACCACAAATATATTTATACATATATATTTCATCATAATGGATAAGGTCATATAATATTAAAACGATTTGAAATCCATTTATTTAAATATGAATCCGAAATTCTCAACTATGAATCTTTAATTCATCCATTTGAGCAACAAGTAAAAAACATTTCTTTTGATCAAATGCGTAATATGAGTGAGTTTGTGATTATTTCTCAAATGATCATAAATAAAAGAATGGTTAAGACAGTATAAACACAGATTTTATTTTAACATCATAATATGATATAATCAATCCAATTTAAAATTGTGGTTGCCCTTTTAAACAACACTTGTTTCAAAACAATCCACAATTTCTTCTAATCCAGCAATACAATATTCTAGAAAATTAGTATCGACACACAAAATGGCCTTCATACTTGATCAGTCAAAACTGATTTTGATTTATGAGCAGTGTTCCAGGATTAACTAACATGGTAACCGCAATTTAAAATTTAGTTAAATTCAGATTCAACAACTAACCCTCTTTAAAATTTTACATCAAATATAAACTTGGTTTCAGTAAAGTGTTTTACAACTTGTATCAAATACATCTTAAACTTAGGGTGAAACAATTTCAAATTATTGAATCAAATTTACAGATCTTTCTTATACTATAATTTTATGATACTATGGAACAGAGTCCCTGTGTAGAACTAACACTTAGTACATTTGTAAAATTTTATATCAAATACAAAATATTTTACAGATGGTAAAATGATTTTACAGCATGCATCATATAGTCATTCTTACAATGAAACAGTTTCATTGGTTAAACCATATCATTTGCTTTAACTTGTAAAACTTTAAATTTTAAATACAGACATACGAATTAAAATCAAATTTTAATTTGGATGTTAGAACAGATAACAGAACAAATTTTGTTTACCTGAATCATTTTAATATCAGAAACGAGTGTCAAACAAAATTCAATTCAATATTTAAATCACATATAAAATTCATATGTTGTAAAACAAATTTATTTCCAGCTTTGTATCAAAATACAATTTTACAGTACAGTAAACAATTTCGGTTCTAAATCGAATTTAATATCAAATATTAAATCTGGATTCACAACTGATAACAAAACCAGTTTTGTTGCCTTTGAAACAATTTCAAATCCTAATCAAGTTTTTGTCATATTCATATATAATAATAAATTAAACATACGAATTAAGACAAGATTCAATTTAGGTTTTGTAACAAAACAAATTTTGTTTACATTGAGAATATTCCAGATCAGGATCATCTACTGGGCAATACGAATTACTAATCAGTATCATCGTTTAAAACCCTAATTTATCATTGTTATCGAACATACAGCCAACCCAAACTAATCAAATTCTTAAACCTCGCTCTGATACCATTGAAGGAAATTAAGGATCAATTACAGTGGAATCAAAAAATTTATCAGCCCTAAAAGCATACGTGAATTCGAAATTGGGTTAACAATTATACCTTTCAAGCCGAATACGGATGAATCTGGACAAGGTGAAGACGACGCATCGAATCGAAAGTGTGACAAGATACCACACCTCTATTGTAGTACACATGAACATGATTCACTTCAATAGTCGCACTGATCGAAGGGAAGAGAGGAAGAAACGGTGCTAGCTGCCATAGATTTTAGGGTAATGTTTTAAAAAGGGTTTTCGGGTAAAAAGGTATATTATAGATCTGATCTAATATATAATATATATAATGGTGTTGCCGTCCTTTTTCAAAACATTGCAAAAAACCCTTTGTAAAACAAATGTAAACTAGATAATAAGATCTTATCAAATACTAGTTCCAATTTCAAATAAAATTATCAACGGGTTGATATTTTAATCGACCCATAAAATTTCTCCTTCATCACATCCTAAGTGTGTGACCCTATAGGTTATTATAATGTTGGCAATAACTTAAATCGTATTTAAATTATAAACAGTGAGCGGTATCTAGCAACACATCGCTGTTACCCAAGTTACAATAAGATTAACGATTCGATACAACCTTTTCTATGACCAGTGTATCAATGTAATATAATCCTTTTAACCAACATATCTAGGATTAAACTAGAGGCATGGATCATATCATCCTCGTTACAATTTAATCTTTTTTTTTATCGATGAGTAGACTGTTAAAACAAATCAGTATTTGAGCACGGCCATGCATTTCACAGTCTCACTCAATCAAGAGGCCATGGATATCACTACAAATATATTGCAGGGTTAAATTCCATCTAGATTATTCATAATTTCTATTCGATTCGAAATGTATCCAACAATCACCGTTATCGTTACTCTGTTAAGAATAACTTTAGATGATATCAAAACAAAAATATCCCCGAATAAAATTATAATGATTTCAGGTCTGAGGACCATTACATCACTGTCACTATGAGAATAACTCATGATACTGTTAATTATATTCCATGGAGTCATCTCATCGTGGGTCAGCCCAATACGCTATTCTCCAATACGTATTTATATCTTGACTTTAATATCACGTATATTAATGATCAATGAGATGTGACCATCAGTCAATCAATATACTAGTCTCAACGCTTTATTGTTGTCCTATATAAACAATAAAACTCGACTAGGGACATTTAAGAATTATAATTCTTATCATATTATATAATCTCAAGTTCAGTCTTACTCGAACTATATAATTCCGTATTATTATTCTAAGAACTTCTATTATATATTATTATTTATATTACGCAGTGAATACAATATAATAGAATAATATTTTTATTCCAAATAAAATAATAACATCAACAGTGTCATCAATCTCATCAAATGAATTGCCTCTAGGGCACAAACTCTAACAGAGAATTCCTCAACAAATTTGTGCTTGTCTTCGTAGATGATATCTTAATCTTTTCAAAGAATGAGGAAGAGCATGCTCAGCATCTAAAAGAAATCATGGAAACTCTCCGTACACATCAGCTAAAAGCCAAATTCTCCAAGTGCCACTTTTGGAGAAAGGAGGTAAGATTTCTGGGGCATATAGTGTCCAAAGAGGGGTTGGCTGTGGACCCCGCGAAAGTGGTGGCAGTGCAAGATTGGAAGACACCAAGAAATGCAACCGAAGTTCGAAGCTTTCTTGGACTAGTCGGTTTTTACCGAAAGTTTATTAGGGATTTCGCGAAAATCTCAGCCCCACTCACAAGGCTAACAAAGAAGAATCTAGCATTCTCTTGGGATTTGGACTGTGACATTGCCTTCCAACGCCTAAAAAGGGCTCTTACAACAGCTCCAGTTCTAACTCTACCTGACGGAAGAAAAATGTTCACAGTGTACACAGATGCATGTGGAACGGGACTAGGCGCTGTTCTGATGCAAGAAGGAAGGGTAGTAGCTTATGGTGGAAGACAATTGAAAGTTCATGAAAATAACTACCCAACCCACGATCTTGAGTTAGCCGCCATCGTCTTTGCGCTTAAGTCTTGGCTCCATTATCTCCTAGGTGAGAAGTTCGAATTATACACTGACCTTAAATCGTTGAAATATCTCTTCTCCCAGAAGGATCTTAACTTGAGGAAGCAAAGATGGATGGAGTTTCTTGCCTCGTATGACTTTGAAATTTCCTATACTCCCGGCAAAGGCAACGTAGTAGCAGATGCGTTGAGTCGAAAGAAACTGACCTTAAGCCCGCTCTTTGTGGAAAGGCAAAGCCTGGAGTATATAGCCAGTTTTAACTTTAGGCCCTCCTCGGATTTTGTACCGGGTTTGTTAGCATCTCTCGAAGTACGCCCTACTCTCTTGGACTCAATAGGGGCTGCACAACGTGAAGACCGTCAGCTTGTTGATGTGATTGATAAACTTATTAGAGGTGAGACTTCTAGCCACCTCAGTAGATACGCCATCGATGATAAGGGTTGGCTGAGGCGAGATGGAAAATTATGCGTCCCACAAGCAAGGGAGTTGACAAAGAAGGTTCTCGAGGAAGCACATCATTCCAAGATGACTATACACCCTGGAGGTGATAAGATGTACAAGGATATAAAAAGGACTTTCTTTTGGAGCGGCATGAAGCAAGACATGGCAGATTTTGTTTCTATGTGCATGACCTGCCAACGGGTCAAGGCAAAACAGAAGAAACCTGGAGGACTACTTCACCCTTTAGAGGTCCCACGGTGGAAGTGGGATAGCATTTCAATGGACTTCATTGATGGACTACCTAGGTCGAGAAAAGGCAACACTAGCATTTGGGTAATAGTGGATAGGCTTACTAAAAGCGCCGACTTTATACCTATCAAGAGTAGAAGGACTGCCGCATCTCTAGCATCTCTTTATCTCAAGGAAATAGTTCGACTTCATGGGATACCCTCCAGCATTGTTAGTGACCGAGACCCTATCTTCACAAGTGAGTTTTGGCGGAGTCTGCAAGAAGCTGTAGGCACACAGTTATGTTTGAGCACGACCTATCACCCCCAAACCGATGGCCAGACGGAAAGAGTGAATAGAGTTTTAGAGGATCTTTTGAGACTTTGCGTTCTTGACTTTGGAGGGACTTGGGAGGATCACCTTCCTTTAGTGGAATTTGCCTACAACAACAGCTACTAAGCTACCATAGGCATGGCACCCTTCGAAGCCTTGTATGGAAGACCGTGCAAATCACCAACTTGTTGGTGGGAGTCTACAGATAAGCTTATACTTGGGCCAGACATGATTAGAGAGACTTCAAAGAAAGTGGACTTGATGCAGAGAAGGATGAAGATAGCCCAAGACAGACAAAAATCCTACGCCGACAAAAGAAGGACCGACCTTGAGTTTGAGGTTGGGGACAAGGTTTTCCTTAAGGTATCTCCTTTAGGGAACGTCGTTCGCTTTGGATCCGCAGGAAAGCTAGAACCAAGATTTGTAGGACCGTTTCCTATCATCGAGAAGGTTGGGAAGATGGCCTATAGATTAGAGCTACCCGAGAGACTGGCCGGAGTTCACAACGTCTTTCATGTTTCTCACCTCCGGAAGTGTTTGCATGAGTCTGCGGAAGTGGTGGAACCTAACATTCTAGAAGAAGCCGAAGTGGAACGTGAAGCAACTGTGAGGAGAGTTCCAACCCGCATCTTAGGAACTAAAGTGAAAAAGCTACACAACCGCGAAGTTAAACTCGTTAAAGTTCAGTAGAGCGATGCCAAGGAAGACGCGACTTGGGAAACTGAGGACAGAATACGTGCTGCGTACCCTCTTCTTTTTGAGGGTACATCTTTGGTCTCTCTTTTCCTTAAGTTATGCTTTATCTATCTTTTTAGGTATATCTCCTCGGTCCTTTTTCTAACTCCTTAGGTAGAAAACAAATGGATGCAAACATGTATTTGAAAACATGTTATGGATGATGGCTGCAAATGGTTGCTAGTGATTGCTAGTGGTTGCTCGTGGATGCATATATACACACACCTTAGGTTATAGATCGGCTCAGTCACTTCATATTGCATATGCATATATATGTACTCTCATTTGTATATGATTGAAACTTGATATGCTATCATATGGTCGTCGCATTTGAATGAATAGTTGTGAACTCATATAGAATTATGAGTAGGAAAATTTGCATAAATAATGGATTCATGACACTTACATGATTCGCATTAAGGAGGTCAAATGAATTAGTAGACCGCCTGATTTCTGCATTAGATAAGGACATGTACACAAGCTATGCATATGATCACGAAGCATTAGAATTCTTTTAAGGAAAGTTGATGCCTGTGCTTGTTGGTTGAGTAGATGGACTGTTGGATGGTAGGATATACATTCTTCCTAACTTGAAGATTTCGGGGACGAAATCCTTTTAAGGGGGGGGGAGGGAGAATGTAACACCCCGTCAATTCTATAACATTAAGCTTCACAAATTAAAGTATAATTAATTCTAAATGAAAGAATTAAGGGAAATGGGTTACGCCATTCCGTTCGTCTCAGAATTCTGCTTGAGATAGAGTCTGAGTTTGCGCGAATCAGACTCCGTATGAAGGAGTTATTACCTTCGGAAGTTTCAGAATAAAATTTAAATTCAAACAGCTCAGTTTCAAATTCGAAATTCGAAAAATAGGTTCAAACTGGGCTGGGCGGGAAAATTCCCGCCCAGGGACCAGGTCAACCATAGGGTCGACCATGGTGTCGACCTGGCCCCCCCAGGTCGACCATAGTGTCGACCTGGGTGTCGACCTGGCAGTCGACCTGCCTGGTCAACCTGGCTGGCTAGGTTTGGCTCTGGCTCGAATTTCTATGGCTCGGTGTGTCACTAGGGCTGACATGTCACCTCTTGATTGGCTCTTTGAACTTTGTATGGTCTAGATTCCTCCTGTCTTCATCTGACGGCTCAAAACAATTTAAAAATCTATAAATACACCCTAAGTCTCAACTAAAAATTCACACAAAAAAATAAGATTGGAGTCGTCATGCTGCCAGGGAGGAATTGAGCATAGCCGTCAAGAGAGAAAAGCCTAGAGATGAATCAAATTAAGAAGAAGATAAAAGTTTAATCAAATTAATCAACGCAACATTAATCTACCCAAAGGAGCGCATCTCAATTTCAGAATTCAGAATTCAAGATTCTGCATTCGTTGTAAGTATAGTGACCTTTCAGAATATGAATAAAAACTGGGATGTGATTCGATGTAAATGAAAATAGAATTGTGTTATTGTATGAATTATGTGTATTGTAATAATTCTGTCATGACTTGTGTATTGATATTTGTGGCATAAATTGATTGATGCAAGCCTATTGGACATTTGTATATGAAAGTAATAACAATAGCAAGTTGTGGCAAAAACTAGAAATTAATCCCTTTATGTATATGACGATGGCATGGACTATGTATATTCCCTTAATCTAAGTTAGAATTTATGTAAACATGTTCTAGATTTGAAACCTTTTATGCCTACATGACCCAAAACCTATGATATCATTCTTATGTTAATTTGCAAGTATAATTGGATCTATGTTAAGTATCGTTTGGGTTTCATAAACTATGCAAGTTCATGTTGAAATAGGCTATGTGATTAGATGTTATAATTGGACATTTGGGTGAATATACAACATGCTAGTTTTGTGGTTGACATTATGCCAAGTTAAACATGTTTAAACACAAGTTTGTATAAGCCTAAACTATGCCATTTCATATGTCACCTACTTAGTTATACTTTGATTTGAATGCAAGTTCACATGACCCATAATTTATGTTGAATCGCTAAATTGCAAGTTCATGCGCCACACACCTTTATGTGAAATACTACATGTGCTTGATTTCCCCTTTTCTCACGTTTATAAAGTTGGGCTGAATTATGTCGAGCCCAACATTTGTTATAATGTTGCGAACAAACGGTGGTAATAACGTTGGGTGTAAAACATGGAAAATATATGTTGGCATGGTTGGCACATGCCAACGACAATGACATTTAAGCGGTATGAATTGTTATACCCAAGAATAAAAGGCATGACATTTACATATAATTGAGAAGTAATAAAATATGTAAATTTAGAAAACACGATATGCTTAACCCGACGTTGGATTTAGTTGTGATGTAAACCTGCCCGGACCCGCCCGGCTGTCCAGTAGTCACAACAATACCTATCCAATGTGGGTGGTTAAGCATTGAGCCCAATAAGGACCCGAGGTTAGACTGAGCTACGGTGTAAACCTGCCCGGAACCGACTGGCACATCCAATAACCGTAGCAATACCTGTCTAATGTGAGTGGTCTGGTGCTCTAAGAGGCTAAGGACAGATGGTAGGGTTAAGTCAACTACAAACACTTAACCAAATTCAACATGTTAACAAGAATTGATGGGTGGGGGTTAGGTAAATACAGACACTTAACCACTTAACATGTTTGACTAGAAAATCCTGTTAACGAGGGACCCGTTTCAGCAGTAACCCAAGTTAGGTATCATGGTACCCTGAAACAAGGCAGGGTAGGGCACGATTACTGGGCTGATTGTAAGCAGTCAAAGCGACGGCGGTGGGTGCAACAATGTAGGTTCTAATGGGGTGCGGGCGTGCACACACACCGGAGCAGACAAACAGGGCACTGGGGGCACCAGTAGTATAACCTATGCCTTCTAGAAATTTTGTCGGGGCCGCCACCATGGGTCTTGATACACGCCATGGTGGGACCAGCATAGGTATCTACAATTCTTGGGTGCCATATGACACATGTTTACGCGAGTAGGAGCCGATCTTTAAATAAAAATGGGGATCACTTCACCTTCAGCATGGGGTGCCAGTTAGAATAAACTCAAGTAGGTGCAGACATATAGTATGGGTGCGATAGTGCATTCGACACTTTCTTAGCTTGTGACACTTTCCTATTTTCAGTTTATATCTATCATGCCCTTTTCTTATTCACATACTGAAGAGTTACTAGATTTACTCAGGCTTTATGTCTGACTCTATTTTCTTTTCGTCTTCTTTTCTTTCATTCCCCCCCCCCCCAGGTCCACAGGGAGGAAACAACTCAGCTCAGTCAGACTCTTTACAAGCTCCAAGACCGTAGATGTATGATTTGGATCTCTTTTGCTCGGATAATGGCTTTGGATATCACTATGGGGATTTTTGTCACTTTATTTATGTTTTATGCTTCTTTAATAATCAAGACAGTAATGAGGTTGTAATGTTGGAAGTATTTTGAGACAATTATGGAAATGTTTTGTTTGAACACGTATTAATGAAATAAAAGTCTGTTTGTTTTCCCCTGTTTAAAATATGTGTATTTATATCTGTCTTGAGTTTATTTGTGGCTTTTACTTATAAACCTCCACCAAAGTTAAGGCATTCCCTTTGTGAGTGACCTTAACGGAGGTGGGGTGTTTCAATTAGTGAAACCGATATCAGCTAGCGACCCCCTATATTGCTGCGGTCTTCAGCAAAGAAAGACCTATATTGATTAGTAATTCGAAGCCCCATCTTATTACAAATCGTTTCTTCATTTATAGTAAAGGGTTAAGAAAACCAAACCCAACTATTTTATATAGAGAGATAACATAGAGCCTAGTATACCAAGTCCAGTATATTAATTGGGGCCTAGTATATTAATTGTGTATGACCTCGAAAATAGACTACCAAAAGGTATGTGATTACTATCAACCCCCAGATAGTCTTCTCTCTCGTATTCTCCCTTCCTCGTTCCACTGGTCTTACGTTACCGATTGTCCAGGAGTCGACCTGTGGGTAGGCCACGGTTTCTTTCAGACATAGTGCATATGTATATGTAGGACCCTCGGCGTCAGCCATGTGCTATAGACGCCTGCGATCGAATCCACGATGGTTTACTGGCTCGGCGGAGACTGTACAGGAGTATCCCCAATCATATCCAATCCCGCCATTGAGGGACTAGAAAGTGGAACTTGAAAGACCCTGCAGCAACAAGTCAGAATATGTGCTTTTCACATCATGAAATTGGTAAAATGACCCAAGTTTCATTTCATCCAACCGGTAGGGACTACTTAACCAGCCTCTGGCAATGAATGATATTGAGGAAGAAGCCGTAGAGAAGAAACGAAACCTGTCTTCTTATATGAGGACAGTTGAGAGCTAAATTGCTCAAGCCACTGTTGGCTGAACAGCCCTTCTAATAATCGTAAACTACCATAGCTTAGCTTTGCGTCCATCGGTCTTACGATCCAAGTAGTACCTTCCATCCAATAGTAGTTTACTACTATACTATAGTACAGTATAACAGCTTAGACATTAATATTGTAAAGAGCCTGTCGTGACATATTCAACTTTAGCTTCCCCTTCACTAAACATAGTAGAGCCAATTGCATCAAGCAGCGCCCTACAGTCAACTCACCTCACATCGAGTCCTTCCTCTTCTCCGGGGTTGGTGTGGGGAATCAACCACTAGAGGTGAGATAGGCCTTGTTCAGTTTATCATTCCATTCGAATATAGAGCTGTATCCCTAGTTAAAGGATCAATTGATTCATAGCCAATGTTCGCCCAGTATAAACATTCCTCGGGCATAGAAAAGCATCTTCGCCTATTGTCCGGGGAGGAAGGAAAAAGAGAATAGGCCTATGAACAAACATGATCGATTCGGCCATATTACGGGCCAGTAATAAAGCTAAACAACTACTAACGAGGGGCCTAGGTACTCCTATCACATTGGGTATGATTTTTCCATGGTGGACTCAACGGGATTCCAATCCCATCTTATTTAGTGGAAGTGATTCACTATAGTATGGGGAACGTAAAAAGTGTAAACTTTGAGGCCAAGTATATTAATCCGAGTCAAAATTGCTTTTCCCCAAAGATGCCTCCAATATATTAATAAAGGTATCTTCCTGGTGACATCAATGGCAGCGGAGCAACATCATTCATTTTAAGTTTGAAGGCCCAAGTATATAACTTAAGCTTTACACAAATTGAAACTAAGGGCCCAAAAGCATAGAGATGGGACTTTAAGTCTTTTTTATGCTGGTTCATTGCGTCTCTCAACTCTAGGGGTACTGCTCCTCTAAGCGGGGACAATTCAAGAAGAATGAAGAGAGAGATTAGGTTCATATAGATACATTAACATGGAATCAGGAACTAGTAGACCTATTCTCCAACAATAGGAAAGCCAATATATTAATTGGGTCTCATATAGCTGACAAATAATAGATTTGGTTGAACTATCTAGAGTCCCGTTCATCGATTGATTTCCCTGATTGGCTCTCTTGCCTGGAATGACTTCCCTCAGTCTCGTCCCTACTTCTTCTCATGCCACAAATTGATTTCCACTTCTGAACTCCACGTATTCAATCGATTCTTTTTCATGGCTCGCAGGTCGGAGACAATCCACTTCTTCCATTGATTGGGACTTTACTACTTTCTATACTTTCCGCTCCTCTTCTACCGAGGGTGGATCCCTTTCTATTGATTACAGCTCGTGAGAAAACTACCTGTCTATATTACCCATTCTAACGTGTCCTTGCTGAACCTATAACTCGTTCTAATATTCCATATTACCCTAGCTCACACCTTATCCTTCTATTTATATGTTACATTGGATTTATTGGATTCGAAGTTCGGTTCAACTGAGTGAGCTATCTTTTCACTTGGGCTTTGAAGAAAGCTTATTAGAGATTTTCCTCTTCGGATGGGGTAACAGGCTCCTCAACAATATTATAGAATGCCTACTTTATGGGTTACGGGTGAGCTACGAGCAGGCTTGATACCACTCCTTCGGACTCCAGTGCTTAGAAGAATCCTTATTAAACTCTTATTACATAGATCCTTGCGGTGTGAGTGTCGATCTTACCTAGAAGGAAGGTGCACAGCAGTTTGAATTCCCGGTCCCGAAAGCGATCTTAGAGAATAGAAAGAAGAGTGTATATCTTGATCAACCTGATCCATGCTTTAACAAGCCGGCTACGCACCTCGACACTACACTAAAGTGTTAACGAAAAATGCTTTAAACCGCCTTTTTCAATATCCGTGCGGCGCGGGGGGGGGGGGGGGGGGGTAACTTGGAGTCATGAAAAATGAAAGTGATTCTGCACGAAAACTGTTTTCGGCTCGCTTACCCAATGGTAGCCTTGACTCCTTCACCAATAACACCAGTTCTGCGCCTCTCCTGGAAGATATTCATAAGAAATCCTCAATGCAAAATGAAATGCCAAGTTAGGATATCTTGGTTTGGAAGAAGCCGCAGTTGATCCTAACCCGAAAATGCTGTGGAGATGCTGAGCTTATGGTCGGAACCTATAATGTGGAAGTTCACCCGACATCATAAGAAGAAGCCGACTGCAAGGATTAAAAAAAGGCGAAGCACCACCACTGGAAAGAAGGGGTTTGCCTAAATCAAGACAGGAATACGGAGCACCAGACTCTCAGAGTTTTCCTAAACCAAGAGAGGAAGCAGATCGACATGCAATGGGCGATCGTTAGGTTATGAGCCTTGTGATCTACTGCTTTAACCTGTCCGTTATTCTTTCTAATCAATTGTTCAATCCGGTGCAACCAATGGTGCTCTGTTAGGAGATAAATCAACCAACTCTTCCTAGGGCTAAGTTGAATCGCAAATGCATAGTAGCCAGTGCCACTTTCTATGCACCGGTAGGCGGAACCATAGTTAGGCAATTAGTATGGCTCCTTCTGTTGAATCAAACCTCGAGGATAGAGAACGAATCCATTAGTTCTCTTGCATCAGGCTAGCAATGATCGAATTGATTCCATTTGGATTCCGCCCCATTTATTACCTAGTGGATGCCACAATTCAGAAGCAGCGCTACGCTCATCGAGCAGTTAGTTCTCTCTGACCTCGGAGTACCGATTCAAGTTGACTCAGTATTTGATCACTAGCTGTAGGGAAGGGGAGAAGGACAACATATAAAGTGCGTAGGCATAAGGAGTGTCAGACTCATGACCGTCTTTCCTTCGACCGTCCTCTTCTAGTCATGGTCACCATAGCTGGACTAAGAGCCGACATTAGGTAATGCATCATGACGGCTAAGAGAAAGAAGCATTAGGCTTCACATGAAGCTGGACTTCAGCCCGACAGAAACAGGTGGGTGACTATGGCACATAGAAAAGTCTTGGCTAGTGAAACAACATGGGAACCTAGGCCTTGAAGGGATTATATTCGATACCATCACCGGGATTATTTAAGATAATATTATCAAAGGAATAGCTATTCTCTACAAGCTAATTGGTTAATAGGAGAAAAATATGGTTATGACCAATCGATATTAGTATAGAAGTTGGAATCATATTCTGCTGCTTCTCTACCAACTAATGGGTTAATATGAGCATAGGGCGAAGCAAGGCTTTGCATTAAGAAGAGAATAGAGGGGAAGTGGGGATCCAATTAATATAGTAATGATAGATTTATGGTTGCTCGGCTTGCCCCTTATTATGTCCTTGAAGTGCAAGTAGAAGAGAATATATGAGAATCTAAGCTTAGGCCAGTATATTAATTGGGCGTGCCTTACCGTAAGGTAGTTGGTGCTCTTTCTGGGTTGGCGTTCCATAATGATAAAGTTGGGAAACAGAGAATATCTTCTAATCACTTACTTGGCTTTCTGCCTCTTATCTAGGATCTCTGATAGAACAGCCCTATATATTAATTTGGGAACCTTGGGCCGGTATATTAATTAGGGCTTATGATGATTCTCTACTAGAACCTTCTGTCTTATCTTATATAAGAGTATATTCGATACCTAAACCTTACTCTATACCAGGTAGATATAGATAAGAAGCTTATGCGGCCTGAATCACTTATTTAGATTCCCTACTACCAGGTATATATTCGATTCGATATCATCTAATGAAGGCCAGCTATTAGAGTCTTTATGGCCATCTAATTGGTATTGAATACCTGGTATGACAAATTTATATTAAGGAAAGAGAGGGACATAAGGGGATGGATGCTAAGCTTATTAAGCAAAGAGGGAGCTACACATATAGAGGCGAGTTCATCAATTAAATAAGGTAGCCTATGTTTATACCTGATTCGATGCCTAGTGGTAAGCATCCTTCGGTCCCCAAGAGAGACTCTCCCTAAGGTCAGAGTTATAAATTAATATACTGGATTGATCGGAGTAGCCTTGTTAGCCATTAGGCATATTTAGCTACTCCGGGACAACGTAGAGACAACAATAGATGCGTAGCTTTCTCCCCAATGTTTATACCTCCCTGATGTTTGTATTGGTGCCTCTACTGATTCTAGCGAGAATGTCCTTATTTGGATTCAACGAGAGATAGTAGGAAGAGAGTTATTTCGCCCAATTAATATACTGGCCGATGCACTGTTGGTATGAATTTACTCCGTTCAATAGTCAAATCATTTCTCCTTAGAGTTCGTACTGGACCTCTAGGTTAGGGATCGAAGTGTACTCTTACTTCGCTCCCTATCGGTCACTCCAGTTTCTTCCCTAGCGGTTTTGAATCTTTTTTTTTCAATGGCCCACCCTTTCTTTGGACCTTCTCAATGATCGAACTTACAGATATGAACTGAGTGCCAATTGATGTGTAAGATAGAACAAGGGAGAGGGGTATGGAAAGGATGAAGTAATGAAATAGAAAGTCATTGCTAGTAGTAATGATTTGTCACGATCCATTGGTTCATATAGAATCCATGTCCAAGGTCTATCAAAAAACATTCTTTTCGCTAAGCATATATAATAAAATAGAGTGAAATGGTCCACCCCAAAACCAAGGGGGTACTAACAACTGAGTCCTCTCCGAACCACAGGAGATAGTTGCCCATCATACGGCTCACCAACTTTACTTGCCCAAGTATATTAATCCGGTGGCTCTGGGCAGGTTCGGATCACTTACAATACAAGGCTCTGGGGTGAGCAGTGTTTTCAAGATGATTCTTTGTCGAGACCATTTTTTCGACTGGAAAATGTGAGTCTGTTTTGTCCACTTTATCCATCCCCTCTATCAAAAGAAAAAGGAAGGGCCAGTATACTAATTCCTTGATCTTTTTCAATCTCTGCCCCCACTTCCATGTGGGCAGAGACCAGACCCATGTAGAGAATGAAGAGGGGCCAAGGAACTTGTTACGCCCTCTCAAGATTGCTTCTCGAGGCCCCACTCTCTCCCCTGAATAAGTAAGGCTCCTTTAGCCTGGGCTAAGATTGGGATAAGGATTCAGGATTGAAGCCCCCAACATTCTGCCAGACACTGGATAGGGGTTAGCTCTATAAATGTGTAAAGCCAAGTGTAGTGTGGTGTAGTAGTAGGCACTTCTAGGCCCCTTCCCGGCTACTGGATCACTCCAATGCTTTGGGTACTACGGACGTTCTGCCATCCGTTGCAGTAGAGCCGTTTCATGAGCCGGGGGAGATGTGGGTTCTTTGAAACGTTGAATGAAATCGATTCTTTTTTAGATATCCAGATAGATGGATGGATCTATTTTTCGATGAATACATAGCAAGAAGCCCCAAATCAAGGATTTGGCTAGGAAACAAAGAACTGCTTTAGGCCTAGGAAGTGAAGGAAGGAGTGACCGATAGGCGACCTCGCAAGCGAGGCCCATAGTATAAACAGACCTGACGTATATTAATTGGGTCCAGTGTCACCCAGTATACTTATAGGCAACTAACTTCCAATATATTAATTGGGGATGACCTTAGGGAGACGGCGATCCCAATCAATTGGGGGTCTAGAATATTAATTGATGTATATCGAGGGCTCGCTCACCTCACCCAATTTGTTCTCCATGCCCATTCCACATGCGCTTCGCGCTCCATTGGCGCTTTTCCCTCCTCTTATTTCTTTATTGGACGGTTCAGATGGACTTCGCTGAAAATGATCTAATTTTGGCAGTTCGCGAGCCAGTACTTTAGTTATGAGTGCCCCAGTAATACCAAGGGAAAATGTTTTTCTCGAATTCTAAGCTTTCTTCTCGGCCCCAGGAGTTCACCAGGTATAGGCTCAGGAAGAAAGCAATAATTGCTGTGGATCCTGGAACGAAATTCGTTTTTTCAATAGGATTTTCTTCATTTGACTAACAATTCCCACATCTGGAAAAGGGGCCAGCGAAGGAAAGATGATCTGGTACATAAGTCTACGAAGAAACTCGGTCAAGAGGGCACGGATTCTATTATATTGTCATAGTCTAATAATAACTAAGCCTGGGAATCTCGCAGCCCGAACATAATGACGAGAGGCGACCCCAACCCAATAGACTACCATTTGAACAAGAACTTCCAAGCAAGGCGCAAGTATCAAGATTTGACTATCCTATGCATCTGCTCCTATATCACTCTAAACATAACTCCCTTATTCTATGACACCAGAATAAAGTCCGTCCCTTGGCTTGCGTACGAGCATTTCATTTTTTTGGTCGCTTAATCCGCATATCTGGAACTCTTTGATTTGAACTACTCAGAATCCGGCGATGAACTCACATTTCGCCCTGGGGGACTCTTGCAATTGGGTTCAAGCTTCCTCTTTCTGGCAACTAGTGGAAATGTTATCTCGATCTATCAGTTTCTTCTACTCTATGCCTACTAAAAGCTTAACCATGCCCTACCACCAAGAATAGATTCTCGCCATCTATTTAGAGGAAGAACTTCTTCTTTAACAAAAGAAATCGTAGCTCCTAGTCTGCAAGATATTTTTACTTATCGCTCCGCACCTTAAGAGAAAGAGTTCCAGCATCTACTCTATTATGATACCGAACCCTCGAGGAACTTCACTACTTTGAGAGTACAGTTAGGCCTTTTATTCTGCTGTGCCTGGGCATGAGTAGACTGCTTTCCTTATCTATATTCTATACATTTTCTTGGCTAAGATATAAGGTCTTCCTTCAGCGCCTGTCCCATTTGAAAGTTCTTCCAACAGTCAATGAGAAGGAAGAGGTTTAGGAAGTTGAGTCAAGCAAGAAACGCAAGTCCATTGACTTGGCTACGATAGGGCTATGATTCCCATCGGCAAAGAAGAGTTTACAACTACCAGCACCGATTAGAACTAAACTAATAAGAACTACCTCACCACTACCTATTACTAGTCCTTCCTCCGATGGATTCAATAGAACACCAACTCTTCTTCCTCCAACAATGGGGCTAATGCCGACTCTCATCTTTCCTTTGCTTCTCTTGAGCCGAATGTGGGATTGATCCGGGTGTGATCACTAATTCAGCCATTTCACAAAGAAAGACGGACTCTCTTGCTTGAACTGATAGCTATTTCGAATCAAGGTTGAGAAAAGATAGTCTTTTTTCTTGTTCACTTAGAGTTCTTTTTGAAACAGAATATAATTCCCCGTATAACCTAACCCACCAAGACAGGAGAAGCAACTGCATCGATTCCTAACAAAAGAAAGGAATTTAGGGAAGCAAAAGGCAAAGCAGAACCGCCGAACGTAGAGCTCATCCTTCGCTCCCAACTTAAAGAATAGAAAGAAAGTCAACCAATGCCTTAGCCCTGCCTTAAAGAGAGAAGCCCAGTAAATCCTAATCCAAGAATCCTGGACGGGAGAAGCAGCTAACAAGAGTCTAGCAGGGTTGGCATTATCAACAGTAGTGGAGTCGCGAAAAGACCCCATTTCAAGCGCTGATTCAATAGCAGTCTTCCAATTAGAATGAATAAATGTGTGGTTAAGCCAGGTCAGAAGTTGTTCCAACACCGGGGATCAGATCAGGTAGAGCCTCTACGCTTTGCCCAGGTAATCATTAAAAAGAATGCATTTACCAGGGAGGAGAACTTGAATCTAGGTAAGGCGCCCTGCCCTCATAAGGGTGTCAGAAGAAAGCGCAACGAAGACCCTCTTTAAGAGAGAAAGCTCCCCGTCGTTGAAAGAGATCGAATGGGGCTCCGCGCTCTATCTGCTATCAAGTGAGTTGGCGCACTTCAGTTGACAAAAGCGAACAACATAGCGTAGTGCCCGCGGAGAACTTTTGTTCGCCTTCTATCTAAAAGGCATGGATTAATTCCTAAACAGCCGGTTACTAAAAAAAGAATAAGACATAGTGAAAAAGTACCAAAACAACTAAAGCCTACATTCCACTACGTAAGGGTTCCCTGTTCCTATGAGTCTTGAGTAAGAGGGCGCCTCCTGTTGGTCGCCTGGTCTTGACTTGAGTCAATAGATAGGGTCAACTACACCAAAGTGGAAGGGCCACTATCATTATCGCGCACTCGACGAAAGAGCTTTACAAGCGGCATTGCCCTTCTTCACTCACGCAATATTGCTAGATTGGGCTTTCGCCCATTGTCCAAGATTCCCCACTGCTGCCCCCCATAGGAGTCCGAGCCGTGTCTCAGTCCCAGTGTGGCTGATCATCCAAAAAGACCAGCTAAGCATCATTGGCTTGGTCAGCTTTTACCTGACCAAGTACTTAATACTACGCAGGCTCATCAAACAGTGCTTTTGAGATTTCTTCGGGATTTGGCCCGAACTGTTCGGCAGATTCCCACGCGTTACGCACCCTTTCGCCACTTTGTTCTCAACGATTCCAATTCCAGCAAACTATGGTTGAAAACCAAGTAGCTAGCCAATGTTTACACTGGGATCCAACGGAAAACAACGTTCGACTTGCATGTGTTAAGCATAACGCTAGCATTCCTTCTGAGCCAGGATCAAACTCAGATGTTGGACTATGATTGGGCCCAGTATATTAATTGCGCCTATGGTCGCCCCTGGTGAACCGGGCCTTCCTTCAGACCTCCTTGTACCGGAGCGACCGATAGGAAGTGTTTGCTCCAAATTTGGGATCAAACACCAAAGGTGTAAATGTCACACTTCACCGATCCGATAAGAATATGGAACCGCGTAATCACAAAACAAACAGATTAAAAACAAGTAAGAACACAAAGGAATTTTTATGGTGGTTCGATTCAATATGAATCTACATCCACTTTTAATCAATTCTTATTATGATATTCAAGCTTACAACATATGAATTTTCCCTCATTACATTCATCTCTTTCTTTTACTCTCTTCTCACTCTTTTTATAATCTAATTTCACTTGATCTTGGCGAAGAAAATGTAGAGATCTTTTAGCTTTGTGATGAATATTCAATCACTTGTACGCTTTTATCCTTTTCCATGATCTTCATAGATTTCATATTGACTTTGCATTCAATCTAGACTTCAGAGAGGATTAGAAAAGATAAGAGACAGTTTGAATGATGTTTGAGAGATTTCATAGTGAATAAACAATTGATTTAGGCTTCGGAGAGGATTAGAGATGAATAGAGATCGTTTGAATGGTGTCTGAGGGATTTATCATGTAGCTAGAATGAGATTGAAGGTGCTTAGATTCAATTGTGGAGAGCTCTATTGATCATTAACTTGGATTTGATCTTCATGAAGTTAGAAAAGTGCTGTCGAATCCATAGAAGCCATTAGAGAAATTGTAGGTGAGTTTTCAGTTTAGTGGAGTCTCCCCTTTCCATCAATTTCGCCCCCCCCTCAAATGAATTATGAAGGGTATTTATAAGTGATTTTAGCCCGGGTGGCAGTTTTGTAGTTATGCAGAAAAACGCCATGACTCAACTCACCATGACTTCATCTCGCCATGGCATGACTTTTCAGTGAGAAACCCGACTTGTTCCACTTCAATATATGTAAGCAGCGACTTGCTTAAGTAATAGTCTTTACGACTTTGAAGTATCTAATGACATGCGGTCAGTACAATTAAGCCAACGACATGCTCTCATCCTCCCTGATAATTTAACATGGTCATCATGGCTTGCTTTATGCTGCGAATGATATAAACCATATTGTACTAACGCCCTGTCTGATAATCATTCATCCATACTTACACCATGTGCCCCATTGTCAGAACCGATCCATGTAATTCAACTCCACGACCTACGCTATGACATGCTTGACATGCTTTATACTCATGCCTTGAATAGTGCTGGCAAGTAGCCCCTATACGGCATGACCATTAAGATGGCATCTTTCCTTTAATAGCTGGCATGATAGTTGTTTCCCAGATCATAGGTTCGCTCACAAAAACATGATGGTTTGACTAGTAACGCCATGAATTATTTGCGATATGAATTGATACATGCCACTCGCGACATGGTTGTTGCGGTGACACGATAGAAGGGCTCCCGGTCCTGAATCAGGTGCTTCAACGGCATGCTTATAGTGGCCTGAACTCATTGATATACGACATGATATATTCTGCATAAAACAATCCATATGATCTGGTGCAATGCCTTGCCTTATATGACCTCGGGCATTATAGAACATGCGATATGAATTATTGCTGAAGCCATGCATACGACATGGTGTTAAATACGACATGACTCCTTCTAGCTGGTTATAGCTGGCATTAGTTCATCAAACACATCGTAACTCGCACCATAATACACATTGCGACTTTGTTGTTTGGTCACCGTCCCATGTCCATGGTTTGAACTAAATGATTAACTTATGATTTGCGTGGGACAAATGCCATGTGACATGCCAGCATGAAATCCTCATATGGCATAAATATTCTGATAAGCTGGCTCTTGGAGATGACATGATTCAAGCCGTTCTGAACGACATGCTAATGTAAACGACATGGAATTATCTTGTACCGTGCTTGTTTCAACTCACATGGAACAACTTGCTTGCTTTCAATGGCATGGTGCATGTCATGTAATATGAAATAGCCCAACGACTTAAACCCGACGACATGGCTAGTTGCGCCATGAAATAAAGCGCACTTGGCTCGTGTCTCATTATTGATTTAGAACCTTTTTGTGCCAACGACTTTAAATCTTGTCACGTGAACGACTGTGGAGTCCATGTCATATGCTAATGAATTGAATCAATTTTGTTGCATGTTACTATTCGCAAATACTTCTCGGTTCTGAACCGCGTTTTCACAACGGGGTTAACAGGGAGGAACTGGACCTCTAGGCCAGTATATTGATTGTGGTACTAGACCTCTAATTAAGATACTGGGGTCGCCTTGTGCATTAGCCTGAGCGAATGAATGAAAGTGCTAATTTGATGTGAGTGAAGTTATAGAGTAAGATAGGCTAGAGTCGGCCTGCCTAACTGTTATGATAGTAGGTACTGATCGTGTAACTGACGGATCTGTCTCGTCCCAGCACTCGTTGACTCTTCGCTGCACTTCACTCCTTACTGGCAAGAAGGGCGATTACTTTTTTTTTATAATAGAAGAAGAAATTGATGTTGTTTACATGCTCACCTACTTGATTGATTACCTTTATTTATTATTACTAAACCAACAGTCATTTCTTTCGATAAAGCCTGATACTCGGTAACTGGGGCTAAGTACAGTAAAGCAAGCAATAGAAAGAGTTTCAATCATATAATTCATGATTGAGTCCAGTGAAGCCTCATATTACCAACTGCGAGTCAAAAATCCTAAAATAAGACTTTCTCACTATATGATCATAGGACGAAAAAGGTAGCAAAGGAAGGAGCTAGCCACAGACACGGGAGAGTCAGGCAAGTCTCAGAGTCGGGATTAACTAAAGCATTCGAGAGAGCAAAGCACGATTGGAATCTCTCCTACTCATAAGTAAGAACTACTACATTGATTTGAGTCACGAAAAAAGAAGAGACTAGGCTATCAACTACATTTCTCACAGACTTTGGGGTGACTACTGCTGCTCCTGGACTGAACTCACGTACGATCTCATCTCGCTACACACCTGTCTTTTTGCTTGTCTTAGTGTGATAACTACCTTGGTTTGATACTTTCTGCTAAGATAGGTGCTTTCCCCAGTATATTAATTGCGGACTCCTTCCTTAATCACCGGTATTGCAACAAAGAGAGATAGGGCTCGGAAAAGAATGGGCACTTCAACTGACAACAGAAGGATCATTTGTTCATCTTTTCGTACAGGTAGCATAACTCCAGGAGGTGCGACTAAAAGGAGTGGAGTTTATGCCAAAAATACCTGGTTTTCTCAAACTTTGGAGATTGAGATGTCCGTCCAGTGGTCCGGTAAGAGGGTAAGGTATTGGTCTTGGTTCCTCCTACATATCTTTCTACTAGGCATCAACAAACAAAACCTCTTAGAAATGAGAGGAATTCCTTCTTCCTGTTGGAATTCATCATGCCCATGGGATATTTAGTCATCCCACAACACCATTTCCAGATCAGTATGACAAGGGCCTTACCTATTAACCCTTAATGTCCTACTTCTTTCTCTATCATTCTATCTGAAAAGTGAAATTACGGGGACACCCAAAAGCCTTTCCCAATTAATAAACTGGTGATACCGAACTCAGAACATCTAGAAAGAGAAGCTCACCTGCGGTTCCCAATGCTATACAATCTATCCACGGTATTAAAAAGACAATTCGATAGTGGAGTTGCTTCCAAATGAACATCAAGGAAAGGCTTCCCCAGATTCCTATTCATCAGAATTGGGCATTTTATTGAAAGTAACAATAGGAATAGTAAAACCCAGTCGTATTACTTACTATAATTAAGAAATAATATGTGAACTCCACACATAGTTTCTAGTCTAGATTATTATGCAGAGGACTAGCATATTAGGATGTCCTCTTCCAATTCAATAGTAGTGATCGTTATAGGGCTAGCGACATCTATCCCATAGAGATCAAAGCCCGGTCATTGGCACGAGTCAACTATTAGATGCTACTTAGGCTGAGTAAGCTATTGGAACAAGGAGTGTTGCTTTGTTCTGTCAGTAGTGATGGAATATACAGGTCTTTTGCCGGGTTCCCGATGTGCTCGACCGATAAAGG